>JARBWK010000014.1:6454913-7125742 GCA_030556195.1 Anolis apletophallus
GAAAGTGAATTGGTCCTCTTAAGGTGTTCCAGACGTGTGTGTAGGAAACTCCTTGTGATGAGTTTCCCACAAGAAAAGAAATTCTGGAATAAAGCGGGTTTTGGTACTTTCCATGCAAAAAGTACAGTCAGAGTGGTGCTGCATACGTGTTTAGCTTTTAAAAGTGGGTTCTGGTGCCAAGAATCAGGCAGGCACTTACACTGTGAAAATAACACTGAGATTCATGCTTTGAGGCACTCTGTGCCTAACGAAAGATAACATAGGCTTAGAATGGATGGAACAAGTACAGGCTGTGCTATGGGAAAACTTAATGCGAATTGAGAAAGCACTGCGCATGACAGGGAGATTGACCCCCTCCGTTGCTGGCACGGAGCCTGGAAGTCAATGTTTCAACCTGGGAACATCAGAGACTTAGCACAAGATAGCTGTACTGTGAGAAAGAACTAACATATAAATGACTATTGTTTTCATATAGAGGTGTGACTTTGGGATGTGATGCAAATAGAAATGCAATGTTTATTGGATTAATGAGATGTCATGTAAACAACAGTAATCACCAGCCAATTATGATTGTTTTTATCCATGAAGAAGGGGAGGGCTTAACTGAAATGCCTCCATTGGGGTATAAATGTCTTTGTATTGAAAGTGACGGGGTCTTTTGCCCCTGATAGCAGCGTGTTCTGCTGGCAGAAGCCCTCCAGCTGGTGCCAGAAATAAACCTGTTTGATTTTCACCTACTTCACAGTTGCCGTGTGTTTTCCCTCATCCTTGCACCCGCACGATCAGGTAGCTTGATAAAGTTAACTTGGTACTCGGAGTTCCATAACTCCTTGATTTGCCTGCTTCAGGATGGGTTGTGATTGGAAGTTGTGTTGTGTTGTTTGGTTAGGAATTGCTGGAGAATTGCTCCCTCATAGAGTTTGGTTTTGTCAGTTTAACCCTCAAACACTAACTGACAACTGAAATCTCTCAGCATTCTATCCTAGCCTTGGATGGCTCTGGCCAGCGTTGCTATGGTTACTCATCCTCCCTGCAGTTTGTGTGGGCCGATATCGGCCAATGGCATTCGCTGGCAGCCGCGGAGGATGCTGGGAAATGTAGTTTTATTTTTTTACTCGTTGTTTTGGGGGCCTTTTAGGTTTTGGGGGAAGTTTCTTTGCTACAAACGTACCTTGCTTGAGGCCTATTTCTGTTGGCAAGTTTGGTGTTTCTGCGTTGTAAGGTTTCTCTGTTTGGGACGGTCGGTCCATGACGGGAACCCCTTTATATAATAGATATTACAGTATATGGCTCTCACTGAAATAAATTTCCAAATATTTTTCTTTCATGGCTCCCTGGTGTAGATGGTACTAATTACGACATGAGCATTTTTATATATATAGATATACTTCCTACAGCTAGAGCTTCCCTTACCCAAACTCCAAAAATGTCGAAAACCCAAACGTCTAGTTTGTTTTCCAGCCCTGTGTTTCATGCAAACACACGAGTGGACTCCAACGCACAGCACCGCAAAGAGTGAGGAGTGCTGGGAGTTGTAGTACAACAACAGCTAAAGAGCATTTCTTGGTTCCTTCAAGGCACAAAACTCACTGCCGCTTGAGTTGGTCCAAGGACTTCTTCTCTGCCTGGTGATGGGAGCTCATCCACTTGATCATCCTGGCCTTGTAAAGGGCAAAGCCCCTGCAAAGAGAGACAGGCACGAAGGCGTCATGAAGAATGCAGGGAAGGTTGGACTAGATGCCCCTTGGGTGCCCCTTCCAACTCTAGGATTCGACTGTTTGCCCTAGGAATCGCTCTTTCTCCACCTACCTAGATGCTTGCAAGGCCGAGGCCTGGAGGTCAGCCGCAACATGGAGGAAATAGTAGCTGAGGAAGACCCTGCGCTGGAGGAGCAGGAAAAAGAAGCAAATGCTGTCCCAAATGATGCCGGCTTCTTCCACGGGCAGCGCGCAATCCTGGTTCTTGTTGAGATCCTTGGCTGGCAAAGAAGGAGGAGGAAAAGGATTATAAGGATTAAAATATTGATACCAAAAAAGAAAACAGTGGGTTGTTGTAGGTTTTTCGGGCTATACGGCCATGTTCTAGTAGCATTCTCTTCTGACGTTTCGCCTGCATCTATGACAAGCATCCTCAGAGGATGTCGCTGCCACTTCCTCCTCGTTCTGACGCCGGATTGGTTTTGACTACGTGTTTGCTGTCTCCTCGCCGCGACCCTCGGACTTCGCTGACGCTTCTTCGCTCGCTGCCTTTCCTCCCAATTGATGACATCACCGTGATTGACAACGAGTGCCTTGTTTCCCTTTGTTGTGCCATGTTTTGGGTTTATTGTGAGTTTTATGGAGAAATAATCCGGGTTTTGTGTTAATGACTGTGTTGACCAATTTGGTCATTATTTTGAGTTGTTTTCGCCCTCGCACTGAAATTTAAGTGTCTTTGGGTCAGTTTGGCCATTTTTGTGTTTTTTGGTGGCGTTTTTGAATAAACTTTACTTTATACTACTTGGCGTGGCTCCTTTAAGGCTCTCTGGTTGCGACAATGTGAGTCTAATGCTCACCCTAATTTGGGAAAGGTCATTTATCCAAAGCAAAGTGAGAATTAGATTTGAGTAAATAGATTATATATACAGAGCTTGACATGCAACGGTTGGCATATTAATTGCATGCTAACTTTATGCTTAAATCGCTGAGCTGCTGAACTTGCTGATCAAAAGGTCAGCGGTTCGAATACAGGGAGTGGGGTGAGCTATTAGGCCCAGCTTCTGCCAACCTAGCAGTTCAAAAACATGCAAATGTGAGTAGATCAATAGATATCGCTCTGGTGGGAAGGTAATGGCGCTCCATGCAGTCATGGAGCTTTAACCTCAGTTCCAGGCAAAATGATGGAAACCATTATTAAAGAAAAAATTACTAGGCACATAGAAGAACAGGCATTGCTGAAAGAAAATCAACATGGTTTCTGCAAAGGCAAATCATGTCTTACTAACTTGATAGAATTCTTTGAGGGTGTAAATAAACACATAGATAAAGGGGACCCAATTGATATTGTTTACCTTGACTTTCAAAAGGCTTTTGACAAAGTCCCTCACCAAAGGCTCCTAAATAAGCTCTTCAGCCATGGAATCAGGGGACAGGTCTTGTCCTGGATTGGAACCTGGCTAAACTGTAGGAAACAAAGGGTGGTAATAAACGGACACTTCTCTGGGTGGAAAGAGGTGGGAAGTGGCGTACCCCAAGGTTCAGTTTTGGGTCCGTTACTTTTTAATTTATTCATTAATGATCTGGATGTAGGAGTGAATTCTGAGGTAGCAAAGTTTGCAGACGACACTAAATTGTTCAGGTAGTTAAAAATGAAACTGATTGTAAAGAGCTCCAGAAAGATCTCTCGAAATTGAGTGAATGGGCAACAAAGTGGCAAATGCATTTTAACCTAAACAAGTGTAAAGTCATGCACATCGGGCAAAGAACCCCAAATACACCTACCAATTGATGGGGTCAAAGCTTTCTGAGACAAACCAGGAAAGGGATCTTGGGGTCTTGGTGGACAGCTCAATGAAGATGTCAACCCAGTGCGCAACAGCAGTGAAAAAAGCAAATTCTATGCTAGGCATGATCAGAAAGGGAATCGAAAATAGGTCAGCAAATGTTGTATTACCTCTCTACAAATCTATGGTAAGGCCACATTTGGAGTACTGTGTACAATTCTGGTCTCCGCACCTTAAGAAGGATATAACGGAACTGGAAAAGGTACAAAGAAGGGCAACAAGAATGATCCAAGGGATGGAGCAGCTCCCTTATGAAATCAGGTTGCAACGCCTTGGTCTTTTCAGCCTTGAAAGACGGCGTTTAAGAGGTGACTTCATCGAAGTGTATAAAATCATGCATGGGATAGAAAAGGTGAATAAAGAAAAATTATTTTCTTTGTCACAAAACACTAGGACTAGAGGGCACTCCCTGAAGCTCCAAGGTAGGAAAATTAGGACTAATAAAGGGAAATATTTCTTCACCCAGAGGGTCATTGGGTTATGGAACTCACTTCCAGAGGAGGTTGTGACAGCTGTCAGCCTGGACAGCTTCAAGGCAGGATTGGACAGATTCATGGATACCAAGTGTATCGGTAGTTACTGAAAAGGACATTCAAGTGCCACCTCGGAGTTGGTTGAGGTAGGCAGGATTTCCCTGGGTACTGGTTGTGGGGGTTGGGAGCAGGTCAGGGTTTTGCCCTCCCTTCTGCTCGAGATCCCCGTGTACAACTGGTGGGCCACTGTGTGATACAGAATGCTGGACTAGATGGGCTGAGGTCCGATTCAGCATGGCTCTTCTCATGTGCGTATGCTGGCCACATGACCTTAGAGGTGTCTACGGACAATGCCGGCTCTTCGTCTTAGAAATAGAGATGAGCACCAACCCCCAGAGTTGGACCGGACGAGACTTAATGTCAAAGGGAAACTTTTACCTTTACTAACTTTTTGCTTGTGGCACTGATCAGCAGGGCTACTCCTGGTTAGTACTTGGATGGGAGGCCGCAGAGGAATCCCTCTGCTACGGACACACACTATCCCTCGTGTGTGAATTTCTTGTATTTTATTTATTATTGTAATTGTATTTTTTCTATTATTATTATTATTATTTCTGATGTGTTTTGTTTTGTATTTTGTATTTCACTGTGTTGTATTGTATTTTAGAAGGGCATGGCAGCATGTTAGCCGCCCCGAGTCCCCATTAGGGAGATGGTAGCGAGGTATAAATAATAATAATAATAATAATAATTATTATTATTATAATTTTGCAAATACTCACGGTCATAATAGCCCTTGACGGTGCAGGCCAAGCTGAAGAGCTGGATCACCCAGCAAAAGTTGTTCTGCATTTGCTGGACGAAGACACAGGACAGGAGCTGGTTGCAAAGGAAACACAGCTGCCATTATATTAACTCCAAAGACAGCACTGCAGCTTAGGTAGTATATTTACAGTTCGGATTAAAACCCAAAGCGGACCCAGAACATAGACAAAAAAGCTATCTCAGCTACCAGTATCCTGCCCTCTAAAATCCAAAGCAGAGTCTGTATATAAAGAACCATCCTGTTACATAAAGAAGGAATTCATCTTAGTGCCTTTAAAGTTCAGACTAAAACCCAAAGCGGATGCCGCACAATGGCAAAAGAGCCACCCAGCTGCCATTATCCTGTCCTCTAAGAGTGTCTTTAAAGTTCAGACTAAACCCCAAAGCGGATGCCGCACAATGGCAAAAGAGCCACCCAGCTGCCATTATCCTGTCCTCTAAGAGTGTTTTAAAGTTCAGACTAAAACCCAAAGCGGATGCCGCACAATCGCAAAAGAGCCACCCAGCTGCCATTATCCTGTCCTCTAAGAGTGTTTTAAAGTTCAGACTAAAACCCAAAGCGGATGCCGCACAATCGCAAAAGAGCCACCCAGCTGCCATTATCCTGTCCTCTAAGAGTGTTTTAAAGTTCAGACTAAAACCCAAAGCGGATGCCGCTGTCGCAAAAGAGCCACCCAGCTGCCATTATCCTGTCCTCTAAGAGTGTTTTAAAGTTCAGACTAAAACCCAAAGCGGATGCCGCTGTCGCAAAAGAGCCACCCAGCTGCCATTATCCTGTCCTCTAAGAGTGTTTTAAAGTTCAGACTAAAACCCAAAGTGGATGCCGCACACCGCAAAAGAGCCACCCAGCTGCCATTATCCTGTCCTCTAAGAGTGTTTTAAAGTTCAGACTAAAACCCAAAGCGGATGCCGCACAACGCAAAGAGCCACCCAGCTGCCATTATCCTGTCCTCTAAGAGTGTTTTAAAGTTCAGACTAAGACACCCAAAGCGGATGCCGTACAATAGCAAAAGAGCCACCCAGCTGCCATTATCCTTTTTTCTAAGAGTGCCTTTAAAGTTCAGACTAAAACCCAAAGCGGATGCCGTACAATGGCAAAAGAGCCACCCAGCTGCCATTATCCTTTTTTCTAAGAGTGCCTTTAAAGTTCAGACTAAAACCCAAAGCGGATGCCGCACAATGGCAAAAGAGCCACCCAGCTGCCATTATCCTGCCCTCTAAGAGTGCCCTTAAAGTTCAGACTACAATCCGGAGCGGACATCTACGTGCAGGGCCCTACCGCGAGCAGGTTCTTGACGATGATGACGGTGACATTGTAGATGATGAGGCAGTCCCACAGCAGGAGACGGGCACGGAGGGGCTTCCGGAGAAGTACCGTCCCGAAGAGCAGCAGGTAGAAGCAGGCCGTCAAGTAGCCCAGGCCGAAGACGCTGATGCGGTTGGCGCCGGCCACAAAGACGATGACCAGCACGAACCAGAAGAGGTAGCGGAAGACGCAGAGCTTCAGCATGTCCAGGTAGGACCTTTAAGAAAGCAAAAGTTTACTGGGCTTGAAAAGAAAAGAAGCCAAAAAATAGTGGTAGCATAGGAATATTATACAAATAGACCAGGGGTAGGGAACCTATGGCTCGGGAGCCAGATGTGGCTCTTTTCATGATTGCACCTGGCTCTCCAGAGTAGCCCGGGCCTCGGTTTCCCAGCATGCAGCGGGGAGGAGTGACGCAAATGCGCCAAGACTGCTGCTTCCACACTGCCATCGCCGCCTCTTCCTCATCCCCCACTGCTCTCGGGGCCCTGGGCCCTCTTCGCCGGGGATGACGGAGCCCGGCGGCGGCACCCCGTCTTCCTTTTCATCCTCCGCCACGGGCCTTGGGGGAGGCGGTGGAGGCAGGTCTGGCCCTGGTGCCGTGAACCCGGCCTTGCTGCCCCCGGGGGACGCCCAGCTCATCGCCCTCATCGTCGGGCAGCTCAAGAGCTGCAGCCTCTTCGACGCCTTCCAGAGGGATTGCTTCGCCGACGTCAAAACCCTCCTCCCCCTTCCTTCCTTCTTTCCTTCCTTCTCTTTTTTTCCATTCTTTTTCTCCCTCTCTCCCTCCCTTCTTTCCTCCCTCCCTCTTCGTTCCTTCCTTCCTCTTCCATTCTTTCCTTCTCTCCTTTTTTCCCTCCCTCTCTCTGCTTCCTTCTTTCCTCCATTCTCCCTCTTCCTTCCTTCCTTCCTCTTCCTTCCTTTCTCCCCTTCACCCTTTCCTTCCCCTTCCCTCCTTCCTTTTCCTTCCCTCTCTCCCCTTCCTTCTTTCCTCCATTCTCCCTCCCTCCCTCTTCCTTCCTCTTCTATTATTTCCCCCAAGTCTTCCTTTCCTTCTCCTTCCTTTCTTTTCACTTCCACCTCTCTCCTTCTTCATATTCTTTTCCCTTCATTATTTTACTTTTTCCCCTCACTCCCTTTCCTTTCTTTCCCCACCCTTTCTTTTCCTCCCTTCCCATTTCCTTCTTTCTTTTCTCCTCCTTGTCTCTCTCCTGCTTTTCTTTTCTTCCTTTTCCATAGTTTGCTCTTTCTTTCTTTCTTCCTCTCTCCATCCCTCCTTTATTTCCTCTGTCTGTCTTTCTTTCCCCCTTCCTTCCTTCCTTCCGTCTTCTCTTCCTTCCCAGAGTCCTGAGCATGCGTTTTGCAGAGCCCGGTCTGAAGGGCAATCCTTTTCTCATCGTATGTACGTATAGACTCACATTTAGTTGAATTCAGTCTTAAAATATATGATATATATTATATGGCTCTCACTGAAATAAATTTCAAAATATTTTGGTTTCATGGCTCTCTGAGTCAAAAAGGTTCCCGACCCCTGAAACAAACCATACTTTGAACTCACCTGCAATTGACGAAGTTGGGCACTGGGTTGGGTTCCCCTCGCAGCCCTTCCAGGTGTTCCTTGTTCTCTCCAGCCAGGCGCTTCCATTCCTCTGTCTGTTCGTTGACAAAAACCTTCCATTGCTGGGAGGCACCGAGAAGGAGCAAGAAGTCGCCTGAAGGGAAGCAGGGAGGGTCTTTTAAAAGGCATTTCAAGTTTTTATTATTATTTCATTATTGGCGATTTTTAAGACAGAACCAATTAAGAACTGCCATTTATAACGAAATTTTGAAAGTTTTGTTAGAGTTCTGAAATGTTCACCACCAGAACTTTAGCAACACTGTAGAAGCAAAGCACCAGCGCCACCTGGTGTTCACCACCAGAACCGTAGCAACACTGTAGAAGCAAAGCACCAGCGCCACCTGGTGTTCACCACCAGAACTTTAGTTTTGTAAGTAGTTTAGAACCATGATTGCCCAGGCCTATTACGTATTAGATATCTAGTTCTATATTGTGTATGTATGTATATATATATATATATATATATATATATATATATATATATATATATATATATATATATATATATCTTTTTATTGTGTTTATTGCTGGTGTTTTGATTTGATTTTATTGTAATTTGTTGTTTGGGCTTGGCCTTGTGTGAGCCACCCCAAGTCCCCATATGTGTTAAGACCCCGCCAAAAAAAAAAAGAGCCTTTGGAGTTACTCACTCATTAAATTGATGGAATTCGGTTTCATGAAGAAGTCGGGTAGATACATCCATTTGATGAGGACGGAGTTGATGGGAATGGCGTGGCTCCATCGCCAAGGATAGTCTGGAGCAAAGAGGCCAAAATATACCATCAGGAGCCAAAACAATACCCTTTTTCTACTTCCAAACATTTCTTCCTCTGGGTTGCTGTGAGTTTTCTGGCCTGTCTGGACATATTGTGAAAGCATTCTCTCCTGACATTTTGCCCACATCTATGTAAGGAATCCTCTCTCCATCCTACTGCAGTTTAGAGGAGGACAGACAATGGATGATGGGACTTAAAGTACCTCTGCACATTCCCCAAGACTGCTGTAGTCCCAACAAAGACCAATAAAGACCATACTTTGCACACAGAGCCCCCATGACCCACTCTACATTCTACTGCAGTCAGGCCAGGATTACCCATAAGGCCAACCTTGGCCTCTGAGAAGCATCCAAGCCACTCCCCCTTTCCTGGCTATCCTGTTTTACCATGGATGCCAAACTACTATGCTGGTCTCGGCCTAGCATAAAATGGGTGAGTCCTCACAGCTGGCTATTTAGAAAGAGTGGATCTTCCCCTATTTTAGCACAGAATCAGTTTTAAAGGCGAAGCTGTTAAAGTTGCAGCTAGATAGCCCAAAAATACAGCAGGGTAATGCAGGACTACAGCAAGGTATATAACTAGCTATCTAAACCAGTGTTTCCCAACCAGTGTGCCGGGGCACACTAGTGTGCCTGGCTACGGGATTACTGTGTTAGAGTGTCATTTTCTGTCATTTTGGTTGGTGGTGTGCCCCAGGATTTTGCAAATGTCAAAAGTGTGCCGTGGCTCAAAAAAGGTTGGGAAACACTGATCTAAACCACAACAAAACACAGCAGGTTGAGAGTACTTACAATGGCCTGTCTAAGCTGACCTAGCTTGACCATAAGCACATCTGAGTCCTTCTCTTGCCTGGAGAAGACCGAGAGAGCTTTCAAAATGGAGATCCCATCCCCAGGAAAAAAGGGGCGGGCTCCAAACCAAAAAGATACATTTGCAAGCAACCAGCAGCATGCTCTGCAAACTGGCTGCAGGCCTCTGTTAATAGTTAACTACCAGGGTGCCAGTGAGTCTATGACAACCCTGAAAGAAAATGCAAAAGGACGCTATTTCTATAACTGTGGGGGTTGTGCAAAACAGATGTCTGGAAGACAGAACATAACCCATTCGGTATTTGTCACTAAGCATCTCGAAGTCAGAGATGCGTATCTGAAGGACCGCCTTGCCCTGTATATTCCCCCGAGACCACTCCGTTGAGAAGAACAAAATCTGCTTCTGATACCATCAATCCGCTCCTGCCATCTGTCTACAACTAGGCAAAGAGCTTTTTCCGTGGTAGCCCCGGTGCTCTGGAACTTCCTCCCAGAGGAAACCCGAGCCATCTCAGAACTGATTTCCTTTCGGAGGGCCTGTAAAACTGCCCTATTTAGATCAGCCTTTTAAATTAAATAATTTTTATTGTGCAGTTTTTCAATTATACAGTGATACAACCAAAAACAAGGGTGGGAGAGGGGTGCAGGTGCTACAAGGGAAAAGGGAAGGGGGGAAAAAAAGGGGGAAACAAGCGAACAATAAAAACCAAATAAAAAAAGAACAAGAAAAAAAAGAAGAAAAAAACACAGTATCCCTCTGAAAGTTACAGAGTTGTGTTTAAACATGGTTGAACTTCCAATTTTGTTTCGACTGTCAAGAACCCTTATAATTTCTTCTTCAAAAACTCTCCCATAGGTATATAGCATTTTTACCTCTATACTTGTCTCCTAAGAACAAAAACATTAATTTACTCTAGCTGCTGTGGTTTATACATTTGCCTTTATGTTTCTTTCTCTATTTGACTCGGGCATGGGAATCTCCCTTTGCCTTATCATATTCTTCTTTGGCCTGTAGGTAGTCCTCTAGTGGAGACCAGTCCGTTTTCTTTATTGGGTTACCGTTGCTTTGTTTTAAAAAGAAAGTCAGCTTATCCATGTCCCTTATTTCCCATAGTTTATCCAGCCATGTGTCCATACTCGGTGTCTTCTCCAGCTTCCAAACTGTTGCGTATACAATCCGGGCGGCCGTAATTATATAAGTAAATATTCTATCCTCATTTACATTCAGTTGGAAACCTTTATCCGTTAGGCCAAGGAGGAAGAATTCCGGTCTTAATGGAATCTCTTTTTTTTATTATTTTTTGGGTCATTCCCTGAATGTCTTTCCAAAATTTTGTTGCTCTGTCACATGTCGACCACATATGGTAGAAACTACCCTCGTGGGATTTACACTTCCAACAGAGGTTCGAATTTTTTTTATACATTATACTAAGCTTTTTTGGGTGTCAGATACCATCTATGAAATATCTTGAGCCAGTTTTCTTTAAGACTGGCTGCATAGGTGTATTTAATTTTTTTGTTCCAAATTTGCTGCCATTCTTGCAATTTTATCTGGTGTCCAATATTTCTTGCCCAATTTACCATACAGCTTTTTACCGTTTCTGTCTCCGTTAGATCAGCCTTTGATTAGGCCCCTCGGCCTGCTGATGCTGACATAACTGCCCTGCCTATTGGGGTCCCGGGCCTAAGGCAACTTCTGTATCTTCCTCTTTACTGCGTTGTGACATGTAATTTTAAATGTTTTAATGTTTTATTGTAGGGCTGCATGGCTGTTGCATGCTGCCCGTTTTATATGTTGTAACCCGCCCCGAGCCTGCAGGGAGGGGCGGAATATAAAACCAAATAATAAATAAATAAATAAAATAATTGAATGGCATTTGTACGTCTCCACACAGGTGTGGAGTCCGTGGTCAGAGTTTCACGCCCTACTAAGCTTAGTGTCTATGGACGATGGGACTTCTGCTTACCTTTGCAGAGACCTGGAGGGATGCCAACACAGAGAAGATACTGGAAGATAAGGAAGAGGGCCAGGAAGAGGCAGTACTTTGACCAGAGCCTGGCAATGGCCTGGCGTCGGCGCCGGGTCAAGATGACCACCAGCCAGCAGCCGTGGAAGATGACCATGAAGTTCATGCGCTGCCCGATCACGTTGACCGTCAACAGGAAGCAGATCTGGGCAAGGAAGGAAGGAAGAGAAAGCATAGGAAGCAGTAAGGCAAGAGCTTCAGGGGCAACACACTAGAAGAAGATTCCCGGGAAAACATGTTATCCTTTGGATTGCAAGTCCCAGAATCCCCAAAACAATGAGGCGCTGGTGGTGGGATATAGCGAAGTCACAGACAGCTTTCCCCAGCTTGGTAGAACTTGGAAAACATTTCTGTTTTTGGATTACAACTCCCAGAATCCCCAAGAGAGTATCAGCATAAAAAGGAGGGTAGCATATAGAGGTCATTCCCAGATCTTGGACAAATTGGCTTTCAATTGTTCTGAAACGGGGAGTTCTGGGAGAAGTAGTCCAAAAGGGAACCTTATCAAATTTGGATGGATCTCAGGAGTTGCAAACCAAAAGGAAACTTCTCAATACTTTGATAGCCAGGCAGTTTAAATGGCTGATCCTGGGCAAGTCACACTCTCTTGGTCCCAGAAAAGGACAAAACAACAATATCCCTTGAAGGAATTATTCTAATAATATTAATATTAATAATAATAATACAATAAACTTTACTTATACCCCGCCACCATCTCCCCAATGGGGACTCGGGGCGGCTTACATGAGGCCAGGCCCAAACAACAAATTACAATAAAATAACAATCAAAAACATCAACAACACAATAAAAAATACAAACATAAAAATAAAAGAACAGTATGCAAATACAATATTTAAAATCACAATTGACAAAGCGGGCAGCATGTACAAGATAAAATGTTAAAAGACTCAGGGTGAGATAACAGGAGTAGATAACAACAACAACAACAACATAATCCCTTGAAGGAAGTATTCTAATAATAATAATAATATCCCTTGAAGAAACTATTCCAATAATAATAAAAACAACAACAACATCCCATGAAGGAAGCATTCTGATAATAACAACAACAACAACAACCATTGAAGGACTCATTTTAATAATAATAATAATATCCCTTGAAGCAACTATTCCAATAATAACAACAACAACAACATCCCATGAAGAAAGCATTCTGATAATAATAACAATAACAACAACCCTTGAAGGACGCGTTCTAATAATAATAACAATAATATCCCTTGAAGCAAATATTCCAACAATTATAAAACTAACAAGAACAATCCCTTGAAGGAAGCATTCCAACAACAACAACAACATCCCATGAAAGAAGCATTCCGATAATAATAACAATAATAACAACAACCGTTGAAGGACGCATTCTAATAATAATATCCCTTGAAGCAACTATTCCAATAATAATAAAACAACAACAATCCCTTGAAGGAAGCATTCCAACAACAACAACAACATCCCATGAAAGAAGCATTCCGATAATAATAACAATAATAAATTCCATAATAATAATAATAGAATTCCTTGAAGGAAGCATTCCAATAATAATACAATACAAAACTTAATTATGATAACTGACCAGCACAATGCAGAGCACAACAACAACAACAACAACATCATCATCATCATCATCATTCCTTGAAGGAAGCATTCCAATAATAATACAATACAAAACTTTATTATGATAATTGATCAGCACAAAGCGGGGCACAACAACAACAACAACAACAACAACATCATCATTCCTTGAAGGAAGCATTCTAATAATAATAATAATGTTTGAAGGAACTCTTCCAATAACAACAACAACAACAATAACATCCTTTAGGGAACTATTCCAACCTCAGACTCCAAGCCCAAACATGTAGCACTACTACATCTTCCATCATTCCCCACCCCTAATGCAGTCTGGCACATCTGAATGGCGGCTCTACTTTCCGTAAAGTTTTAAAAGAAAAGGAGATACAATGCAAATTCCAAATAAAACCAAACAAAAAGCAAATACCTCCAACCCAAATTTGTAGTAGAAGTAGTTGACGAAGTACTTGATGCAATAACGCAGGCCTTTGTCCAGATTCTGGTGATTGCCGTCCTCAAAGACCGCCTGGGTCAAAGGCGGCACCAACTGGTGCTGCTTGCGGTAATATTCCTGGCACCGGTAGATGATGGCCTCAAAAACCAGTAGCACCAGTACCTGCAAATGATTCTGGAGAAGTCCAAAGACAGAACGCAAATGAGCAAAAGACGTAGACTGGGGTACAACGTATTACGGTACTCCACTCCAACGATAATCAAATCTGCAAATGATATGATATTCCGCAATCATATATGTTGGTGTGTCGTTTTATGGCCAGAAGCACTGTAAATAAGACAAGACACGCAGAGGCAATTTAAAATTTCAGCTTCTAGCCACCAGGGGGAGCTGCCGTACTCCTTCACTCCTTTTACACACTTCCTGGAGATTTATGGCCTCGTAAATTAGTTAAATTTGCACAAAAGCAAGAAAAAAAAGGACACAAACTTTACTCTTGTCAGCAGAGTCAAAACATAGACTTGCAGCGTTGCATACAAAATAAACAGTGCAACAAACTTACATAGTCCTTGTAAGTAACACAGAGCATGGCTGCTTCATCTTTCTTCAAATGAGAGAGCAATGCACAAAAAATGTGAGCAAAAAGTTCAGCGGGACTACATGACCTAGAAGCGCCCCTGGTGACGCTCGAAGTATCGCGAGCGTAGCGGGCAAATGATATGGTCGCTCTCCCAAGATTCAGGAAGTGGGATGATCGCGATGATCCTTAAAGCAGGACTGTACTCAATTCATCGCCACTATGGCTGGTTTCTTCCCCTCCGTGATTCCAAAGCAATCAAGCCTCATGCACAGGTAAATTAATATGCTATAGTCCGGGGCTGTCCAACTTCTACCTGCCCAGGGGCCTGAATTCTGGTCACTGATGACCTGGGGGGGCATAGGGTCTGCCCCTGCCCTGGCTCCGCCCCCGGTTCCGCCCTCTCCCCGGCACCCTCTCCCCTTATTTTTATTTAATATTAAATATATTCAATTCCATCCTCCCCTCCCCCCTTATTTTAATGTATCCCATCTCCCCTTATTTCATCTTTAAATATATTTAATTTTATATTTAATACATGAGGGGAGATGGGGGGAGGGAATGAGGAGCCCCCTGAGGAGCCCCCTGCTTCGGCCTACCTTTTCCAAACGCGCAGGATCCAGGAGTACCCGGACGACGAGAGAGGCGACGACCAACTGAGTCGAAGAAGGTCCTAATCGCGTCTGTGGGCCTCAGCGATCCAGTAGTAGAGTAGCCGAAGAGTATCGCAAGAATACGCAATCCACACGGGATTTCGCTGTCAACGACGGCGTGATCTCGCGTTGACAGCGAAATCCCATGTGGATTGTGTATTCTCACGATACTTGCTCCGAACCCGGAAGTAGGTATTTTTTAATTTTTTTATTATTTATTTTATTTTTCAATTTTTATTTCTTATTAAAAAGCTTAGGGGGCCGTAGGGAAGGGGCTGGGGGGCCGTATCCCCCCCCCCCCCCCGGGCCGCCAGTTGGACAGCCCTGCTATAGTCCATATGCCCATCAGCCATATGCACGTCGCGATCATCCCACTTCCGGACACGGGGTTTGCCTGAATCTTGGGAGAGCGACCATATCATTTGCCCGCTATGCTCGCGATACTTCCGAGAGTCACCAGGGGCGCTTCTAGGTAATGTAGTCCCGTGGAACTTCCATCCCCACAGGATTCCATCCGCACCTTCCTTTGGGACAACCGTAAGAGCTGTGTTTGCGTGTCAAATTTGTTTGCATGGACAGTTGGACTAAACATTGAAAGCCCACACTGGCCAATGTGGGATTCAGCGTGTATACAGACTTGCGGATGGTATCTCCTGTTTTGAAAAATTGTAATATTGTCTGTGATGAGAAATTGTAATATTTATTAGTGAATGTATATGATTCACTATATTGGGGTATATAGGCACACCTCATGTGTCTTGGTATTTAAATAGAATATTTTGCATTTTGATGTGTCCTGGTCAGTTGTGGTTTAGCTTTTGAGCAGCACTTCCCTCTGTTTATTATTGAAGTTGGAAGTAGAGCCAAGGTATTTTTGTTCCAGTGATGCCATGAACAGGTTGGCTGTTGAAGGGGCGACGGGGGAACCCATAGCCACGTCCTTAATTTGTAAGTAAAAGTCACCAATAGCCAGTGAACACCTCCCAAACTGAAGATGTCTCCAGGCAACATCAGCCAGGCTACCTCTATGCAGATACCCTCACTGATTGACTTGGCTACTCAATGCTATTCAAGTTTGCTAATTGCAACATTCACATTTGCTTTAAACATACAAGGGTTCTTTCTCCCACCCTGGACATTATTCCACAGATAGATAGATAGATAGATAGATAGATAGATAGATAGATAGACACACACACACACACATCCCACTTGCCTTATTTTGAACAGACTTCTGAACAAACCTCTGAGGATGCCACTGCATTTACCCACAGAACCTCTGGAGATAGCCACAGATGCAGGCGGAACGTTAGAAGAGAATGCTGCTGGAACACAGCCATATAGACCAAAAAGCTAACCGCAACCCATAAATGTTGGCGAGTGAACAGCCAAAATCATCACCAAGCTTGAAACAAATACTTCAACCCAATGGAAAGAAGCTGCCATCTTACCTGGATGTAACCCAGGTTGGGGAATCCCTTCCGGATGCCAAACCAATTCGCCGGATCGATAGGGCCCTTGTAGAGCGTGGAGTTGCCAATCTCCTCCAGCAAAAGGTTGGTGCTGTTCAGTAGAGGCTGCAAAGCAAGCCAAACAGAGGTCAGATTTACATCATAACCTATCGACATAAAAGCAAATGTATGTGTGTAAGTTTGTTCCACAAAAGTCCCTCCGTGGCTTGATGGATCTGAACCAAACATGGCACACATACCCTTCATTGAGCAACTTAAAATACCTGTGGGGTTTCAACTGAATGATCTACAGCAGGGCTGTCCAACTGCCGGCCCTGCAGGTGTTTTGGACTTCAAATCCCAGAAATCCTAACAGCTGGTAAACTGGCTAGGATTTCTGGGAGTTGAACTCCAAAACACCTCCAGGGCCGGCAGTTGGACAGCCCTGATCTACAGCTTTTGGGCTAACACCCAAAAATGAACCTTGGAACCATAAAACTGGAACCATAAGAGGGCATTGTATAAGAAAGCACCAGCGCCACCTAGTGTTCGCCACCAGAACTTTAACAACACTGTGGAAGCAAAGCACCAGCGCCACCTAGTGTTCGCCACCAGAACTTTAGCAACACTATAGAAGCAAAGCACCAGCGCCACCTAGTGTTCACCACCAGAACTTTAGCAACACTGTAGAAGCAAAGCACCAGCGCCACCTAGTGTTCACAACCAGAACTTTAGCAACACTGTAGAAGCAAAGCACCAGCGCCACCTAGTGTTCACAACCAGAACTTTAGCAACACTGTAGAAGCAAAGCACCAGCGCCACCTAGTGTTCACCACCAGAACTTTAGCAACATTGTAGAAGCAAAGCACCAGCGCCACCTAGTGTTCACCACCAGAACTTTAGCAACACTGTAGAAGCAAAGCACCAGCGCCACCTAGTGTTCACCACCAGAACTTTAGCAACAATGTAGAAGCAAAGCACCAGTGCCACCTAGTGTTCACCACCAGAACTTTAGCAACACTGTAGAAGTAAAGCACAAGTGCCACCAAGTGTTCACCACCAGAACTTTAGCAACACTGTAGAAGTAAAGCACAAGTGCCACCAAGTGTTCACCACCAGAACTTTAGCAACATTGTAGAAGTAAAGCACCAGTGCCACCTAGTGTTCACCACCAGAACTTTAGCAACATTGTAGAAGTAAAGCACAAGTGCCACCTAGTGTTCACCACCAGAACTTTAGCAACACTGTAGAAGTAAAGCACAAGTGCCACCTAGTGTTCACCACCAGAACTTTAGCAACACTGTAGAAGTAAAGCACAAGTGCCACCTAGTGTTCACCACCAGAACTTTAGCAACATTGTAGAAGTAAAGCACCAGTGCCACCTAGTGTTCACCACCAGAACTTTAGCAACATTGTAGAAGTAAAGCACCAGTGCCACCTAGTGTTCACCACCAGAACTTTAGCAACATTGTAGAAGTAAAGCACCAGCGCCACCTAGTGTTCACCACCAGAACTTTAGCAACACTGTAGAAGTAAAGCACAAGTGCCACCTAGTGTTCACCACCAGAACTTTAGCAACACTGTAGAAGTAAAGCACAAGTGCCACCAAGTATTCACCACCAGAACTTTAGCAACATTGTAGAAGTAAAGCACCAGTGCCACCTAGTGTTCACCACCAGAACTTTAGCAACATTGTAGAAGTAAAGCACCAGCGCCACCTAGTGTTCACCACCAGAACTTTAGCAACACTGTAGAAGCAAAGCACCAGCGCCACCTAGTGTTCTCCACCAGAACTTTAGAACCATTTGGAACCATGATTGCCCAGGCCTAATAGATAGATAGACGGGTGGATGGATGGATGGACAGATAGGTGGACAGATAGATGGATGGACATATGGATAGAGGTCACTCTCTCTACCTTGGTACAGTTTATGTAGTAGTCCTGTGGGTTGACCACATTCAGTTGGTAAAGCATCTTGCAGACGATGATGATGCAGACCCAGACCGTGGAGAGGCAGGAGGCCATGTGGCAAAAACTGCTGTACGGGACGGCAAACGCCCAAAGCACCACCAGCAGGAGGTTCATCACTGACACCTGGGGACACACAACAACAAAAAAGGATCCTTATTTTTTAAAACTTCATCTCCCAAGTCATCCCCTTGGAGTTTTCAGTCCCGAAGTCCAAAAACCCGTTCTTTCCCAAACTTAGGAGCAACACTCAAGACCAGGGCTGCCCAGGAAGTCAATCGCGATCAACCAGTCGATCCCGGGACCGAAGGAGGTCGATCTCAGCCGGATGGGGCGCTTCTCAGAGGGGGGCGGAGCCAGGCCGTGCCAAGCCCCGCCCCTCCCCCTCTGGCTTTGGAACTCCCAGCAGCTTCTCCAGGCTTGAGGATGGCAATGTCAAGCCAGCCTTGTGCTAGCTATGCCACCACTGGCTTGGCATTGCCATCCTCAAGCCTGGAGAAGCTGCTGGTAGAGCGGAAGCCAGAGGACCGGATCCTTGCTCTGCCCCAGTGTTTCCCAACTGCTGTTCCGTGGCACACTAGTGTGCCATGGGCGATCACCTGGTGTGCCACAGAAAAAAACCTCTCTTTCCCCCTTTCTTCCCCCTCCTGCTGAACTGCTGCTGCTTGAGGGAGGAGGAAGGGCCGGGTGGGGAACGGAAGCAAAAGTGAGGAGCGCAGTCCGAGGCAGGCCCACCGGCTTCTTCTTTCGAACCGCAGGAAAGAAGGAAGGAAGGAAGGCAACCGCGGACCAAGTCAGTGCCTTCCCTTCTGGCGTGGAAGAGGGAGAGAGCCTTTCAGGAAGGGAGCCACTCGGGGGTTCTGTGTGAGAAGTTTGGCCCAGTTCTATCATTGGAGGGGTTCAGAATGCGCTTTGATTGTAGGGGAACTATAAATCCCAGCAACTACAACTCCCAAATGGCAAGGTATAGTTCCCCTGAACTCCATCTGCGTTCATATTTGGGCATATTGAGTATTCATTTCAAGTGTGGTCCAGATCCATCATTATTTCAGTCCACAGTGCTCTCTGGGTGTAGGTGAACTACAACTTCCAAACTCAAGGTCAATTCCCAAGCAAACCCTTTCAGTACTTTCTGTTGGTAATGAGAGTTCAATATGCCAAGTTTGGTTCAATTCCATTGTTGCAAGAATTCAGGATGCTCTTTGATTGTGTGTTAACTATAAATCCCAGAAACTGTAACTCCCAAATGTCAAGGTCTATTTTCCCCAAACTCCATCTGTGTTCACATTTGGGCATATTGAGTATCCATGCCAAGTTTGGTCCTGATCCAACATTGTTTGAGTCCACAGTGCTCTCTGGATATAGGTGAACTACAACTCCAAAACTCAAGGTCAATGCCTACCAAACTCTTATAGTATTTTCTCTTGGTTATGGGAGTTCTGTGTGGGAAGTTTGATTCCATTCCATCATTGGTGGAGTTCAGAATGCTCTTTGATTGTGTGTTACATTTGGGCATATTGAGTATCCATGCCAAGTTTGGTCCTGATCCAACGTTGTTTGAGTCAACAGTGCTCTCTGAATATAGGTGAACTACAACTCCAAACCTCAAGGTCAATGCCCACCAAACTCTTATGGCATTTTCTCTTGGTTATGGGAGTTCTGTGCGGGAAGTTTGTGTCCTTCTGCCATTCCTGCCAGGATATCTATGTTGTGTTCATCGAAACAGGCCCAGGTTTCACACTGAGTGTATAAATACATTTAAAAACATATTAACTATATGTATTACTGTGTTAGAGTGTCATTTTGTGTCATTTTGGTTGGTGGTGTGACCCAGGGTTTTGTAAATGTAAAATATGTGCCGCGGCTCAAAAAAGGTTGAAAACACTGGTCTACCCCATTGTGAGATCTTGGGCACATGGCACGCTCCGAGCCCCAGAGTAAGGCAACGGCCAACCTCAAAGACTCTTGGTATCTCTTTTGTGTCTCACTCACCTCCTGCAAAGACACCCAAATGACATAAAGCGCCACCAGCTTCAGGACGTGGAGTTCGAGGAGACGCAGGACGAAGACCCGGAGCCGGCCCAAAACGTCCGAAAATGTGCCTCCTAAGACCATCAAGCGCTCCAGCACCAGGCCCCACTTGCTGGGCACAACGTCTGTTGCGGCAGAAACAGAAACGGAATTGGGTTCTAACATTTAAGGCATGGACGTGTGGCTTTCAATCAAACAGATAGATGGATAGACCAGAAGAGGGAGAGAAAGAGAGAAGGAAGGAAGAACGGATGGAAGGGAGGAATGGATGGAAGGAAGGAAGGAAGGAGAAAGTGGGAAGGGAGGGAGGGGGTTAAGGAGGAAAGAAAAAGAAGGAAAGAAAAGAGAAAGGGTGGAAGGAAGGGAAGAAGGAAGGAAGGAAAAACAGAAGGATGGAAGGAAGGAAGGAAGGAAAGGAGGAAGGAAAAGGAAGGAAGGACAAAAGGATAGAAGGGGATGGAGGGAAAAGGAAAGGAAGGAAAGACAAAAGGGAAGGAAGGAGGGAGAAAGAAGGAAAGAAGGAAGGAGTGAGGAAAGAAGAAAGGAAGGAAGGATGAAAGCAAGGAAGAGAAGGATGGAAAGAAGGAAGGGAAGAAAACAAGAAAGACAGAAGGAAGAAAGGACAAAGGGGATCATCTTATCCCTCCTTCTTTTCCTTCCTTCCTCTGTCACCTCCCTCTTTCCCCGTCCATCCTTCCTTCCCTTCCACCCTTTCGTCCTTCCTTCCTTCTCTCTTTCCTTCATCCTTACCCTCCTCCCTCCCTTACCTCTTTCCTTCCATCCCTCTTTCCTCCCTCCTTCCATCTCCCTCCTTCCTTCCCTTTTGTCCTTCCTTCCTCCTCTTTTCTTCCTCCTTTCCTTCTTTTCCACCCTTTTGCCCTTCCTTCCCTTTTCTTTCATTCCTTCGCTTTCCTTCCTCCTTATCTCCATCCCTCTTTCACCTACCTCTTTCTCTTTCCACCCTTCTTTCCTTCTCTCTTTTCTCCCTCTTTCTCCTCCCATCCTTCCCCTTTGTCCTTCCTTCCTTTTGTCTTTACTTTCTCCTTCCCTTCCTTCCTTTCATCCTTCCTTCCTTTCTTCTTTCCTCCCTCTTTCCCATTCTCCCTCTTTCTCCCCCTTCCTTCCCCTTTGTCTTTCTTTCCTTCCTTCTTCCTTCCCTTTGTTACCCCCTTCTATCCTTTTGTCCTTCCTTCCTTCCTTTCCTTCCTTCTCTTTTGTCTTTCCTTCTTTCTTTTTCTTTCCTCCTTACCTCCCTCCTTTACTTCCCACTTTCTCCTTCCTTCCATTCCTTCCTTTTATCCGTCCTTCCTTCCTTATCTTTTTCTTCCTTCCTTTTCTTTCCACCCTTCCTTCCTTCTCTCTTTTCTCCTTCTTTCTCCTCCCATCCTTCCCCTTTGTCCTTCCTTCTGTCTTTACTTTCTCCTTCCCTTCCTTCTTTTCATCCTTCCTTCCTTTCTTCTTTCCTCACTCCTTCCCTCTCTCCCTTTCTTCCCTTTTCCTTCCTTTTTGTCTTTCTTTCCTTCCTTCCTTTTCCTCCCTCCCTTTCTTGCCCCCTCTCCTTCTATCCTTTTGTCCTTCCTTCCTTTTCCTTCCTCCTTCTCTTCCTTCCTTCCATCCTTCTCTTTTTCCTTCCTCATTCCCTTCCTTCCACCCTTTCGTCCTTTCTTCTTTCTTTTTCTTTCCTCCTTACCTCCCTCCCTCCCTTACTTTCTCCTTCCTTCCATTCCTTCCTTTCCTCCGTCCTTCCTTATCTCTTTCTTTCTTTCTTTCCTTCCGTCCATCCATCACCAGGCAGCCAGTTCTCCTATCAGGGAGTGCTAGCATGCGGCCCCAAAGTTGGAAAGTTTGCCCGTGCCTGACCTCTATCTATATCCCAAGCATTTTAGATCAGGCCCGGATTAAGCTCTTTTGGCACCCTAGGCCACACTTTGCGCGGCAGGAGGGAGGGCGGGCACGAGCGTTACGGCCTCCTCTGACATGTTCCTGTGTACCGCGCATGCGCGGCAGCGGCCCCGGGGGCTTCCCTTCCTTCCTCCACCTCCTCAGAGGAGGAAGGAAGGGAAGCCCCCAGGGCCGCTGCGGCACCCAGGAACATGGCAGAGGAGGCAGAGTCCGCGGCACTCGCGCCCTCCCTTATGCCGCGCATGCCCGGAAGCGGCCACAGGGGCGGGGCTTCCCTTCCTTCCTCCTCCTCCTTGACTCAAGGAAGGAGGAAGAGGCAGAGGAGGCCCTGCCCCCGTGGCCGCTGCCAGGCCACTGCCGGGCCGCTTGCCTCCTCCGCCATGTTCCTGGGTGCCGCGCATGCCCGCCAGTGGCCCCGGGGGTTTCCCTCCACCTCGTGCCCTCCTTCCTTGACAAGGGGGCGGGGGCGATGGCGAGGGGGGGCGCCATTCCCTCCTCCCCCGCACCCTCGCAACGCTCTCCCCCCGCCCTTCCCCGAGAGAGAGAGAGAGAGTCATCATGCCGCACGTTGCGGTTTTGTTCGAACATATTTTTTTTGGGTCCTTGATCTGGGGCCCACTCGGCCCGCGCCCATAGGCCATGGCCTAGTGTGGCCTTATGGCTAATCCGGGCCTGTTTTAGATAATGGATATACAACTTGCATTGGGTTGCTTTCGATGAGCCTGAGGTTTCCTGGCAAATTCACAAATGGGCCTTTGCCTCACCTCCAGATTCATCCTGAACTTCATCCCTGGCCTCTCTGTCTCCGGCTTCGTCTCCGTCTTCCGAATGGAGCAGAACCCGGCTCCCGCTCAAGTCTTCATCCCTAGCAGAGAGAGAGAGAATAATACAGCACACACCATCGTCATGCCAGGCTATGTGGATGTTGGGAGCGAGAATCAAGGCATGGTTTTGCTAGAAGGCAACGCTTGACATACCCCGATGCATGGTGTCGTGGCGCAAGGACGTGCTCCAGATCCGTGACGCGCATGAACTGGCGGTGGAAATAATGCAGCTGCAGGATGCAGGCCAGGAGGAAGAAGCCCGGGATGAAGATGCTGGAGAAGAGTTCGGAGACACTGAACTGCTCCAGACCCAGGTCTCCCAGTCTGTGTGCGATGGGAAGGGAAGGGAAAAAAATTCAAAATATAGCAGTGACATTAAACCCGTGTTTCTCAACCTTCCTAATGCCGCGACCGTTTAATACAGTGTTGTGGTGACCCCCAACCATGACATCGTATTCATTGCTACTTCATAATTGTCGTTTTGCTACTGTTATGAATCGCAATGTAAATATTTGATATGCAGGATGTATTTTTCATGCCCTGGAGCAAATTTGACAGAAATACTTGATACGCCCAAATTTGAATACTGGTAGGGTTGTGGGGGGATTGATTTTGTCATTTGGGACTTGTAGTTGCTGGGATTTATAGTTCACCTACAATCAAAGAGCATTCTGAACTCCCCCAGCAATGGAATTGAGCCAAACTTAGAGCACAGAACTCCCATGACCAACAGAAAATACTGCAAGAGTTTGATGGGCATTGACCTTGAGTTTGGGAGTTGTAGTTCACTTACATCCAGAGAGAACTGTGGACTCCAACAAAGATGGATCTGGACCAAACTTGATGCACGAATACTCAAAATGCCCAAATGTGAACACTGGTGGAGTTTGGGGACAATATACCTTGATATATGGGAGTAGTAGTTGCTGGGATTTATAGTTCACCTACAATCAAAGAGCATTCTGAACCCCACCAATGATAGGATTGGGTCAAACTTCTCACACAGACCCCCCCCCCCCCCATGTTTTGAAGGGACTCGCTGGCACGAGCCTCCCTCCAACCTCGCACACTCTCCCTCCCACGCATCATGCTGCCACGTGCTGAACACACCTGCTCTCCCCTCCTCACTTGGAATCTCAGAAACAGCCCTCCCCTTGGATGAGAGGCCGGCCAATCACAGCAGAGGAGAGCTTTTGCTGGGAGGATTCAGTGGCGGCGTCCTCTTCTTCATCCCTCCGCTGCTCCACGTTCCTTCCTTGCCAGGCTGGGCACCAGGCTTGAGTGCCCAGCCTGGCATTGAAGTGACCTCTGAGGCGTGAAGCCGTGGAGGTGGCAAGGAAGAGGAGGCCACTGCCGAAGAGAACCTCGGTGGCGGCGTCCTCTTCTTCATCCCTCCGCTGCTCCATGTTCCTTCCGAACCAGGCTGGGCACCAAGATTGAATGCCCAGTCTGGCAAGGAAGGGACCTCTGAGGCGTGAAGCCGTGGGGGTGGTGAGGAAGAGGAGGCCACTGCCAAAGAGGGCCTCGGTTAGCGGCGTCCTCTTCTTCATCCCTTCGCTGCTCCACTTTCCTTCCTCACCAGGCTGGGCGCCAAGATTGAGTGCCCAGCCTGGCGAGGAAGGAATCTCCGGGGCGTGAAGCAGTGGGGGTGGTAAGAGGAGGCCACGCCAAAGAGAGCTTCGGTGGCGGCGTCCTCTTCTTCATCCTTCTGTTTCTCCACGTTCCTTCCTCTCCAGGCTGGGCGCCAAGATTGAGTGCCCAGTCTGGCAAGGAAGGGACCTCTGAGGCGTGAAGCGGTGAAGGTGGTGAGGAGGCCGCTGCCGAAGAGCGCTTCAGCGGCGGCGTCCTCTTCTTCATCCCTCCGCCATCTCCCCTGCCACGGGGTTTGGTGCAGGCCCCACCACGCCAGTGCCACCTCTGATAGGAAAGGGGGCAAGGAGAAGGTCTCGCCTTTCCCCCTTTCCTATCGGAGGCGGCGGGGTCTGCGCCAGACTCCGCCCTTGCCTGGCCTGTGATGCCCGCCGCCCCACCACGCCAGCACCGCCTCCGGAGGTTTGGGACTTCAAGTTCCATAATTCCCTACTTTGCTTTTTTTTGGTTACACTCACTGTTCGTCCGTCAGCCCCGTGAAATTTCGCCAATACATAGGAAAGTCCTCGAACTGGAAGGTGTAGACCGCAATGAGCACCAACATGGTGTAGGCCACCACCAGCCACCAGAAGGCCTTCAAGAGTTTCCTCCAAAGACTGTAGTAAACCTGAAGGAGATATATATATATATATATATATAGAGAGAGAGAGAGAGAGAGAGAGAGAGAGACATAAATATTGTTATAATACCATAAATACACATATTAAAATATATTTCCATAAAAATACATATTAAAAAGTATTTCGATAAAAATTATTAAATTTTTAAATAATTTACAGCCATAATGCTTTTGAACGGTGTTGTTGTTGTCTATTGCTTATTGTAAGTTATATTGATTGTATTGTTTTATTTGCTGTTGTGTTGTTTTACTATGTGTTGTTGGGCTTGGCCTCATGTCAGCCACCCCGAGTCCCTTTTGGGAGATGGTGGCGGGGTGTAAATAAAGTTTAATAATAATAATATTAAAATACATAAAATATAGATTAAACATGGCCATGACTCAGCTTCTCAAGCCCAGTGTTTTTCAACCTTTTTTGAGCCGCGGCACACTTTTTAAATTTACAAAATCCTGGGGCACACCACCAACCAAAATGACACAAACTGACACTCTAACATAGTAATACATATAGTTAATATGTTTTAAAATGTATTTATACACTCAGTGTGAAACCTGGACCTGTTTCGATGAACACAACATAGATACCCTGCCTTGTGTTCTTTGGACATAGATATCCCGCCTTGTGTGCTCCGGACTGGGTCGCCTGGGCCAACGCTGCCCTATCATCACCACCTGGTGCTTCAAGGCTGCTGCTCACCTGGGTTTCCCTCAGGCAGGGAGGGAGGGAGGCGCTGGGGCAGGCCGCTCCCTTCCAAAGCCGAGAGGCAGGTCGCGTAGGAAGGAAGGAAGGAAGGAAAGAAGGAAGGAAGGGAGGAAGAAGATGGCCCTGCTGTTGATTGGCCCTGCTGGCACCCCAGAGAGAGAGAGAGAGAGGGAGGGAGAGAGAGAGACGGAGAAACAGAGCAAGAGGCAGGCTGCCCAGATGACTCCTGGAGGGGTGGTCGGTTCTTCCACGACGCACCTGATGATTGCTTACGGCACACTAGTGTGACACGGCACAGCGGTTGGGAAACACTGCTCTAGCCTGTCCCTCCAGTTCCACATCACCACTTACTTAACCATTCAGTGGGAGCAGGGCCGTAGCGAGGATTTTGATTCGGGGGGGGGGGGCTGGGTTTGGTTCGGGGGCTGAGACTGGGTGGAAGAGGGTCTACCCTAGCAAACCTTTTGTATTGTTACCCCAATAACCCCATTAATGTGGGATATAATGAGCATGGTGATCAGATCATGATATGAATAAACATAACAGTTTAAATAATGTACCAGTAAGGCCTTTTCGCGGACCACCCTGAGAATTTCGGGGCTGAAGCCCCTTAGCCCCCTGGCTACATGCCTGAGTGGGAGTGTGACCACATGTCCATTAGAACTGTATTTTCCAGCCAGTAATGTACAATGGGGTTTCTGGCAATGCATTTCGATTTAACAGTGTGTTATCAACCTAACAGCATCTACACTGCAGAATTAGTGCAGTCTGATACCACTTCCACTGCCATGGCGCAATGCTATGGAATCTTGGAAACAGTTGTTTGGTGAGGCTCCAACCCTCTGTGGCAGAGAAGAATACTTGCAACCTTGCAACATATTAACCCCATGATTCCACAGTCCCAAACCCTGGCAATTCAAGTGGTGCCAAACTATATTAGTCCCTCAGTGTAGATGCACTCGGAGCCGGAGGTCTCACCTGGAAGAGGGTGAGGCTCAGCAAGAAGAGGAACATGTAGACGATTTTGTAGACCACTAGCCGGCCGGCAAAGGTGACCACGATGAACATGCCGGCGCAAACCAGGATCCAGAACTTGGCAAAGAAGCCCGTCACGTAGGCCCCCAGGGTCTTCAGCATGTCCCGCTTTGGGACAGGCCCTAAAAGAGAAGGACAAATAAATAACTTTGTACTACTTTGATCCAGGCATACAAAACCTCGTACTTGGGGCTCCGGTTCTCACCTGAGTCCGTAACGGTGACCTCCTTCAAGGGGGCCACAGGTTGCTTCTTTTTCAGACACTTCTCCTTCACAAATTGCCGCACCAGGAGCCAGAAGGTCAGAGTGTAAAGGAGCTGCAGGCAAAAATAAATAAATAAATAAATAAATAACTTTATTTATACCCCGCCACCATCTTCCCAAAGGGGACTCGGGGCAACTAACATGAGGCCATGTCCAAAAATACAATGCAGCAAAAATAAAATACAGACTGCAGACAATAAAAATTGCATCAGAATTAAAGGCAGCTGCAGCAGTTCCTTGAGGACACAGCCGGCTTAGATCCCTTCCAGTCCGGCTTCCGCTTGGGGCACGGGACAGAGACTGTGTTGGTCGCCATTTCAGATCAGCTTCGTTGCCAGCTGGACCAGGACGGTTCAGCGCTGCTTGTGTTATTGGACCTCACAGCAGCTTTTGATACGGTCGATTACAATCTTTTGGCCCACCGCCTTGCCATTGCTGGAGTTAAGGGAACAGCCCTGAAATGGCTGTTGTCCTTTTGCACAATCGGGGACAGCGAATGGAAAGGGGTGGTTTGGTTTCCGAGAGGGCTCTACTTACCTGTGGGGTCCCTCAAGGTGCCATTCTTTCCCCTTTATTATTTAACATCCATGTGCGACCACTTGCTGGTCTGGTCCGAAGCTTTACATAATAGGCCTGGACAATCATGGTTCTAAATGGTTCTAAAGTACTTACAAAACTAAAGTTCTGGTGGTGAACACTAGGTGGCGCTGGTGCTTTGCTTCTACAGTGTGGCTAAAGTTCTGGTGGTGAACACTAGGTGGCGCTGGTGCCTTGCTTCTACAGTGTGGCTAAAGTTCTGGTGGTGAACATTTCTGGAATGGGCTGGAATGTTACCAGTACGCTGACGACACCCAGCTCGTTCTGAAAATGGAAGGCCGGCCGGACTCTGTACCCTCTTGTTTCCAACAGTGCCTTGAAGCCGTTACTGGTTGGCTGCGTGCCAGTAGATTGAGGGTGGTTCCAGCAAAGACGGAGATACTGTGGCTGGGCCGCCCGGTGGGTGTGGAGGCCCGACTGCCTAGCTTGGATGGCGAGGCATTATGCCCGACATCCTCAGTCAAGAGCCTCGGGTCGTCTTAGACTCATTGCTGTCGATGGAAGCCCAGGTCTCCACCGTCAGCAAAACTGTTTTTTTCCACCTGCAGCAAGCTAGGCGTCTGGCACCCTACTTATCCAGAGACGACTTAGCCACGGTGCTCCAAGCCACGGTCATCTCGAGACTGGACTACTGTAACACCCTTTACATCGGCCTGCCCTTGTCAGTGATCCGGAAACTTAAGCTCGTCCAGAACGCTGCTGCACGACTTCTCACTGGGGCTCCAGTGAGATGTCACATAACACCCATCCTCCAGCAGCTCCACTGGCTTCCGGTCGAGCACCGGATCACCTTCAAGGTGATGGTGTTAACCTTCAAGGCCTTGCATGGTCTGGGGCCGCTGTATCTGAGGGACCGTCTCTTCCCCTACCAACCCCAGAGGTCACTTCGTTCCGAACAACAGAACCTCCTTGAAGTGCCGACCTTCAAAGCAATTCGTCTTACATCGACCCGGCACAGAGCCTTTTCCATAGTAGCGCCATCAATCTGGAATACCCTTCCAGGTGATGTGCAGGCCATGCAGGACCTATTCTCTTTCCGCAAGGCCTGCAAGACCCATCTTTTCCGGCTAGCCTTTGATTGCTAAGCTGGAAAACCTTTTTAGTCTAGTTTAATATGCTGTTTTACTTCTGTTGTGTTTTTACATGATTGTGAGCCGCTCCGAGCCCTCGGGGAGTGGCGGCGTACAAGTCCAAATAATTAATAAATAAGTACAGTAGCAAAAATAACATAAATAAAGCAAATTAACACAATATAAAATCGAAACAAAATGAGCAAGCCAAATGAACGAGATAAAACGATAAAACCCTGGATGAGGTAGGGATAAAATATGTGATTGAGGGAAACCCAAAAGGATAAACAGTGAGGTAGGCTTTCAGTTGAGGATGGAGAAAGTGCATCATAGAGACCACACTATGGATGGAGCAGACAGAAATGGGAGAAATGGTCACTCTCTGAAGGCACATCGGAACAGCCAAGTTTTCAGGTTTTTCTTAAAAGCTGGTAAGGTGGGGGCTTGCCTAATCTCACCAGGCAGTGAGTTCCAGAGTCGGGGGGCCACAGCGGAGAAGGCTTTCTCCCTCGTTCCCACAAGTCTTGCCTGTGATAGGGGAAGAGGCGAAAGAAGGACCTCCCCAGAGGATCGGAGGGATCGTGCAGGTTGGTGGTAGGAGAAACGGTCCTACCGTTAAAAAGTTTTTTAAAAGTTAATTTTTTAAGTTTCTAATTTTTTTTAAAAAAAAGTTTTACTTTTTAAAAAATCTAAACAGTTTCTAAGTTTTTAAAAAGCTTGTTTAAGTTTTGAAAAGTTTTTTTAAAAGATTTTTAAAAAGTTTTTAAAACATTTTAAAAATTATTTCAAAGTTTAAAAAAGTTTTTTAAAATTTATTTTTTAAGTTTCTAAAAAGTTTATAAAACTTTCTAAAAGTTTTTCAAAGTTTTTAAAAAATTTTTTTTCCATTTAAAAAAAGTTCATAAGTTTTTTAAAAAAAATTGGGACCGGAAGATGAACCACACACAGCCAATGGAGCTCCTTAAACATGGGGGCTGATCGCTCCCTATAATTCGGCCCAGTTCTTAATCAAAACAAGAGGAATACAGCATCAGGAGCTCGCCCCAAAGGAGATAACTTATCTCTACATTTCATGATATACACCAAGTCTCCTTTATCTGAAATGCTCAGGACCAGGAGTGTTTGAGATTTTGGAGGATTTTGAGATCCTTGTATTTCTATATACAGGTTGAGAATTCCTTACCCCAAAATTCCAAAATTGTCTATATAGATGGCTGAGGTAATGATACTTTTTCTTTTTTTTGTTTTAATGGACCCAAATATTTCATGCAAAAAAGTTTTTTAAAGTTTTAAAAAGTTTTTTTAAAGTTATTTTTTAAGTTTCTAATTTTTTTAAAAAAAATCTAGAGTTTCTAAGTTTTAAAAAGTTTTTTTAAGTTTCTAAAAAGTTTATAAAACTTTCTAAAAGTTTTTTCCCTTTTAAAAAGTTTGTAAGTTTTCAAAATGTTTCCAGAAAGTTTCTAAAAAGTTTTTTTTAAAGTTTATTTTTTAAGTTTCTAAAAAGTTTTTAAAAGTTATTTAAAAGTTTAACTTTTTTATTTAAAAAATCTAAACAGTTTCTAAAAGTTTCTAAAAGCTTGTTTAAGTTTTGAAGTTTTGAACAGTTTTTTAAAAGTTTTTTAAAAGTTTTAAAAACATTTTAAAAATTATTCTAAAGTTTTAAAAAGTTTTTAAAGTTTATTTTTAAATTTCCTAAAAAGTTTATAAAACTTTCTAAAAGTTTTTTTCCATTTTAAAAAAGTTTATACGTTTTTTAAAAGTTTCCAGAAAGTTTTGAAAAAGTTTTTTTAAACTTAAAAAAAAATTCAAAAAGTTTCAAATCTTCTGGATATGTATACAATGTGTATATGGAGCACAAATGAATCTCAGACTTAGGTTCCATATGTACCGTATATGCAAATACAGCTAATCCAAAATTTGAAAACATCCAAAATCCAAAATATTTCTTACCGCAAGCATTTTGTATGAGGGAGACCTATACACACCTAATAAATTTAATACATATGTTTGCATATATATATATATATACTAGCTGTACCCGGCACGCGTTGCTGTGCCCTTTATAGGAGATGCGAGAAAGTCCAATCATCCACGGTGTGCCCTCCTCTAAACTGCAGTTGGATGGAGTGTGGGTCATGGGGGGCATGGTGTGCCAAGTTGGGTCTTTATTGGTTTTGGTTCTGGGCCACAGTGGTCTGTGGGGAATGATGGGTTTTGAAGTACTACAAATCCCATTTTCCATGGTACTTCAAGTCCCATCATGCATGGTCGGGGCTCGGTGTGCCAAGGTAGGTTACTGTAAATTCAGGCCATACACAATGTCCCATGAGCTGAGGCCTAGTTAGGAACAGCAAGTTAATGAAGCCTTACTGTCAATTCAGGCCATACACAATGTCAATCCGCCCTTATTGGCAGCCAATCATGTTGTCAGAATGTAGAGGCTGGGCGAGTCGTTGGCTGCCCCGGAGGATGCTGGGAAATGTAGTTTTTTTAAAACTCGTTGTTTTGGGGGCCTTTTAGGTTTTGGGGGGGAAAGTTTCTTTGCTACAAACGTAGCCATATCTGATAGATAGGACTCAAGTCTAATTCCAAAATGCACTGATGTTTTCTATACACTTTACACATAGCTTGAAGATCATTGTACATAACATTATAAATGAGACCCAAGTCTAAAACCCACATTCTTGGATGTTTCCTTTGCACCTTACACATATGGCTGTGAGCGTCCTTTCATGGTGCAGACTTCAATGGATTTGGTAGCTCACCTTGGCTCCCAGGTCCAGGCAGGGGTGAAAGGGCGTGCGCAGGCCCAGCTGCTGGAGGGGCATGAATCCCACCCGGGTGGGCAGCTCGGCTGCTAGGTCCATGCCCCAGACGTACTGGAGACTGCAAAGGGCTACACCGTAGAGGAGGATGAAGGGTGAGCAGAGCATGGCCAGCTGGTGTCGGTTGCGCACAATCCAGATGAGGCAGGCCCAGAGCAGCAGCACAAAGGTCAGCCAACTGTGGTAGGTGATGCTCCACACCTGGAAGCCGACAAAGAAAGGAGAATTTGCAGTCAATACAGAAGGCATCATCTATTTCCACCAGCTGTTGGGAATTGTGGGAGTTGCAGTCCAAAGCGCATGGAGGACTGAAGTTTGCCCATGCCTGCTCTATGGTCAACTTCCAGCATGGAGTCATGTTGCAAGACTAGAGGATTTTCATGCCTCTTTCTCTTTTTTAAATATATATTTATTTTTAAAACAAAATACCAAACAAAAAATACATACCATACACCAGGGGTAGGGAACCTATGGCTCGGGAGCCAGATGTGGCTCTTTTCATGATTGCATCTGGCTCTCCAGTGCAGCCCAGGCCTCGGTTTCCCAGCATGCAGCAGGGAGGAGTGACACAAATGCCCCGCGACTGCTGCTTCCGTGCCGCCATCGCCGCCTCTTTCTCACCCCCCACTGCTCTCGGGGCCTTCCTTCCTTCCTTTCTCCCCTTCCACCCTTTCCTTCTCCTTCTTCCTTTTCCTTCCCTCTCTCCCTTTCCTTCTTTCATCCATTCTTCTTCCTTCCTTTCTCTCCCTTTACCCTTTCCTTCTTTTTTTCCTCTCTCTCCCCTTCCTTCTTTCCTCCATTCTCCCTCTTCCTTCCTTTCTCCCCTTCACCCTTTCCTTCTGTCCTTCCTTTTCCCTCCCTCTCTCCCCTCCCTTCGTTCCTCCATTCTCCCTCTTCCTTCCCCTTCCTTCCTTTCTCCCCCTTCACCCTTTCTTCTCACTTCCTTCTCTCTTCCCTCTTCTTTCTTTTCTTCTTTTCCCTTCATTATTTTACTTTTTCCTCACTCCCTTTCCTTTCGTTTCCCCACTCTTTCCTTCCTTCCCATTTCCTCCTTTCTTTTCCCTTCCTTGTCTCTCTCCTGCTTTTCTTTTCTTCCTTTTCCATAGTTCATTCTTCTTTTCTTTCTTCCTCTCCCCCTCCCTTCTTTATTTCCTCTTTCTTTCTGTCTTTCTTTCTCCCTTCCTTCCGTCTTCTCTTCCTTCCCAGAGTCCTGAGCGTGCCTTTCGCAGAGCCAGGCCTGAAGTGTCCAGTCATTCTGCCGGGGGAATCATTTCCTCATCGTATGTACGTATAGACTCACATTTAGTTGAATTCAGTCTTAAAATATATTATATATATTCTATGGCTCTCACTGAAATAAATTTCCAAATATTTTGCTTTCATGGCTCTCTGAGTCAAAAAGGTTCCCGACCCCTGGTCTACTCTCTCTATTCCTTTTTCCTTCAATATCTGGATATTTCTATTCATATTTGATTCCTTATCCTTATTAATTATCCATACTGTTGACATACTTATTCTCCCTTGCCAGCTCCGTTGCCAGTTAGACCAAGGTGGATCGGCGCTGCTCGTGTTATTGGACCTCACGGCAGCGTTTGACACAGTAGACCAAGCATTGTTAACCCATCGCTTAGCTGTGACGGGGGTGAGGGGGACTGCTCTGAAATGGGTGTCCTCCTTCCTCCTGGATCGAGGACAGCGAGTGGAGAGGGGAGGTATGGTTTCCGAGAGTCTCCCGCTAAACTGTGCGGTCCTTCAAGGAGCTATTCTCTCCCCTTTATTATTTAACATCTATATGCGACCACTTGCCAAACTGGTGCGGAGTTTTGGTCTGGAGTGTCATCAGTACCCTGATGACACCCAGCTGGTGCAGAGGCTGGACGGCTGGCTGGACTTGGTACCCGGTAACTTCCAGCTGTGCCTTGAAGCTGTGACTGGTTGGCTACGTGCCAGCCGGTTGAGAGTGAACCCATCGAAAACGGAGATCCTATAGATGGGTTGCCCGGGGGGGTGAGCTCCGGCTGCCTGCTCTGGACGGCAAGGCATTACGCCCGTCACCCTTAGTAAAGAGTCTGGGGGTCCAATTGGACCCACTGCTGACGATGGAGGCCCAGGTCTCCACTGTCAGCAGATCCACCTTTTTCCACCTGCGACAGGCTAGGCGGCTGGCGCCATACCTTACCGGGAGTGATCTAGCTACGGTGATCCAGGCAACGGTCATCTCGAGGCTAGACTACTGTAACGCCCTCTACATGGGTCGACCTTTGGCAGTTATCCGGATACTCAAACTGGTGCAGAATGCAGCAGCTAGACTCCTGGCGGGAGTACCGGCCAGGAGCCATATCACTCCTACTCTGCAGCAACTGCACTGGTTGCCAATCGAGTACCGGATCACCTTCAACGTGTTGGTCTTGACCTTTAAGGCCCTATATCAGTGCTTCTCAACCTTCCTAATGCGGCGACCCCTTAATACAGTTCCTCATGTTGTGGAGACCCCTAACCATAACATTATTTTCATTGCTACTTCATAACTACGGTATAATATTTTTGGTGGTGGGGGGGGGGTTGATTTTGTCATTTGGAAATTGTAGTTGCTGGGATTTATAGTTCACCTACAATCAAAGAGCATTCTGAATTCACCAACAATTGAATTGAACCGAACTTGGTACACAAAACTCCCATGACCAACAACAAATACTGGAAGGGTTTGGTGGGCATTGACGTTCAGTTTGGGAGTTGTAGTTCACCTACATCCAGAGAGCACTATGGACTCAACAATGATGCATCTGGACCACACTTGACACAAATCCTCAATATACCCAAATGTGAGCACTAGTGGAGTTTGGGGAAAATAGATCTTGACATTTGGGAGTTGTAATTGCTGGGATTTATAGTTTACCTACAATCAGAGCCCCTTGCACCCTACCAATGATAAAATTGGGTCAAACTTCCTACACCGAACCCTCATGCCTTGAAGGAACTAGCTTGCGTGAGCCTCCATCCCACCTCACACACTCTCCCTCACCCACACATACGCGTTATGCTGCCATGCGTCAAGCATGCCTGCTCTCTCCTCCCCACTTGGAGCCTCAGAAACAGCTGTCCCCTTGGCAGGGAGGCCTGCCAATCACAGCAGAGGAGAGCTTTAGGTGGGAGAATTCAGTCTGTTTCCAAAAAGAAAGAGAAGGACAAGCGGAGAGATCTTCAACCTTCTCTGCCAATGGGCTTCCTAAGACCATCAGAAATATATGTTTTCTGATGGTCTTTGGTGACCCCTCTGAAACCCTCTCGTGACCCCCCTAGGGGTCCCGACCCCCAGGTTGAGAAACACTGCCCTATATGGTCTGGGGCCAGTGTACTTGAGGGACCGTCTACTCCCATATGCTTTCTTCGGTCAGAGGACCAAAACCTGTTACACGTCCTTTCCATTAGGTCCTTTCACTTGTCATCAACCAGGCAGAGAGCCTTTTCCGTCGTTGCACCGAGCCTGTGGAATGCCTTGCCAGCAGAAGTTCGGACGATAAACGAGCTACCAGTCTTCCGGAAGGCGTGTAAGACCGCTCTCTTCCGGCAGGCATTCAATCTGAAAGCCATGTCAATCTGTATGCTATGTTACCTTGTGCATTTTGTAAACCACCCTGAGCCAATTTGGAAAGGGCGGTATATAAATTGAAACAATAAATTAATTAATTAATTAAATAAAATTTCTTCCACACTTGCATTGTTTGTATTAATTTAGAGGGGGGATTCATGCTTCCTTCTCTTACCATCATGGCAATGAGAGCGCAGACGTAGCTCTGGTCCATGACGATGTGGCCCAGCGAATGCAGCAGCTGTAGCTTCTCCTTCTGCCGTTTCCGTCTCTTGTTGGCTATAGAGAGAATAGAGAGGATCTTTAAAAGCGAAAAAGGACTGGCTTGGGGAAGACAAGGGTGGCATTCTTGCTGCTGGTCAGTGCAGACAGGACTGAGGTCAACGGAGCAAGGACTTGGCTCAATACAAGTTATTTCTTTTTTGGGGAGAGACCAAGAGACAGAATGAGGAAAGGACCTTAGAGAATAGACAAAAACATCTAAGCCTAATGTAAGAAATAGTCCACAAAGTCCAAGGTACAAGAGTTGAACCGGGAATGTGGTGCAGCTGGCTGGGTGTCAGCTGCATAAGATCTCTATTGACCAGAAGGTCATGAGTTTGAGGCCTGCCCGGGTCGGGGTGAGCTCTCGACCAATTGTGTAGCTCGTTGTCGACCTTTGCAACCCGAAATACAGTTGCATCTGTCAAGTAGGAAATTTAGGTACCACTTTGTGTAGGGAGGCTAAACTTAACTGATTTACGAGGCCATAAATCTCCAGGAAGTACACACAAATAGAATGAAGGAATGCGACAGCTCCCCCTGGTGGCTGGAATGTTAAATTGCCTCTATGTCTGTCTAATATGTCTGTTCTGAAGACCATGATTTACTGGAAAGCCCTAGTTTTAAGACCTTGCATCTAACCGCTACCAGACGTAGAGCTTTTACCGTAGTGGCACCATCTCTCTGGAGCACTTTGACACTTGAAGTTCGTGCTTTGTGGGACTTTCTAGCTTTCCGCAAGACATGCAAGACACACCTGTTTCGGCAGACTTTTGAATTTTGTTAATGTTTTAAATTGTTTTAAACTGTTTAGATCAGGGGTGGGCAATTATTTTTTCCAAGGGGCCACACGAGAGCCAAAAAATATTATGGAGGGCCGCACCTAAAGGCTGAACTACATTCTAATCTACATTATTTATTTATTTATTTACTATATATTACACATCATTAATATTAACATATTAATATATCAATAAATATTCATATATTTTAGTATTAATATAATTATTATATTATAGTATATATATAGACATAATATATTGAAATTATAATATAATATAATATAACATTATATTATATTATTTATTATATTATAATATTATTATTATACAATTATTATAAAATTATAAAATAATAATTATAACTACTAAAATAAAATAAAATAAAATTCAAGAAGACAAGGTGCGAACCAAGATGGAATGGCCCAATGGACCCAGCCCAGAGGATGGCAAAGCGGACCCAGCTGCCGCCACAGCAGAAGAGAGCAGAGCAGCAGGCGATTGGAGGCTGCAAGCCTCTGCCTGCTCTCACCCCCGGCCGTTCCCCAGCTGATCGCCCTGCTATGGAGTGCCTTCCATCCCTGGAGGCAATCCGGGCCTGCAGGGGGAGCAGTCGGCGATCTGAGGCGGCTGATCACCGTGGCGACCAAGAAGACAATCAACTCTTTCGGGTTGCCAGGGCGATCATCCGCCGTACATTGCCGAATGCTCCCGCTGCAGGCCTGGATCGCCTCCAGGGATGGCAGGCACTCCAAAGCTGCCACTCCTCCGGACTGTCTGCCAACACGGGCCCCACAGAGCCCACGATGGGATGATGGCGGCAGCAGCACCCCTTCCTCTTGGCCCCGCCCCCGACGCCCTTCTCCCTGGGCTGGACAGAATTGGCTGCCGGGCCGCATCCGGCCCGTGGGCCGTAGGTTGCCCACCCCTGGTTTAGATGTTGCTGTGCTTGTAAGCTGCTCCGAGCCCCTGGTGAGTGGCGGCGTATAAGTTTGAATAATAAATAAATAAATATATAATATATGTTGTATGTCAAATGGCATTGAATGTTTGCCTGTATATGTGCATTGTGATCCGCCCTGAGTCCCCTGAAGGGTGAGAAGGGCGGAACATAAATGATGTAAATAAAAATAAATAAAATTGTATCTAAAACCAGAAATGCAATAGAAACAGGGTACATAAGGCAGCATATAATCCAATACACAGAATTCAGGAACAATTCTTTAAACTTGGAAGAAGGGAACATGAACCACTGGAGACATTAAACTAGAATTCCCTTAGCAGGCTTGACTAGGACTTGACAAGAGATGTTGCTTCAAACTCCCACATTGACCAGACTACTGAAAAATCCCTTTGGTCTCTTTAATAAGGCCATGCAATCATGCCGTTTGCCTTGGCAAATGGATAACGACTTTTTCTCTAACAAGCGTTGTGACCTTCGCCAAGTCTGTGAAGCAGCTTGGCGTTTGTGAAAACTAAATCTCCTATCTCGCAGCTCATTAACCTCTCCAACTGGCAGTTCGTCCACTGAACTTGCTTCCCTAGAGCAGTGTTTCCCAACCGCTGTGATGCGGAACAGTAGTGTGCCGTGACGGACCTCCTGCTGTGCCGCGAGAAAAGCTCCCTGCCCCCCTTCCTTCCCCCCTCCTCCTGCTGAACTCCTGCTGCTTGGGGGGGGGGGAGGAAGGGCCGGGCGGTGGCGAAGAAAAAGAAGAAGGGGCCGGGGCACCGCCTCCTTCGGCCGTATCCCCAGCCAGCCTCCACCCGCCATTTACTCCCGCCATGACTCCCATGGCTGAATGCAGAAGGAGGAACTCAGGGAGAGGCGAGCATGGCATGGGCTGGCTCCGCCCACTGAATATTTTAATCTCTCCCAAAGCTCTATTTTAATTTGAGGGGACAGTGCCAAGCCAGCATTGTGCTGGCTCTGCCACCAGCTGGCTTGGCACTCTCGCCCCTCAAGGCTGGAGAAGCTGCATGTAGAGAGGAAGCCGGGAGGAGGGGGAGGGGCATGGCGTGGCCTGGCTCAGCCCCTACCCCCAGCTTCCGCTCTCCAGCCTTGAGCCTTGGGACAGTGCCAAGCCAGCATTGTGCTGGCTCTGCCACCGCTGGCTTGGGACTAGCCTCCTCAAGGCTGGAGAAGCTGTGGGAGAGCTGAAGCCGGGGAGGGGGGCGGGGCATGGCACAGCCTGGCTCCTCCTCCTCCCCTGGCTTGAGTTCTCCCACAGCTGCGCCAGCCTTGAGGGGGCCGTGCCAAGCCAGCATTGTGCTGGCTCTGCCAACGCGGGCTTGGCACTAGCCCCTCAAGGCTGGAGAAGCTGTGGGAGTGCTGAAGCCGGGGGGAGGGGGGCGGGGCATGGCACGGCCTGGCTCCGCCCCCTCCCCCGGCATCAGCTCTCCCACAGCTTCTCCAGCCTTGAGGGGACAGTGCCAAGCCAGCATTGTGCTGGCTCTGCCACCGCTGGCTTGGCACTGCCCCTCGAGGCTGGAGAAGCTGTGGGAGAGCTGAAGCCAGGGAGGGCGGAGCCAGGCCGTGCCATGCCCCGCCCCTCCCCGGATTCAGTTCTCCCACAGCTTCACCAGCCTTGAGGGGACAGTGCCAAGCCAGCATTGTGCTGGCTCTGCCACCGCTGGCTTGGCACTGCCCCCTCGAGGCTGGAGAAGCTGTGGGAGAGCGGAAGCCGGGGGAGGGGTGGCGCATGCGCAGCCTGGCTCCTCCCCCGGCTTCGGCACTCCCAGCAGCTGCTCCCAGCAGGCCACCATCCCCCAGCCGTTCTTTACTGTGTTAGAGTGTCATTTTGTGTCATTTTGGTTGGTGGTGTGCCCCCGGATTTTTTTTATGTTAAAAGTGTGCCGCGGCTCAAAAAAGGTTGGGAAACACTGCCCTAGAGAAAGACTTTTCTGCCCCCTCTGGAATGTGACCTTCACCTTTACTAACTGCAGGAGACACAGAATGCTCAGTTTCAGGATCCATAATCCCATGATCCACTTCCTCATTGACATTAGGCACAAACATTGGCTTATTTACAACCATGTCCTTACCAAGCGGCTCAGGTTCCCCAAGCGCATGGACCGCGCAATTCTCGGCATCGGTGCCTGAAGCCTCCGTCTCGGAAACCAACATGGGCTGGAAAAAAGGAGAACAAAATGAAATGAAGGGGAAAAATTGATAGCCGGCCATATATACCCTTGAAATGTCAGGAAACTCCCACCGTTACGTCTCCAGCCACGGCCTCTTGTTCCAGGGACCAGTTCTCCATCTCCATCAGTTCGGAGGACGTGCTTTCGGTATCCCGTCGCTTGAAGAGAAAAAAACAGGGAAGAAGCTTTGAAATAGGACATGTTTGTGGATTCCGTAACGACGAGGGCGGGTCACTAAGTCCGTGACTTTTTGAATTTCCCTCCTCTGAACTGAAAGGGCGACACTGCTCCTGTCAAGAGGCATCTGTCAGTTGACTCCTGTCAAAATTTGAACAAGCGGCGCCATTTAGTTTGTGTTTGACAGCCATTGATAGCAGACTACCCAATGATTTGAGGAGAAAATTGAAAAAAGTGAATTTTGTGTACTCATTAAGCATTATTTATTGTGGGGGGAAAATGTCACTCAAACCAAGGCTAAGCTTGAAAAATACTATAGGGACTCTGCACCATCAATTTCAATGGTAAGAAAGTGTTTGACTGAATTTCATTGTGGCCGTACAAGCACGGAAGATGCCGAACGTTCTGGACTCCCAGTTGAGGTCTCGACACCCGAAACAATTGAAAAAACTCACGATATTGGTGTTGGCCGATCGGAGATGGAAAGTGCAAGAGGTTGCGGAAGCCATAGGCCTCTCACGTGGCTCAGTGGTTTCGATTGTAAATGATCACTTGGGTATGAGAAAGCTTTCCGCAAGATGGGTGCCGCCTTTGCTCACAATCGACCACAAACGCAATCGTGTGACAATGTCGCAGGAGTGTTTGGCCTTGTTCAACCGCGATATGGACGAGTGTTTGCGCCGTTTCATAACCGTGGCCGAAAAGTGGATCCACCACAACACACCAGAGACCAAACAGCGGTCAAAACACTGGGTTTCTCGGGGTGAATCGGCGCCAAAGAAGGCCAAGGTGGGTTTGTCAGCCAATAAAGTCATGCCGACCGTTTTTTGGGATGCACGCGGCATAATCCACATTGACTTCCTTCAAAACGGTAAAACAATCAATGGCGAATATTATGCCAACTTATTGGGGCGATTTAATGAGGATTTGAAAAAAAAAATAAATGACCGCATTTGGCCAAGAAAAAAGTTCTTTTGCACCAGGACAATGCAAGGGTGCACACATGTGCGGTTGCCATGGCAACAATCCATGAACTGGGATACGAATTGCTCCCTCATCCGCCCTATTGTCAGGATTTATCCCCGAGTGACTATTTCTTGTTTCCAAACCTGAAGAAATGGCTCGGCGGAAAGAGATTTGACTCCAACAATGAAATCATCTCACAAACAAATACCTATTTTGATGACCTCGACAAATCTTATTTTTTGACCCGCCCTCGTATTTTCCCATTCAGCTTAATGGAGGGGCCATTGTAGCTCACCTGGTTGTAGGAATGGGACCTCCGGAGTTTCACCAAAGTGGCCAGAACGTAATAGAGCAGCAACAGGATCCCAGGGTTGACGTAGACCGGCCAAGGCAAGCTGAGGTCCAGGAGGAGCGCATTGGGTTTGCTGCATCCCGCATGCAGGACGATGGCCTTCAGACCAAACAACCTACGGACCAAGGAAGTCCTAAACATCTAGAGCAGAACTTCTCATGTCGTTTTTTTTAGATGCGCATCTTTTTGCCACACGGCTATTTAGTTTTACTAGCAAACCAGAGGTTAACCCAGGCACGAGCAAATTTGGGCCCTCTGGGTGTTTTGGATTTCGACTCCCACTTGCAGCTTCAATGCCTGGTTGGTTGCTGCCTGTGGGAATCCTTTGTTGGGAGGTGTAAGCTGGACCTGGTTGATTCTTGTCTGGCATTCCCCTGCTGTTTGAGTGTTGCTCTTTATTTACTGTCCTGATCTTAGACAGCATGGCAGCAACCAGCCAGACCTTGAAGCTGCAAGGCTATTCAATGCTCATCAAGGTGATCAATTGCAAGATTCACACTTGCTTCAAACAGACAAGAGTTCTTTCTCCCACCCTGGACATTATTCCACAGGTGTGTGTGTGTACACACACACACACACACACACACACACACACACACTAGGCCTGTTAAATCATGCTTCTAAATGTTTCTAAAGTACTTACAAAACTAAAATTCTGGTGGTGAACACTAGGTGGTGCTGGTGCTTTGTTTCTACAGTGTTGCTAAAGTTCTGGTGGTGAACACTAGGTGGCGCTGGTGCTTTGCTTCTACAGTGTTGCTAAAGTTCTGGTGGTGAACACTAGGTGGCGCTGGTGCTTTGCTTCTACAGTGTTGCTAAAGTTCTGGTGGTGAACACTAGGTGGCGCTGGTGCATTGCTTCTACAGTGTTGCTAAAGTTCTGGTGGTGAACACTAGGTGGTGCTGGTGCTTTGCTTCTACAGTGTTGCTAAAGTTCTGGTGGTGAACACTAGGTGGCGCTGGTGCTTTGCTTCTACAGTGTTACTAAAGTTCTGGTGGTGAACACTAGGTGGCGCTGGTGCTTTGCTTCTACAGTGTTGTTAAAGTTCTGGTGGTGAACACTAGGTGGCACTGGTGCTTTGCTTCTACAGTGTTGTTAAAGTTCTGGTGGTGAACACTAGGTGGCGCTGGTGCTTTGCTTCTACAGTGTTGCTAAAGTTCTGGTGGTGAACACTAGGTGGCGCTGGTGCTTTGCTTCTACAGTGTTGTTAAAGTTCTGGTGGTGAACACTAGGTGGCGCTGGTGCTTTGCTTCTACAGTGTTGTTAAAGTTCTGGTGGTGAACACTAGGTGGCGCTGGTGCTTTGTTTCTACAGTGTTGTTAAAGTTATGGTGGTGAACACTAGGTGGTGCTGGTGCTTTGCTTCTACAGTGTTGTTAAAGTTCTGGTGGTGAACACTAGGTGGCGCTGGTGCTTTGCTTCTACAGTGTTGTTAAAGTTCTGGTGGTGAAGACTAGGTGGCACTGGTGCTTTGCTTCTACAGTGTTGCTAAAGTTCCGGTGGTGAACACTAGGTGGCGCTGGTGCTTTGCTTCTACAGTGTTGTTAAAGTTCCGGTGGTGAACACTAGGTGGCGCTGGTGCTTTGCTTCTACAGTGTTGCTAAAGTTCTGGTGCTGAACACTAGGTGGCGCTGGTGCTTTGCTTCTACAGTGTTGCTAAAGTTCTGGTGGTGAACACTAGGTGGCGAAAGTTTTGTTCTACAGTGAACACTAGGGGGCGCTGGTGCTTTGCTTCTACAGTGTTGCTAAAGTTCTGGTGGCGAACACTAGGTGGCGCTGGTGCTTTGCTTCTACAGTGTTGTTAAAGTTCTGGTAGTGAGCAATAGGTGGCGCTGGTGCTTTTCTTCTACAGTGTTGTTAAAGTTCCGGTGGTGAACACTAGGTGGCGCTGGTGCTTTGCTTCTACAGTGTTGCTAAAGTTCTGGTAGTGAACAATAGGTGGCGCTGGTGCTTTGCTTCTACAGTGTTGTTAAAGTTCTGGTGGTGAACACTAGGTGGCGCTGGTACTTTGCTTCTACAGTGTTGCTAAAGTTCTGGTGGTGAACATTTCAGAACTCTAACACAACTTTCAAAATTTCAAAATATGAATGGCAGTTTCTAATTGGTTCTGCCTTAAAAATCGCCGATAATGAAATAATAATGAAGTTTTGAAAGTTTTGTTAGAATTCTGAAATGATCACCACCAGAACTTTAGCAACACTGTAGAAGCAAAGCACCAGCGCCACCTAATGTTCACCACCAGAACTTTAGCTACACTGTAGAAGCAAAGCACCAGCGCCACCTAGTGTTCACCACCAGAACTTTAGTTTTGTAAGTACTTTAGAAACAATTAGAAGCATGATTTAACAGGTCTAATATATACACTCCGCTTGCTTCACTGCCAACAGAACCTCAGAAGATGCCATTAGCCACAGATGCAGGTGAAATGTCAGGAGAGAATGCTGCTGGAACATGGCCACACAGCCTGAAAAAGTCACAGTAACCCAGTGATTCCGACAGCCCATCTGTCATTTATATAAACCTCACTTGCCTAGTTTCCAACAGATCTCACAACCTCTGAGAATGCCTGACATAGATGTGGGCAAAATGTCAGGAGAGAATGCTTCTGGAACATGGTCATACAGCCCGGAAAACTCACAGCATCTCACTAAACTGGCTCATATATTAATATAATATATTATAGTATTAATATATTATTGATGCGCTGTGGTAATAATATAGTAAATTGTATACATATATAATATTGATAATTAATATTTTAATGTAATACAATATAATAATAATATATATAAGAATTATATTTGTATATTACATGTAATATTACTAATAATATTACAGTATAGTGGTATAGTACAATATAGTAATACATAATACTAATATTGTGCTGTGCTAATGATATAATATATTGTATACACATATAATATTGATAATAATATTATAATGTAATACAATATAATACTAATAATAAAATATAATAATTATATTTTTGTATTACTTGTAATATTACTAATAATAATACAGTATAGTGGTATAGTACAATATAGTAATACATAATACTAATATTGTGCCATGCTAATAATATAATATATTGTATACACATATACTAGACTACCCTCTTCTGGCAGGCGTTCAACCTTTAGAGGCGCCGCTTAATCCATTTTCTCTGTTTTAGTATAAATTGCTTTTATTGTGCTTTAAATGCTGTTTTGGAATTATGTTTTATGCTTGTTGTGAACCACCCTGAGCCTATTGGGAAGGGTGGTATACAAGTTGAAATAATAAATAAATAAATATTGATAATAATATTATAATTAATACAATATAATACTAATAATATTACAATATAATAATTATATATATCATATTATATGTAATATTACTAATAATATTACAGTAAACCGGTGTAGTACAATATTGGAATGTACGTTATTAATATTGTGCTATGCTAATAATATAATATAATATTTACTGCATTTTATACCGCCTTTCTCAGACATAATGTATTTACATATAACTTGTAAGCCGCTCTGAGTCCTCTTCAGGGTGAGAAGGGTAAATGTCGTAAATAAAATAAATAAATAAATAAAAAATTAGATATATAAATACACACACACACACACATACAGTATATATATATATACACTAGGCCTGGGCAATCATGGTTCTAAATGGTTCTAAAGTATTTACAAAACTAAAGTTCTGGTGGTGAACACTAGGTGGCGCTGGTGCTTTGCTTTAGAGTGTTGCTAAAGTTCTGGTGGTGAACATTTCAGAACTCTAACAAAACTTTCAAAACTTCATTATTAGTTCATTATTGGCGATTTTTAAGACAGAATCAATCAGGAACTGCCATTAATAACGAACTTTTGAAAGTTTTGTTAGAGTTCTGAAATGTTCACCACCAGAACTTTAGCAACACTGTAGAAGCAAAGCACCAGCGCCACCTAGTGTTCACCACCAGAACTTTAGTTTTGTAAGTACTTTAATATCATGATTGCCCTGGCCTATTACGTATTAGATATCTAGTTCTATATTGTTTTTATTTATATGTATGTATCTTTTTTATTGCGTTTATTGCTGGTGTTTTGATTTGATTTTATTGTAATTAAATCATGCTTCCAAATGTTTCTAAAGTACTTACAAAACTAAAATTCTAGGGGTGAAAACTAGGTGGCACTGGTACTTTGTTTCTATAGTGTTGCTAAAGTTCTGGTGGGGAAATGCTCACCACCAGAACTTGAGCAACACTGTAGAAGCAAAGCACCAGCGCCACCTAGTGTTCACCACCAGAACTTTAGCAACACTGTAGAAGCAAAGCACCAGCGCCACCTAGTGTTCACCACCAGAACTTTAGCAACACTGTAGAAGCAAAGCACCAGCGCCACCTAGTGTTCACCACCAGAACTTGAGCAACACTGTAGAAGCAAAGCACCAGTGCCACCTAGTGTTCACCACCAGAACTTGAGCAACACTGTAGAAGCAAAGCACCAGTGCCACCTAGTGTTCACCACCAGAACTTGAGCAACACTGTAGAAGCAAAGCACCAGCGCCACCTAGTGTTCACCACCAGAACTTGAGCAACACTGTAGAAGCAAAGCACCAGCGCCACCTAGTGTTCACCACCAGAACTTTAGCAACACTGTAGAAGCAAAGCACCAGCACCACCTAGTGTTCACCACCAGAACTTGAGCAACACTGTAGAAGCAAAGCACCAGCGCCACCTAGAGTTCACCACCAGAACTTGAGCAACACTGTAGAAGCAAAGCACCAGCGCCACCTAGTGTTCACCACCAGAACTTGAACAACACTGTAGAAGCAAAGCACCAGCGCCACCTAGTGTTCACCACCAGAACTTGAGCAACACTGTAGAAGCAAAGCACCAGCGCCACCTAGTGTTCACCACCAGAACTTGAGCAACACTATAGAAGCAAAGCACCAGCGCCACCTAGTGTTCACCACCAGAACTTGAGCAACACTGTAGAAGCAAAGCACCAGCGCCACCTAGTGTTCACCACCAGAACTTGAGCAACACTGTAGAAGCAAAGCACCAGCGCCACCTAGTGTTCACCACCAGAACTTGAGCAACACTGTAGAAGCAAAGCACCCGCGCCACCTAGTGTTCACCACCAGAACTTGAGCAACACTGTAGAAGCAAAGCACCAGCGCCACCTAGTGTTCACCACCAGAACTTTAGCAACACTGTAGAAGCAAAGCACCAGCTCCACCTAGTGTTCACCACCAGAACTTGAGCAACACTGTAGAAGCAAAGCACCAGCGCCACCAAGTGTTCACCACCAGAACTTGAGCAACACTGTAGAAGCAAAGCACCAGCGCCACCTAGTGTTCACCACCAGAACTTGAGCAACACTATAGAAGCAAAGCACCAGCGCCACCTAGTGTTCATCACCAAAACTTTAGCAACACTGTAGAAGCAAAGCACCAGCGCCACCTAGTGTTCACCACCAGAACTTCAGCAACACTGTAGAAGCAAAGCACCAGCGCCACCTAGTGTTCACCACCAGAACTTGAGCAACACTATAGAAGCAAAGCACCAGCGCCACCTAGTGTTCACCACCAGAACTTGAGCAACACTGTAGAAGCAAAGCACCAGCGCCACCTAGTGTTCACCACCAGAACTTTAGCAACACTGTAGAAGCAAAGCACCAGCGCCACCTAGTGTTCACCACCAGAACTTTAGCAACACTGTAGAAGCAAAGCACCAGCGCCACCTAGTGTTCACCACCAGAACTTTAGCAACACTGTAGAAGCAAAGCACCAGCGCCACCTAATGTTCACCACCAGAACTTTAGCAACACTGTAGAAGCAAAGCACCAGCGCCACCTAGTGTTCACCACCAGAACTTTAGTTTTGTAAGTATTTTAGAACCATTTGAACCATGACTGCCCAGGCCTAATTATACACATATATTGGTGCATTTAGTATTTTGTATTTCTGGATAAGGAACATCTGAGCAATGCAAAGGCTACAGAGAGAGGCAAGGATAATCAATGCAATTTTCGACCGATGCAAAGAGAGAGATGGGAACCTGGTTGCACCCTTTGCAATGAAAGGACTTTCCCATGGGAAGACAGAGGTCACCCACAAAACAAAAAAAGGTATATATTATGTGCCGATGTACATAAGGAAGGGCTGGGTGGTTCAAAGCCATATCGACCGAGTCTTTGATCCTCACCCAGTTTGCAAAGAGAAAGGCGTTGCTTTGTGTTTGCTTAGGTGCTCATGTTGGAACCATTCCAAAGCAACTATGGAACCCTGAGGTCAAGAGAAGTGTCCGGAAGAATGGCTCTTGGGACCTTTCTTCAAACACTCTTTGCAGCTTTTCCAAAACCTGAGACCTAAAAAAAGTCAATGTTTTGATCTTTGGAAAGATGTGGGTGCCTTTGGGCACATCTACACTGTACCGTTAACCCAGTTTGATACCACTTTAACTGCTGTAGCTCAATCCTGGGAGTTGTAGCTTGATGAGACACCAGCACTACTGGGCATAGAAGGCTAAAGACCTTGCGAAACTGCAGCTCCCATGCTTTCGTAGCATTGAGCCATGCATGTTTCTACACAATCGAACGAATGCAGTCGGACCCTACTTGCCCTACATCAATCATATGGAATCATGGGAGTTTTAGTTTGGACTTTTGTGCAGAGAAGGCTTAAAGACCTTGCAAAACTATAACTCTCATGATTCCATAGCACTGAAGCCGTAGGTGTATTTCCACGGTAGAATGAATGCAGTTGATGCCACTTGCCCTGCATTGATGCTATGGAATCCTGCGAGTTGTAGTTTTGCAAGGTCTTTAAGCCTTCTCTGCCTCATCAAACTACAACTCCCATCAATCTGTAACAGTGAAGCAATGGGTGCATCTCCATTATAGAATGAATGCAGGTTGACTCCGCTTCATCAATGCTATGGAATCCTGGGAGTTGTAGTTTTGCAAGGTCTCTCGTCGTTCTCTGCCTCACCAAACTATAGCTCCCAGGATTCCATAGCACTGAAGCCATGGGTGCATCTCCACTGTAGAATGAGTGCAGGTAAAGCACACTTCCCTGAAACAACACTACAGAATCCTGCGAGTTGTAGTTTTGCAAGGTCTTTAAGCCTTCCCTGCCTCACCGAACTACAACTCCCATGAATCTGTAGCAGTGAAGTCATGGGTGCATCTCCACTGTAGAATGAATGCAGGTTGACCCCACTTGCCCTGGATCAAGGCTATGGAATCCTGGGAGTTGAAGTTTTGCAAGGTCTCTCCACTTCTCTGCCTTGCCAAACTACAACTGCCATAATTCTGTAGCCACAGGTGCATCTCCACTGTAAAATGAATGCAGTCGGACCCCACTTGCCCTGGATGAATGATACGGAATCCTGGGAGTTGTAGTTTTGCAGGATCTCTTGTCATTTCTGCCTTGGCAAACCACAACTCCCATGATTCTGTAGCATTGAAGCCATGGGTGCATCTCCCCATGGACGCAGGTTGACCCCACTTGCCCTTGATCAATGCTACAGAATCCTGGGAGTTGTAGTTTTGCAGGATCTCTTGTCATCTCTCCCTTGGCAAACCACAACTCCCATGATTCTGTAACATTGAAGCCATGGGTGCATCTCCCCATGGACGCAGGTTGACCCCACTTGCCCTTGATCAATGCTACGGAATCCGAGGAGTTGTCGTTTTGCAAGGTCTCTCGCCGTCAACAAACGACAACTCCCGGGATCCTACCACGCGGACAGTTCCAAAGTGGCTACGGATTGGACTTACCGTGCCCAAAGTCCAGCAGGGGGAAGTAGTGTCTGCATGAAAGGGGTCTGGTAGCCGTAGAGGCAGACGAGGTGGCCGCCGGCGAAGACGTCAATCATGACGCACAAGGCGTTGAAGGCCACGCGGCTGGCGGGGAAGTGGCAGGCCCACCAGGTGCAAAGGCCCACAAAGAGCAGGTAGTAGATGGCGGAGAAGGCCGAGGGCAAGGTGATCCCTGGAAGAGGGAGAAAAATCCATCTTAGGATCACAGCCTTGAAAGGGACCCCCAAAGGCCATCCAGCCCAACCCTCATCAGCCACGAAGGAAGACACAATCCACGCAGACTCGATTGACGATAACCATGAAAACAGAGATGCAAAAGACTGGACTCTTCAGTTTCATCCTTCCCTCTCTCTTTCCTTCCTTCCCCCTTCCCTTTCTCTACTTTTCATCTCCTTTCTTCCCTCCCTGTTTCCTTCCTTCTTTCACTTTTTATTTCCTTTTCTCCTTCCTTCCATCTTTACCTTTTTCCTGCCTTTCCTTTCCTTTTTCTTTCCTTTCTACTTTCTCTTTTTCCTTCCTTCGGTACCTCTCTCTTTCCTTCTTTCCCTCCCTCCTTCTCTCTTTCCTTCCTCCCTTTTCCCTCTTCCTTCCTTCCCTTTTCCCTCCCTCCCTCCTTTCCCTTCCTGTCTCTTCTCCTTCCTTCCTTCTTTGCCTCTTTCCTGCCTTTCCTTTCCTTTTTCTTTCCTTCCTACTTTCTCTTTTTCCTTCCTTCGGTACCTCTTTCTTTCCTTCTTTCCCTCCCTCCTTCTCTCTTTCCTTCCTCCCCCTTTCCCTCTTTCCTTCCTTCCCTTTTTCCCCTCCCTCCTTCCTTCCTGTCTCTTCTCCTTCCTTCCTTCTTTGCCTCTTTCCTGCCTTTCCTTTCCTTTTTCTTTCCTTCCTACTTTCTCTTTTTCCTTCCTTCGGTACCTCTTTCCTTCTTTCCCTCCCTCCTTCTCTCTTTCCTTCCTACCCCTTTCCCTCTTTCATTCCTTCCCTTTTCACCTCCCTCCTTTCTTCTCTCCTTCCTTCCTGTCTCTTCTCCTTCCTTCCTTCTTTACCTCCTTTCCTCTTTTCCTTTCCTTTCCTTTCCTTTCTACTTTCTCTTCTTCCTTCCTTCGGTACCTCTTTCCTTCCTTTTCCCCCTCCCTCCTTCTCTCTTTCCTTCCTCCCCCTTTCCCTCTTTCATTCCTTCCCTTTTTCCCTCCCTCCTTTCTTCCTGTCTCTTCTCCTGCCTTCCTTCTTTACCTCCCTCCTTCTCTCTTTCCTTCCTCCCCCTTTCCCTCTTTCATTCCTTCCCTTTTTCCCTCCCTCCTTTCTTCTCTCCTTTCTTCCTGTCTCTTCTCCTTCCTTCCTTCTTTACCTCTTTCCTGCCTTTCCTTTCCTTTTTCTTTCCTTTCTACTTTCTCTTTTTCCTTCCTTCGGTACCTCTCTCTTTCCTTCTTTCCCTCCCTCCTTCTCTCTTTCCTTCCTCCCCCTTTCCCTCTTTCATTCCTTCCCTTTTTCCCCTCCCTCCTTTCTTCTCTCCTTCCTTCCTGTCTCTTCTCCTTCCTTCCTTCTTTACCTCTTTCCTGCCTTTCCTTTCCTTTTCCTTTCCTTTCTACTTTCTCTTCTTCCTTCCTTCGGTACCTCTTTCCTTCCTTTTTCCCCTCCCTCCTTCTCTCTTTCCTTCCTCCCCCTTTCCCTCTTTCATTCCTTCCCTTTTTCCCTCCCTCCTTTCTTTTCTCCTTCCTTCCTATCTGTTCTTCTTCCTTCTTTACCTCTTTCCTCCCTTTCCTTTCCTTTCTCTTTCCGTTCTACTTCCCTTGCCAAAGAGAAAGAAGGAAGGAAGGAACGCTAGAAGGAAGGATGGGGGAGTGCGGCAAGGGAGAGGGGGCGGGGATGGAGCTGGAGTGGGGCCAGAGCAGGGGGCGGGGCCTCTTTTTGCTCCTCCTCCACATCCCCTCCCTTGCCAAACGGAAAGACGGAAGGAAGAAATGGTAGAGGAAAGGAGGGGAGCGCAGTGAGGGAGAAGAGGCAGGGATGGGGCTGGAGTACGGGGTGGGGCCGGAGCAGGGGGCGGGGCCTCTTTTTGCCCCTCCTCCACATCCCCCTCCCATGCCAAATGGAAAGAAGGAAGGAATGGTAGAGGGAAGGATGCGGGAGTGCGGCGAGGGAAAGGGGGCGGGGCCAGAGCAGGACAACGGAGGATCTGTATTTTGTTAATGTAACGAATTTTGAGGGGTTCTTTGGGGAGATTTTTATTGTTGGTCACACCTTGCGTTGTGAGACGTTTGGCTGCCAAATTTGGTGGGTATTGGCCTTGTAGTTTTTTTGTTCATAAGTTACTCACGACGACAGGAACATTTTTATATATATAGATGTCACACCTCAGCATGGTCCCCAACCTGCTTCTTTGGTCAAGCCAGGCCAAAGCCATGTTAATTTCAGCCAGGCCTGTTAAGTTAGAAGGCAAGCCTCTGCCAGGCAGTTCTTACAGCGCCTTCCATCTCGGCTCCATCTTGGGCCGATAAGCGGGGATGGATTCACTCCCCATTGCCCAGGTGCTGGTGCTAATTGGCGCCACATTCCAATCCCGTCTGAAAGGCCTGAGTAGGCCCAGCTGTGGAGCTGTTGTGAGAACCAAGTTACGACGCCTCAGTACGTCGCTACTTCAAAGCTTGGGGGACCTATTTAAGTTGGGCCCCAGAGATGGAAGCCATCCTTCGTCAACGTTCAGCATCCAAGGAAGTCTCCACGGAACTCTGCCTGGGCCTTGGGCCTTCTAGCTTCTAAGACTCTGTTTGCCAAGCCTTGTGCCAAGACCCTTTCCTTGGATTTAGCCCGACTGGGGCAAGAAGACTCTCTTTACTTACATAAGAACATAAGAAGAGCCATGCTGAATCGGGCCTCGGCCCATCTAGTCCAGCATTCTGTGTCACACAGTGGCCCACTAGTTGTACACGGGGATCTCGAGCAGAAGGGAGGGCAGACCCTCACCTGCTCCCGACCCCCACAACCAGTACCCGGGAAAATCCTGCCTGCCTCCATCAACACAGAGGTGGCACTTGGATGTCCATTTCAGTAACTACTGATTCCCTTGGTATCCATGAGGAGCTTCAGGGAGTGCCCTCTAGTCCTAGTGTTGTGTGACAGAGAAAATATTTTTTCTTTATTCACCTTTTCTATCCCATGCATGATTTTATACACTTCGATCAAGTCACCTCTTAAACGCCGTCTTTCAAGGCTGAAAAGACCAAGGCGTTGCAACCTGGTTTCGTAAGGAGCCGCTCCATCCCTTGGATCATTTTTGTTGCCCTTCTTTGTACCTTTTCCAGTTCCGTTATATCCTTCTTGAGGTGCGGTGACCAGAATTGTACACAGTACTCCAGATGTGGCCTCACCATAGATTTGTAGAGAGGCAATACAACATTTGCCGACCTATTTTCGATTCCCTTCCTGATCATGCCAAGCATAGAATTTGCTTTTTTCACTGCTGCAGCGCACTGGGTTGACATCTTCATTGAGCTGTCCACCAAGACCCCAAGATCCCTTTCCTGGTTTGTCTCAGAAAGCTTTGATCCCATCAGTTGATAAGTGTAGTTGGGGTTCTTTGCCCCGATGTGCATGACTTTACACTTGTTTAGGTTAAAATGCATTTGCCACTTTGTTGCCCATTCACTCAATTTCGAGAGATCTTTCTGGAGCTCTTTACAATCAGTTTCATTTTTAACTACCCTGAACAATTTAGTGTCGTCTGCAAACTTTGCTACCTCAGAATTCACTCCTACATCCAGATCGTTAATGAATAAATTAAAAAGTAACGGACCCAAAACTGAACCTTGGGGTACGCCACTTCTCACCTCTTTCCACCCAGAGAAGTGTCCATTTATTACCACCCTTTGTTTCCTACAGTTTAGCCAGGTTCCAATCCAGGACAAGACCTGTCCCCTGATTCCATGGCTGGAGAGCCTTTGGTGAGGGACTTTGTCAAAAGCCTTTTGTTCCTGTTTGCCAAAGGACTATAGCCTTGTTCCTGCTTCCTTATGGACAATTTGCTGCTATCTGTTGCTGCTTTTGGGAGCATCAATAGACTATATCCTAGCCTCTTTCCTTTAACCAGTTATTCTAAATAAAGCATTTAATCTTTGCCGGTGTTCAAGTGGTTTACTGAGGGGCCATCAGGTCTACGGTGCAACAATAGATAATAATCATCATCACCATCATCATCCTACCTTTCTCCTGATCCTGCCTTTCCCGTCTATATCATAATCACCATCACAATTATGCCTTTCTCTTGAATTTCCCTATATTATTATAATTATGTCATCATCATCACCCTGCCTCTCCTGATTCCCCCATCATCATCACAACTACTAGTATCATACTCTTCTCCTGATTTTCCCTTTACTTCTCCTTCTTCTTCATCATCATCATCCTGCCTTTCTCCTGAGATTCCCTATATTGTCATCATCACCATCATCACTTTCGTCCTGCCTTTCTCCCAATCGAAAGGTCGCTAACAATAAATATAAAATTAAATCAAGATGACAACCTAGAAATAGAAAATTCAAAAAACAATGCAACTATTTCAGTTATTGCAACCATTACACCAGTGTTTCTTAACCAGTGTGCCGGGGAACCTCCACGAAGGGGGGGGGGGGGGAATCTAGTGTATAAAAACCCTAGGAAACCTACCTCGATAAAGGCACAAAATTACAAACACCCCCTCCCCACCCGTTGTCTACTTGGTCTCTCCCTCTCCACGCATTGGGAAGGCCCGCTTCCCTTTCCCCAAGTAGAGACCTCCTCTTGCCTCCTGGGGGTTCTGTGTGGGAAGTTTGGCCCAGTTGTATCATTGGTGGGGTTCAGAATGCTCTTTGATTGTAGGGGAACTATAAATCCCAGCAACTACAACTCCCAAATGCCAAGGTCCATTTCCCCTGAACTCCATCTGCATTCATATTTGGGCATATTGAGTATTCATGCCAAGTTTGGTCCTGATCCAACATTGTTTGAGTCCACAGTGCTCTCTGGATATAGGTGAACTACATCTCCAAAACTCAAGGTCAATGCCCACCAAACTCTTACAGTATTTTCTCTTGGTTATGGGAGTTCTGTGTGGGAAGTTTGTGTCTTTCTGCCATTCCTGCCTGGATAGCTATGTTGAGTTCATCGAAATAGGCCCAGGTTTCACACTGAGTATATAAATACATTTTTAAAACATATTAACTATATGTATTACTGTGTTTTAGTGTCATTTTGTGTCATTTTGGTTGGTGGTGTGCCCCAGGATTTTGCAAATGTAAAAGGTGTGCCGCGGCTCAAAAAAGGTTGGGAAACACTGCATTACACACCCAAATATGAGCATGCATTAAAATGCTCATTCGCCCTTAACATCAGCCACACTATGCCTGGTGCTGGAGGAACAGTTCGCTCTTAGGAACTGTGGGAGTTGGAGTCCAAAACACGTGGAGGGCCGAAGTTTGCCCATGCCTGCCTACAGACCCGGATTACAACATACACAACGAGATACTTTCAATAATCAAATATAATATATATTTGATTATTGAAAGTATCTCGTTGTGTATGTTGCATTCCAGCGACTCTCCCCTCCTATTCTTACTACAGACCCGGATTACCCATGGCCTAGGGGCACAAGCCGAGGAGGGGTGCAGATTGCAGACCCCCCAAAAAAGTTGAAACAAATAAAAATGCAAAGCATTTTTCCCACCCTCCCTCGGCCTTGCCCATAGATGTCTATGAGAGCGGGCCCTGTCCTGAAGACTACACTTCCCCTCGTACACCTCTCTCCGCTTCCGCCTCCCTCCCCGCAGGAGAAAGACTACGCCTCCCAACATGCCCCACCGGGGCTGCGGTGGGGCTGGGCCAATGGGAGACGGTGACGGCGGAGCCAGGGGGCCTGGCTGGGCGGCGGAAAGGGAGCGAGCAGACCCACGGGGATGGCAGAGGGCGCCGAGGAGGGTCTGCCCTTCCAGCTGGGTAGGCTGCGCTTCGAGAAGGTAAGCGCCGGGGCGCCACGCGACAGGGACCGGGAAGGCCCCGCCGGAGATGGAGTCGCTCCCTCAGGGAGCCTGCGTAGCTTGCCTAAGGAGGCCCCGCCCCCTCGGCGCCATCCCGTCTCCTCATTGGCCCTGCCGGGTGTCACTCTCCCATTTGAATTCCCGCCCTTGGGAAAGCGCTTCTGTGATTGGCTCCCGCTTCCCTTGACTCCTCTTCGGGGGCGGTGCTTGTCAGATTATTGCATTTTGAATAGCAATTCATGAGTCAGCACAAGATATATTTTCGCAGTTTGAGATGACCTGCAGTGTGACATGTTTGACACCAGATGGCGCTGTCTCAAGACTGCTAAATGGAACCTTGAGGAATGTCAGTTACAAAGTGACAGTTGGGATTTGTCAGTTGGGATTAAATATCTGTGAGGAAAGGATGTTTAGAAAGGTAGCTGTGATGGCTGTTGTTTTTCGATGTTTTGCCAGTTATTGTTAAATACAATTCAATACAAAGTTATATATTTACCTTGTGAATTGAATGAGAGTTTCATTATTCACTCGAACAGAGACTGGAGTTTTTGGGCCGATGGGGAATTAAACTTCTATATTTCTGTTGCCTATCCGCTGTGACATATATACTCAACGCCGAAGAGTGCTTCTGTCTTAGCATCCTGAGTTCACGTCCCGCTTCGGGCAGAAAGCGTGACTGTGGAACTCCCTGCCACTGCATTGGGATGCCATTTTTAAAAATGGGCCCGAGCACGGCGCTGCTGCAGGTGGGTCCGGCTCAGGCGCCCCGCGGATACACCTGTGCTGATTGGCGCGGGTTGTTGTTGATTTATTTGGATATTACTGATCAACCGAGATGTATTGGGCTACCTGAGTGAATTTGAGGTACGTTGTATGATATGATTTATTTTTAGTGTGGGTCTGAGTGATGGGAAGGGGGGTGTGGTAGAGGTTGGCTTAAAGGGGGCATAATTCCAAAGTGTGGCCTAGGGCGCAAAAAGGTGTTAATCCAGGCCTGCCTGCCTATGGGGGTTCTGGAGGCAAGGGTCTCCAAATATTGAAATATTCCAAGCTCAAGGAGAAGATGAATGTTTCATCCTGTGGTTTTGGGTCTCCATTGATACTCACCCGCCAAGGCCAGCAAGGCAACAGCCAAGATCTTGCCCATGGCCATGAGCAGCCAATGGGCCTTGACCCGGAGCCGGGCAGATAGAGGAGCCTGCCGCCTCGGAGAGGCATCAGCAGCAACATCGGAAATGTCTTGGGATTTCGCCGGCTCCTCGTCCACCGCTGCTTCTTCCTGAAATGAGGCAGAAAATGATGAGGTCTGGCATTCTACCGTGTTTCCCTGAAAGTAAGACAGCGTCTTACTTTCTTCCCCCCCCGAAAAGTCCCCCTACGTCTTACTTTCGGGGTACGTCTTATATAAACTAAGACGTACCCGCCGCCACGCCCACGCCCGCCACACGCCACCGCCACCACCATCACGCCGCCGCCGCCGCAACCGGCCCCATCGGCCGCGGCACACCTCCGCGGCGCAGCTTTCTGGACGAAGGGAGGGAGAAGAGAGCAAGAGGCATGGCAAAGCGGCGCTGCGTCAGAGTGACGCATCGCCGCTTTGCCACGCCTCTGGCTCTCTTCCCCCTCCCTTCCTTCGTCCAGAAAGCTGCGCCGCTTGGAGGCCTGGCAGAAAGGTGCGCTGCGGATGCATGCCGCGGCCGATGGGCCGGTTGCGGCGGCGGCGGCAAGGTACGGCTTACATTCAGGGTCCGGCTTACATTAGCCGACCCCTGACACCCGATACGTCTTACAATCGGGGGTGTCATACTTTCGGGGAAACACGGTAGTTGCACTGATCTTTATTGACGTCTCTTCATATCCAATGTGTTGGACTACAACTCCCATAATCCTTCACTGGACCTTGGAAGTCCAAGGCATCTGATCCATAATTCTCTGGAGGGGACCACAAATGAGTGATGGCCCCTTGGGTCTCTGTTGTTGTTGTTGTTGAGGCTGTTAGGAATTGTGGGAGTTGGAGTCCAAAACACCTGAAGGGCTGAAACTTGCCCATGCCTGCTTTAGCTTAACACGTTGCTATCCACAATACGCTTCTTTAGGAGGTCTGTGGATGATGGGATGCACAATGACAGCAAACCACCCATTTTATTATTTTATTTATGACATTTATATGCCGCCCTTCTCACCCCACAGGGGACTCAGAGCAAGTTATATGAAAATACAATATATTATATTATTGTCATAGCACAATATTAGTAACATGCATTCCCATATTGTACTACACCAGAATACTGTAATATTATTAGTAATATTACATGTAATATGAAAGATAGAATTATTATATTATATTATATTGTATTACAGTATAATATTATTATCAATATTATGTGTATACCAGTGTTTTTCAACCTTTTTTGAGCAGCAGCACATTTTTTACATTTACAAAATCCTGGGGCACGCCACCAACCAAAATAACACAAAATGGCACTCTAGCACAGTAATACATATAGTTAATATGTTTTTAAATGTATGTATACACTCAGTGTGAAACCTGGGCCTGTTTCGATGAACACAACGTAGGTATCCTGGCAGGAATGGCAGAAGACACAGACTTCCCACACAGAACTCCCATAACCAAGAGAAAATACTATAAGAGTTTGGTGGGCATTGACCTTGGGTTTTGGAGTTGTAGTTCACCTATATCCAGAGAGCACTGTGGACTCAAACAATGTTGGATCAGGACCAAACTTGGCATGAATACTCAATATGCCCAAATGTGAACACAGATGAAGTTTGGGGGAAATAGATCTTGACATTTGGGAGTTACAGTTTCTGGGATTGATAGTTAACACACAATCAAAGAGCATCCTGAACTCTTGCAACAATGGAATTGAACCAAACTTGGCATATTGATCTCTCATTACCAACAGAAAGTACTGAAAGGGTTTGCTTGGGAATTGACCTTGAGTTTGGAAGTTGTAGTTCACCTACACCCAGAAAGCACTGTGGACTCAATAAAATGTTATGTTATGTTGTTTGTTTTCTATCCAGAATCACAATGTTGGAAGGAGGCTCACCACTTTAAGGTCCCTCAAACAGGCATGGGAAAACTTCGGCCCTCTGGCAGCTTTGGACTCCAACTCCCACCATTCCTAACAGCCTGAGGCCCTTTCCTGCTTAAGTGGCTGAGGAGGAAAAAGGAAAAGGGCCTGAGGCTGCTAGGAATGGTGGGAGTTGGAGTCCAAAACACCTGAAGGTCCAAGTTTGCCCATGCCAGCTTGTGTCTGTCTGACAGAGACCTCTTCCTCCCGCCCAGCCCCCAGCATTTTGGTGCTGCCCCTTCTTCCCCTCCTGCCCAACACTTACTTTTTTAAAAAAATATTTTTTAAAATTAAACTTTCTACACTGCCGCTTCTGCCACCATTTTGATCCGAGGGGGCAGCGTGGGCGTGTTCAGGAGGGGAGGGGGGAGGGGGGAAGATGTGACCCTTACAGGCGCTACTGCGCAGACTCGACCCAGAGCAAAGCGAGGCAAAGCAAGCAGAGCGAGGCTGGGAAGAAGGGAGCCCGAGTGTAGAAGAAAAAGTGTTCGGCAGGAGGGGGAAGAAAGGGGATTGGAGGTTCCAATTTCCCACGGCACACCTGATGATCGCTCACGGCACACTAGTGTGCCACGGCACACAGGTCGGGAAACACTGGTGTATACAATATATTATATTATCAGCACAGCACAATATTAATATTATGTATTACTATATTGTACTATACCACTATATTGTAATATTATTAGCAATATTACATGTAATATAAAATTTAATATTATGAGCCTTAAAGCGCTCATATATTTTAGTGTTGACATGCAAAGACCTGGATTATGAGAGGGGTCATTTATTGAAGGAGACAGAAGAGGAGATGCCCAAAGGGTTTTAGTAAGCAGCTGAAGAGGAGAAGGGCATTGCACGTCCCTGCCCATGTTTCCCTGGTTAGCACTGCAAGGGAAAATAAATAGATCCGCAGACAGGGATCACTTTCCGTCTCCTGATTTGGTGCCAAAATGACACTCCATCTCCATATGATGCCCTTCATGCTTGCATTGCTGTTTGCTCTCAGGCAAAAAACTATAGGTTTTGTAGGAAGCTCTTTGGCCAGGCATAAGGTGCCTCCACACTGCCGCATCCAGGAAGACATGATCTAAGCCCTCCCGACAGATGGACATCCAGCTTCTGTTGAAGACTTCACCGGACTCCAAAATATCAGATTGTCGAATAGTTATAACTAGCTGAGGTGCCCGGGTTATTTGAGGAAGGCATTGTGTGCCAAGGTTGGTTCCTATTAGATGTTTATGTGGCTTGCAGTGGTCTCAGGAACTTAGTGAAGGTACTGCGGTCCCATTCTCCATGGTCCAGCCTCCAAACAGCACCAGGATGTAGAGTGGGTCGTGGGGGCTGTGTGTATCACATTTGGTCTTGATCATTCTCTGGATGAGGGTTGCAGTGGTCTCAGGAAGTGAGGGAAGGTACTGGAAGTCCCATCATCCATGGTCCCCCGTTCTCCAAACTGCACCAGGATGTAGAGTGGGTCATGGGGGCTCTGTGTGCCAAGTGTGGTCTTGATCAGTCATTGGATGAGGGTCGCAGCGGTCTCAGAAAGTGAGTGAAGGTACTTCAATTCCCATCATCTGTGGTCCGTCCCACTTAAAAATGCACTAGGATGTAGAGTGGGTCATGGGTACTCTGTGTGCCAAGTTTGGGCCTGGTCTCTGATTTGTAGGGGCTGCAATGTTCTGGGGGAAATGAATTGGGTGAAGGTGCTGCAAATCCCATCATTCATTGCCCATCCTGCCCTAAACCACACCAGGTTGTGAAGTGGGCCATTGGTCCCCTGTTTGCCAAGTTTGGTCCTGATCCGTCATTGCTGTGGGCCGCAGTGGCTGACTGCCTGAGCCCTTTCCTTTTTCCTCTGAGTCACTTTAGAATGTTGGAATGCGGTTGGCCAATCGGAGTCCTTTATGCAAATACCATTTCAGTGGCAACCAATCCCCTCTGTCTGGGGCCATAGAATGTTGGAGTTCTGAGGCTGGCCAATCAGAGCCCATTATGCAAATAAACCCACAGTGGCAGCCAATCGAAACGTTGGCACATATTCCTCCCACCGCACCACCGCCCGCAAACACTGACTTTTATTATATGTATAGATAGATTAGCAATATATTAGATGGAAGATGCCAAAAATGGGCTGCTGCCACATAACGATATATGTTTAAAATACCAATGATATTTAATTCTGTTGACGCTTCTTCGCTCTTCGTTTTTACTCCCATTGTTACAGTTGCCTTTGTGTGCCTTTTCCTGCTTGTTTCACAGCTGACACCTCCCAACAAGGGATTCCCCCAGGCAGGAAGCAGCCAGACCTTGAAGTGGCAAGACCATTCAATGCTAATCAAGGGGGCCAATTGCAACATGCACACCTGCCTTTTGTGGGCCCTTTTCTGGCTTTCCCAGGTGGCCTTTTTCCCCCATCTTCTCATTCCGACGTCATGCAAACCCGGTCCTCTCTTGCTCCCTTGCAAGCCTGGTTTGGAGGACATTCCTGGCCTTCCTGCGGCCGGTCCTCGGTGCCAGCAAGCAGGTGGCGACGCGTTCCTTCTGGGTTTTTTTTCCCTGTGTGGGATTCCCCCTCCATCCTCAAGACATAATAAGGCCTCTGTTGAGCCCCAATGTTTTGTTGGGGGGTTTCCACAGCAACCCCGGAGGGCCTGGCCAGGCGAGAGGGCTGCCTCCTCCTCCTCCGTCTTCCTTGGAGGCCGGTGAGTCAAGCGGGTCCAAGGTGCCAGGAAAGAAGTGTCTCTGGTCCCAAAACCCCGCTCTTTCGGAAGGAATGACGGGAGGACAGAAAGCAGAGGGGTGATGCAAAGCACAGCTTGTGGAAATAAGGGGACCACAGAGAAGTCCAAGGAACGGATGCAGCTGAACTTGGAAACACCTCTCTTTTGGGGACGGCAGCTTCCAAGACCCCCCAGGAATGGAAGAAATCCTAAAAGAAGAGTTTTGGACCAGATAGCCTTTGGGGGGGCCCTTCTGACGAGTGGAATATAGACTACCTGGGAGCTCAGTGGGGTCTCCTTTGGAGGGTTTTAAGCAAAGGCTGGATGGCCATCTGTCGGGAGTGGTCTGATGGTGTCTTCCTGCTTGGACTGGATGGTCTTTGGGGGTCCTTTGTGACTCCAGTGGAATATAGACTATCTGGGAGCCCAGTGGAGTCTCCTTTGGAGGGTTTCAAGCAGAGGCTGGATGGCCATCTGTCGGGAGTGGTCTGATGGTGTCTTCCTGCTTGGACTGGATGGTCTTTGGGGATACCTTGTGACCCCAGTGGAATATAGACCTCCTGGGAGCTCAGTGGGGTCTCCTTTGGAGGGTTTTAAGCAAAGGCTGGATGGCCATCTGTTGGGAGTGGTTTGATGGTGTCTTCCTGCTTGGACTGGATGGTCTTTGGGGATACCTTGTGACCCCAGTGGAATATAGACCGCCAGGGAGTCCAGTGGAGTCTCCTTTGGAGGGTTTTAAGCAAAGGCTGGATGGCCATCTGTCGGGAGTGGTCTGATGGTGTCTTCCTGCTTGGACTGGATGGTCTTTGGGGTTCCCTTGTGACCCCAGTGGAATATAGACCGCCTGGGAGTCCAGTGGGGTCTCCTTTGGAGGGTTTTAAGCAAAGGCTGGATGGCCATCTGTCGGGAGTGGTCTGATGGTGTCTTCCTGCTTGGACTGGATGGTCTTAGGGGGTCCCTTCTAATTAGTGGAATATAAACTATCTGGGAGTCCAATGGAGGTTTTGAAATAAAGACCAGATATCCATCTGTCAGGAGGGCTTTGATGGTGTCTTCCTGCTTGGACTAGGGGGTCCCTTCTAATTCGAGCCTGGGAGTCCAGTGGAAGTTTCGAAATAAAAGCTAGATGGCCATCTGTCAAGAGGGCTTTGATTGTGCCTTCCTGCCTGGTAGAAGAGGGCTGGGCTGGATGGCCCTTGGGGGTCCCTTTTAATTAAACTACCTGGGAGTCCATGGAGTCTCCTTTGGAGGGTTTTAAGCTCAAGGGGTCTTAAGGACATGGAAGGATATGTAACTAATGATGTATGAAAATAATTTGAGATCAAAGCAGCTGGATAAATATAACCTGGAGATGGGATGTAAGAGCAAACTTATCTAAGACTTATTAGATAAGAAGATGGAAAGGTGGAGGGTGGAAGTGGGAGTCGATTTCGTTGTATGATGCTCCTGGGGGGGAGGGGTTAGGGTGGGGGTGGGACGAGGAGGAAGGGTGGAGGGAGGGAAGGTATGTTTGTTTGTATGCTTTCTGTTTTGATTCATGTTGGAAACCCAATAAAGTCTTAATTTAAAAAAAAGAAAAGGGCTGAACTGTATGGCCTTTGGGGGTCCCTTCTAATTAGTGGAATATAAACTACGTGGGACTCCAGTGGCGTTTTTGAAACAAAGAACATAAGAACATAAGAACATAAGAAGAGCCATGCTGAATCGGGCCTCAGCCCATCTAGTCCAGCATTCTGTGTCACACAGTGGCCCACTAGTTGTACACGGGGATCTCGAGCAGAAAGGAGGGCAAAACCCTCACCTGCTCCCGACCCCCCACAACCAGTACCCGGGGAAATCCTGCCTGCCTCAACCAACTCCGAGGTGGCACTTGAATGTCCTTTTCAGTAACTACCGATACACTTGGTATCCATGAATCTGTCTAATCCTGCCTTGAAGCTGTCCAGGCTGACCGCTGTCACAACCTCCTCTGGAAGTGAGTTCCATAACCCAATGACCCTCTGGGTGAAGAAATATTTCCCTTTATTAGTCCTAATTTTTCGTACCTTGGAGCTTCAGGAGTGCCCCTAGTCCTAGTGTTGTGTGACCGAGACACTATTTTTTCTTTATTCACCTTTTCTATCCCATGCATGATGTTATACACTTCGATCAAGTCCCCTCTTAAACGCCGTCGTCAAGGCTGAAAAGACCAAGGCGTTGCAACCTGGTTTCATAAGGGAGCTGCTCCATCCCTTGGATCATTCTTGTTGCCCTTTTCTGTACCTTTTCCAGTTCCGTTATATCCTTCTTAAGGTGCGGAGACCAGAATTGTACACAGCACTCCAAATGTGGCCTTACCATCGATTTGTAGAGAGGTAATACAACATTTGCTGACCTATTTTCGATTCCCTTCCTGATCATGCCAAGCATAGAATTTGCTTTTTCGCTGCTGCTGCGCACTGGGTTGACATCTTCATTGAGCTGTCCACCAAAACCCCAAGATCCCTTTCCTGGTTTGTCTCGGAAAGCTTTGACCCCATCAATTGGTAGGTGTAGTTGGGGTTCTTTGCCCCGATGTGCATGACTTTACACTTGTTTAGGTTAAAATGCATTTGCCACTTTGTTGCCCATTCACTCAATTTCGAGAGATCTTTCTGGAGCTCTTTGCAATCAGTTTCATTTTTAACTACCCTGAACAATTTAGTGTCGTCTGCAAACTTTGCTACCTCAGAATTCACTCCTACATCCAGGTCATTAATGAATACATTAAAAAGTAACGGACCCAAAACTGAACCTTGGGGTACGCCACTTCTCACCTCTTTCCACCCAGAGAAATGTCCGTTTATTACCACCCTTTGTTTCCTACAGTTTAGCCAGGTTCCAATCCAGGACAAGACCTGTCCCCTGATTCCATGGCTGAAGAGCTTATTTGACTAGATGGACATCTGTCAAGAGGGCTTTGATTGTGCCTTCCTGCTTGGTAGAAGAGGGCTGGGCTGGATGGCCCTTGGGGGTCCCTTTTAATTAAACTACCTGGGAGTCCATGGAGTCTCCTTTGGAGGGTTTTAAGCAAAGACTGGATGACCATGTGTCGGGAGCAGTTTGATAGTGTCTTCCTGCTTGGTAGAAGAGGGCTGGGCTGGATGGCCTTTGGGGTTCCTTCTCTGATTCCCTGATAAGATAGAGCCCTGTCTCTCACCTGTTCCTGCAGCTTCTGAGATAATACGGATCGCCTGCTGCTCCCGGGCGCAGGTTTGCGCGATGACGCCAGGCGGCCACAGACGCCGAGGCAAATGGCAGAGACCAGCAGGATGCCCACATCAGGGGCCACCAGCCGCACCGAGTTGGGGATGTCGTTCAGGTCCAGCCTGGAAGTCGGAGATCAAGGAGGATGAGGGATAATCATCATAATAACCTTTGCGTGTGCAATACAGCCCTTCGGTGGGCAGCAGAAGCAACTAAGGCCCCTTATTACATTATAATATTATTATCAATAATATGTGTATACAATATATTATATTATGAGCACAGCACAATATTAATATTATGTATTACTACATTGTACTATACCACCATACTATAATATTATTAATAATATTACTTGTAATATAAAATATAATTCTTATGTTTTATTATTGTATTGTATTACATTATAACAGTATCAATATTATATACGTATACAATCTATATATATATATATATATAAAAGGAGTTGTTGTCGTTAGGCTGAAGTAAACAAAAGAACCAATGAACGGAATCACACCAAATTTGGCAACATAACATCTCACAATGCAAGGTGTGACCAACAATAATAAAAACCCCCCACTAAATATTATATTATTAGCACAGCACAATATTCGTACTATGTATTTTTATATTGTACTATACCACTGTACTGTAATATTATTAATAATATTACATGTAATATAAAAATATAATTCTTATATTTTATTAATATACTGTATTACATTATAATATTATCTATATTATATAGGTATACAACATATTATATTATTGCCACAGCATATCAGTAATATATTAATACAATAATATATATTATATTAATATATATGCCTTTGGAAGTACAGCATATCAGTAATATATTAATACAATAATATATATTATATTAATATATATGCCTTTGGAAGTACAACAACTTTCTGGGTTCCCCTTTCGTATGGATTAATATGGGTTGCTGTGAGTTTTTCAAACTGTATGGCCAATATGTTCTAGTAGCATTCACTCCTGATGTTTTGCCTACATCTTCAGAGGTTCTGTTGTCAGTGAGGCAAATGGAGTGTGTGTGTGTGTGTGTGTGTGTGTGGAATAATGTCCAGGGTGGAGAAAGAACCCTTGTCTGTTTGAAGCAAATGTGGATGTTGCAGTTAGCAAGCTTTATTAGTATTGAGTAGCCTTGAAGTTTGCAAAGTCAATCAGTGAGGGTATTTGCCTAAAGGTAGCCTAGCTGTTGTTGCCTGGAGGCATCCTTTGGTTGGGAGGTATTAATTGGCCAACACACACACAAACACTCCACTTGCTTCACTGACAACGGAACCTCCGAACATGCCATTAACCACAGATGTTGGTGAAACATCAGGAGAGAATGCTGCTCGAACATGGACATACACCCTGAAAAACTCACAGCAATCCCCTGATTTCGGTCATGGAAGTCTTCAACAAACCAATATTAAAAATGCCTCTTCAAAGACTTTTGAAAACAACCCGAAGTCTTCCTTATTAAGTGTCTTCGAGGAATTCCCATTCCATAGATCAATACCCGCCAACGCTTCCCGTCTCCCCAAATGCCACCCCGTCGTACCTTGTGACTCCAATGTGCTGAGCGAGGGTTTCCCATGTGCTGCCTAAGAAGGAGATAGAAAATCGTAATTGAAACAGAGCACGAACAGTTGGTTTTGAATGTAACTCGCAAGCAACGATGTGCTAATGGCAGCAAATCATGGAGGCTGAACATAACAATCGGACGGTTGGTTGAATATAGGATTTGTAGGTTCCGGCACCTAATAATAATAATAATAACAATAATTATTATTTTATTTATGCCCTCATGGAGGAGGTATTATTATTATTATTACTACTATTATTATTAGAGAACTGCAAGAGAACTGTAGGGAGCAGAAAAAAGGACTATGTAACATTTGTCGACCTCACCAAAGCCTTCGACACTGTGAGCAGGAAAGGTCTGTGGCAGATCCTGGAACGTCTAGGACGTCCCCCCAAATTCCTCCAAATGATTATCCTGCTCCATGAGGGCCAGCGCGGTCAAGTCAGATACGGCGATGCTCTCTCGGAGCCCTTTCTCATAACTAATGGAGTGAAACAAGGTTGTGTTCTTGCACCAACCCTACTTACAATCTTCTTCAGCATGATGCTCCAAAGGGCTATGGCAGACCTCGAAGAAGAAGACGGCATATATATATGCTATTGTACTGATGGTAGCTTGTTCAACTTAAGCCGTCTGAGGGCTCGCACTAAGACTCTAAACTATCTAATCCGTGAGCTGCTTTTTGCTGACGATGCTGCCCTTGTGGCCCATTCAGAAGCAGCCCTGCAGCGCCTCACGTCCTGCTGTGCAACGGCTGCAGAGCTGTTTGGGCTGGAAGTCAGCTTGAAGAAAAGGGAAGTCCTCTACCAGCCCGCACCACAGGAAGAACACCATCATCCCCACGTCAGCATCGGCACATCTGTGCTTAAGTCCGTTCGGCAGTTCGCCTCCCTGGGAAGCATAATCTCTTCAGACGCCAAGATTGATAAAGAGATAGATCACAGATTAGCAAAGGCATAGAGTGCATTCGGAAGGCTTCACAAAAGAGTCTGGAGCAACAAGCACCTGAGGCAAAGCACCAAAATCAGTGTGTACAGAGCTATCGTACTGTCTATTCTCCTCTATGGGTCTGAAACATGGGTCACCTATCGCCAACACCTACGACTCCTCAAACGCTTTCATCAGCGCTTTCTTCGCACAATCCTAAATATACACTGGACTGACTATGTGACTAATGTTGCTGTCCTTGAGCAAGCAGGGGTCACCAGCATTGAGGCCATGCTATTGAGAACACAGCTGCGCTGGGCAGGGCACGTCTCTAAGATGGAGGACCACCGCCTCCCAAAGATACTACTCTACGGTGAACTCGCCATGGGTCAGTGCAAGAGAGGCGCCCCCAAGTGTCTAGGACTATTATTATTATTATAATTATTATAAACACGACAAGATTAGTGCACAGCAAATAAGATCATTATGCTGGCTTTTGTACTGGATCACACGTCGGACACTTTCGGTCAGCACGTCGGACCTTTCGGTCAGCAAGTTCAGCAGCTCAGCGGTTTAACCCGCTGTGCCATTATTGACTTCCCCTATGGCCACCCCTAGGTCTCAAGGTTCTTATATTTATTTTATTTATACCCTCACAGAGAATTGGGTAACATTATCAATAATAATAATAATAATAATCTCCATGAGGGTCCTGATCTTGAACTGTAACTGCATGGATGCAAACAGAGTGTGATGCAAACCCATGCTTGCAAAATAGATGTGCGCCTGCAAGCACAGACAAATAGGAATGCATGCGTGCAAGCAGAGCCTTAGGCAGCAATTTCCTCCGGTTTCAAGTTCTGGAAGGCAGCAAATATAACAGCATGGGTTCTCCTCTGTTTCTATTTGTGGGGGGAGCCCGTGAAGTGCTTCTCCTTATGGGGTCTGGGGAATCCAAGGTGGAAGCCGGCCAGAAAAGATAAGAGGCGGGCGACAACAGCTCCTCTAATTCTCCAGCATCCAATTTACATGGCCAAGCTCTTCGTGTTCGCCAAGTGATTCAATGGGTCTGCTCTAATTCCCGACAGGGCTGTGAACTTCATTGTACGGCCAGTGATAGCCCATATAATTCAGTCTAACTGAACTGCAAGATAGAGGTCTACACTGATCATATAATGCCATCTCAAACTGGATCATATAGCAAGTGCAGATCCAGCCTGAGTGTCTAGCTAGGAATCTGGGTTCAAATCCACTGACTTCTGATGCAAACACATCCGCCAGTGTGTGTGTATCTCCATACACACACACACACAGAGTGAAAGGTTTGAGATGCTGCCATTTTCAACAAAGTCAATCAGTGAGGGTATCTGTATAGAGGTAGCTTGGCCTCTGTTGTCTAGAGCAGTGTTTCCCAACCACTGTGCAGTGACACACTAGTGTGCCGTGAGCGATCATCAGGTGTGCCGTGGGAAATTGGAACCTCTAATAACCTTTCTTGCCCCTCCTGTGAACACCAAACACCAAGTTTGGTTCAGTTCCATTGTTGCAAGAGTTCAGGATGCTGTTTGATTGTGTGTTAACTATGAATCCCAGAAACTGTAACTCCCAAATGTCAAGGTCTATTTTCCCCAAACTCCATCTGTGTTCACATTTGGGCATATTGAGTATTCATGCCAAGTTTGGACCTGATCCAACATTGTTTGAGTCCACAGTGCTCTCTGGATATAGGTGAACTACAACTCCAAAACCCAAGATCAGTACCCACCAAACTCTTATATTATTTTCTCTTGGTTATGGGAGTTCTGTGTGGGAATTTTGTCTTTCTGCCATTCCTGCCAGGATATCTATGTTGTGTTCATCGAAACAGGCCCAGGTTTCACACTGAGTGTATAAATACATTGAAAAATATATTAACTATATGTATTACTGTGTTAGAGTGTCATTTTGTGTCATTTTGGTTAGTGGTGTGCCCCAGGATTTTGTAAATGTAAAAAATGTGCCACGGCTCAAAAAAGGTTGAAAAACAATGGCCTAGAGGCACCCTCTGCTGTTGTTTTTTTTTTGCGTGTGTGTGTGTGTGTGTGTGTGTGTGTGTGTGTGTAGGTCTATTTTCCCCAAACTCCACCAGTGTTCACACTTGGGCATATTGAGTATTCATGCCAAGTTTGGCCCAGATGCATCATTGTTTGAGTCTACAGTGCTCTCTGGATGTAGGCGAACTACAACTCCCAAACTCAAGGTCAATGCCCACCAAACCCATCTGGTGTTTTCTGTTGGCCACGGGAGTCCTGTATCCCAAGTTTGGTTCAATTCCATTGTTGGTGGAGTTCAGAATGCTCTTTGATTGTAGGTGAACTATAAATCCCAGCAACTACAACTCCCAAATGACAAATTCATTCCACCCCCCCCAACCCCACCAGTATTCAAATGTGGGTGTATCGGGTATTTGTGCCAAATTTGGTCCAGTGAATGAAAATACATCCTGCAGATCAAATATTTACATTACGATTCATAACAGGAGCAAAATTAGAGTTATGAATGGGCAACAAAAGTGATTTTATGGTTGGGGGTCACGACAACATGAGGAACTTATCAAGGGGTCGCGGCATTAGGAAGGTTGAGAACCACTGCTCTAACCACTGCAGGAGTCTCTACCATATACTGTGCAGATATAGACACGTCTACATTGGACAACCCAACGTAGCAATGCTCAGACACGAATCAAAGAGCACGACGCCCTTACTGATTGACTTTGCAGCTGCAAGGCAACTCAATGCTATTCAAGCTTGCTAACTGCAATAATCTCACTTGCTTCAACAGACAAGGGTTCTTTCTCCCACCATGGACATTATTCCAGAGATACGTAAACACTCCACTTGCTTCACTTCTAACAGAATTTCTGAAGTTGACATTAGCCGCAGAAGCAGGCGAAATGTCGGGAGAGAATGCTGCTGGAACATGGCCTGGAAAACTCACAGCAACCCAATCAATCCATCAATAGGTATGATATGATACAGTACATAGAAGAGCTCATTTTGAAATCCATCTCATCTCAAAACAAAATAAACCCTGGAAAACATCTCACAACGTAGCAGCGATTGGCAAAAACAAGAATGCAAAACAGAACAGGGAGCGTCCATTGGCAAAACATAAATAATGTAAATAAATCTATCTATGTATGTAATAAAAGTCAGTGTTTGTGGGCGGAGATGCAGAGGAATATGTGGCAGCATTTCGATTGGCTGCCACTGTGGGATTATTTGCATAAAGGACTCTGATTGGCCAGCCTCAGGTCCAACATTCTAAGGCACCAGACAGAGGGGATTGGTTGCCACTTAGGGAGTATTTGCATAAAGGACTCTGATTGGCCATCTACATTCCAACATTCTAAGGTGACACAGAGGGAAAAGGAAAGGCCTCAGGCCCACAGCAATGCGGCCCACAGCAATGACGGATCAGGACCACACTTGGCACACAGGGGCCCAATGGCCCACTTCACAACCTGGTGTGGTTTAGGGCAGGATGGGCCACGAATGATGGGATTTGCAGTACCTTCACCTGATTCACTTCTCAAACAACACTGTGGTCCCTATAAATCACAGACCAGGCCCAAAATTGACAGCAAGGCTTCCTTAACTTGATTTTCCTGACTAGGCTTCAGCTCATGGGATATTGTTTAGGGCCTGAATTGACAGCAAGGCTTCCTCAACTTGATTTTCCTGACTAGGCCCCAAACAATGACAGAACAAGACCAAACTTGGCACATAGATTCCCCAAGATGCACTCTATATCCTGGTGCAGTTTGAGGGAGGATGGGCCATGGATGATGGGACTTACAGTACTTTAATTAACTTCCTTAGAGCACTGTGGCCCACACCAATGACAAATCAGGACCAAGCTTGGCACACAGAGGCCCAATGACCCACTTTACAACCTGGTGCGGTTTATGGCAGGATGGCCCACATATGATGGGATTTGCAGTACCTTCACCCGATTCACTTCCCACAGAACATTGTAGCCCCTACAAATCACAGACCAGGCCCAAACTTGGCACACAGAGCCCCCATGACCCACTCTACATCCTGCTGCAGTTTGAAGGAGGATGGATCATGGATGATGGGACTTGCAGTACCTTCACTCACTTCCTGAAAACATCGCGACCCTCATCTTCCTGAAAAACTGGCACACAGAGCCCCCTTGACCCTCATCCTGCTGCAGTTTGAAGGAGGATGGATCATGGATACAGACCTTCACTCACTTCCTGAAAACAACGCGACCCTCATCCAATGACCAATACAGACCAAAATTGGCCCAGAGCCCCCTACCCCTCTACCCTGGTGCTGTTTCAAGGAGGATGGACCACAGATGATGGGACTTGAAGTACCTTCACTCATCTTCTGAGACCACTGCAACCCTCATCCAATGAATGATCAAGACCATACGTGACACACAGAGCCCCCATGGCCCACTCTATCTTCTACTGCAGTTTGGAGGAGGGTGGACCGTGGATGATGGGACTTGAAGTACCAAAGACCAACCTTGGCACACAATGCCTTTCTCAAATAACCCGGGCACCGCCGGGTCCCCAAGCTAGCAAATAATAAAGGCAGATGATATATATACAGTATACCCATTTTGTAGCATTTGGATTTTTCCTATTAAATAAAAGGTGTTATGTAAGTCTGCATTTAAAAAAAAAAAAGCAAGGGGGAAAGTGGGCGAATGTACGATTTGTTCCCAAACTTTTTCCAAATTTTTCTGCTCCGTCCAGGTGATAAAATGAACCCAGATTGTCCCATCTGGAGGCTGGGTTTCCAGGCAGGGAAAGAAATCTGGCGATTCATTGCCAAATTAACAACAAAAAAACCCTAAAAGTTTTCCAGACATCACCTTGGTGCCCCTTTCAGTTGGCAAAGTGGACATTTGGATACAAACAAGTCCAAGGACTTTACATTCCAGCGAGCTTCCAAGGGTCAAGCCCTGGCTTTCAAGGCCTCTGTTTTACAACCGCTTGTAAATAGCTCCCTAAAGCAAAATGTCAGCACCGACATCAAAAGGAACAGCAGGAGGGAAGAAGCAGAAAGAGAGAACAGAAGAACAAAGTTTTCTAATAAGTCTGGGATGCAAAAGGCACATGATGCGCAGAACGTTTTGCTCCCTTGAGATCTTTCAAAGATAACAACACAGAGATGTAAGGAAAGCCTTGCCAAGGTCAGGCCTATACAGTAGACCAGTGTTTCCCAACCTTTTTTGAGCCGTGGCACACTTTTAACATTAAAAAAATCCGGGGGCACACCACCAACCAAACTGACACAAAATTACACTAACACAGTAAAAAACGGCTGGGGGATGGTGACCTGTGGGGAGTGCCGAAGCCGGGGAGGGGGAGGAGCCATGCCACGCCATGCCACGTCCCTCCCCCAGCTTCAGTTCTCCCATAACTTCACCAGCCTTGAGGGGGCAGTGCCAAGCCAGCAGTGTGCTGGCTCTGCCACCGCTGGCTTGGCACTGCCCCTCAAGGCTGGCAAAGCTGTGGGAGTGCTGAAGCCGGGAGGGGGCGGAGCCAGGCCGCACCATGCCCTGCCCTCCCCCGGCCTCAGTTCTCCCACAGGTTCGCCAGCTTTGAGAGGGCAGTACCAAGCCAGCATTGTGCTGGCTCTGCCACCGCTGGCTTGGCACTGCCCCCTCAAGGCTGGCAAAGCTGTGGGAGTGCTGAAGCCGGGGGGGAGGGGGCGGAGCCAGGCCGCACCATGCCCCCTCCCCTGGCTTCAGCTCTCCCACAGAGGAGGAGCATGAACGGTGGACGGGCTTCAGTAGGCAGGGCTCCTCCGCGCGGCTTCAACAAGCAAGGGGCAAGAGTCATGGTGAGAGTCATGGCGGATTGGAGGCTGGTTGGGGAACGGCCGAAGGAGGCAGCGCCCGGTCCCTTCTTTTTCTCTTTGCCGCCACCTGGCCCTTCCTCCTCCTCTCCCAAGCAGCAGGAGTTTGGCAGGAAGAGGGGGGAAGGAAGGGGGGCAGAGAGCTTTTCTCGCGGCACACCTGATGATCGCTCACGGCACACTAGTGTGCCACGGCACACTGGTTGAGAAACACTGCAGTAGACCAGTGTTTCTCAACCCTCCTAATGCTGCGACCCCTTAATACAGTTCCCCATGTTGTGATGACCCTCAACCATAACATTATTTTTGTTGCTACTTCAGAACTGTCATTTTGCTCCTGTTATGAATTGTCATGTAAATATCTGATAGGCAGGATGTATTTCCATTCACTGGGCCAAATTGGGCACAAATATCCGATATGCCCACATTTGAATACTGGGGGGGGGGCGGGATTTTGTCATTTTGAAGGTGAGCCCCAGAAAGAGCCCATCTGCATCCTAATTGGTTTGACCTGCAGCAGGGAGTTCCAACGTTCCTGCACATGTGGTCTGGCATCACTAGCACCAAACATCACCTTTCGAGCCAAAGGAATTATTTTGTTCTTGGTGAAAAACAGGTATTGTCCTTAATGACTCTCCCTTGTTGACAAAGGGCCATATGCAGATTCTATCCATGAGAAGTTTCAGCCTCCTGGATGGTAAATAAATGAAATAACTGTAGCCATGTGCTGGTTTCCGAAGCCAACAGTGACAGCCGGTTATGAAATATGAAATATAGTCATGCCATACATTCTATAAACGCGGGACAAGACTAAACTCAGAGGGTCCAGCGTTTATAAAACAAAGGGGGTCTTTCAAAAATGGGGAGAGGGGAGAGAACCTTCTCCAAACCAGAAAGAGTCCTCTGTCATGCAAATTGTTTCAATGATTGGATTAAAGGGTGCAGCCAGGAATGTGGTTTTATCCTGATCTCAAAACAACAGCTGGGTCTTTCACAAACATGTAGCATTTCTTCATATTATTTTACACATGGGGAGGGGGAAAACATGCAGGGAGATTACATAGGAGGGTTTCAGGGAAAGACCACTACCAGTGTCTCATAACTATTTCATATGCAAGGAGTAGAAAGAAAGTCCATATGATCTTGAAAAGCATCAAATTCATATGCTTTTGGGGAAAGTCCATAATAGAAGAGGCCATATAAAAGAAAGTGCATCTGTATTCTTGGGGAAACTATAAGAGATGAGTCCTTTTCGCTAATAGCCTGAGGAGAGTCCAAATACACGAAAATCCTTGGAAAACTGTATCTCCCAAACCGCTCAAGGCTTGCCCCCTGTTGGCCTGTCCGTATGCAACTCCGTGCACAAAGAGTCCATGGCTTCAGGTTAAGTGAGGCAAGAAAACAGAGAGGTAGAAATGGCTGGAGGTCTTCTGATGCCAAATCCCAGCCTTTGGTGCTAGAGATGCAAAACCGCCAAAAGTTCCACCTTAATACAGCATACGTAAAGGAGTTAAGGCACCACAGTAAATTGCTATATTGAATCAATTTATATAATTTCTTAAATCAGTCTACACTTCATAGATTCAACCATGTAATGGAAAACATCATAATGAAAGGCTAAACGGAAAAGTACTCAGTCCCCTTGAATGTATTGGCGGCTTTAAAGCCTGCTTTTTTTTTATACTCACAATAAGGATGGAAGGCGCTGTCGCAGTTCATACATGCTCTCCTACCAATGTCCAGTTCCAAAGTTCAAACAATTGTTTTATGTATTTGTAAATCCAAAGGCGAAGGGTGCGAGGCTCCTCTTCGGTTCGACAGACAGGAGATTTTCCTGCGCTAATCCGTTTCGCCGCCAAAAAAGCGGCTTCTTCGGGACCGGAAATCCAATGTGTGGGGACGGTAGTTCCGTAATGGCCCGAGTTAGGCTAAAATCAATATCAATCCATTAATATAAAGCAAACACACTCAAGGTGGAGCATCAATATGTCATATAAAACTAAATACAGACTGGTTATAAGCTCTGTATCTGCGCCGCTTTCTTTGTCTGAGATTATGACCCGCAGGCTGATGCCGCGTTGATTGTACCTTTCCTGAATATAAGGTCTGTATTTAGTTTTATATGACATGTTGATGCTCCACCTTGAGTGTGTTTGCTATGGATGCCACATATTCAGGGGTGCATTGGCCGCCAAACGCCCCTTCTCAGTCTTCGGCCCTGTGGAAGGCAGCCCGCCCACGCTGCATCAAATGCGGCGCGAGCAGGCCACAGCCGCTCGCAGCGGCTCCACGAGGTCGGAGACCACATGCGTGGAGCCTCTGCCCCTGGCTGCCAAACCCTCCTCCTCAGTTTCCGGCCTCGTAGAGAGTGCGCATGCGGCAACCGATGCACATGCGCACCCTCCATGAGGCCGGAGAGCGAGGGGGCACCAAAATAATGTTCGCTTACCATTTCAAATTACCTTAGTCGGGCCTGCATACAACCAAAGTATACAAGGAATTGGCATGAAAATCTATTATATAAAGGAGGTCCCGTCATGGAACGACTGTCCTAGGCAGAGAAACCTTACAAGGCAGAGACACCAAACTTGGCAACAAAAATAGGCCTCAGGCAAGGTAGGTTTTTAGCAAAGGAACTTCCCCCCCCCCCAAACCTAGAAGGCCCCCAAAACAATGATACAAAAAAACTACATTTACCAGCATCCTCCGCGGCCACCAACAAATCTCCGGGCCTCTACATTCTGACAAAATGATTGGTTGCCAATGAGGGAGTATTTGCATAACGCCTCTATTGGCCAGCCAACATGAACATTCCGACCCATAATAAACTGGCAGGGGAGGATAAGGCAAAGGCCTGAGGCAGTCGCCAACACAAACACCCAATTCACTTCCCACAGAAAATTTAAACCCCTACAAATCACAGACCACGCCCAAAATTGACAGTAAGGCTTCATTAACTTGATTTCCCTGATTAGGCCTCACTTAATGGGATGATGTTTAAGCTCTGAATTGACAGTAAGGCTTCATTAACTTGATTTTCCTTACTAGGCCTCAGCTCATGGGACATTGTGTATGGCCTGAATTGACAGTAACCTACCTTGGCACACAGAGCCCCTATGACCCACACTACATTCTACTGCAGTTTGGAGGAGGGTGGACCATGGATGATGGGATTTGATGTACCTCCATGGATTATGGGATTTGTAGTACTTTCAAACCCTTCATTCCCCACAGACCACTGTGGCCCAGAACCAAGACCGATAAAGACCAAACTTGGCACACAATGCCCCCCATGACCCACACTCCATCCAGCTGCAGTTTAGAGGAGGGCACCATGGATGATGGGATTTCAAGTACCTCCACTCACTTCCAAAGTACCCCACCCACACAAGCATCAACCTCTACATCAGTGGTTCTCAACCTTTTTAATGCCATGACCCCTAAATAAAGTTCCTCATGTTGTGGTGACCCCCAACCATATTTTCGTTGCTACTTCATAACGGTAATTTTGCTACTCTTATGAAGCATAATGGAAATATCTGATCTGCAGGATGTATTTTCATTGTTACAAATTGAACATAATTTAATCATAGTGATTGATCACAAAAACAATGTTTGGGGAGTATGGACAATGGATGATGGGATTTGCAGTACCTTCAACTGATTCAGCTGTGATTTCCACAGACTACTGAGACCCGCAGAAATTATAGAAAACTCAGAACCCAGAAGGCCGTGGGGACCCCCCGAAAACGGCCCAAGGACCCCCCTGGGGGTCATGACCCCCAGGTTGAGAACCGCTGCTCTACATCAACACAGCAGACGAAAAGACAAAAAACATTGTATATCCACAAGCTCTGCAGAACGCCAGCAACACCACACACCAACAACTCCCCAGGACTTCAACATCCCACCCACCAGAACAACCCACAACGACACAGCCATAGCCCCAACAACACCATAACTAACAACAATTCCAACCCTTACATACTCAGACTTTCTCGCATCTCCTAAATAGGGCACAGCAACGCATGCCGGGTACAGCTAGTGTCACATAAATGGAGGATAAGATGGCAAGGCGGCTGCCTCATTATACTATTCCCTTGCTTGTATTTTGCTAATTCAGCTTGAAAGACATCGCTCCGTATATGTCCTCACTGAATGAAAAGTAAAGCCATCTAAGAATGCTATTGCATGAATGAATAAACTCAATGGCATCCTCGCCCAATGCATGGCAACGCTAAACCCAATTAAACAGAGGACTGTGTTCAAACACAACTCAATTAAAAGCAATTGACTGACTGACTGACTTTATTATTTCTGAGTCGCCCTCCACGTTAGTGCTCCGGGCGACTTACACACAACAAATTCCACAATTAAAATAGAGTATTTAAAACTAGATTAAAATATTCAGTGGTTAAATGCAGGGGCCAGGCTCGGTATTTGAGTTCCTGGTTCTGCATTAACCATGGGCTTTCCTAAATAGCCAGGTCTTCAGAGCGGTCAGGAACTGGGGCAGGTCGAGGGAGGCTCTCTGGTCCGGTGGCATCGAGTTCCAAAGAACGGGGGCCACAACGGAGAACGATCTCCGTCTCGTGGTCTCCAGGTGGGCCTCTTTCAAGCCTGGTACGTGAAGAAGGTTCTTGTTTGCTGGCCGCGGGGTCCTTGAGTAAGCAGGCATCAACAGGCGGTCTTTTAGGTATGTTGGACCCCGGCCCCGTAGGGCTTTGAAAGCCAAGGTCAAGGTCTTGTGTAAGGCTCTATACTCAACGGGCAGCCAGTGCAGGCGCTGCAGAGATGGTGTAATGTGGCATCTCATCGATGTTCCTGTGAGAAGCCTGACGGCCGCGTTCTGCACAATCTGGAGCCTGCGGGTTAGTGACCGGGGTAGACCTACATACAAAGCGTTACAGTAATCCAGCCTTGATGTAACCGTGGCATGGATTACTGTAGCTAGCGCTTCCGTCGGAAGATAGGGCGCCAATTGTCTCGCTTGGCGCAGGTGGAAGAAGGCCCTTTTGCTCGTGGAGGCAACCCGGGCCTCCATCGACAATTTGGAGCCCAGGATAACACCACGGCTTTTCACTGAGGGGGACGGAATCAGCGGTTCCCCTTCAAAGGGGGGCAGCGAGAAAGGTGGTTCTGGGCGGCCCGGCCATAAGATCTCAGTCTTTGATGGATTTATTTTAAGTTTGTGGGCGCGGAGCCATTTTGTCACTGCTTCTAGGCCTCGAGTGAAGTTTTCGGGCACCGAAGTTGCGCCAGGCTCCAGTTTCAGTAGGAGCTGGGTGTCATCGGCATATTGGTAGCACCCTAGGCCAAAGCTCCGGGCTATACCAGCCAACGGCCGAACATAGATGTTAAACAACGTTGGTGATAATATGGCGCCTTGTCGAAAAGCATGCTAATTTAGGAAAACACACGACCGTCCCTGGAAAAGTTCCTTCCTGAAAAGACTGTCCAGAACTAGATGGAATAAAAATAGCATTTGTCTTTGAATATTTCCTATGTATTCAAGGCTGCATGTACATTGCAAAAATAATGGCAACTGGGCCATTTGAGAGCACTTCAACTACTATGAAATCTTGGGAGTTGCAGTTTGGTGAAGCACCAGCACTCTTGAGTAAAGAAGGCAAAAGACCTCGCAGAACTGAAGCTCCCAGGCTTGCATAGCATTGCAGTGGTGTCGAGTGGCATTACTTCAAGAGAAACGGTGAAAGTACTCACAGTTATATCCCAGCTGCTCGTCCAAGCCGGGCACCGTATAGAGGCATATCTGGAAGGCCAAATGGGCAAGGAGGAAGAGGATGCTGGTGGCCAAAAGGGCTCGGAGGAGGCGCCCCGTGTGACCTGCAAATCCAAGCACAAAGACACAACTCCTTACTTATTTATTTACTTTTTTTTATTTATTTATTTATCATTTTTCTATACCAGGGCTGTCCAACTTCTGCCAGCCCAAGGGCCGGACTTCTGGTGAGTGATCACCTGGGGGCCGGCCACTCGGCCACGCCCCCGGCCACACCCCCAGCCACACAACTCCACCCCCTCTCCCAAAGCGTCACGATAGTTTTGGAAGCGGGCGATTTCGCCTGCTTCCGAGGCTGTTGTGACGCTTTGGGAGAGAAGGAGGAGCCATGGGGAGCCTTCCACGGCTCCGCCCCCTCGCCCAAAGCATCACAACAGCTGTTGTGACGCTTTGGGGAGAGGAGAAGCCGCGAGGAGGATGGCTCACGGGGAAGCAAGAACCGGCGCTCGCCCCCGTGAGCCATCCAGGCTTGCGGGAGGTTTTCGCCCGGCTCTCGCGTCCCTCTGGTTAGAGGGACGCGAGAGCCGGGCGAAAACTCTCCCACAGGCCTCGATGGCTCGCAGGGGAAGCGAGAACCGGGTGCTCGCTTCCCCTGCGAGCCATCCAGAAGACTTCACTGGAACGCCTGCCCCCTCGCTCCCTCCCACCCTTCCCGGTGCCGCCGGTGTCCCAATCGCCGCAGCGCCGGGGAAGGAGGAGGAGGAGAGAGGGAGGATTCCTCCTCCTCCCCTCCCTCCCCCCCCTGCCGCGAACCGGATCGCAGCAGCGGGACGGAGAGAGGGACGGAGGGGGCGAGGCAAGGAGGAGGAGCTGGCTCCCTTCCTCCTCCCTGCCCCGCCTCCTCCCCCGGCCGCCATTTTTAAAAAAAAAAAAAAAAAAATTTCAGGAGGGTAGCGGAGGGTAGCGGGGGCCGTGTCCAAAAGGCTGGGGGGCTGTATACGGCCCGCAGGCCGCCTGTTGGACAGCCCTGTTCTATACCGCCCCTCTCAGCCTGAAAGCGACTCGGGCCGGTTTTCACAAGGCAGTCTCTGCCCTTCAATCAAAAACACAAGCAAATCAAAACAAAACAATAACCATATAACATAACAATTAGCCATTAAAACATACAAATGCAGTCTCAGCGTCATGTTGAAATCACTTTCCGTCACATCGTCGTCATTCCATAGGTCTAATTAAACCGTTATATTTCATCAGCGCATGCCTGCTCAAACAGCCAGGTCTTGACTTTCTTGCGAAATGTCAGGAGGGAGGGGACCGATCTGATGTCTCTAGGGAGGGCGTTCCAAAGCCGAGGAGCCACCACTGAAAAGGCCCTGTCTCTCGTCCCCGCCAGTCGCGCCTGCGAAGAAGGCGGGACCGAGAACAGGGCCTCTCCGGATGATCTTCAACATCTCGATGGTTCGTAGGGAGAGATGCGTTCGGACAGGTATGTTGGACCCGAACCGTTTAGGGCTTTAAAGGCTAAGGCCAGCACTTTGAATTGTGCCCGGTAGCAAACTGGCAGCCAGTGGAGCTGGCACAACAGGGGAGTTGTGCGCTCCCTGAGTGCCGCTCCTGTTATCAACCTGGCTGCTGTCCATTGGACTATTTGCAGCTTCCGAACAGTCTTCAAAGGCAACCCCACGTATAGAGCATTGCAGTAATCTATATGGGATGTAACTAGAGCGTGGACCACCATGGTCAAACTCCTTAGCACTCTCCTTAGATATCCTGGCAGGAATGGCAGAAAGACACACACGAAGGTCTTGCTCAACAGCTGTTCAATTGTGGGATTAATGTCACTCAAAAACCACTGGACAAATTGCTGCCAAATTTGGCCACAAAACATACTACTACTAACTCAAGGAGAGACCATCAGTCAAAAAATTGATTTTGTTATTTGGGAGTTGTAGTTGCTGGGAGTTATGGTTCACCCGCAATCAAAGAGCACTCTGAACTCCACCAATGATGGAACTAAACCAAATGTGGCACACAGGACACCATGACCAATTGAAAACACTAGAAGGGTTTGGTGGGCATTGACCTTGAGTTTGGGAGTTGTAGTTCACCAACATCCAGAGAGTACTGAATATGCCGAAATGTGAACATTTGGTGGAGTTTGGGGGAAATAGATCTTGACAATTGGGAATTGTAGTTGCTGGAAGAGAAGGGGGGGAGAGCGAGGCGGAAGAGAAAGGAGGAGTGAGAGAGAGCGAGGCAGAAGAGAAGGGAGGAGTGCGCGAGGCGGAAGAGAAGAGTGAGAGAGAGAGAGGCGGAAGAGAAGGGAGAAGGAGGGTGCGAGGCGGAAGGAAAGGGTGAGAGACAGGGGCGGTCTAAGGTAATTTTAAATGGTAAACTAACATTATTTTGGCGCCCCCCTCAAAAAAACAAATTATTTCCCCCCCTATGTAAAACAAATATACAATTATAATACCACAATACCATTAGTAGTATTATATTGTATCAATGTATATACAATATATTATTTATTTATTTATATATATAAAATAATAAATAAAATTATGTATTTAAATAAGATTATCCTCTACTAAATATTTTCATTACTCCTATAAAACTCAAATAACCCAAAATAAAGTAAAATAAAATATTATATATTACTATTTTGTACAATACCACTATACTGCAATATTGTTTGTAATATTACATGTAATATAAAATATATCATTATTCTATTGTTATATTGTATTTGTATTATATTGTATGACAATATTAAGCAGAACTGTATAATAATCAACAAGAAATGCAATGTAAATGCATCAAAATCAGAATATATTACCTACCACCCGACTCATAATCCATAGGAGTCTCCCATAAGTCCAAAATTAGGATCCCAATGTAAATGTAAATAGAAAAACAGCCAAAATGTTCAAATGAGGTCGAATACAGGCAGCGCGGCCTGGGCAAACTTGGGCCCTCCCTCCCCCCTGTAGGTGTTTTGGACTCCAACTCCCACAACTCCTCGTAGCCTCAGGCCCCTCAGGTCTAGACAGAAATAGAGCCAAAGAAAGGAAGGAGGGAGAGAAGAGGCCACAGAGGAGGAAGAGGGGGAAAGCCCTTCATTCATTCCTTCACTTACACTTCCTTCACTGATTCTTTTCTCCTTCCCCACAAACACGCGCGCGGCGGAGACAAAGGGAGAGGGAAACACCCCCTGCCTGCCCGATAGGCAGGGGGTGCGCAAGGGAGCTACTGGGCATGCGCGGAGGTTTTCACGCATGTGCAGTTGCTCCTGCGCTCAACTTCAGCTCCAGAGCAACTGCGCCTGCGCCAAAACCTCCGTGCATGCCCAGAAGCGGCGGCGGAGCGCACAAGGCCGGGGCCCAAAAGCAGGCAGCTGCGGCACTGCCTGAGAAACATCGACAGGGCCAGGATGGTGCCCCATGCGGCCAGGATGGCGCCCCCTTCCCAGATGGCGCCCTATGCGGCCGCTTACTTGGCCTACCTCTAGGACCGCCCCTGGTGAGAGAGAGCGAAGCGGAAGAGAAGGGAGGGGGAGCGTGCGAGGACGAAGGGAAGGGAGGAGAGTGGAGGCATGCTCTGTGGCGGCGCTTGCTCCTGGCCTCCTCCTCTTCTCCCCCCTCCCTTCCCCTCCGTTGGCCGCTCTGCTTGCCTGCCTGCTGGGGCCCTTACGGCGGGCCACGGCAGGCCGCGAAATGCCCAGGTCTGATATTGGAGGTTTTAATTTCCTACGGCACACCTGATGCTCGCTCACGGCACACTAGTGTGCCGCGGCACACCGGTTGGAAAACACTGGACTAGATGGCCTCGGTGGGACCCATCCGAGTTCATAATTCTCTGATTCTACAAACCCTGTGTTGTTTTCAGGCTTTCTCCACTTGGCCATGTTATTTAACATCTACATGAAACCGCTGGGAGAGATCATTCGGAGTTTCGAAGTAAGGTGTTATCTGTATGCAGATGACGTCCAGATCTGTCACTCCTTCCCACCCGTCACCAAGGAGGCTGTCCAGACTTTGAACCGGTGCTTGGCCGCTGTGTCGGACTGGATGAGGGCTAGCAAATTGAAACTTAATCCAGACAAGACAGAGGTCCTCCTGGTCAGTCGAAAGGCCGAACAGGACATAGGGTTACAGCCTGTGTTGGATGGGGTTACACTCCCCCCGAAGGCGCAGGTTCACAGCTTGGGAGTGATGCTGGACTCATCGCTGAGCCTGGAACCCCAGGTCTCAGCGGTGGCCGGGGGAGTTTTTGCACAGTTAAGACTCGTGCGCCAGCTGCGCCCGTACCTTGGGAAGTCTGATCTGGCTACGGTCGTCCACGCTCTGGTCACATCCCGAATAGATTACTGCAATGTGCTCTACATGGGGCTGCCTTTGAAGACAGTTTGGAAATTACAACTAGTCCAACAGGCAGCAGCCAGATTACTAACTGGAGCTACATACAGGGAGCATACCACCCCCCTGTTGTGTCAGCTCCACTGGCTGCCTGTCCACTTCCGAGCTCAATTCAAAGTGCTGGTCTTGACCTTTAAAGCTCTATACGGTTCTGGCCCAGCTTACTTGTCCGAACGCATCTGCCGCTACGTCCCACCTCGTAATTTAAGATCATCCGGGGAGGCCCTGCTCTCGCTCCCACCGACTTCTCAAATGCGGCTGGTGGGGACGAGGGAGACGGCCTTCTCGGTGGTGGCTCCCCGTCTGTGGAATGTGCTTCCTAGTGACATACGATCAATTCCATCCCTCCTGACATTCAGGAAAAAAGTAAAAGCCTGGCTATGGGACCAGGGGTTTGCACACTAGCACAAGGCAGCATTTTAGACTGGATTTTAATGGAAAGTTGATGAATAGGGCTCAATACTTTTATGGACGGAACACTGTGGTTTTTGTTTGTTTGTTTGTTTGTTTTTAAACTTAAATGAATGTGTATGATATGTTGATGTAATTGTATTTTAATGTGTAATGTTTTTTGGGGGGGGTTTATACTGTGTTTTATGTGTTTTACTGTGTTGGCATCGAATTGTGCCTTTTTGGAAGCCGCTCTGAGTCCCCCCTCCCTCGGGGGTTGAGAAGAGCGGGGTAAAATGCCGGAAATAAATAAATAAATGTTTGCTTTCCGAATGGAACTGCAGGTTTCCAAGTTTCAATTCCGTCTCCTCCCTCGTCTCGAAGGCCAAAAGGCCTCTCCAAAGAGTCTCCTGTTGCTGGTGTTTTAGGCCCCAGTCCCTTTTGCCCCTGGCCATGCCAATCTCCCTGGACCGGAATGCCAGGCCATTCCCAAAATCCAAAAAAAAGGTTCCCAAAGCATCCCCGGAGCACAGCACGCCTGCTTTCCCTCCCTTCTCCGCACCTCCTTCGTGCCACATATCCGGCCCTGTGTTTGCAGAAGACGTTTGCCTTGGCAAAGAGGGCAGCCGTGACATCACTCCTCCGGGTCATACGCCAAAAAATGCACCAACTGCCCACTCGCTCCTGACGCAGCACAAGGCGGTCACCCAGCAGCAGGGGCCCTGTTTGTGTGGGGCATTGTCCAGCCCTTAAAGCTACAAGAGCATGCCATTGCTCAGGGAACGATGGCTTGGAGAGGAAGGAATCCTAGACCTAGAAGAGACCTTAAAGGCCACCCAGTCCAGGCAGGAAGACACAACCACATTGGCTTTTTTCGCCGCCACATCACAGTGTTGGCTCACGTTTAGCTTGCAGTAGCATCATAGAATCTTAAAGTCATTCAATCTAACCCCATTCTGCCCGGAAGCAAGGCACAATCAAAGCCCTCCTGACAGATGGCCACTCAGTCTCTGCTCTCCTCTTGTCATCTTTCAAAAACAAGCAGGGAATGCTATAACTCAGGGCTGCCCAACTGGCGGCCCGGGGCCCGTATACGGCCCCCCAGCCCCTTCCCTACGGCCCCTTAAGCTTTTTAATAAAAAATAAAAATTGAAAAATAAAATAAATTTAATTTTTTTAAAAAAAACCTACTTCCGGGTTCGGAGCAAGTATTGCGAGAATACGCAATCCATACGGGATTTCGCTGTCAACGCGAGAACACGCCAGTGTTGACAGCGAAATCCCGTGTGGATTGCGTATTCTCGCGATACTCTTCGGCTACTCTACTACTGGATCGCTGAGGCCCACAGACGCGATTAGGACCTTCTTCAACTCAGTCGGTCGTCGCCTCTCTTGTCGTCCGGGTACTCCTGGATCCTGCACGTTTGGAAAAGGTAGGCCGAAGCAGGGGGCTTCTCAGGGGCTCCTCATTCCCTCCCCCCCATCTCCCCTCATGTATTAAATATAAAATTAAATATATTTAAAGATGAAATAAGGGAGATGGGATACATTAAAATAAGGGGAATGGAGGGGGAGGGGAGGATGGAATTAAATGTATTTAATATTAAATTAAAATAAGGGGAGGGGATGGAATTAAATATATTTAATATTAAATTAAAATAAGGGGAGGGCGCGGGGGCCGGGGCGGGGGGGGGCAGAGCTGGAGGCGGGGTGGAGCCGGGGGGGCAGACCCCTACGGCCCCCAGGTCATCAGTGACCAGGCCCCTGGGCTGGTAGAAGTTGGACAGCCCTGCTATAGCTCAGTATGTCTCATTTCCCGGGGGTCCCTCATATTGTGGAAGCTTTTCCAGTTGCTTATTGTCAATGGTCAGAAAAAAAGTTAAATAGCCTCTGACCGTCTGTCTATATGTGTTGTGTGTCTATGGCAGTGTTTCGCAACCAGTGTGCCGGGGTACACTAGTGTGCCGTGAGCAATGATCAGGTGTGCCGTGGGAAATTACAGTGTAGAGAGAGAGAGAGAGCCTAGCAGGAAACTTCAGGCAGCGGAAATGAGGCTTTCTTGGCCGAAGCAGCAATGCCAGCCAGCCTGGCTGCAGTCAGGGAGAGCCCTCGGCGCCCAGAACTTTCCTCCCTCCCTCCCTCCTCTCTTTACTCCCTCCCCTCCTCTGTGTGCCTTGTTTTTAGAATCATTGCAATGCTGTGTTCTGTGTGTATTTGATATGGCTGCCAATAAAATTGTTGTTGCTCCAAGGGCTGGCTGGGCTGCGGCTCCTCCTGCTTCCTGGCTCCTGGGCGCTCTTCTGCCCTCCTCCCCTCCGGCAACAAGGAGGAAGAGAGGGAGGAGGAGTCCGCGGGAGCTGCCCCCATCTGACCGCGCTCCCGGAGGCTCAAGGCGAGGCTTTCTGCCCTCTAGCCCCTCTATGCCAGGGAAGGGGAGCAACCCCTCATCACCTGGCCTCTCCTGGCTGGGCTCCGGGTTCGCTGCAGAGCAGAGCAGAGGCCGGGATGCGCAACTCCACAGCCCAGCTTGGTTCCTTCCCGATCTGGCCCCAAGGCGACAGCAGGGAAGCCAAAGGGATGCGCCGGGGAGGCACTCCTGGGTGGGCTGAACCCTTTGGGAAGGAGAACTGGGGGTGGCGACGGCTACGTGCCGTCGCAGTTTGTTCCGAGGCTCGGAGCCACCCCGTGTGCTCCATTCCTATTCGTCCTGCTCAGCCGAGCCCGTGCGCGTTTCAGCCACTCAGCGCAGCCCTTTCCTGCGGGATGGTGATGGGCCCCCTGCATGTGGGCCTCCCGGGGGAGGAGGGTTTGGCGGAAGCAGCGGCGTCACGAGGGGAGAGGGTGAGAGTTAGTAAAATGACATTTAGAGTGTCATCTTGTGTCATTTTGGTTGGTGGTGTGCCCCAGGATTTTGTCAATGTAAAAAATGTGCTGCGGCTCAAAAAAGCTTGAAAAACACTGGTCTATGGCATTGAATGTTTGCCATGTGTGTGTTACATTGTAATCCGCCCTGAGTCCCCGGAATATACTGTAAATACTGTAAATAAATAAATAAATAAATAAATAAATAAATTCTGCTGTTGCCTGGGATTGCAACAGCGACGATCCAAACTTTGTTTTTTTCTATGATCGTGAGGTCAGGAGTATTGTGCTCCATTTATTGTTATATTTTCATTAATAATATAATAATTAATAAAATTAATTCTTCTTCTCCTTTTTCTTCTTCTTATTGGGAGCCTCCGGTGGTGCAGTGAGTTAAACCGCTGAGTTGCCGAACTTGCTGATCAAAAAGTCGGCAGTTCAAATCCGGACAGCAGGGTGAGCTCCTGCTGTCAGCCCCAGCTTCTGCCAACCTAGCAGTTTGAAAACAACAAATGTGTGTAGATCAATAGGTACCGCCTTGGCAGGAAGGTAACAGCACTCCATGCAGTCATGCCGGCCACATGACCTTGGAGGTGTCTACGGACAACGTCAGTTCTTCGGCTTAGAAATGGAACTGAGCATCAATCCTCAGAGTTGGACACAACTGGACTTAATGTCAAGGGGAAACTTTTACCATTATTATTATTATTACTGTAGTTAACACCTCCGAAACAGAGGATGCCTCCAGGCAACAGAGGCCTGACCACCTCTATGTGGAGACCCCCACTGATCAACTTTGCAAACTTCATGGCTACTTGCTTTAAACAGCCGAGGGTTCTTTCCCCCCACCGTGGATACCCCACAGATATATATACACAGAGCTGTTTGGGCTGGAAGTCAGCCTGAAGAAAACGGAAGTCCTCTACCAGCCCGCACCACAGGAAGAACACCAACATCCCCACATCAGCATAGGCACATCTGTGCTTAAGTCCGTTCAGCAGTTCACCTCCCTGGGAAGCATCATCTCCTCAGACGCCAAGATTGATAAAGAGATAGATCACAGATTAGCAAAGGCATATAGTGCATTTGGAAGGCTTCACAAAAGAGTCTGGAGTAACAAGCACCTGAGGCAAAGCACCAAAATCAGTGTGTACAGAGCTATCGTACTGTCTATTCTCCTTTATGGGTCTGAAACACGGGTCACCTATCGCCAGCACCTATGACTCCTCGAACGCTTTCATCAGCGCTGTCTTCGTACAATCCTAAATATACACTGGACTGACTATGTGACGAATGTTGCTGTCCTTGAGGAGGCAGGGATCACCAGCATTGAGGCCATGCTATTGAGAACACAGCTGCGCTGGGCAGGGCACATCTCTAGGATGGAGGACCACCGCCTCCCAAAGATACTACTCTACGGGTCAGCACAAGAGGGGCGCCCCCAAAAAGAGACATAAGGACTCCCTGAAACAACAGCTCAGGCTTGGCCAGCTTGATCACCAACAATGGCCCTCACTGGCCTCACATCAGGAGGCATGGAGACGCACTATCCACAATGCTGCGGCCTCTTTCGAGAAGACACGCCAAACGAGTCTTGAAGAGAAACGACAATGCAGAAAGAACCGCAACTTGGAAACAACATCACCCAAGGAGACTTTCTGCTGTGCTTTCTGCAACCAAACTTGCCTATCTCAGATTGGCCTTTTTAGTCATCAACGCGCTTGTAAAAAGCGTGGGATGAGTCCTTCCTAAGAATCTTCGTTCGCGAAGTAATGGCGAGAGAGAGAGACTTGCTTCACTGCCAACAGAACCTCTAAAGATGCCATTAGCCAGATACAGGCGAAACATCAGGAGAGAATGCTGCTGGAACATGGTCAAACAGCCTTAAAAACTCACAGCCACCCAATGATTCCAGCCACGAAAGCCTTGGTCATCAACCAGAAAACTCCCCACCCTTCCTGGCCTGCTGCAAGGTCTTCCGTCTCTTCCACCCCGTTCTGCTTTCAGAGTCCTTTCCCCAAATCCTTCCTCAATTTCCCCGCCAATCAGGGCCAAGGAGTTGGCTTCCTTCCTGGCAAACCCATCCCTTCGGGACTGCAAAGGGACATATGTTTGTGTCCAGCTGGCTGTTGGCAAAGTGCCACTCGGTCATCTCCGGTTTCTGATAGCAGAAAGGCCGTAAAGCCTTCCTGTTTCAAAAGGACAGGGCTGCCCTGCGCTCGGTTCTGGAGAAAGCAGCATCTGCGGGGCTCACTTGCAGGTCATTCACTATATCTAGTCAATCGAAACAGCACATATATTCACAGGGAACATTGTCCAAAACCTTGAGAACAGGTAAATAAAGAGTTCAATGATGGTCCCAACAGTCCTTAATGGGAAAATATACCATGAAGAAGTTCTCAAGGTTTATAAATCAAAGTCAAAAAGTCTCTAACAAAACTTTCAAAATTTCATTATAAATGGCAGTTCCTAATTGGTTCTGTTTTTAAAATCGCCAATAATGAAATAATAATGAAGTTTTGAAAGTTTTGTTTGAGTTCGGAAATGTTCACCACCAGAACTTTAGCAACACTGTAGAAGCAAAGCACCAGCGCCACCTAGTTTTCGCAACCAGAACTTTAGCAACACCGTAGAAGCAAAGCACCAGCGCCACCTAGTTTTCACCACCAGAACTTTAGCAACACCGTAGAAGCAAAGCACCAGCGCCACCTAGTTTTCACCACCAGAACTTTAGCAACACCGTAGAAGCAAAGCACCAGCGCCACCTAGTTTTCACCACCAGAACTTTAGCAACACCGTAGAAGCAAAGCACCAGCGCCACCTAGTGTTTCACCACCAGAACTGCCGTAGCAAAGCACCAGCGCCACCTAGTTTTCACCACCAGAACTTCACCACCAGAACTTTAGCAACACCGTAGAAGCAAAGCACCAGCGCCACCTAGTTTTCACCACCAGAACTTTAGCAACACCGTAGAAGCAAAGCATCAGCGCCACCTAGTTTTCACCACCAGAACTTTAGCAACACCGTAGAAGCAAAGCACCAGCGCCACCTAGTGTTCACCACCAGAAAGCACCAGCGCCACCTAGTTTTCACCACCAGACTTTAGCAACACCGTAGAAGCAAAGCACCAGCGCCACCTAGTGTTCACCACCAGAACTTTAGCAACACTGTAGAAAGCAAAGCACCAGCGCCACCTAGTGTTCACCACCAGAACTTTAGCAACACTGTAGAAGCAAAGCATCAGCGCCACCTAGTTTTCACCACCAGAACTTTAGCAACACTGTAGAAGCAAAGCAACAGCGCCTCCTAGTGTTCACCACCAGAACTTTAGTTTTGTAAGCACTAGTAGAAGCAAAGCACCAGCGATTGTTCAACACCTACTAACCACTTTGGGCAACACCTTTCCTGTATGTCCTTCATTATCTGCCTCCGAAAGAGAAGAGGGAGGGAGGAAGTGTTCACCACCAGGTGCAACACCGTAGAAGCAAAGCATCAGCGCCACCCACCCCACCGTACTGCCACCTAGTTTTCCCACCAAGCAGCCCCAAAGTTCAACACTGTAAAGCAAAGCACCAGCGCCACCTAGTTGCCCATGCCTGATCTACACTGTTGAGATAATGCAATTGAACTGTCATGGCTCAAGGTGACGGAATCCTGGGAGTTGTAGTTTCACAAGGCCTTGAGCCTTCTCTCAGGATCCTACTGCAGTTTCAGTAGAGCCAAGCTGCATTACTCCTCCAGTGTAGACGCACCCAAGATTTCTCCCACTTCCTGCATTGAATCTGGAGACTCCTTTTGCAATGGCTCCACTACCACCCCCTCTTTTTGGCCCCCACTGGAGGTATATTTAGACATAACCGTGGGGTGTAAATGGTGCTAAAGACGGCTCCGTGTCCTCGCCTCCTTCCTCTTGTGGTCTCCCACTCCCCAACTGGTCCACACTGGTTTGGCTGTCGGGAGGAAATGTAGGTCTCAATTAAAACCTCAGTCCCGTCTCTTCCTCCTATTCATAGCCGCCTTGCTGCGAATGAGTGCCTTCCAGCCAAGAAGGAATGAATATTTAACCTGGAAGGGAAGGAGAAGGAACGAAGGAGTGCATCTACAATGCAGAAGGAATGCAGCTTGACCCCTCTTGAACTGCCACAGGAGTTGTAGTTCGCACTCTTGGGCAAAGAATGAGGAAGACCCTGTAAATCTGTAACTCCTGCTATTGCATTCCATTGAACCCTGGCATCACTTGCCCCAAATCTCTGGCCTTTAAAATATTATTACTGTTGTTGTTATTGTTGTTCTTATTGGAATTTCCCCTTCTCCATGGTGTAATAATAATAATAATAATAATAATAATAATAATTAATACCCCTATGGAGAAGGGTGTCTTACTGTTTTTGTTATTATTGTTGTTGTTGTTAATAATAATAATTAATACCCCCATGGAGAAGGGTGTCTTACTGTTTTTGTTATTATTATTGTTGTTGTTAATAATAATAATAATAATAAATACCCCATGGAGAAGGGTGTCTTATTGTTTTTGTTATTGTTGTTGTTGTTAATAATAATAACAATAATATACTACCATTGAGTTAGTTGTTGTATTATTATTACTCCATTGTGCATTAAAAACAACAACAACAACAGTAAAACTCCCTACTCCATGGGAGTATAAATTATTATTATTATTATTATTAAAAATTCTACAGTCCAATAATAATAGTAATATTAATTACAGTAAGACTCCCTTCTCCATCGAGGTATATTATTATTATTACTATTATTATTAAAAATCCTACACTCCAATAATAATAGTAATATTAATTACAGTAAGACTCCCTTCTCCATCGGGGTATATTATTATTATTATTATTATTTAAAATCCTACATTTCAATAATAATAGTAATATTAATTACAGTAAGACTCCCTTCTCCATCGGGGTATATTATGATTATTACTATTAAAAATCCTACAGTCTAATAATAATAGTAATATTAATTACAGTAAAACTCCCTTCTCCATCGGGGTATATTATTATTATTATTATTATTTAAAATCCTACATTTCAATAATAATAGTAATATTAATTACAGTAAGACTCCCTTCTCCATGGGGGTATATTATTATTATTATTAAAAATCCTACATTTCAATAATAATAGTAATATTAATTACAGTAAGACTCCCTTCTCCATGGGAGTATATAATTATTATTATTAAAAATCCTACAGTCCAATAATAATAGTAATATTAATTACAGTAAGACTCCCTTCTCCATGGGGGTATATTATTATTATTATTATTAAAAATCCTACATTTCAATAATAATAGTAATATTAATTACAGTAAGACTCCCTTCTCCATGGGGGTATAATATTATTATTATTATTATTAAAAATCCTACATTTCAATAATAATAGTAATATTAATTACAGTAAGACTCCCTTCTCCATGGGGGTATATTATTATTATTATTATTAAAAATCCTACATTTCAATAATAATAGTAATATTAATTACAGTAAGACTCCCTTCTCCATGGGGGTATAATATTATTATTATTATTATTATTATTAAAAATCCTACAGTCCAATAATAATAGTAATATTAATTACAGTAAGACTCCCTTCTCCATGGGGGTATATTATTATTATTATTATTAAAAATCCTACATTTCAATAATAATAGTAATATTAATTACAGTAAGACTCCCTTCTCCATGGGGGTATAATATTATTATTATTATTAAAAATCCTACAGTCCAATAATAATAGTAATATTAATTACAGTAAGACTCCCTTCTCCATGGGGGTATATTATTATTATTATTATTAAAAATCCTACATTTCAATAATAATAGTAATATTAATTACAGTAAGACTCCCTTCTCCATGGGGTATAATATTATTATTATTATTATTAAAAATCCTACATTTCAATAATAATAGTAATATTAATTACAGTAAGACTCCCTTCTCCATGGGGGTATATTATTATTATTATTACAAATCCTACAGTTCAATAATAATAGTAATATTGATTACAGTAAGACTCCCTTCTCCATGGGAGTATATAATTATTATTATTATTATTATTATTATTATTGGATTTGCCTGCTAACCTCCCTGCCATGGACCTAAAATGTCAATTTGTATTTTGTTTGTAAAGGGGCTGGCGGGGAGAGAATAAAGAACTTTTGGAAGCATTGCTCTTCTTCTCTCTTTGGCCTCTCCACTGGACGGCTGTCGGAAAAGTCTTCTTTTCCCCTGTTTCGTTCCCTTCTTTCTCCCTTCCAACTCCTCCATTCGGGAGAGGAAAAAGTGAGCTGTCCTCTTTCCCAGTCGCCCAGTTTCCCTCTCCTGGAGGCAGCCGGCTGAGATTTATGTACCGAAGGAGAGATTGACCGTTGAGTTGGGACGGATCCAGGTGGAAATTTCCAGCCTTGGCAGCAAAGGTGAACCACTAGGACCTTCTGCAAGGAGCTATAGCCTCAAAGGGGATATGTTCATGGAATCATAAAGGTGGAAGGGGCACCCAAAGGCCATCCAGCCCAAGCCCATTATGCCATGCAGAAAGGCACAACCACATTGACTTTTCAAAGCTGCTGCATCACATGTTTAGCTTTATAGCAGGGGTAGGGAACCCATGGCTCGCGAGCCAGGTGTGGCTCTTTTCATGATTGCATCTGGCTCTCCAGAGTGACGCAAATGCGACGCAACTGCCGCTTCCACGCCGCCATTGCCGCCTCTTCCTCATCCACTACTGCTCTCTGGCCCTGCGCCCTCTTTACCAGGGGCACCTCGTCTTTCTTTATGTCCTCTGCCACGGGCCTCGAGGGAGGCGGCGGAGGCGGGCCTGGACCTGGCACTGTGGACCCGGCCTCACTGCCCCCGGGGGACTCCCAGCTCATCGCACTCATCGTCGGGCAGCTCAAGAGCCACAGCCTTTTCGACGCCTTCTGGAGGGACTGCCTCACTGACGTCGACACCAAGTTCCGCCTTGGCTCCGCGCCCTCCTCCCCCTTCCTTCCTTCCTTCCTTCCTTCCTTCCTTCCTTCCTTCCTTTCTTCCTCTTCCTTTTTTCCCTTTCTTTTTCTTTCATTCTTTTTCCTTCCTCTCTCCCAACCTTCTTTCCTCCCTCCCTCTCTCCCCTTCCTTCCTCTTCCATTCTTTCCTTCTCTCCTTCCTTTTCCTTCCCTCTCTCCCCTTCTTTCCTCCATTCTCCCTCCCTCTTTCTTTCTTTCTTTCTTTCTCCCCCTCACCCTTTCCTTCTCCTCCTCTCCTTCCTTATTTCCCCCATTCCTTCCTTTCTCTTCTATTCTTTCCCCCAAGTCTTCCTTTCCTTCTCCTTCCTTTATTTTCACTTCCCTCTCTCCCCCTTCTGTCTTTTCTTCTTTTCCCTTCATTATTTTACTTTTTCCTCACTCCCTTTCCTTTCTTTTTCTTTCCCCCTTTCCATTTCCTTCTTTCTTTTCTCCTCCTTGTCTCTCTCCTGCTTTTCTTTTCTTCCCTTTTCCATAGTTCGTGCTTCTTTTCTTTCTTCCTCTCCCCCTCCCTCTTTTATTTCCTCTGTTTGTCTTTCTTTCTTTCCCCCTTCCTTCCATCTTCTTTCCCAGCATGCCTTTTGCAGAGCCAGGTCTGAAAGAGTCCCGTCATTCTGCCGGGGGAATCCCTCTCTCATAGTATGTACGTATAGACTCACATTTAGTTGAATGCAGTCTTAAAATTATATCTATCTATCTATTACATATAATAAAAGTCAGTGTTTGCGGCCGAGCGACTGAGCGAGCGACGGGAGGAATATGTGCCAGCATTTCGATTGGCTGCCAATGTGGGATTATTTGCATAACGGGCTCTAACTGGCCAGCCTCAGAACTCCAACATTCTACGGCCCCAGACAGAGGGGATTGGTTGCCACTGAAATGGAATTTGCATAACTGCCTCCAAATGGCCAACCACATTCCAACATTCTACAGTGACTCAGAGGGAAAGGCCTCAGGCAGTCAGCCACTGAGGCCCACAGCACTGAGAGATCAGGACCAAACTTGGCAAACAGGCGACCAATGGCCCACTTCACTACCTGGTGTGGTTTAGGGCAGGAGGGGCCACGTATGATGGGATTTGCAGTACCTTCACCTCATTCACTTCCCAAACAACACTAAAGCCCCTATAAAACACAAACCAGCCCCAAAATTGACAGAAAGGCTTCCTTAACTTGATTTTCCTGACTAGGCCTCAGCTCATGGGATATTGTTAGGCTTCCTTAACTTGATTTTCCTGACTAGGCCCCCGGGACTCGCAGTACCTTCACTAAGTTCCTGAGACCACTCAACTAACCCGGGCACCGCCGGGTCCTCAGCTAGTGTGTGTGTGTGTATGTATGTATATATATATACTGTATATATACTGTGTATATACTGTGTATATATATATATATATATATATATATATATATATATATATGGCTCTCACTGGAATAAAACCCCCCATAAAAATGCAAATGCCTTACCTTTTATAGTATATTCCGTGGGGCCCAGGAACCACGGCAAGAGGAGGAGGTAGAGGAGGTAGACTAAGGAGAGGGCATTGAACCGGAAGAGGCACGCTGTGGAGAGGAAAGAAAGAGAGGAAATCAATCTCAGTGATCCATATTTAACATACAGAATCCTTGTCAGCAGGGTGTGCATCTACACTATAGAATAATAATATTATTATAATAATAACTTTATTTTGATTTGAGATGATTGAACAGAAGCTCTCCAAAGCTTTAGGTGCTCTTACTGCCTCTTCCAGGGGAAACCAGCTGGTTCCTAATCCATCCAAAATGCAGACGTGTGCACTTTAAGAACAGACATGCATCTCAAGCTCTGAGGATGACCTGGGAAGGAATCTCCCTGGAGCATTGCAGCACTGCCAAATACCTGGGAGCCACTCTGGACCGTGCTCTGACCTACAAAAAAGCACTGCCTGAATATCAAGCAAAAGTAATTCAATGTATTTCATCAGATACAAAGAGTCAAAGGAAATCCATGTAACTAGGCACTTGAATCCATGAGCAATACTTCTGAGCAATACTTCTGGGATATCCATGAGCATATCCCATAGGGCAGGCGTGCCCAACAGGCGGCCCGCGGGCCATACATGGCCCGCCAGCCCCTTGGATGCGACCCGCCTACCCTCCAGGAATAAATAATATTTGGGGGAAAAATTGAAAAAAATTAGGAAAAAAAAATTCAGGGCGGGGCCGCTCGCGGGCATGCGCGGGAGGGCAGGAGGGCGCCTCGGCTCTCCCGCCCGGCATCCTGCGCGGTGGCCTGCCCCTTTTCGGCGGGGCTGGGTGACGTCAGACGCCGGCACCAAGGAGGAAGAGGTGGAGGTGCCGGCATCTGATGTCTCCCAGCCCTGCCGAAAAGGGGCAGGCCGCACAGGACGCCGGGCAGGAGAGGCATCCTGCGCGGCCTGCCCCTTTTCGGCGGGGCTGGGTGACATCAGCGGCGCCTCCACCTCTTCCTCCTCGGCGCCGGGGTCGGTCGTCACCCAGCCCCGCCGAAAAGGGCGGGCAGCGCAGGACGCCGGCGTGGTGACGTCAGGCGTGGTGACGTCAGCATGCCGTCAGGAGCGGCCCCGCGCCCCGCCCCGCTGCGGGCCCCCAGGTCTTCAGTGACCAGAACTGCGGCCCCTGGGCCAAAAGAAGTTGGACAGCCCTGCCATAGGGAAAACATGAGCTAGGCAGATAAGCAGACCTTGGTGCATGAAACTTGGCATTATCCCAATGTTGCCTCAACGGAAGCAACTGTCCCTCCTAAATCATTATAAGCTCTTCCCTGACTCCAAAACTGCTAGGAACGCATTCTTTCTTAGTTTCGATTTATTATCTATCTTCTGATGAATCCGATCTGAGCCTCTTAATTGCTGCCTGAACTACCTCTGTTTACTAAAACTTCAAGGTCTTGCTCTCATCATTAACTCCGGCACCTGGTACATCAAAATCAGCTTCGTTCTCAGATAACTGCTCAGGGAACTATGGCGAAAGGCCTTGAGATTCCTCTTGCAGCAACTTTTAAACTTTTAAACTCCGGGAATGTGGCACAGCCGGCTGGGTGTCAGCTGCATAAGATCTCTACTGACCAGAAGGTCATGAATTTGAAGCCTGCCAGGGTCGGGGTGAGTGCTCAACCAATTGTGTAGCTTGTTGTCGACCTTTGCAACCCGAAGGACAGTTGCATCTGTCAAGTAGGAAATTTAGGTACCACTTGAGTGAGGAGGCTTAATTTAACTGATTTATGAGGCCATAAAACAGTGTTTCCCAACCGCTGAGACGCGGCACAGTATTGTGCCGTGACGGACCTCCTGCTGTGCCGCGGGAAAAGCTCTCTGCCTTCCCCCCCTCCTCATGCCAAACTCCTGCTGTTTGGGGGAGGAGGAGGAAGGGCCGGGCGGCAGCAAAAAAAGAGAAGGGGCCGGGGCGCCGCCTCCTTTGGCCGTTTCCCCAGCCAGCCACCAATCCGCCATGACTGCCGCCATGACTCTCGCCCTTTGTTTGCTGAAGCCGCGCGGAGGAGGAGCCCCGCCCACTGAAGCCCATCCACTGCTCATGCTCCTCCTCCTCTGCGTGGCTTCAGCGTGCGAGGGGCGGGAGTCATGGCGGAGAGCGGCGCCGGGGACGGGGGCCATGACTCCCACCCTTTGCTCGCACTGCCCCCTCAAGGCTAGAGAAGCTGTGGGAGAGCTGAAGCTGGGGGAGGGGGCGGGGCATGGTGCAGCCTGGCTCCGTCCCCTCCCACCGCTTCAGCTCTCCCACAGCTTCTCCAGCCTTGAGGGGACCGTGCCAAGCCAGCATTGTGCTGGCTCTGCCACCGCTGGCTTGGCACTGCCCCCTCAAGGCTGGAGAAGCTGTGGGAGAGCTGAAGCTGGGGGGTGGGGGGCGGGGCATCGCATGGCCTGGCTCCTCCCCCTCCCCCAGGCTGCAGCTCTCCCACAGCTTCTCCAGCCTTGAGAGGACAGTGCCAAGCCAGCATTGTGCTGGCTCTGCCACCGCTGGCCTGGCACTGCCTCCTCAAGGCTGGAGAAGCTGTGGGAGAGCTGAAGCCAGGGGGAGGGGGTGGGGCACGGCATGGCCTGGCTCCACCCCCTCCCCCAGTTTTGGCACTCCCGGCAGCTGCTCCCAACAGGCCACCATCCCCCAGCCTTTCTTTACTGTGCTAGAGTGTCATTTTGTGTCATTTTGGTTGGTGGTGCACGCCCGGATTTTTTTAATGTTAAAAGTGTGCCGTGGCTCAAAAAAGGTTGGGAAACACTGCCATAAAATATCCAGGAAATACACACAAAAGGAGTGAAGGAATGCGACAGCTCCCCCTGGTGGCCAGAAAAGCCGGAATGTTAAATTGCCTCTGTGTCTGTCTTATATGTTGTATGCCAGTGGCATTGATTGTTTGCCTGTATATGTGCATTGTGATCTGCCCTGAGTCCCCTGTGGGGTGAGAAGGGTGGAATATAAATGACGTAAATAAATAAATAATAAATAACTTCATTCAGACCCAAGCGACCCTTCAACCCCAAATCCCAAAGAACTAGATCAACATCCCCATTCCCTTCATGAGCATCAACATGAACATCATCCCCATTCTCATCATGAAAATCAACCTGGACATTAGACACAATCACAGGCTGATATACCTACAACACAGGCGTTGTTGGCTTGTTGGTATTACCGGTGACATAATTACCCTTTTTATTTTACTTCAAATGAACTTTTGGTATTTCCGTAAAGCCATGGTTCTCAACTTGTGGGTCCACAGGTGTTTTGGCCTACAACTCCCAGAAATCCCGGCCAGTTTACCAGCTGTTAGGATTTCTGGGAGTTGAAGGTCAAAACATCTGGGGACTCACAGGTTGAGAACCACTGCTCTATGTTGATGTTTTATGTCAAGGTACTATTTAATTTGTGGTCACAAGTTTTAATTTGGATGAAGATGTTGCTTTATTTTGGGACTTGGTCGTGTGTTATTGTATTTATTTATTTATTTATTTACGTCATTTATATTCTGCATTTATATTCTGTCCCCGCAGGGGACTCAGGATGGATCACAATGCCCATATACAGGCAAACATTCAATGCCATTGACATACAACATATATAGACAGACATAGAGGCAATTTAACATTCCAGCTTCTGGCCACCAGGGGGAGCTGTCGCATTCCTTCATTATTTTTCATACTTCCTGGAGATTTTATGGCCTCGTAAATCAGTTAAATTAGCCCCCCCACAAAGTGGTACCTAAATTTCCTACTTGACAGATGCAACTGTCTTTCGGGTTGCAAAGGTCGACAACAAGCTGCACAAATTGGTCGAGAGCTCACCCCGACCCGGGCAGACCTCGAACTCATGACCTTCTGGTCAGTAGAGATCTTATGCAGCTGTCACCCAGCCAGCTGCGCCACAGTCCCAGTGTACTTGTATTTGAATTTATGGTCTTGTCAAGGCATTGAATGTTTGCCTTTTGTTTGCTGGAATCCACTCCGAGCCTCCTCGGGGAGATTGGGCAGGTTACAAAAAAGTTTTTTTTTATTATTACAAATTAATATAAATGGGGCAAAGCAGTTCCGAGAAAAGGAAACAGATTGAAGGAGGGGAAGAAGTTCTTGTTCGTATTTTTCCACATTTCAATCTGGCTTTTTGCAGAAGTCAAGCTCGGAATTTGTCAATCTGCCCAAAACAAGCGGTTATTTTTTTCCCCCCCGGGTCGACTGTGGCAAAACCTCCCAGCTGGTTGGCACCAAACTGTGAGTCGAGAGATGTGTTTGTTCCCTTTCGACGGCTCCGAGTTCAAGGAAAAGACGGCGGAGAAACCTGAGCCAAAGCCAATCCCTTTCGGAGAGCTTTGTGGGGTCAAGGCAGCCTTTGCCATCTTGGAGAAGTCAAGGAACAAGGCACCGGTTGGGTTTGGAGAGACCCAGAAGCCCAAGAAAAGGGCAAGTACATCCAAAGTAAACTGCCTCCAAATGGAGAGGTCTCATTTTGCAATGTTGCGAACCTTCGCTGCCTGCAACTGTGTCTCTTTGGAGAGAGAAAAAGCAAGATATACGGTAAATAACAACAACATGGAGATAAGCATCAATCCCCAGAGTCGGCCAAGACTGGACTTACTGTCAGGGGAAAACCTTTACCTTTTCTCCCCCAAAGGAGACTCAAAGCAGCTTAACATTTAAGCATTAGCGTGCAATTTAACATATGCAAATATGCAAACGTTCCCAGAATACCCGTGTAAACAAGTCTAGACACACACCTAATATTTGTATTTTAATTTTTAAAACTGTGACTATGTGGCAGGTCAGCCACCAGCTATCACGGTTTTCCTTTCTTTATTATTATTAAAAACTTGTGGCAGGTGCCACCATTTGTCAATGCTTGACCACTAGATGTGAGGGTCTTTGTGAACAAATGACTTCCACAGATGTCTTGTTGAAAGTGTTTAACAGTTTATTTTACACAAATGGGCTCAAAGCTTAGGTGGTTTCAAAAGATCTCCGAAGAGGTATAAACTTCAAGGTTGCAACAATATAACACTGGGGGTTTTAAATTCCCCTTACACAGTTACACACAAGTAACTACGGTACTTAATACTGGGTTACTCTCAACCCTGGGACTAAACTCTGTCCCACACACTTGGGTTTCCCTCAACCCACACACAGAACTGAACTGCACACTGCAGCTCCTACAGACAGCTTGCACCTCCAGCAACTGTCAATCCCTAACTAACTCTGGTCACAGCTGCTGGCCAACTGACATTCTCCAACTGTCAGATTCAAACTGAACATTCTAAAGCCAGAGTGGCCTCTGTTGTCATGGCAACAGCCTCTGCTTACAGCTTGCTGCTGCGAACATTCCATGGCTCACTCTCTGCAGCTTTTAAAGAATGTCCCTTCTAAATACCTAAATAAACATGTGATTGACATATAAATAACCACCTCATCACACCCATGCAATGTCCAAAACCGTAATCTTTCAAAGCATTGGATTCTCTCTCTCTCTTTCTCTCTTTGCTTGGAGAACCAGGGTTCCATCTACACTGCCATATAGTCCAGTTTGAACTGCATTATAATGGTCAGTGTAGACTCATATTACGTAGCTTGAACCACCTTGGACTGTATGATTCTACACTGCCATATAATCCAGATCAATGCAGTTAAACTGAATCCACAAACTTGATTATATAGCAGTATCGATGGGACCGTTGAGCACTATTACCATACAATAATATGGGGGCGGGTCAATAAGTCGGTGACTTTTTAAATAAAACACAGGTTTTTGGATAAAAAATCATTTTATTTTCCAACGCCGTCTCCTTTGAGCTCTATACACTTTGTCCAACATTTCTCCAATTTTTTTATCCCTTCCAAAAAAAAAAAGATTTGTCGAGGTCATCAAAATAGGTATTTGTTTGTGAGATGATTTCATCGTTGGAGTCAAATCTCTTTCCGCCGAGCCATTTCTTCAGGTTTGGAAACAAGAAATAGTCACTCGGGGCTAAATCCGAGAATAGGGCGGATGAAGGAGCAATTCGTATCCCAATTCATGGATTGGTGCCCTGGCAACTGCTCATGTGTGGGCACTCTTGCATTGTCCTGGTGCAAAAGAACTTTTTCTTGGCCAAATGTGTATTTTCCCCCAGGGGCGGCCCAGGGATTCCGCGACCCACGCGGCCGCGTGAGAGCGCCATCGCCTGGGAGGGGCACCAGCGGCTGGGAGGCGCGCCGCGCGCCGACCCGCGCCCCACCGCGCCACACTGCCCTGCGCCGCCGTCCGCGCGCGCAGAGCACCTACAGGCGCTATAGCGCCTGTAGATTTTCTGCGCACGCGCACTCCCTCCCAAGCGCTCCTGCCGCTTTGGAGCCAGCGCATGCGCAAAGCTGCACTGCACGCATGCGCGCTGGCTCCAAAGCGGCAGGCGCGCGAGAGGCGCGGCGCAGAAGCGCCGTCTACAGGCGCGCTATAGCGCCTGTAGGTGCTTTCTGCGCACGCGCAGACGGGCGGCGCAGGGCAACGCATGCGCGCTGGCTCCAAAGCGCCGGGCGCTTTGGGAGCGAAAAGCATGCGTCTGCGCATGCGCCGCGCCGGCGGCTGCGTGGCGGAGGCGCTGCTCGCGCGGTGGCGCTGGCGGTGGCATGCGCGGCGGCGCTGCAGGGGTGTGGGCGTGGCGGCGGCGGTGAGTGGCGGTGGCGGCGGCCGGGGGGGGGACAAAATTTCTTTGCGTACCCCCCCAAATTAGGTCGGGCCGCCCCTGACCCCCCCCCCCCATCCTCATTACATTGACCCAATAAGTTGGCATAATATTCGCCATTGATTGTTTTACCCTTTTGAAGGTCGTCAATGTGGATTATACCGCGTGCATCCCAAAAAAAATTGTCGCCATTACTTTATTGGCGGACAAACCCACCTTGACCTTCTTTGGCGCCAATTCACCCTGAGAAACCCACTGTTTTGACTGCTGTTTGGCCTCTGGTGTGTTGTGGTGGATCCACATTTGGCCCACAGTTACAAATTGGCGCAAAAACTCATCCATATTACGGTCGAACAACGCCAAACACTCCTGCGAAATTCTCACACGATTGCGTTTGTGGTCGAGCAAACGCGACACCCATCTTGCAGAAAGCTTTCTCATACGCAAGTGATCATTTAAAATTGAAACCACTGAGCCACGTGAGATGCCTATGGCTTCTACAATCTCCCACACTTTCCATCTCCAATCGGCCAACACCATATCGTGAATTTTTTCAATTTTTCTTCGGGTGTAGAGACCTCAACTGGCGTCCAGAACATCCGGCATCTTCCGTGCTTGTACAGGCACAATGAAATTCAGTAAACCACTTTTTACCATTGAAATGGATGGTGCAGAGTCCCCATAGTATTGATCATACTTAGCCTTGGTTTGAGTGATGGTTTCTTTCCGCAAAAAATAATGCTTGACGAGCACCCGAAACTCACTTTTTTCCATTTTCTCCTCAAATCAGGCGGTAGTCTGCTATCAATGGCTGTCAAACACAAAGTAAATGACGCAGCTTGTTCAAATTTTGACAAGAGTCAGCTGACAGATGCCTCTTGACAGGAGCAGTGTCGCCCTTTCTGTTAAGAGGCGGGAAATTCAAAAAGTCACTGACTTTTTGACCCGCCCTCGTATGTTCTCCATGAAAATACTGGTGAATTCTGCAGCCGCTGGCCTGTGCCATTTCCTGTGGCAGCAAAGCTAATTATCCGCCGGTCCAAAAAAAGAAATATTTTATTTCATGTGTCCTAAATCTCATGTCAACTTGTTGCACAAATCCGCCTTTCAGTGTCATGACAGACGAACCGACTCTGACTTATTGTCCTAGATTGCAAAGCACTCATCTGCAAAGCATGCAGAATATATAACAATAGCAAAAAAAGAGACCAGAATCCTAAATGGCAGGTGGGGAAATGAATTCCATGTTGGCGTTCCTTTGCATTGCGTATCTGCTTGTCTCTTCCTCCCCACTCCCTGCTCTGTGTCTCTTTTGGCACAAGAAGAGAGATAAGAGGACGTATTGCCACCGCTCGTCTTTTGCCACGTCGCACCATGCTGTCACCGAAAATGGGCACATCTCCAAAGAAAGAAGGCATGGGTGCATCTACACAATAGAATTAATCCAGTTTGACACCAGGAACTAAATCCAGGTCCTGGGGTGACCTCTATTCAATATAAGCGACAATGCGAAGTCATTTGCAAAACAGTTAGTTCAGCATGCAAATACTATACAACTGTTCTAAAGTACACAGAAGTGTAAATGTAAAGATTCAAATCCAGCTTACTGTGGGTAAAGGTGTGTCTACATTGTAGAGTTAATGCAGTTTGGCACTACTTCAATTGCTATGACCTTTTTTTTCCGTGTCAGGAGCGACTTGAGAAACTGCAAGTCGCTTCTGGTGTGAGAAAATTGGCCATCTGCAAGGACCTTGCCCAGGGAATGCCCGGAGGTTTTGATGTTTTACCATCCTAGTGGGAGGCTTCTCTCATGTTCCCATATGGGGAGCTGGAGCTGGCAGAGGGAGCTCATACGCGCTCTCCCCAGATTCGAACTGCCCACCTGTGGGTCAGCAGTCCTGCCAGCACAAGGGTTTAACAGTCATTCCCAAAGTGGGCACTACCGCCCCCTGGGTAGCGCTGGAGCAATCCAGGGGGGCGGTAATGGCCACAGGTGCATTTGGGGGGGGCGATGAATCACTGTAAGGGGGCAGTGAAAACATGGCTAAAATCACTGTGCGATGCCTCCCTTGCGCTCTCGCCGGCCGGCAAGGGTGTGAAGCAGACAAAGGCAGCCTTTGCACAAGGCCTGGCCTTGTGTGACACCTCCCTCGCTTCCCTTGCGCTCCCGCCGGCCGGCAAGGGCACGAGGCAGGCAAAGGCTGCCTTCGCACAAGGCCTAGCCTTATGCGACGCCTCCCTCTCACTCCAGCCAGCCGGGAGGCGCGAGACAGACAAAGGCAGCCGTTGCATGAGACCAGTTCTTGTGCAACGCCTCCCTCGCACTCCGGCCGGCCGGCAAAGGCACGAGGAAGGTGAAGGCAACCTTCGCACAAGGTGTGTAAAAAGGAGGATACAAACACGTAGTCAGCTAGTCATAGAACAGTTTATATATAAAGAAACATAGTCATCAAAGGCCCTGGATTCTGCTACTGAGTGATTTCCTCTTGTTTGGCAAGTCCAGCCATGACCATTATCACCTTCTGATGGGACATTTCTGGACAATTCTGGCCTTGGCCTTCATACCAGCCTACCAAGTGGATTACAAATACACCCGCCTTGGGATGTTCTACTTTGGATTTCCTTTTTCCACGTTGTTGGCTTAACTCCATCTCTGGTTCTCCATTTGGATGTGTTGAATTTGGGACATGGACTAACCTCCTGGGTATTTACCCATTCTTTGATTTGGACACAATTATTAGCGCATTGGTGCACACCTTTTACTTCTCATTTGTTTATAGCCCAGTGTGGCCTTTGATGACTATGTTTCTTTATATATAAACTGTTCTATGACTAGCTGACTACGTGTTTGTATCTTCCTTTTTACACACGTTGTTCTGCAACCACCCCGTTTTGTTTTTGCATAGCCTTCGCACAAGGCCTGGCCTTATGTGACGCCTCCCTTGCACTCCGGCCGGCCGGCAAAGGCACGAGGAAGATGAAGGCAGTCTTCGCACAAGGCCTGGCCTTATGCGACACCTCCCTCACACTCTAGCCGTCCGGCAAGGGCACGAGGCAGGTGAAGGCTCTTTCGCTCAAGGCCTGGCCTTGCTCGTCGCCTCTCTCGCCTCCTTCGTGCTCTCGCCGGCTGGCAAGGGCACAAGGCAGGCGAGAGCTCCTTCGCGCTAGCCGGCAGCCGGCTCCATGTAGGTCCAGGTCATGTGGGGGATCTTCCCAAGCCTGGCTCTCACCGCCTGCCGGGCTTGTTGGAGGCACGAGCCTCCCTGTCGGATCTGGGCCCAGAACGCAACAAGCAACAGCAACTCCCAAATGTTTGTCTATTTTCCCCAAACTTCTCCAGTATTTTATGTTGGTCATGGGAGTTCTGTATGCCAGGTTTGGATCAATTCCATGATTGTTGGAATGCTCTTTAATGACAGGGGAACTATATTTACACCTTTGTTTACTATATTTTATGAAAAAGCTAGAAACATTAATACATATATTTTTCTGTTTAATTGCTATTAAAATTTAAAAAAGAAAGCGAGGATCAAGTACACAATCCTGATAGATAGGAAGGAGAGAGGCGGCCTAGACCTCCCGGACCTAAAAACATACTATGAAGCATGTGGTTTGACCTACATAAAGGACTGGATAGACCTGAGCAAAGAGGACCTTCTAACGCTGGAGGGACTCGACCTCAGTGCGGGTTGGCATGGGTACCTATGGTACGGAAGTACAAGAACAGACCATAACTTCAAAAAGCACCCCCTGAGAGCGGCCCTCATACAGATATGGGAGAGGCACAAGGAGAGATTCTACACCAAGACCCCTCTGTGGGTCTCCCCCTTAGAAGCCCACCAAAAGAATATCCTGGGATGGAAAAAATGGCCAAATTATGAAGAGCTCACTACCAAATTAGAAGGGAGGAGACGTCTAAAACCGATGGCCCAATTGCAAAGTCAGTGCAAATCCCTCACGTGGCTCCAGTATCTACATATAAGGACATGGTTTTAAAAAGACGAGCAGTCCGGCTTTGACGACAAGGAAAACTTCTGGAAGTCCTTTCTGAGAAAGGAAAGAAAACTCATCTCAAAGGCCTATTTAAAGTTATTGGAATGGGTCACAGGGACCGAACTAGTGAAATCCTGCATGGTCAAATGGGCGCAAAATATCGGGCACCCAATCAGCCTATATGAATGGGAAAAGATCTGGAGGAAGAAGCTAAAGACCACCTATGCCACGGACCTCAAAGAAAACTGGTATAAACTGTTCTTTAGGTGGTACATGACACCCCAGAAGCAGTGGAAGCGTGCTGGGCCCATAACCTCTTCGGCGTCGAGTATTTATGCCACAGCGGAATAGGCAACAGAAATATAGAAGTTTAATTCCCCATCGGCCCAATAAACTCCAGTCTCTGTTCGTGTGAATAATGACACTCTCATTCAATTCACAAGGTAAAAATATAACTTTGTATTGAATTGTATTTAACAATAACAAGCTAAGTATGGAAAAACAACAGCAATCAGAGCTACCTTTCTAAACATCCTTTCCTCACAGATATTTAAACCAACTGTCCTCTTCAACGGACAATTCCCAACTGTCAGATCCCAACTGTCATTCCTCAAGATTCCATTCATCAGTCTTGAGACAGCGCCATCTGGTGTCAAACATATCACACTGCAGAAAATACATCTTGTGCTGACTCATGAATTGCTATTAAAAATGCAATAATCTGACAGGCCTGATGTACAAAAATGCCCAGTCCAAATGCTGGAAGTGCGGTTCGCAAACCGGGACCTTCTTCCACATGTGGTGGACATGCCAAGAAGCCACGAGATACTGGAAGGAAATCCACATTGGTATCCAGAAAGTCCTTCTCACCTCACTGGAAAAGAAACCGGAGGCCTACTTGTTGGGTTTACTGAAGGAAGAAGAACTCCCGGATGAGAACTCAGAACGCCTGTTGCTTTACCTGTCCACGGCCGCAAGGATGGTCTATGCGAGGAAATGGAAGGCCTCAGACCCACCTCGACTCGAGGACTGGGAGAGCAAAGTGTGGGACATCATGAGTATGGACAAGCTGTCCTACTACCTAAGTGAGGCAGAGGGCAGAATGTTGAAAAGGACAGATTGGTCACCATTTACGGCATACATGAAGACCCAAGAGGACCCCCCCATCATGGCTGCCCCCCCCCACTGAGCCCCTAAAATGACTCATCTAAGCTACAGGACCAGAAATATTTAGACAAGGTCAATTCCTAAAGGTTCAACGTTTCTTCTACTCAGGGGAAAATCCCCCCCCAACGTGTTGGACACAACGGATGGAACTGAAAGAAGAGGCCGGAAGCCAATGAAACACCCCCACCACCACTGTTGACTCTACCCCCACCTCTCCCCCTCCTCACCGGACTACCCCTCTCACCCCTCTACCCACCTCCCTCACCCCCCATCCACTTATTCCCTCCAGAATCCTCCCCACTCCCGTCCTCATCTCTCCAGGTTAAACCCCTCCCCCTCCCAGACACCTGCTCTCCATCTACTCTCCCACCCCCGTCTCCCCCCTCCCTACTAGTCCTAAAAATAACCACTCTCTCCTTCTTTCCTACTCTCCTATACCCAAAATTGTTCCACCTCTTTCATTGTTTATTGAAAAACCCTAATAAATATATTTACAAATAAATAAATAAATAAATAATTTCTAGGGGGGTGACTAGTATTTCTTTCTGGGAAGGGGGCAGTACGCCAAAAAAGTTTGGGAACCACTGGTTTAAGCCATTGCGCCACTGGGGTCCCAACTGCCATGGCTCAATGGTAAGTTGTAGTTTTCTGAGGCCTTCGGACTCCCCAAGAATGCCAAAGTACACTCTCAGGGTTCCATAGCATCGAGCCACTGCAGTTAAAGTGGTGCCAAACTGCATCAATTCTACAGTGTAGATGCACCACGAGACAAGGCACGTAAAAGGCATCACACCCTTCTTACAAATTCCTTCCAGAAGTTCAAAGCGAGACAAATGAGCTTTCGGTCCCTTTCCTCGCCCCAAACGAAACTGTAATTTTGGCCTAAAAATAAACCCCGGCAATAAGGAAAAGGCTGGGTTCCGTTTTGTGTGTGCGATTGTGACATTCAGGCTCTGGATCAGGGCTTGCAACATATATCAGTAGTTACTATTGAGAAAAACATAGCACATCTTAAGAGAAACACATCCGGGTTAATTTGTAGCGGAAAAGAAAAATAATAATTGCAAGACTTACAATATTACAATAACATTGTATTATTGTATTGTTAATTGCAAGACTTGTCAGCCAAGTCTTGCAATTCTTGCAGGATTCTACAGCATTGAGCCATAGTATTTATTTATTTATTTATCATACATATATAAAATACTCCATACATATATAAAATACTCCATACTACATATACCAGTGTTTCCCAACCAGTGTGCCGTGGCACACAAGTGTGCCGTGAGCGATCATCAGATGTGCCGTGGGAAATTGAAACCTCCAATACCCTTTCTTCCCCCTCCACAGTGCTCTCTGGGTGTAGGTGAACTAAAACTTCCAAACTCAAGGTCAATTCCCAAGCAAACCCTTTCAGTACTTTCTGTTGGTAATGAGAGTTCAATATGCCAAGTTTGGTTCAATTCCATTGTTGCAAGAGTTCAGGCTGCTCTTTGATTGTGTGTTAACTGTAAATCCCAGAAACTGTAACTCCCAAATGGCAAGGTCTATTTTCCCCAAGCTCTATCTGTGTTCACATTTGGGCATATTGAGTATTCATGCCAAGTTTGGTCCTGATCCAATATTGTTTGAGTCTGGATATAGGTGAATTACAACTCCAAAACTCAAGGTCAATGCCCACCAAACTCTTATAGCATTTTCTCTTGGTTATGGGAGTTCTGTGTGGGAAGTTTGTGTCTTTCTGCCATTCCTGCCAGGATATCTATGGTGTGTTCATCGAAACAGGCCCAGGTTTCACACTGAGTGTATAAATGCATTTAAAAACATATTAACTATATGTATTACTGTGTTAGAGTGTAATTTTGTGTAATTTTGGTTGGTGGCGTGCCCCAGGATTTTGTAAATGTAAAAAGTGTGCCGCGGCTCAAAAAAGGTTGGGAAACACTGACATATACCATACTAATTAATAAATAGCATTGAGCTATGGCAGCTGAAGAGGTGCACTGCGCACTCTGCTTATTGGCGGAGTGGAGTCCCTGCCGGCGTCCCTCCTTCTGGACACGTCTGCACTGGAGGAGGTGGCTCTGGAGGGGCTCGATGGCATCACCCCAGGAGCCCCCTGGGAGCGCTTAGCCGCCTGCGTATCCCCGGGTGCTGCTCTGGGCCTCGCTGGCCACCAACGCCGAGCTCTACTTCACCCTCCTCCCCAAGCCACCTCCCCGCTGCACCTCTACGACCTTGGGGCCACGGCCTCGCGCTCTAGGCCACGCATGGCCAACTCGGGCCCTTCCAGGTGTTATGGACTCCAGCTCCCACCATTCCTAACAGTCCCAGGTCCTTTCCTTTCCCTCCTCATCCCTTTTCCCTAGAGATTAAGCGGCCGAGGGGGAAAAGGAAGGCGCCTGAGGCCGTTAGGAATGGTGGGAGTTGAAGTGAAGTGAATATTTATTTGTTTACTAGCTTGGGGACCCAGACCTGTCCATGGTCCATCCTCCTCCAAACTGCACCAGGATGTAGAGCGGGTCATTGGGGTTCTCTGTGCCAAATTTGGTCTTGCTCAGTTATTGGATGAGGGTTACAGCAATCTTGGGAAGTGAGTGGAGGTACTTCAACTCCCATCATCCGTGGTCCATCCTCCTTGATACTGCACCAGGATGCAGAATGGGTCATGTGGGCTCTGTGTACCAAGTTTGGTCTTGAGCAGTCTGGACTTCAACTCCAACCATTTATGTCTGCCTCAGGCCGTTTCCTTTCCTCTCTCTGCTGCCTAGGAGCGTTGGAATGTTGGGAGGCTGGCCAATCATAGGCGTTATGCAAATAATCCCACAGTGGCAACCAATCAAAATGCTGCCACATATTCCTCTGCGCGTCCGGTCCTCCGCAAACACTGACTTTTATTATATACATAGACTAGCTGTACCCAGCACGCGTTGCTGTGCCCTATTTAGGAGATGCGAGAAAGTCTGAGTATGTAAGGGTTGGAATTGATGTTACGTATGGTCTTGGTGGGGTCATGGCTGTGTCGTTGTGGGTTGTTCTGGTGGGTGGGATGTTGAAGTCCTGGGGAGTTGTCGGTGTGTGGTGTTCCTGGCGTTCTGCAGAGCTTGTGGATATACAATGTTTTTTGTCTTTCCGTCTGCTGTGTTGATGTAGAGGTTCTGTGGTTTCCCAACTCTGGAGCACGCTACGTAGAGTTGTCCGTGGGAGAAGCATTCTGTGTCAAGGTCTATGCCACAGATTTGTAGTATTTGTCCTTGAGCCTTGTTTATGGTGATGGCAAAAGCTAGTGTAGTGCAGTGTCTTTCTGTTCTGGCGTTTGTTCTGCCCTTTTTTGTGTGATGTATGTAGCGTTGCGAGTGTGTCGTCCGATGCTGTTCTTTTTAGGAGGCATGGCTTGTCTTTTGGGTCAGCTTATGCCTGTGTGGAAGGAAGGAATGGCATACAAATGGGTTGAGCAGTAGACGCAAGGTTGTGTTATGTGCGTATTGTGTTGTGTGTAGTTATTACTTTTGTGTTATTCTGGGGGTATGTGTTTGTCAGTGGTGCCTGTGTCCCTGGTGCCCTATTTGTCTCCCTCCTAGATCTTGACCGTGGCAGTTTAACCCTCAACTGAAATCACTCAGCATTCTAAGTGGCTTTGCCCACCGTTACTATGGTAACTGATGTTGGCCAATGGGTTTCGCTGGCTGCCGCAGAGGATGCTGGGAAATGTAGTTTTTTTGTATCATTGTTTTGGGGGCCTTCTAGGTTTTGGGGGGGAAGTTTCTTTGCTAAAAACCTTCCTTGCCTGAGGCCTATTTGTGTTGGCAAGTTTGGTGTCTCTGCCTTGGAAGGTTTCTCTGTCTCTGTCAGTCGTTCGACAACGGGACCTCCTTTATATAATAGATTTACAAAGTGTCCCTTATTTTTGCGAAAAATCCCATATTTTAAGGTAAATGTCCCTTATTTCTTATACCAAAAAGTGGCAACCCTAATTGCTGTGCTTTTTTTTTACCTTAGAAGAGAAGCCTTGTTTTAGGGACCACAACTCCGTGTCAGGGATACTAGAAGTCAGAGTCCAACTCAGGACAAGCTCTGTGCATTATTCCAAATGGAAGAGCGGGGCCGAAAAAGGAGCCATTTCCAAAGGCTCCAAACAGCAAAGTGGGTGAGGTCATGGAAGAAAAATGCCTCCTTTCCGGCCAACAAAGAGCCTTTTTCCCCCTCCAGTGGAGCCTGGATTATTGAAGATTATCTGGTCTTTGGATACTGGGTTGCGCCTCTATTTTGGAGAAAGGGACACCCTAATCCCCCACTTATTTTGCATGCGGGTTAACAGGCCAACATCCCTCCCTATGGAAGGCAATCGCTAAAACCCAGGAGCCAAACTGAGGATTATTTCCCAGATTGTATTTGGTTAACCCGAAAAACGTGCTCCGTTTGTTCCAGTAGCAACTTTCCAGGCTTTGGCCTCCTCGCTCGCTCATAAATCTTGCTTCGTTTCCTTTTATATACTTTTCCTTCTCCATCTCCCGTTGCAATTAAAGTGGGGCCAAACTGCATTAATTCGTCGGTGTAGACATAACCCTGCATGGCCTTGGACGAGACCCTTTCCATGCACGTACGTCCAATGGAAAACGCAGTCATCGGGGACCAATCCGGTGCCAAACGTGCCTATAGTTGCGTAGCTGTGTTTTCTATAAATGAAATAGCGTTTTCCTGAATGTGAAGTAATACTTCGGCAAAGAAAACATGCTGTTTCTGCGCCGTCTGGGGAAGAAACAGCCCTGGGCAAATTTGGCACAGAACGCACTCCAAACTGCAAACAGACTTTGAAAGCTGTGTGGTTTCCGAAGACTTTGACCCAGTGACAAATGATTGAACTCGTTTGTTGTTTCTTTCAAGAAGCCACTTTGTGAAGGATTGCATTGTATTGTTTTTAATGTCCTGAGCTGCTTGGAGCAGAGAGGAAAGGGGAGCAACAACAACAACAACAACAACAACAACAACATTCTTGCCCGCTAATCACTATAGGGCACCTGTTCTTTGTCAATCATATCTATCTATGTATATAATAAAAGTCAGTGTTTGCGGGCGGAGGTGCGGAGGAATATGTGGCAACGTTTTGATTGGTTGCCACTGTGGGATTATTTGCATAAAGAACTCTGATTGGCCAGCCTCAGAACTCCAACATTCTAAGGCACCAGACAGAGGGGATTGGTTGCCACTGAGGGAGTATTTGCATAAAGGGCTCTGATTGGACATCTACATTCCAACATTCTAAGGTAACGCAGAAGGAAAAGGAAAGGCCTCAGGCAGTCAGTCACTGCGGCCCACAGCAATGACGGATCAGGACCAAACTTGGCACACAGGGGCCCAATGGCCCACTTCACAACCTGGTGTGGTTTAGGGCAGGATGGCCCACGAACGATGGGATTTGCAGTACCTTCACCTCATTCACTTCCCAAACAACACTGTAGCCCCTTTAAATCACAGACAAGGTCCAAAATTGACAGCAAGGCTTCCTCAACTTGATTTTCCTGACTAGGCCCCCAACAATGACAGAACAAGACCAAACTTGGCATGCCGACCCTCCCCCCAAGATGCACCCTACATCCTGGTGCAGTTTGAGGGAGGATGGACCACGGATGATGGGACTTGCAGTACTTTGATTCACTTCCTTAGAGCACTGTGGCCCACACCAATGACGAATCAGGACCAAACTTGGCACACAGAGGCCCAATGGCCCACTTTACTAACCTGCTGCAGTTTATGGCAGGATGGCTCATAAATGATGGGATTTGCAGTACCTTTACCCGATTCATTTCCCACAGAACATTGCAGCCCCTACAAATCACAGACCAGGCCCAAACTTGGCAGACAGAGTACCCATAACCCACTCTACATCCTGGTGCAGTTTTGAGTGGGATGGACCACAGATGATGGGAGTTGAAATACCTTCACTCACTTTCTGAGACCACTGCCACCCCCATCCAATGACTGATCAAGACCACACTTGGCACACAGAGCCCCCATGACCCACTCTACATCCTGATGCAGTTTGGAGAAGGGAGGACCATGGATGATAGGACTTCCAGTACCTTCACTCACTTTCAGAGACCGCTGCAACCCTCATCCAGAGAATGATCAAGACCACACTTGGCACACAGAGTCCACATGACCCACTCTACATCCTGGTGCTGTTTGGGGAAGGATGGACCATGGACGATGGGACTCGCAGTACCCTCACTAACTTCCAGAGACCACTGCAAGCCACATAACCAACTCATAAAGACCAACCTTGCCACACAATGCCTTTCTCAACTAACCCGGGCACCGCTGGGTCCCCAAGCAAGTAGCCTATAAAGTAGCAAAAATATGTTGTCAAAGGCTTTAATGGCCAGAATCACTAGGTTGCTGTGAGTTTTTTGGGCTATATGGCCATGTTCCAGAAGCATTCTCTCCTGACGTTTCTCCTGAATCTATGTCAGGCATCCTCAGAGGTTGTCGTTCAGTCGTTCATCTGACTGGGGTATTGGGTGGCAATCTGTGCTGGGTTACACTCCACCTGAAGTCACAGCTCCACAGTTTGGGGGTCCTCCTGGATTCAGCGCTGACACTTGATGCTCAGGTGTTGGCGGTGGCCGAGCAGGCCTTCGCACAGTTAAAACTCGCACTTGCTTTAAACATACAAGGGTTCTTTTTCCCACCATGGACATCATTCCACAGTTGTGTGTGCATGTGTATATGTGTGTGTGTGTGTGTATGCACACACAAACACAGACACGCACTCCACTTGCTTCATTACGTCTAAGCAGATACCCTCACTGATTGACTTTGCAGCTTCCTGGCTATTCAATGTTAATCAAGACTGCTAATTGCAACATTCACACTTGCTTTAAACACACAAGGGTTCTTTTTTCTCCTACCCTAGACATCATTCCACAGATATATTCCACTTGCTTCATTTCCAGCAGACCCCTGAAGATGCCATTAGCTACAGATGCAGGCGAAATGTCAGGAAAGAATGCTACTGGGACATGGCCAGACAGTCCGGAAATCTCACGGCAAGCCAAGCGATTCCAGCCATGAAAGCCTTCGACAACACAATAAAAGTCATAATCTATACATATAATAAAAAAGAATGTTTGCGGCGGGAGGAGCGGAGGGCGGGAGGTGCGGAGGAATTTGTGGCAGCATTTCGATTGGTTGCCAGTGTGGGATTATTTGCATAACGGCTCTGAATGGACAGCCTCTCAACATTCCAACAATCCTACGCAGCAGAGAAAGGAAGGGAAAGGGCCCGAGGCAGACACACAGAGCCCACCTGACCCCTTCTACATCAAATAGGACCAGGCATGTAGCCGGGGGGGCTAAGGGGCTTCAGCCCCGAAATTCTCAGTGTGGTCCGCGAAAAGGCCTTACTGGTACATTATTTAAACTGTTATGTTTATTCATATCATGATCTGATCACCATGCTCATTATATCCCACATTAATGGGGTTATTGGGATAACAATACAAAAGGTTTGCTAGGGTAGACCCTCTTCCACCCAGTCTCAGCCCCCCCGAACCAAACTCAGCCCCCCGAATCAAAATCCTGGCTACGGCCCTGAATAGGACGAACCATGGATGATGGGACTTGAAGTACCTCCACCCACCTCCTGAGAATGCTGCCAGAGAGGGTAAAAGAAAGGTCCTGACTGAATTAACACAAGATTTTCCTGGACTAGGCCTTAGTTACTCCATAAAGGGCCTGAAAGGGCCTGACTGAGTTAACAGTAAGGCTTCCTAAACTGTATTTTCTGGACTAGGCCTCCGTTACGGGGCTACAGGACTGAGTTAACAGTAAGGCTGCCTTAACTTGATACTCCAGATTAGGCCGCCAATCATGGGACCCTGTGTATGGCCTGAATTGACAGTAACACTTCCTCAACTAGATTATCATGACTAGGCCAAAGTTACTGGGATACTGTGTAACGACTGAAATAACAGTAAGGCTCCCTAAACTACCTTTTCCTGACTAGGCCTCAGTTACTGTGATACTGTGTCAAGACAAATCCTCATCCAGTGCATGATCATGACCACACTTGGCACACAAAGCCCCCATGATCCACTTTACATCCTGGTGCAGTTCGGAGGAGGGTGGACCACGGATGATGGGACTTGAAGTACCTCCACTCACTTCACAAGACCGCTGCCAACCTCATCCAAAGACTGATCAAGACCAAACTTGGCACACAGAGCCCCCATGACTCATTCTACATCCTGGTATAGTATTGAGGAGGATGGACCATGGATGATGGGACTTGAAGTACCTCCACTCACTTCCCAAGACTGCTGCAACCCTCATCCAATAACTGAGCAAGACAAAAATTGCCACACATAATCCCCATGACCCACTCTACATCCTGGTGCACTTTGGAGGAGGATGGACCATGGACGATGGGACTCCCAGCACCTTCCCTCACTTCCCGAGACCACTGCAAGCCACATAAACAACTGATAAGGACCAACCTTGGCACAAAATGCCTTTCTCAAATAACCCGGGCAGCGCCGGGTCCCCAAGCTAGTAATTGTAATAATAGTAATAGACAGCAGGATTGAAGAGAAACAACTGGAAATGCTGACAATGTACAAGGATTTAAAGATTGCACTACGGTGGCACAAGCCAGTCAAGGGGGTCCCAGTGGTGATCGGCACACTGGGTGCAGTGCCTAAAGACCTAGGCCTGCACTTAAACACAATCGGCGCTGGTAAAATTACCATCTGCCAGCTGCAAAAGGCCATCTTACTCTGATCTGCATGCATGATCCACTTTACATCCTGGTGCAGTTCGGAGGAGGGTGCGCCACGGATGATGGGACTTGAAGTACCTCCACTCCCTTCACAAGACTGCTGCCAACCTCATCCAAAGACTGATCAAGACCAAACTTGGCACACAGAGCCCCCATGATACATCACATAGTCCTAGGCGCTTGGAAAGTGTTCGACTTGTGATTTTGTGATACAAAAACCAGCATATAGATCTCATTTGCTGTGACATATTATTATTAGTTTATTTAATATTTTGTACCCCAGCCTTCTCATCTCAACAGAGGGACTCAGACGGGCTTCCAGCAAAATTCAATGCTATACAATTTTAAAACATCTTACAACAACATTATTAAAAATACATTAAAAATACAATACATAAAAACCAATTTGCCACTAAACACAAATTCAACTCAGTCTGAGACGTGGTCATTCATTTCAGACTATAACCAATCAATCTCAGGCTATTCTTGGAATGCTTTATTCCAAAGCCAGGTCTTCGCCAGCCTCCTGAAGGACAACAGGGAGGGGGCAGATCTAACATCACTTGGGAGAGAGTTCCGTAGCCGAGGGGCCACCACAGAGAAGGCCCTATCTCTCGTTCCCACCAGACGCGCTTGCGAAGATGGCGGGACCGAGAGCAGGGCCTCTCCGGAGGATCTTAATGTCCTTGATGGTGCATAGGGGAAAATCCGTTCGGACAGGTGACATACTGTTTTCATGTCATACAGCTATCATACTGTCTACGAGCTGTTTGGGCTGGAAGTCAGCCTGAAGAAAACGGAAGTCCTCTACCAGCCCGCACCACAGGAAGAACACCATCATCCCCACGTCAGCATAGGCACATCTGTGCTTAAGTCTGTCCAGCAGTTCACCTTCCTGGGAAGCATCATCTCTTCAGACGCCAAGATTGACAAAGAGATAGATCACAGATTATCAAAGGCACATAGTGCATTTGGAAGGCTTCACAAAAGAGTCTGGAGCAACAAGCACCTGAGGCAAAGCACCAAAATCAGTGTGTACAGAGCTATCGTACTGTCTATTCTCCTCTATGGGTCTGAAACATGGGTCACCTATCGCCTACACCTACGACTCCTCAAACGCTTTCATCAGCACTTTCTTCGCACAATCCTAAATATACACTGGACTGACTATGTGACTAATGTTGCTGTCCTTGAGGGATCACCAGCATTGAGGCCATGCTATTGAGAACACAGCTGCGCTGGGCAGGGCACATCTCTAAGATGGAGGACCACCGCCTCCCAAACATACTACTCTATGGTGAACTCACCACGGGTCAGCGCAAGAGAGGCGCCCCAAAAAAGAGATATCAGGACTCCCTGAAACAACATCTCAGGCTCAGCCAGATTGATCACCAACAATGGTCCACCCTGGCCTCACATCGGGAGGCATGGAGACGCACTACCCACAATGCTGCGGCCTCTTTCGAGAAGACACGCCGAACGAGTCTCGAAGAGAAACGACAACGCAGAAAGAACCGCAACTTGGAAACGACATCACCCAAGGAGACTTTCTGCTGTGCTTTTTGCAACCGAACTTGCCTATCTCAGATTGGCCTTTTTAGTAATCAACACGCTTGTAAAAAGCGTGGGATGAGTCCTTCCTAAGAATCTTCATCTGCGAAGTAATGCCGAGAGAAAATAATAATAATAATAATAATAATAACCTTAAATGTTAACAACTGTATGATACCAGTTCCCCAAGATGCCAATGGATGCTAAAGTGATACAAACTGTTGCAAAACAAGGTTACTTTCTAGCCAGGGAACCAAAAGAGAATACTGTAACTTCTGCAGTAACCAATACGAGTATATACTGTGTATACATACACATATTAGTCACCCAGATCTTGGCAGACAACGAGGGCTCCACCAGACACGATGCAAAAAGCAAGCCCTTTCTTTGCCAAGTTACACAGAGCAGGAAAAAGGCAATGATGGAAAGAAATATGTCCAAACACAGGCCATGTTTATACAACCCTCCCTGGATGGGAAAAAAAGGCAGGAGGGAGAAGAGACCCCAAGCAGAGATGAGTTTGCAAAAGCAGGAAAACTCTCTAAGGCAGTGTTTCCCAACCAGTGTGCTGTGGCACACTAGTGTGCCATGAGTGATCATCAGGTGTGCCATGGGAAATTGGAACCTCCAATACCCTTTCTTCCCCCTCCTGCCGAACACTTTTTCTTCTCCACTCGGGCTCCCTTCTTCCCAGCCTCGCTCTGCTCGCTTTGCCTCGCTTTGCTCTGGGGCGAATCTGCGCAGTAGCGCCCGCACGGGTCATATCTTCCTCCCTCCCCCTCCCCTCCTGAACACGCTCACGCTGCCCCCTCGGATTAAAATGGCGGCAGAAGCGGCAGTGTAGAAGAAAAAGTAAGTGTTCGTCCGGAGGGGGGAAGAAAGGGCGCGAAGGGGAAGGGGGAGGAAGAGGTCTCTGTCGAAAGCTGGCATGAGCAAACTTGGACCTTCCAGGTGTTTTGGACTCCAATTCCCAGCATTCCTAGCAGCCTCAGGCTCTTTTCCTTTTCCCCCCTCAGCTACTTAAGCAGGAAAGGGCCTCAGGCTGTTAGGAATGGTGGGAGTTGAAGTCCAAAGCACCCAGAGGGCCGAAGTTTTCTCATGCCTGTTTTAGGGACCTTAAAGTGGTGAGCCTCCTCCCAACATTGTGATTCTGGATAGAAAACAAACAACAACATAACATAACATTGTTTGAGTCCACAGTCCACAGTGCTCTCTGGATGTAGGTGAACTACAACTTCCAAACTCATCCCAGGTCGATTCCCAAATGCAAACCCTTTCAGTAGTTTCTGTTGGTAAACATGAGACTTCAATATGCCAAGTTTGGTTCAATTCCATTGTTGCAAGAGTTCAGGATGCTCTTTGATTGCAGTAGCGCCCGCACGGGTCACGCCTTGAAAACACTGCCTCCCTCCCTCAAAGTCCCCTCCTGAACTTTCATCCACTTTAGATTAATGCTACGAACGTCTGGAATTTTGACAGGCATTTCTTGCAAAACAGGCCAAAAAAAAAAGCGCACCCTACTTGGGGATGACTCAGAAAGTTGTGGAACGAAAGAAAGAAAGAATAATTTGAGTGGCCGCCAGGAACAAACCTGCAGCACAATCGTTGGGAGATTTCTCCCTAGAGATTTCCATACACAAAAGGAATCCGGATCCAAAACAAACAGCTTTGTGCAAACTCAAAAGGCACGAAAACATTGCGGTACGGCTTTACATTTCGCTTCGCACCTACACCTACTGTTTGTTCTTTCGGGCCGAAAGGGATGGCAAGGAAGGAAGGGTCTCTTTAAGAGCAAAACCCAAGCCTTGGGACAGCTGCTCTGGCAAAACAAGACGGGAACGAATGCGACAAGCCTTAGTGCCAAGCTCTGGTTGCAAAAGGACGCAACGGCCCAACACTCCAAACCCTTTCCCTCCTCTTTCAGGTTCCCTGGAGGAGAAGAAATGTATGATGTATCCATTATTGGGTTGTTGTGAGTTTTCCAGGCTGTCTAGCCATGCTCCTGAAGCATTCTCTCCTGACGTTTCGCCTGCATCTATGGCAGGTATCCTCAGAGATTGTAAGGTCTCTTGGAAACTAGGGAAATAGGGTCTATACGAGGGCGGATCAATAAGTCCGTGACTTTTTGAATTTTCCGCCTCTCAACTGAAAGGGCAACTCTGCTCATGTCAAGAGACATCTGTCAGCTGACTCCTGTCAAAATTTGAACAAGCTGCGTCATTTAGTTTGTGTTTGACAGCCATTGATAGCAGACTACCACGTGATTTGAGGAGAAAATAGAAAAAAAATGAATTTTGTGTGCTCACTAAGCATTATTTTTTGCGGACAAAAACCACCCCTCAAACCAAGGCTAAGCTTGATAAATACGATGGGGACTCTGCACCATCAATTTCAATGGTAAAAAAGTCGTTTACTGAATTTTGTTGTGGCTGTTCAAGCATGGAAGATGCCGAATGTTCTGGACGCCCAGTTGAGGTCTCGACACCCAAAACAATTGAAAAAACTCATGATATGGTGTTGGCCAATCGGAGATGGAAAGTGCGAGAGATTGTGGAAGCCATAGGCATCTCACGTGGCTCAGTGGTTTCAATTTTAAATGATCACTTGCGTATGAGAAAGCTTTCCGCAAGATGGGTGCCGTGTTTGCTCACAATCGACCACAAACGCGATGTGACAATTTCGCAGGAGTGTTTGGCATTGTTCAACCACAACATGGATGGGTTTTTGCGCCGTTTCGTAACTGTGGATGGAACGTGGATCCACCAGAACACACCAGAGACCAAACAGCAGTCAAAACAGTGGGTTTCTCGGGGTGAATCGGCGCCAAAGAAGGTCAAGGTGGGTTTGTCAGCCAATAAAGTAATGGCGACCGTTTTTTGGGATGCACGCGGTATAATCCACATTGACTCCCTTCAAAAGGGTAAAACAATCAATGGCGAATATTATGCCAACTTATTGGGTCGATTTAATGAGGATTTGGGGGAGGGGGGGAACCGACCGCATTTGGCCAAGAAAAAAGTTCTTTTGCACCAGGACAATGCAAGGGTGCACACATGTGCAGTTTCCATTGCAACAATCCATGAATTGGGATACGAATTGCTCCCTCATCCGCCCTATTCTCCAGATTTAGCCCCGAGTGACTATTTCTTGTTTCCAAATCTGAAGAAATGGCTCGGCGGAACGAGATTTGACTCCAACGATGAAATCATCTCGCAAACAAATACCTATTTTGATGACCTCGACAAATCTTATTTTTTGGAAGGGATAAAAAATAGGAGAAACGTTGGACAAAGTGTATAGAGCTCAAAGGAGACGACGTTGAAAAATAAAATGATTTTTTTATCCAAAAACCTGTGTTTCATTCAAAAAGTCACGGACTTATTGACCCGCCCTCATATATCTGTGGAATCTCCAAAGTGTCGTACACCAGAGCAGGAACACCTCTGACCTTAAAGACCATATCAGCCTCTCCCCTCCTGGCATCTCGGTTGCCTCGGCACTCTAAGAGGGTTTCACAGGACCAGTAACTCTTGTTGCGTGGTTTCGAGACAGTGGTGTAGCAATAGTGTATCCATGGACCATATTTTTGTTCTTGTGGACCACTGGTGGTCCACGGACTACAGTTCGGGAACCACTGAACTAAACACTAGGACTCCGCAGGCGTAGAGCTGCTTGACAGTGGAATAAACTACCTTGAAATGGGCTCTCCCTCTCTGATGTAAAAGCCTTGAAGTAGACAGAAGAGACCCCAAAGGTCATCCATCCAACCCATTCTGCAATGCAAGAAGATACAATCTAAGCACCCCTGACAGATGGCCATACAGCCATTCAGTTTAAAAACCTCTAGGGAAGGGGACTTCACCAGACTCAACGTCCTAGAGTTGGAAGGGGAACCCAAAGGTCATTCAGTCCCCTTGCCGCTCTGTAATTGCTTAAGGCTGGATCTGCTTCTTGTCATTGGCCAAAAATAACCTTGGAAGGGGATGTCGAAATGGAAGTCACAAACTGGTTCAGCAAGACAAAGCAGTTGGCAGGTAAATCAGGGCTGAAAGAAGGAGGACAGACCAAGGAAAACAAGACGTTGTGTCCCCAAGATCTCGGAGGCGGATAAGGAGCCCGACAAGGCCAGACTTGCTCCTTCCTGAGCAGGATTCAGTGTACATTCTTGGAAGGAGAAGGAAGAGCAGAAACTCCCTTCGTGCCTTTCTATTGATCCCAGGGTCCTTTTAGGCAAGCTTTGCTTATAAGGTCAACCAAAGCAGATATAAATCCCAGATATTGCAGCACAAACAAGGAGTTTTCAACTCTGATTTTATGTTTTAATGATTTTGAACTTGGATTTTTTTTTAACCCTGTTTAGATTTAATCCTGTTTTAATGTTTGCATTGAGTCGCCTTCGGGAGAGATAAAACAGGATAGTAGTAGTAGTAATAATAATAATCTTACTGATGGCAGCTTGTTCAACTTAAGCCGTCTGAGGGCTCGCACTAAGACTCTAAACCAGGGGTGCTCACACTTTTCCAGCATGCGAGCTACTTTCAATTACCAAAGGCAAAAAGATCACCTACCTTATATGCAAGCACACGCTTTGCGCGCGCCCAACTTCCACACACTGCGCCTTGCGTGAGCATGCGCGCGCACGTGCACACTTTCCTCCATGAGGGCAGCCTTCCTCTCCGCCCGCCCCTCTCTCGCCCGGCTCCATGGCAGATCCGGGCGAAAGAGAGGTGGAAGAGCGCCTTGTCTCCCTGCAGGCCTCCCCATCGCTGCTGGAGCCCAGCCCGGATCGGCGCGGCTCCAGCAGCAATGGAGAGGCCTACAGGGGGGGGCCTGGCGCGGCTCTCTTCTACCGCCACCCGGATTGGAAAGGGAGCTGCACCAGGCCTCGCCCCGTAGGCCTCTCCATCGCCGCCAGAGCCGCCAGGATTGGCACGCCCCCCTCCCGTAGGCCTCCATCACCGCCAGAGCCACGCTGATCCGGGCGGCCCCTGGCAGCAATGGAGAGGCCTACAGGAGGGAGGGGAGGCCTGGCGCAGCTCCCTTTCCGATCCGGGCAGCGGGGGAAGGGAGCCGCGCCAGGCCTCACCTCCCCCCCTGCAGGCCTCCCCATCGCTGCCGGAGCCCCGGATCGGGCGCAGCTCTGGTGGCGATGGAGAGGCCTACGGGAGGGGGGCATGGACTGGCGCAGCTCCCTTCTGATCCGGGCGGCGGGGAAGAGAGCCGCGCCAGGCCCCCCGTAGGCCTCTCCATCGCAGCCGGAGCCGTGCCAATCCGGGCGGCACTCTGGCAGCAATGGAGAGGCCTGCAGGGGAGACGAGGCCTGGCACAGCTCCCTTCCCCTGCTGCCCGGATCGGAAAGGGAGCTGCACCAGGCCTCGCCCCCCTCCCGTAGGCCTCTCCATCGCTGCCAGAGCCGCCAGGATTGGCACAGCTCTGGCAGCAATGGAGAGGCCTACTGGGGGGGGGGGGGACTGGCGCGGCTCTCTTCCACTGCCGCCTGGATCGGAAAGGGAGCTGCGCCAGGCCTCGCCCCCCCCTCCCGTAGGCCTCCATCGCCGCCAGAGCCACGCTGATCCGGGCGGGCCCTGGCAGCAATGGAGAGGCCTACGGGAGGGAGGGGAGGCCTGGCGCGGCTCCCTTTCAGATCCGGGCAGCGGGGGAAGGGAGCCGCGCCAGGCCTCACCTCCCCTGCAAGTTTCTCCATTCCTGCCAGAGCGCCACCGTGCTGATCCGGGCAGAAGGCAGGAGCAAGAGCACGCCTTCCGCCCAGGTGGCACTTCTTCCGCCCGCAAGGCATTGCGAGAAGGAGGGAGCGCCCTGCCTCTCCTCCAGGGGCAGCTCTGCTGCCACTTCCTCCTTCCTGCAGTGCCCCACGGGTGGAGGAGGCGCTGCGCCGGCGGAGGCAAGAGAAGCGCGGCGACGGGAGCGCGCGGGAGCGCGCGCATGGGAGGTGAGGCCTGAAGATCACCTGGAAGAGGGCTGATGATCGACTAGGTGCTCGCGATCACCGTTCTGAGCACCCCTGCTCTAAACTATCTAGTCCATAAGCTGCTTTTTGCCGATGCTGCTGCCCTTGTCGCCCATTCAGAAGCAGCCCTGCAGCGCCTCACATCCTGCTTTGCAACAGCGGCAGAGCTGTTTGGGCTGGAAGTCCGCCTGAAGAAAACGGAAGTCCTCTACCAGCCCGCACCACAGGAAGAACACCATCATCCCCACATCAGCATAGGCAAACCTGTGCTTAAGTCCGTTCAGCAGTTACCTACCTGGGAAGCATCATCTCTTCAGACGCCAAGATTGACAAAGAGATAGTATGCTGATGACACTCATTCTGAGGATGGAAGGCCAGCCCGACTCTGTACCCGATAATTTCCATCTTTGCCTCAAAGCCATTACTGGATGACTGCAAGCCAGTAGGTTGAAGGTGAATCCAGCGAAGACGGAGATCCTCTGGCTAGGTCGCCCAGGCGGTAGGGAACTCCAGCTTCCGACTCTGGATGGCGCGGCCCTATGCCCGTCGTCCTCAGTAAAAACCCTTGGAGTCCATTTGGACACTCGGCTCTCCATGGAGACCCAGGTCTCCGTGGTCAGCCGAGTCGCATTTTTCCACCTTCGCCAGGCTCGGAAGCTGGCCCCCTACCTGTCCCGTCGCGATCTGGCCACAGTGATCCAAGCGACGGTCATCTCAAGGTTAGATTACTGTAACACCCTCTACATCGGCCTTCCTTTGTCGGTGACCTGGAAACTTAAGCTAGTGCAAAACGCCGCAGCACGTGTGCTCACAGGCACGCCTGTGAGTCACCATATTACACCTGTGCTGCGGGAATTGCATTAGCTCCCCATTGAGTGCCGGATCACCTTCAAAGTGTTAGTTTTGACTTTTAAGGCCTTGTATGGTCTGGGGTCAGTGTACCTGAGGGACCTCCTGACCCCATACTGTCCCATGAGATCACTGAGATCTGAAGACCAAGACCTACTCTTGATTCCGAGCGCCATAGCTTATCGCCTCACATCAACGAGAAGAAGGGCATTCTCCATCATTGCCCCCACCCTTTGGAATTCTCTGCCACCGGAGACCGGGTCACTACGTGACCTCTTGGCCTTTAGAAAAGCCTGTAAGACCTGGCTATTCCGGAAGGCTTTCCATGATTGAGCCAGTTCGACACATATTGCCGAAGCAATATTGGTGTTAATGTAATCTTTACTTATGTATTCCATTGTGCTGTATATTCTAAATTTTGTAAGCTGCCCCGAGCCACCCAGGAGTGGCGGCGAAGAAATCCAATAAATCAAATCAAGTGTCTAGGACAGTGTTTCCCAACCAGTGTGCCGTGAGCGATCATCAGGTGTGCCATGGGAAATTGGAACCTCCAATACCCTTTCTTCCCCCTCCTGCCCACAGTGCTCTCTGGGTGTAGGTGAACTACAACTTCCAAACTCAAGGTCAATTCCCAAGCAAACCCTTTCAGTACTTTCTGTTGGGAATGAGAGTTCAATATGCCAAGTTTGGTTCAATTCCATTGTTGCAAGAGTTCAGGATGCTGTTTGATTGTGTGTTAACTATAAATCCCAGAAACTGTAACTCCCAAATGTCAAGGTCTATTTCCCCTGAACTCCATCTGTGTTCACATTTGGGCATATTGAGTATTCATGCCAAGTTTGGTCCTGATCCAACATTGTTTGAGTCCACAGTGCTCTCTGGATATAGGTGAACTACAACTCCAAAACCCATGGTCAATGCCCACCAAACTCTTATAGTATTTTCTCTTGGTTATGGGAGTGCTGTGTGGGAAGTGTGTGTCTTTCTGCCATTCCTGCCAGGATATCTATGTTGTGTTCATCGAAAGAGGCCCAGGTTTCTCAATGAGTGTATAAATACATTTAAAAGCATATTAACTATATGTATTACTGTGCTAGAGTGTCGTTTTGTGTCATTTTGGTTGGTGGTGTGCCCCAGGATGTTGTAAATGTAAAAAATGTGCCGCGGCTCAAAAAAGGTTGGAAAACACTGGTCTAGGACTGTGTGATGTATCGGTGAATAAGGCATGCAGATCCCATTAAGGTTGTTGTTGTTATTATTATTAATTATTATTATATTTTATGTACACGTGGCATAAAATAAATAAAATAATAATAAATATATTAATATTAATATAATAATAATAAAAGGGCACAGCCAACCGGCCTCTGGCATACTGCCATATCACTCCATTGCATTGCTATCCATAGGCTAATCCCGCTTTAATCCCCTTTGAGCAAAACAGTGCCAGGCTTGCTCTCCAACACAATCCTCAACTCTATTCCGGATTGCAGAATTTCCACCAAGTCAGGAAGATGACAGAAGCCCCCAAACAAAGCCAATTGCAAAAAAAATCTGACATTTAGGGGAAGCCCTGAAAGCGGAGGGGAAGCAAACGTTTTGCAAAGGGATGCAAAATCCCCAGACTTTGTGAGGTCGGCTTCCTGACCGCATTGTGGTCCCTTCGGCCGTGGCACCAAGCCCTTTCAATGGGAGATAAAAGAGGATTTTGTCCAAAGGGCCAGGGATAATAATCATGTCTCATGCACACAATGGACTAATGCGAGTATTTTATGTATTGTGCAGTGGAAAGAAAGGTCAAACTAGATAGCACATTGAGTGCAAATTTGCATTCCGTGTGCATGTGGGATTTCATTTGAGTCTCCTTTGCGAAAAGGAAAAGCTGCACTGAAGCTTTTCCATCTACACTGAAGACTTAATCCAGTTTTGACCCCACTCGGACTGCGATGGCTCCAGGCAAACTACAACTCCCTGGATTCCTCTGCCTTGAGCCATCACAGTTCAAGTGGGGTTACAACTGGACTAATTCTCCAGTGTAGATGGGTTTCCATTTATGTATGTATGTATTTATTTCACAATATTTATATGCCGCCCTTCTCAACCCCGAAGGGGACTCAGAGCGGGTTACAGCAACCTGCAAACACAACAAACTACATGACTGCCATAGCACAATATCAGTACTACACATCACATTGCACATTATGTCACAATATCATTAGTAATATTGCATGTAAAACAAATATACCATTATAATATCACAATATCAGTAGTAGTATTATATTGTATCAATGTATATACAATATATTAGACCATACTCATATTATACTATATTATATCACAATAATAATGGAGTGAAGCAAGGTTGTCTTCTTGCACCAACCCTATTTACAATCTTTTTCAGCATGATGCCCCAAAGGGCTACGGCAGATCTCGAAGAAGAAGAAGACGGCATTTATATACGCTATCGTACTGATGGCAGCTTGTTCAACTTAAGCCGTCTGAGGGCTCGCACTAAACTATCTAGTCTGTTAGCTGCTTTTTGCTTACGATGCTGTCCTTGCCGCCCATTCAGAGGCAGCCCTGCAGCGACTGACATCCTGCTTTGCAACAGCTGCAGAGCTGTTTGGGCTGGAAGTCAACCTGAAGAAAATGGAAGTCCTCTACCAGCCCGCACCACAGGAAGAACACCATCATCCCCACGTCAGCATAGGCACATCTGTGCTTAAGTCCGTTCAGCAGTTCACCTCCCTGGGAAGCATCATCTCTTCAGGCGCCAAGATTGATAAAGAGATAGATTAGCAAAGGCATATAATGCATTCGGAAGGCTTCACAAAAGAGTCTGGAGCATCAAGCACCTGAGGCAAAGCACCAAAATCAGTGTGTACAGAGCTATCGTACTGTCTATTCTCCTCTATGGGCCTGAAACAACACCTACGATTCCTCGAACGCTTTCATCAGCGCTGTCTTCGCTCAATCCTAAATATACACTGGACCGACTATGTGACGAATGTTGCTGTCCTTGAGCAAGCAGGGATCACCAGCATTGAGGCCATGCTATTGAGAACACAGCTGCGCTGGGCAGGGCACGTCTCTAGGGTGGAGGACCACCGCCTCCCAAAGATACTACTCTATGGTGAACTCGCCACGGGTCAGCGCAAGAGAGGCGCCCCCAAAAAGAGATACAAGGACTCCCTGAAAACAACATCTTAGGTTCGGCCAGATTGATCACCAACAATGGTCTACTCTGGACTCACATCGGGAGGCATGGAGATGCACTATCCACGATGCTGCGGCCTCTTTCGAGAAGACACGCCGAATGGGTCTCGAAGAGAAACGGCAACGCAGAAAGAACCGCAACTTGGAAACAACATCACCCAAGGAGACTTTCTGTTGTGCTTTCTGCAACCGGACTTGCCTATCTCAGATTGGCCTTCTTAGTCCTTATTGCGCTTGTAAAAAGTGTGGGATGAGTCCTTCCTAAGAATCTTCGTTTGTGAAGTAATGCCAGAGATATCACAATATCATTAGCAATATTGCATGTAAAACAAATATACAATTATAATATCACAATATCATTAGTATATTATATTATATGATAATTATATTATACTACATTACAGTATAATTTATATTATAATACATTATAACATAGTACATTATTATATAATACTAGCTGAGGACCCAGCGGTGCCCGGGTTATTTGAGAAAGGCGTTGTGTGCCAAGGTTGGTTCCTATTAGATGTTTATGTGGCTTGCAGTGGTCTCAAGAACTTAGTGAAGGTGCTGCGAGTCCCGGGGGCCTAGTCAGGAAAATCAAGTTGAGGGAGCCTAACAGTATCCCATGTGCTGAGACCTAGTCAGGAAAATCAAGTTAAGGATGCCTTGTTGTCAATTTTGGGCCTGGTCTGTGATGTATAGGGGGTACAGTGTTGTTTTGGAAGTGAATGAGGTGAAGGTACTTCATATCCCATCATTCGTGGCCCATCCTGCCCTAAACCACACCAGGTTGTGAAGTGGGCCATTGGGCTCCTGTTTGCCAATTTTTGTCCTGATCCGTCACTGCTGTGGGCCGCAGTGTATGACTGACTGAGGCTTTTCCTTTTTCCTCTGAGTCACCTTAGAACAGGGGTGCTCATTATGGTGATCGGGAGCACCTAGGTGATCTTCGGCCCTCTTCCAGGTGATCTTTGGGCCTCACCAGCCGGATGGGGTGCTCCTGCCATGCGCACGCACACCCTGCGCGCACGTGTGCCCCTGCTGCTGGCTTCCGCTCTCGCGGTGCTTCTTTCGCCTGCGGGGCATTGCAGGAAGAAGGAAGCACGAGGCAGGGCCTCTGGAAGGAGCGCCCTGCTTCTCTCTCGTCCAGAAGCAGCTGTGCAGTCTCCGTTGGTGGCGAGACAGGCAGGGTGGAGCGCTCCCTCTGGATGCCCCGCCTCATGCTTTCTCCTTCCTGCAATGCCCCGCAGGTGGAAGAAGCGCTGCACGGGCAGAAAACAGCAGCAGGAGCACGCGCGGCGGCGGGAGCACACGGCGGCGGGGGCAGGTAGATCTTTTGGACTTGGTTGCTTTAAGAGTAGCTCACATGCTGAAAAAGTGTGAGCACCCCTGCCTTAGAATGTTGGAATGTGGATGGCCATTCGGAGTCCGTTATGCAAATACGATTTCAGTGGCAGCCAATCCCCTCTGTCTGGGGCCATATGGGCGTGGTATGTGATTTTTAGGGGCTACAGTGTTGTTTGAGAAGTGTATGAGGTGAATGTACTGCAAATCCCATCATTCGTGGCCCATCCTGCCCTAAACCACACCAGGTTGTGAAGTGGGCCATTGTTCCCCTGTTTGCCAAGTTTGGTCGTGATGCGCCATTGCTGCGGGTCGCAGTTGGTGACTGCCTGAGGCATTTCCTTTTCCCTCTGAGTCACCTTGGAATGGTGGAATGTGGTTGGCCTATCGGAGTACGTTATGCAAATACCATTTCAGTGGCAACCAATCCCCTCTGTCTAGGGCCGTAGAATGTTGGAGTTCTGAGGTTGGCCAATCAGAGCCTGGTATGCAAATAATCCCACAGTGGCAGCCAATCAAAACGCTTGCACATATTCCTCCCTCCGCTCGGTCGCTCGGCCGCACCACCGCCCGCAAACACTGAGTTTTATTATACGTAATAGATAATTATAATATAATAATTCCATGGCCAAGCGGAGACTCAAACACCAATCTCCGGAGTCCCGGTCCAATGCAGCAACCATTATGCCACTCCAACTCCCATCAGCCACATAGTACTTTCAATTTGCAACCCTTAAATGCAAAATATTGCTGATTTGTGTTCAAAAGGAGAATGTGGCGCAAACAAACTCCGAAAAGGTGTCTTGAATGGACGGATGTTGCAAGCCTCAACCCAAGCGCATTCCCAAGAACATGACTCAGCGCGCAAGGCTCTTGCAGAAATGCAAACAGACGCCCTTTTCCCCTTCCTCTATTTCCTAACCACAGATTGGGACCTGCGTCCAAACATTGGCCCAAAATCTCTTTGTTTACAAGGCAAAATATTTGTATCCAGCCCTTTATCTAAAACGATCACAGGGAGCTGTATCACAAAACCCAGATATCTGGTTAAGACAATGCGCAGGATTACAATGCACAATACATGACAACACCAGGAAGAAGACCGTTTGCTCAAGCTTTGGGTGCATCTACAACGTAGAATTAATGTCGTTTGGCTGCCACAGCTCAATGCTATGGAGTCATGGGAGCTGTAGTTTCCCAAGCACTATTCTGGAGAGTAAAGACCTTGAAACACTACGACTCCCAATATTCCATAGCACTAAGTCATGGCACTGAAAGTGGTGCCAAATGGCATGCATTCAACAACATAGAAGCACCCTTAGCAAAACTATAACTCCCAGGATTCGATAGCAGTGAAAATGGTGTCAAACGGCATTCATTCTCCAGCGTTGGTGCACACTTAGCAAAACTACAACTCCCAGGATTTGATAGCAGTGAAAATGGTGTCAAACGGCATTCATTCTCCAGCGTTGGTGCACACTTAGCAAAACTACAACTCCCAGGATTCGATAGCAGTTAAAGTGGTGCCTAACAGCATTCATTCTACAATATAGATGAATCCTTAGCAAAACTATAACTTCCAGGATTCGATAGCAGTTAAAGTGGTGCCTAACAGCATTCATTCTACAACATAGATGAATCCTTAGCAAAACTACATCTCCCAGGATTCGAAAGCAGTTAAAGTGGTGTCAAACGGCATTCATTCTCCAGCGTTGGTGCACCCTTAGCAAAACTACATCTCCCAGGATTCGAAAGCAGTTAAAGTGGTGACAAACGGCATTCATTCTCCAGCGTTGGCGCACCCTTAGCAAAACTAAAACTCCCAGGATTCAATAGCCGTTAAAGGGGTGCCAAACTGCATTCATTCTACAGCATAAATGAATCCTTAGTAAAACTGCAATTCCCAGGATTCGATTGCAGTTGAATTGGTGCCAAACTGCATTCATTCGAAAGTATAGATGCACCCTTAGCAAAACTACAACTCCCAGGATTCGATTGCAGTTAAAGTGGTGCCAAACTGCAGTTATTCTACAGTGTAGATGAACCCTTAGCAAAACTACAACTCTCAGGATTCGATAGCAGTTAAAGGGGTGCCAAACTGCGTTCATTCTACAGCATAGATGAATCCTTAGTAAAACTGCAATTCCCAGGATTCGATAGCAGTTGAAGGGGTGCCAAACTGTGTTCATTCTACAGCATAGATGAATCCTTAGTAAAACTGCAATTCCCAGGATTCGATTGCAGTTAAAGGGGTGCCAAACGACAGTTATTCTACAGTGTAGATGAACCCTTAGCAAAACTACAACTCTCAGGGTTCGATAGCAGTTGAAGGGGTGCCAAACTGCGTTCATTCTACAGCATAGATGAATCCTTAGTAAAACTGCAATTCCCAGGATTCGATTGCAGTTAAAGGGGTGCCAAACGGCAGTTATTCTACAGTGTAGATGAACCCTTAGCAAAACTACAACTCCTATGATTCGATTGCAGTTAAAGTGGTGCCAATTGTCTTGGGATAGAAAGAAAGGAGATTGCAAAAAGGAGATTGCATCCTTCCAAATGTCACGCCTTTTCGGCCACATGTTCGCAGGGTCCAAAAGCGAAGTCTGGCTGAAAGCGGACGTTTCTCCGCCCATGAATCCTCTGGCGCAACTCTTTCGACATTGATCCCAAAACTGCACGGCCCAGAAATACCGAGGCATCTAGATAAGATTTAGGAGAACAATAAAAAATATACTTTTGACAGACTTGTCTAAAAAGACTCTAAATGTCAAGAGTAAATATTTGAAGAATGCAGCAACACAGGGCAAAACATACAGGATGTTACAATGCACGCACAGCAGGCCTTTGGTCTCTTTCTCCTGCCTACCTTTTCTTCTCCTTTTCTTCTCTTCCTTCCCTCTGTTTCCTACCTTTTCTTTCTTTCTTCCCCTTCCCTCTCTTTTGCTTGCCTACCTTTCGTCCTCCTTTTCTTCTCCTCCTTCTCTGTTTCCTACCTTTCTTCCTTTTTCCTTCCCTCTCTTTTTCCTGACTATATTTCTTCTCCTCCTTCCCTGTTTCTTACCTTTCTGTCTTCCTTTTCTCCTTCCCTATCGTTTGGCACTCTATGGCGGGAAAGGTGAAAGACCTTGCAAAATTACAACTCCCAGAATTGAATAGCATTCAGCCATGACCATTCAACTGCATTCATCCCACAGTGTAGATCAGGGGTCGGGAAGCTATGGGTCGCAAGCCATGTGTGGCTCTTTTGATGATTGCATGGGTCAGAGGCAAGCCATGCTGTCAACACTTGGCTCCATGCTTTTGATGATTGCATCTGCCCATCTCGGGCCTCGCAGAGGCATCTCGAAGGGTATTGGGACCCGCAGCAGAGCTGCATCAACACTTGGCTCCATGCTGCCCATCTCGAAGGGTGTTGGCATGGAGAGCGCCAGCATCGCCGGAGTCGCTTGCTCTCCCTGTGCTGACAACACCGGGCTCCATGCTGCCAATCTCGAAGGGTGTTGGCATGGAGAGCGCCAGCATCGCCGGAGTCGCTTGCTCTCCCTGTGCTGACGACACCGGGCTCCATGCTGCCAATCTCGAAGGGTGTTGGCATGGAGAGTGCCAGCATCGCCGGAGTTGCTTGCTCTCCCTGTGCTGACGACACCGGGCTCCATGCTGCCAATCTCGAAGGGTGTTGGCATGGAGAGCGCCAGCATCGCCGGAGTCGCTTGCTCTCCCTGTGCTGACAACACCGGGCTCCATGCTGCCAATCTCGAAGGGTGTTGGCATGGAGAGCGCCAGCATCACCGGAGTCGCTTGCTCTCCCTGTGCTGACGACACCGGGCTCCATGCTCCATGCCAATCTCGAAGGGTGTTGGCAAGGAGAGCGCCAGCATCCCCGGAGTTGCTTGCCCACCCGTGCTGACGAGACCGGGCTCCATGCTGCCAATCTCGAAGGGTGTTGGCATGGAGAGCGCCAGCATCGCCGGAGTCGCTTGCTCTCCCTGTGCTGACAACACCGGGCTCCATGCTGCCAATCTCGGGCGGGTGTTGGCATGGAGAGCGCCAGCATCACCGGAGTCGCTTGCTCTCCCTGTGCTGACGACACCGGGCTCCATGCTGCCCATTTCGAAGGGTGTTGGCATGGAGAGCGCCAGCATCGCCGGAGTCGCTTGCTCTCCTTGTGCTGACAACACCGGACCCTATGCTGCCCATCTCGAAGGGTATTGGCATAGAGAGCGCCTACATCACCAGAGTCACTTGCTCTCCTTGTGCTGACGACACCAGGCCCCATGCTGCCCATCTTGAAGGGTGTTGGCATGGAGAGCGCCAGCATCACCGGAGTTGCTTGCTCTCCCTGTGCTGGCATGCCCGCTGGCGTCGGGACCCCTAGCGCATGCACCGATTGCGCATCCGCAGCCTCAGGCTTAGCCATATCCACGGCCTGTATCTAAGTGGCTGGTAAGGGGGGGGGGGTTCAACCTCACCCTGCTGAACGGCTGTAGGAGGCAGGGAGGGAGCCTTTCCCGCCAAGTCCAGGAGGCTCTCCTGCTGCCGAAAAGGCTGGGTGCCATCTTGGCAGCCATTAGCCTTAGATTTTTTGGCCTTTTTCTTCAGCGGGCCCGAAGCCTTGGCAGGTGAGCCAGGTAAGATCTGGGTCCCGGAAGGAGCAGTCGCCTCCAAAAACTGCTGGGGAGGGGCAGAAGGCAAGAGGGCTCGTTCGTAGAGAGCCGCTTTGAGTCGGAGCTCGCGGTTTTCCCTAGTTTGCGGGGTGAAGGCCCTGCAAATTCTGCATGCCTTATTAATTAATTTCATTTTCGTTTTATTATTTTATGAGTTGCCTTCCACCGAAGTGCTCTGGGCGACTTACACAAGACAGAATAATCGATATTATACAAATGACATTAAAATGGTTACAATTTTAATGCTCTGCTGAAGAGCCATGTTTTAAGTGCTTGCATAAAAGACCATAGGTTGGGCATGGCTCTTACATATGGAGGTAGGAAATTCCAGAGAGTTGGGGAGGAGATTGAAAAAGCCCTACGCCTTGTAGAATGTAGGCGTACCTACTTAGGGCCCGGAATATAGAGAAGCTTTTCTTGGGCCGGTCACGGTGACTGCCTTGTAGATTCTAGGCGTACCTCCTAGGGGCCCGGAATATAGAGAAGGTTTTCTTGGGCTGGTCGTGGTGACCGCTGGTGGTGAAAGGGGGAAAGACGGTCCCTGAGATATAATGGATCCTGACCATGAAGGACCTTGAAGGTCAAGACCAGTATCTTATAAGAAACCCGATGTTTGATTGGTAGCCGGTGTAGACGTTGTAGGGTTGGTGTTATGTGATATCTCATCAGTGTTCTCGTGAGTAAGTCCAGCAGCCGCATTTTGAACAACCTGAATCTTTCGGGTCACCAACAGAGGGAGGCCAACATATAATGCATCACAATAATCTAGCCTCGAGGTAACCGTAGCATGGATCACCATTGCTAGGGCCTCTGCCGGGAAGTAGGGTGCCAACTGCCTCGCTTGGTGAAGGTGGAAGAAGGCTTGTTTACTAATATCGGTGACCTGAGCTTCCATTGTTAGCTGTGAGTCCAGTACAACACCAAGGCTCTTCACAATAGCAGATGGAGCTAGAGGTTCGCCATCGAAGGTGGGCAACAGACGTGCCAGTTCTGACAGGCAACCGGGCCAAATGATTTCCGTTTTCACCAGATTCACCTTTAGTCTGCTCGCACCAGGCATGTAGCCGGGGGGGGGGGGGGGCTAAGGGGGCTTCAGCCCCGAAATTCTCAGGGTGGTCCGCGAAAAGGCCTTACTGGTACATTATTTAAACTGTTATGTTTATTCATATCATGATCTGATCACCATCATTATATCCCACGTTAATGGGGTTATTGGGATAACAATACAAAAGGTTTGCTAGAGTAGACCCTCTTCCACCCAGTCTCAGCCCCCTGAACCAAACTCAGCCCCCCGAACCAAAATCCTGGCTACGGCCCTGGCTCGCACGTAAACATCCTGGCTTCAAGGCACAAGGTGAAACTATCAGGTACTGCAATTGCCCCGGGCGTAGGGTTCCAGCCTGGTGGACTTGGGCAGACCCTGGGGGCACCGGGCCAGGCACCAGTTGACCCCGGAGGAGATCGGGGATGATGAGTGGCCTGATGCATATGACTCTACAGAAGAGAGCCTGCAATGGGATGACACATGGCTGAAGGGATATGGGACTGCAGATGAGTTTAGTGAAGATCCCATGGAAATGGATTCTGATGAATATGAAGGGCCGGGCGGCCTTGGTTCTCAAGAGAGAGTGGCTACTCCCTTTCCAGATGGCGAAATGGGAGAAAGGGAGTTTCCTGTTTCTCACTCTGATAGCAATGCAGATGGGCCCGCTAATGAGCTGGAATTCAACAGGTGGGACAGTATCTCGGCTTCTTGGAAAGATTGGAGGAAGGGAGTGCGTCGGACGCACAAGAGTTAGATTCTTTTATCAACCCAGGCTGAAAGAGCTCTCGTCAGACCTGAAGCTACGTTCAGCTTGATCAAGTCTCACATTCAAGTCTCCAAGCTCAGGCCGACCACCGGAGCGGTACGGACTCAAATTCATGTTGACCGCCATTGTGGTTTGCCTCAAGTACCACGTTTGACCGCCGGAGCGGTTTGCCTTGTTTGGAACTTTGCTTCCCTTGGGATTTAAGCGGCTTGGGCTTGCAGCTATAGAACTTTATTGGACTATTTTTGATTGCTCTATTCTTACTTCCTTGGGCTACTCTTTATCCTTTATTCTAAATAAAAAGTACATTTATTGCATCTGCCTGTGTGTGTGTGTGATCAAGGGGGGGGGGCATCCGAGGTCTGAGGTGCAACACCGGGTTCTAGACGTAGGAGGAGCTGGGTATCGTCAATGTATTGGTAGCATTCCAAGCCGAGGCTCCGTACTAGCCTAGCGAGTGGTTGAACGTAGATGTAGAACAGCACAGGAGAAAGGATAGCACCCTGAAGTACCCCACAAAGGAGGGGGGGTCTCTCAGAAACCTGACCCATCCACTCCACCCACTGACTGCGATTTCGAAGGAATGAGTCAAACCACTTGAGGGCCAGCCCTCGGACTCCAGATACGGCCAGTCGTTGGATGAGCAGATCGTAATCTACGGTGTCAAACGCTGCATTGAGGTCAAGGAGCACCAACAGCGCTGATCCGCCCCAGTCAAGTTGGCAGCGAATTTCATCAGTGGCTCTCACTGAAATAAATTTCCAAATATTTTGCTTTCATGGCTCTCTGATTCAAAAACCCTGGTGTAGATGCACTCTTAAGCAAGCCGTACTTCCACTAGAGCCGTTTGTGCTTTTCCCTGGCCTTGGTGCTGCCCACTTGCCGCCTGGCCATCCCGGGTCACAGAAGGGCCTTCTCTTCTTGGTTATGTGATCCAAGGCAGATGCGGCTGATTTTGCTGGGAAAGGCATCAAAGGCATCCCAGCCTTGGCTTGAAAGGAAGGCGAACCGCAGGGCCACTTTTTGGAAAAGACAAAGCTGCTCGGGAGGGGAAACGAGGACATTCAAACCCAGAAATAAACATGATATATTTACTGGGTTGTTGTAGGTTTTTTCGGGCTATAAGGCCATGTTCTAGAGTAGTGTTTCCCAACCAGTGTGCCGTGAGTGATCGTCAGGTGTGCCGTGGGAAATGGGAACCTCCAATACCCTTTCTTGCCCCTCCTGCCGAACACTTTTTCTTCTCCACTCGGGCTCCCTTCTTCCCAGCCTCGCTCTGCTCGCTTTGCCTCGCTTTGCTCTGGGGCGAGTCTGCGCAGTAGCGCCCGCATGGGTCACGCCTCCCTCCCTCCCCCCTCCCCTCCTGAACATGCTCACGCTGCCCCCTCGGATCAAAATTGCGGCAGAAGCAGCAGTGGAGAAGAAAAAGTAAGTGTTCGGCAGGAGGGGAAGAAAGGCCGCGAAGGGGGAGGGGGAGGAAGAGGTCTCTGTCTAAAGCTGGCATGGGCAAACTTGGACCTTCCAGGTGTTTTGGACTCCAACTACCAACATTCCTAGCAGCCTCCGGCCCTTTTCCTTTCCCCCCCTCAGCCACTTAAGCAGGAAAGGGCCTCAGGCTGTTAGGAATGGTGGGAGTTGGAGTCCAAAGCACAGAGAGGGCCGAAGTTTTCCCATGCCTGTTTGAGGGACCTTAAAGTGGTGAGCCTCCTTCCAACATTGTGATTCTGGATAGAAAACAAACAACAACATAACATAACACTGTTTGAGTCCACAGTGCTCTCTGGGTGTAGGTGAACTACAACTTCCAAACTCAAGGTCAATTCCCAATCAAACTCTTTCAGTACTTTCTGTTGGTAATGAGAGTTCAATATGCCAAGTTTGGTTCAATTCCATTGTTGCAAGAGTTCATGATGCTCTTTGATTGTGTGTTAACTATAAATCCCAAAAACGGTAACTCCCAAATCTCAAGGTCTATTTTCCCCAAACTCCATCTGTGTTCACATTTGGGCATATTGAGTATTCATGCCAAGTTTGGCCCTGATCCAACATTGTTTGAGTCCACAGTGCTCTCTGGATATAGGTGAACTACAACTCCAAAACCCAAGGTCAATGCCCACCAAACTCTTATAGCATTTTCTCTTGGTTATGGGAGTTCTGTGTGGGAAGTTTGTGTCTTTCTGCCATTCCTGCCAGGATATCTATGTTGTGTTCATCGAAACAGGCCCAGGTTTCACACTGAGTGTATAAATACATTTAAAAGCATATTAACTATATGTACTACTGTGTTAGAGTGTCATTTTGTGTCATTTTGGTTGGTGGTGTGCCCCAGGATTTTGTAAATGTAAAAAATGTGTCGTGGCTCAAAAACGGTTGGGAAACACTGATCTATGGGAAATTACGGCCAAGCAAAGAAACATTTATACCAGGGAAAACGGATTAACTGTTGGCCTAAATTTCCAAAAGATCAGGGTTCAAATCCTTCCTCAGCCATGAAAGCACACCGGTTGACATGGGGCAAATCACTCTCTTGCACCCTGAGGAAATGGCAGCGCTCCTCCAAATTATAATAGTAGTGATGATAACAATAATAGCAAAGAGGAGAAAGTGGGAAATAATAACAACAAGGTTGCTGTGAGTTTTCTGGCCTGGCTGGCCATGTTCCAGAAGCATTCTCTCCTGACGTTTCGCCCATATCTATGGCAGTTTGTGAGGTTTGCTGGAAACGAGGCAAGTGGTTTTATTTTATTATATCTGTGGAATAATGTCCAGGGTGGGAGAAAGAAATCTTGTCTGCTTGAGGCACGTGTGATTGTTGCAACTGACCAGCTTGATTAGCACTGAATAGCCTTGCAGCTGCAAAGTCTGGCTGGTTGCTGCCTGGGGGAATCTTATGTTGGGAGGTGTTCCAGAAGCAACATGGCCATACAGCCTGGAAAATTCACAGCGACCCAGAGATTCCGGCCATGAAAACCTTCCACAACACAATAATAACAAGAATAATACCAAATAGAGAAGAGTGGGGAATAATAATAATGTGTTGTTGTTGTTTCCCACTTCCTCTTTCTTTAAAATAGACCCAAAACTTTCCAAGGAAACTAAAAATGAGATCCGTTTTGGTCGAACAGTACAGTCTACGGTGCATATACACTATGGACTCAATGCAGTTTGGCACCACTTTGACCCTAGGAGGTATAGTTTTGCAAGGTCCTTAGAATTCCCTGCCGAAGAGTGCTAAACTATCTATCCCAGGGCTCCGTAGCACTAAGCTGTGGCCATTACAAGTGGTGCCAAACATTCTACAGCAGGGGTGCCCACACTTTTTCATCATGCGAGCTACTATATGAACAATCAAGTTGAAAAGATCACCTGTTGTGCATGTAAGTGTGCGTGCGCGTGCGCGCGTGCACGCTCCTACTGCAGCCTTCCGTCCGCGCGGGGCTTCTTTCTTGCCTGCCCACGAACTCGCCGCCGCGGGCACCCAGGAAGGGGATCCTCCTTGCCTGCGCGCGCTCTCTCAATGTCTTTGTTGCCTTCCTCCTTCCTGCTGCGTGCTTTCACGAAGCAGGAAGTCCCCATCCCGTTCTGCTTCTTGCGTGCACAGCAGGCCCCTCCCACGCATGCAGCAGGAGGGTATTTATAGGTGCACCCGCCAGCGCTCTGGCCAGATATGGCTTCGGCGGCGGCTCAGAAGGTGCAGGGCTGGAAAGAGGGGCCACCTGGCTGCTGCCTGGGCCGGGAAACTCAACCGAGAGAGGGACCCACGTGAGGCTGGAGCCTCCCCACGGCAGCCTCCCCCCTCCTCCCTCGAGGCTTCCTTACCTGGGCAGGAGAAGGAAGAGTGGAAGAGGTGCTTCCCCAAAGTGACAGATGCAGCGGGGGGGGGGGCTTCCTTCCTTCCTTTTGAGGGTGTCACTCAGAAAGGACACCCAAGTGGACGGCTGGCAGGAAGGAGGATCCCTCCCACTGGTGGCAGTCTATGCCCACGGGAGAGAGAGGGGGGTGGCTCTTCCTAGCCAGCTCTGAAGAGCCACCCTCTCTCTCGCTCCCCCGTGGGCCCTCGCCGCCTTTCTCCTTCGAGGGCGAGGGAGGGCGAGGCGGAGAAAGGCGGCGAGGGCACAAGCAGCAGCAAGTGGAGTCTGCATCCCCACAGCCCCCTCCTCCTCGGGTTCAGCCCCAGGAACACGGCGGAGCCCTCCCTCCTCGCCCCCAACCAAGGAAAGAAAGCAGCCCCACACAGCTCGCTCGCCCAGGTCTCGGCTTGGAATGGGAGTCCCGAGGGCAGCAGCAGGGTTTGCGGTGGGGCTTGCTTGGCTTTGCTCCACCTTGCCTGGCCTCCTTCGCCTCTTTCTCTCTCTCTCTCGCCCTCCTTCCAGCACCCGCCTGCCTGCCTGCCAAAAGGATCCAAAAAAGTTATCCGATTTCTTTCTTCTCTCCTTGGCTCTCTCTCTCTCACACACACACATTCCCTCCATCCTCCCACAGCCTCGCATCCTATCCGTGCGCGTGCCTTGCCTCCCCCCCAGCAGCAACCAATGGGCGGCCATGTCACCACACCGTGCGTGGCAAGACGAGTGCCAGGGCCCGCCCACTAAAGCCTCATTTTGCCAAAAGAAGCCCCGCAAAGGTGGCGGCGGGAGTGCACGTGCGCGCGCATGGCAGGAGCGCGCCATCCGGCTGGTGAGGCCCAAAGATCACCTGGAAGAGGGCCGAAGATCACCTAGGTGCTCCCGATCACCATAATGAGCACCCCTGTTCTACAGTATAGATCAGGCCTAGGCAAACTTCGGCCCTCCAGGTGTTTTGGACTACAACTCCCACAATTCCTAACAGCCTACCGGCTGTTAGGAATTGTGGGAGTTGGAGTCCAAAACACCTGGAGGGCCGAAGTTTGCCCAGGCCTGGTATAGATGATACAGGGAGACCAGGGGTTGAGTCCAGGCCAAAACAACCTAATTTGGGAACATAATTTGTTAAGGACTTGAAGGCTCCCAATAACGACAACAATAAAGTCAAGCCAAGCCTATAAAAGTTAAGAGCCGCGAGGCCGAGTCCAAATCCCCAAACAAGGTCCCCATTGTCCAACGAAGCGCTTTGCAAGAAGAGGGGGGGGGAACGGATTTGGCCCCCGTGCACACCAAGCAGCTGCTTTGCTCTTCCAGCTGTCCAAACAGATGTCCATCAAGAAGCGGATTTGGACACCGGTCAGAAACCCAGATGCTGTTGTTATTATGGCCCATTACCGCCATTGTGCGCCGTCCCTCCGATGCATTTTCCGGGCACAAAGTGACCTTTCGGCCACAGGGCCTTCCATCGCGGCACGAACTCTATATATAACTGGCCAGATGAAACCAAGCTCCATGCATCACAACATTGGATCCTGAAAAGCTACACTGAAGCGCTAAGGCAGTGTTTCCCAACCTTTTTTGAGCCGCGGCACATTTTTTACATTTGCAAAATCCTGGGGCACACCACCAACCAAAATGACACAAAATGACACTCTAACACAGTAATACATATAGTTAATATGTTTTTAAATGTATTTATACACTCAGTGTGAAACCTGGGCCTGTTTCGATGAACGCAACATAGATATCCTGGCACCACCAACCAAAATGACACAAAATGACACTCTAACACAGTAATACATATAGTTAATATGTTTTTAAATGTATTTATACACTCAGTGTGAAACCTGGGCCTGTTTCGATGAACGCAACATAGATATCCTGGCACCACCAACCAAAATGACACAAAAATGACACTCTAACACAGTAATACATATAGTTAATATGTTTTTAAATGTATTTATACACTCAGTGTGAAACCTGGGCCTGTTTCGATGAACGCAACATAGATATCCTGGCACCACCAACCAAAAATGACACAAAAATGACACTCTAACACAGTAATACATATAGTTAATATGTTTTTAAATGTATTTATACACTCAGTGTGAAACCTGGGCCTGTTTCGATGAACGCAACATAGATATCCTGGCACCACCAACCAAAATGACACAAAATGACACTCTAACACAGTAATACGTATAGTTAATATGTTTTAAATGTATTTATACACTCAGTGTCAAACCTGGGCCTGTTTCGATGAACTCAACATAGATATCCTGGCAGGAATGGCAGAAAGACACAAACTTCCAACACAGAACTCCCATAACCAAGAGAAAATGCTATAAGAATTTGGTGGGCATGACCTTGAGTTTTGGAGTTGTAGTTCACCTATATCCAGAGAGCACTGTGGACTCAAACAATGTTGGATCAGGACCAAACTTGGCATGAATACTCAATATGCCCAAATGTGAACACAGATGAATTTGGGGAAAATAGACCTTGACATTTGGGAGTTACAGTTTCTGGGATTTATAGTTAACACACAAACAAAGAGCATCCTGAACTCTTGCAACAATGGAATTGAACCAAACCTGGCATATTGAACTCTCATTACCAACAGAAAGTACTGAAAGGGTTTGCTTGGGAATTGACCTTGAGTTTGGTGGTTGTAGTTCACCTACACCCAGAGAGCACTGTGGACTCAAATAATGTTGGATCAGGACCATGAATACTCAATATGCCCAAATATGAACACAGATGGAGTTCAGGGGAAATAGGCCTTGACATTTGGGAGTTGTAGTTGCTGGGATTTATAGTTCCCCTACACTCAAAGAGCATTCTGAACCCTACCAATGATAGAACTGGGCCAAACTTCCCACACAGAACCCCCAGGAGACAAGAGGAGGTCTCTACTTGGGGAAAGGGAGGCAGGCCTTCCCAATGCATGGAGAGGGAGAGACCAAGTAGACAACGGGTGGGGAGGCGAGGGTGTTTGTAATTTTGTGCCTTTATCGAGGTAGGTTTCTTAGGGTTTTTATACTTCAACACACTAGACTTCCCCCCCCCCTTCCTGGAGATTTCTGGGATTTATAGTTAACATACAATCAAAGAGCATCCTGAACGCTTGCAACAATGGAATTGAACCAAACTTGTCATATTGAATTCTCATTGCCAACAGAAAGTACTGAAAGGGTTTGCTTAGGAATTGACCTTGAGTTTGGAAGTTGTAGTTCACCTACACCCAGAGAGCACTGTGGGCAGGAGGGGGAAGAAAGGGTATTGGAGGTTCCAATTTCCCACGGCACACCTGATGATCGCTCACGGCACACCGGTTGGGAAACACTGCACTAAGGAATGAATGAAAGGCGAACATGTTGTTGGGCGAGTGGACTTATTAACAAAAGACCCTCCTCATAAATGTACAGAAGAGTATCTTACTAGCAGCAGCGTGACCCAGCACCAGTACCCCAAACTGATAAAAAGAACAAAAACACACAGATCTATGTTATCTCTTCCTTAGAAGGCTTTTCTCGGTAGTAAAATAATATGGTTGCACTATTTACAAGAACAAGCTTTCCAAACCACAACCGAAGTCCTTTATACTTCCTTCTTTGCTTCCACGTTGGGCTTATTTAAGAACATAAGAACATAAGAAGAGCCATGCTGAATCGGGCCTCAGCCCATCTAGTCCAGCATTCTGTGTCACACAGTGGCCCACTAGTTGTACACAGGGATCTCGAGCAGAAGGGAGAGCAAAACCCTGACCTGCTCCCGACCCCCCACAACCAGTACCCAGGGAAATCCTGCCTGCCTCAACCAACTCCGAGGTGGCACTTGAATGTCCTTTTCAGTAACTCCTGATTCCCTTGGTATCCATGAATCTGTCTAATCCTGCCTTGAAGCTGTCCAGGCTGACCGCTGTCACAACCTCCTCTGGAAGTGAGTTCCATAACCCAATGACCCTCTGGGTGAAGAAATATTTCCCTTTATTAGTCCTAACTTTCCTACCTTGGAGCTTTAGGGAGTGCCCTCTAGTCCTAGTGTTGGGTGACAGAGAAAATATTTTTCTTTATTCACCTTTTCTATCCCATGCATGATTTTATACACTTCGATCAAGTCACCTCTTAAATGCCGTCTTTCAAGGCTGAAAAGACCAAGGCGTTGCAACCTGATTTCATAAGGGAGCCGCTCCATCCCTTGGATCATTCTTGTTGCCCTTCTTTGTACCTTTTCCAGTTCCGTTATATCCTTCTTGAGGTGCGAAGACCAGAATTGTACACAGTACTCCAGATGTGGCCTCACCATAGATTTGTAGAGAGGCAATACAACATTTGCCGACCTATTTTCGATTCCCTTCCTGATCATGCCAAGCATAGAATTTGCTTTTTTCACTGCTGCAGCGCACTGGGTTGACATCTTCATTGAGCTGTCCACCAAAACCCCGAGATCCCTTTCCTGGTTTGTCTCGGAAAGCTTTGACCCCATCAATTTGTAGGTGTAGTTGGGGTTCTTTGCCCCGATGTGCATGACTTTACACTTGTTTAGGTTAAAATGCATTTGCCACTTTGTTGCCCATTCACTCAATTTCAAGTGATCTTTCTGGAGCTCTTTACAGTCAGTTTCATTTTTAACTACCCTGAACAGTTTAGTGTCGTCTGCAAACTTTGCTACCTCACAATTTACTTCTACATCCAGATCATTTATGAATAAATTAAAAAGTAACGGTCCCAAAACTGAACCTTGGGGTACGCCACTTCTCACCTCTTTCCACCCAGAGAAATGTCCATTTATTACCACCCTTTGTTTCCTACAGTTTAGCCAGGTTCCAATCCAGGACAAGACCTGTCCCTGATTCCATGGCTGAAGAGCTCATTTAGGAGCCTTTGGTGAGGACTTTGTCAAAAGCCTTTTGAAAGTCAAGGTAAACAATATCGACTGGGTCCCCTTTATCTATGTGTTTATTTACACCCTCAAAGAATTCTAACAAGTTAGTAAGACATGATTTGCCTTTGCAGAAACCATGGTGATTTTCCTTCAGCAATGCCTGTTCTTCTATGTGCTTGGTAATTTTTTCTTTAATAATGGTTTCCATCACTTTGCCTGGAACTGAGGTTAGACTAACTGGCCTATAATTTCCTGGATCACCCCTGGATCCTTTCTTGAAGATCGGAGTTACATTTGCCTCCCTCCAGTCCTCGGGTACAGTGCCTGATCTTAGAGAAAGGTTATATATTTTGGCTAGAATTTCAGAAATTTCACACTTGAGTTCCTTAAGAACTCTGGGGTGCATGCCATCTGGCCCTGGTGATTTGTTGACATTTAGTTTAGTAAGGCATGTGAGAACATCTTCCTTGTTTATCTCTATTTGGTTTAACTTATTTAATTCCCTTCCTGAAAAAACTGACTCAGCTGCAAGCATATGTTGTCTGTCCTCCTGTGTGAAAACAGAGGCAAAGAAGTCATTTAGCCGCTCAGCAATCTCCTTGTCTTCACTTATTGTCCCTTTCTTACCATTTTCGTCAAGTGGCCCAACTGCTTTTCTAGTTGGGTTCCTGCTTCTGATGTACTTAAAGAAGTTTTTGCTATTTTTTTAATGTTCTTAGCTATATGTGCCTCAAAATCTCTCTTGACTTTCCTGACGGTTGCTTTGCATTTAGTTTGCCAGAGCTTGTGTTCCTTTCTGTTCTCCTCAGTAGGAAGAGCCTTTCATTTCTTAAATGAGTTTTTCTCTTTCCAATCACATCTTTTACTTCATTTGTAAGCCATGCCGATGTCCTCTTGGACTTTCCCGGCCTCTTTCTTATTTTAGGAATGCATTTTAGTTCGGCTTGTTTTAAAGTATTTTTAAACAGTTTCCAAGCATTCTGGAGGGATTTGATTTTTTTTACTGTTCCTTTTAGTTTGTTCTTTACTATTTTTCTCATTTTGGTGAAATTCCCTTTTTGAAAATTTAAGGTCTCTGTGTTAGTTTTCACTGACAGTTTGCTATCAAACTTAAGTTGAAGGTTATTGTGTTGTGGTCACTGGTACCTATGGGCTCAGTTACAAGGACATCTTGAACGAGATCTTGTTCATTAGTTAGCACCAAGTCCAGGATCCCCTTTCCCCTGGTTGGTTCCATGACCATCTGCTCAAGGGAATAATCAGCTAGCATGTCGAGGAACCTTGTCTCTCTTTCATGCGTAGAACAAGAATTTAGCCAATCTATTCGGGGATAGTTGAAGTCCCCCATTATGACTAATTTATTGCTTTTTGAGGCCTGTTTAATTTCATTTTCCAGATAGCAGTCAGCCTCTGGAGTTTGGTTGGGAGGGCGATAGCAGATCCCTAGTGCTAGATTAGTTTTTTGTCCTGGGACTTTTACCCACAATGTTTCTGTAGGTGAGTTTGAATTTTCTTGAAATTCTAATTCATGAGATTCTAGCTCTTCATTTATGTACAAGGCCACACCGCCACCGTTTTTCCCTCTCCTGTCTTTCCTGTACAGTTTATAACCTGGAATTTTTGTGTCCCAATTGTTTTCCTCCGTCCACCAGGTTTCTGTTATGCCAATAATGTCAATATTTTTTTCTTTTGCCAAACATTCCAACTCTCCTATTTTTGTTCGAAGGCTTCTAGCGTTTGCGTACAGACATTTATATTTATTTCTCATGCAGATAAACAGCTTCGCTTTCACAGAGCCTTATCTTACATCCAACTTACTCAAGAGCTTCACACAGTAGCTTTACACCAGGGGTGGGCAATTATTTTTTCCAAGGGGCCACACGAGAGCCAAAAAATATTATGGAGGGCCGCACCTAAGGGCTGAACTACATTCTAATTTACATTATTTATTTACTTACTTACTATATTTACTATATATTACACATCATTAATATTAACATATATATCAAGAAATATTCAAACATTATTAGTATTAATATCATAATTATTATATTATAGTATATATATAGACATTATAATATATTGAAATTATAACATAATATAACATTATTATATTATATTATTATAATAAAATTATTATAAAATAATAATAATAACCACTAAAATAAAAAAAATTCAAGAAGACAAGGTGCGAACCAAGATGGAATGGCCCAATGGCCCCAGCCCAGAGGATGGCAAAGCGGACCCAGCCGCCGTCACAGCAGAGCAAAGGGTGATCGGAGGCTGTAGGCCTCCGTCCGCTCTCGCCCCCAGCCGTTCCCCAGCTGATCGCCCTGCTATAGAGTGCCTGCCATCCCTGGAGGCGATCCTGGCCTGCAGTCGGCGATCTGAGGCGGCTTATTCGACCTGGCAACCCGGAAGACGATGAAGTCTTCCAGGTCGCCAGGGCGATCAACCCCCGCAGGTCGCCGAGTGCTCCCGCTACAGGCCAGGATCGCCTCCAGGGATGTCAGGCACTCCAAAGCCAACGCTCCTCCGGCCTATCTGCCGACACAGGCCGCACAGAGCCCGCGGCATTGGCACAACTTCCTCGTGGCCCCGTTTATGGTTCCGCGCATGCACATTTGGTGCGGCGCAAGGAGGCGAGAGCAGCAGCACGAGGAGGCGAGAGCAGCAGCGCAAGGAGGCTCGCCACACGAGGCCGGAGAGGAGGACGGGTAGGCATTGTTGTTGGGGGGGCAAATTTTTTCCGCTTACTATTGATAATTACCTTAGTCCGGTCCTGTCTGTTTCCAAAAAAGAAAAGAAGTTTCCTAAGATCATTAGAAATATGTGTTTGCCCATCATCTTTGGTGACCCCTCTGAAACTCCCCCCCCCCCTTGCAACCCCCACTGGGGTCCCGGCCCCCAGGTTGAGAAAAACTGGAATAATTGGAGTTGCAGTTTTGCAAGGCACTATTCTGGAGAGTCGAATTTCAACTCCCAATATTCCATAGCATTGAGCCATGGCCGTCAAAGTGGTGCCAAGCAGCATTAATTCTGCAGTGTAGAGGCGCCCTTCGGGAACGCCTAATTCAAGCAGATGATCCTGGAGCACCAAACTGCCAAGAAATCTTTTACTGTCCAGATGAAAAAACAATTTGGCCGCTAATTAAAATGAAAGATCCAGAAAATGGCCAGAGAGAAAGACAGACAGACAGACAGACGTCCCGATGCCAAGCGATAGCCCTGTCCATAGAAGAAGGAATGGGAAAGCCGGTGTCCAGATTTCCTCTTAACAGGGGAAAAATAAATGGCACTCCTTTGCCGTTTCACCCACTCCATCCTGTTTTGATGGAAAACTAATCCAATTCAGAGTCCCTTTAACGGACGGGCCGAAGGCAGAGGGAGGGAAAGACCCCAAAGAATAGGAACACTGGAGGTGGACGAAGGTTCCTTGGAAGCAAAGGGAGGAAAATACAGGAACATAAGCAGAAAATCGGCACAAAGGCCAACAAACCGCTGGGATCGCAGCCCTGGAACAAGGGCAGCCGGATCCTTGGAAATCCTGACTTTTGTGCCTAAAAAGTACTCTCGCACTCAAAGTAAATTCTAGGTAGTGCTTTTCTGGAAAGGCTGGAAAATGTTGGGATGCATCCCTCCAAGTCCTCCAGCCAACAAGGCCAGCGGTGCTTTGGAGCCACCTTCAAAAGTCACTTTGAGCAACTTGGATGTTGTAGTTCAAACATATCCAAAAGGTCAAAGCTACATATATACTCTTGTTGTTTATTCATTTAGTTGCTTCCGACTAAAGTTGTCACTTGTCCCGTATTATGTAAATAAATAAATAAATAAATAAATAAATAGATGGGATTCATCAAGCCCCACACTGCATCCAAGTTTATTTATTTGTTTGTTTGTTTGTTTGTTTGTTTATTTATTCACACTTGTCAGTCGCCACTCCCAATGTGGCTCGGGGCGACTTACAGAAGTGAATCACAGTATAAAGCATCATAAAAACACAATAAAACTAGCAATTAAAATGTGATTCAACAAGAGTTGTGTACAACAGGAAGGCAAGGTAACTGGAGAGTCAACAGTCTTAATTGCCAAAAGCCTGCTGGAACAGGAGTGTTTTGCACGCCTTCCGGAATGCCAGCAGATCTTTAAGGGCACGAACATCGGAAGGCAGTGCATTCCACAGCGTGGGGCGATTATCGAAAAGGCCCTCCTTCTAGTAGACGTAAGGTGGTACATATTGAAGCTAGGGACCTCTAGGAGTTGTCCCGACCCTGAACGTAGTGGCTTAGTGCAGTGTTTCCCAACCTTTTTTGAGCCGCGGCACATTTTTTACATTTCCAAAATCCTGGGGCACACCACCAACCAAAATGACACAAAATGACACTCTAACACAGTAATACATATAGTTAATATGTTTTTAAATGTATTTATACACTCAGTGTGAAACCCGGGCCTGTTTCGATGAAAACAACACAGATATCCTGGCAGGAATGACAGAAAGACACAAACTTCCCACACAGAACTCCCATAACCAAGAGAAAATGCTATAAGAGTTTGGTGGGCATTGACCTTGAGTTTTGGAGTTGTAGTTCACCTATATCCAGAGAGCACTGTGGACTCAAACAATGTTGGATCAGGACCAAACTTGCCATGAATACTCAATATGCCCAAATATGAACGCAGATGGAGTTCAGGGGAAATAGACCTTGACATTTGGGAGTTGTAGTTTCTGGGATTTATAGTTCCCCTACAATCAAAGAGCATTCTGAACCCCACCAATGATAGAACTGGGCCAAACTTCCCACACAGAACCCCCAGGAGGCAAGAGGAGGTCTCTACTTGGGGAAAGGGAGGCGGGCCTTCCCAGTGCATGGAGAGGGAGAGACCAAGTAGACAACGGGTGGGGAGGGGGTGTTTGTAATGTTGTGCCTTTATTGAGGTAGGTTTCTTAGGGTTTTTATACTTCAACACACTAGACTCTCCCCCCCCCCCCCTGGAGGTTCCAATTTCCCACGGCACACCTGATGATTGCTCACGGCACACCAGTGTGCCCCGGCACACTGGTTGAGAAACACTGGCCTAGAGGGACAGTATGGGATGAGGCGGTCCCTAAGGTACCCTGGCCCCAGACCATTCAAGGCCTTGAAGGTCAATACCAGCACTTTGAAAATGATCCGGCATTCAACTGGCAACCAGTGCAGCTCACGTAGAACAGGCGTTATGTGACTGAACATAGGAACGCCAGCCAACAGCCAAGCTGCCGCATTCTGTGCCGCATTCTGTACCAATTTCCGGATCACCAGCAAAGGAAGGCCAACGTAGAGAGCATTACAGTAGTCCAATCTTGAGATGACCGTGGCTTGGACCACTGTGGCTAGATCGCGACGGGAAAGGTAGGGAGCCAGCTTCCTCGCCTGACGGAGATGGAAGAAAGCTACTCTACTGACGGTGGAGATGTGTGTCTCCATCGTCAGTTGAGAGTCCAGAGTGACACCAAGACTTTTAACTGTTGGCGACAGACGTAATGTCGCGCCGTCCAGGGTAGGAAGCTGGATCTCCACCCCACCCGGGCGACCCAGCCACAGGATCTCCGTCTTAGCCGGGTTCACCTTCAACCTACTGGCTTGCAGCCATCCAAGGCACTGATGGAAATTATCGGGTACGGATTCGGGCTGGCCCTCCATCCCCAGAACGAGCTGGGTGTCATCCGCGTATTGGTGACACACCAGCCCAAAACTACAGACCAGCCGAGCAAGTGTTAAATAATAGAGGGGAGAGGATAGCCCTCTGGGGCACCCCACAAAAAAGTGGGAAACCCCCGGAGACATCCTCGCCCCTCCTCACTCGCTGCGATCGGTTCCGGAGGAAGTTGAACAGGTTGGGGGAAAGTAGAAAGCCCTGCCATACTCCTTTCCCAATCTTGAACCAATCTGTTGCTCTGTGGTCTGCTCTGAGCATTGCTACTACTTGGTATAGGGATACAAGTTGCTTTTTTCCAATCTGATGCCCATTCTCATGTTTTCCATATTTGCTGGCATATGGCATGCATCACCTTGACAGCATCCTCGTTCAAGATCTTAAACAATTCAGCTGTGTGTGTGTGTGTGTGTATATATATACTGTATATATATATATATATAGTCTTTATGTTTCTCATCGCGCTTTGTTGGAATGTTAAATGGCCTCTGTGTGTCTGTCTATATATGTTGTGTGTCTACGGCAGTCTTTCTCAACCAGTGTGCCGTGGCACACTAGTGTGCCGTGACGGACCTCCTGCTGTGCCGCGAGAAAAGCTCTCTGCCCCCTTCCTCCCCCCCTCCTGCCGAACTCCTGCTGCTTGGAGGAGGAGGAGGAAGGGCCGGGCAGTGGCGAAGAAAAAGAAGGGGCCGGGGTGCCGCCTCCTTCGGCCGTTTCCCCAGCCAGCCTCCAATCCGCCATGACTCCCACCATGACTCTCGCCCCTCGCTCGCTGAAGCCGCGTGGAGGAGGAGCCCCGCCCACTGAAGCCCGTCCACCGCTCATGCTCCTCCTCTGTAGGAGAGCTGAAGCTGGGGGGAGGGGGCGGGGCATGGCGTGGCCTGGCTCTGCCCCCTCCCCCGGCTTCGGCACTCCCAGCAGCTGCTCCAGCCTTGAGGGGACAGTGCCAAGCCAGAAGACGCTGCAGACGACGCCCACATCACCACTTCTCCGGATTGGGGAAGCTACTCAGCTTTTGATTTTGGTCCACGGCGTGTTTGCCTCCAATATCCTCTTTTTTGACTGGATTACACCCATCGGGGTGGGATTACAAATACCCATCGGGGTGGAATATAATACCTTACAGCGGCGTTACTCCGACCACTCACCCCACTTGCGAACTTACTTATGGTTTACATTAACTTTCATTTGTACTATCTCAGCTGTGGGGGTTGGGCACCCGACTTGGGTTCATATGTTTACTTTGCCTGATGGTATGTTGGAGTAATTACTCAATATATTGATACTTTGGATAACATTTGTGTTCAGATTCCTTTTTTGGATCTGCAGTGACCACACCCGTTGTGTTATGTTAGACAGTGCCAAGCCAGCATTGTGCTGGCTCTGGCATCGCTGGCTTGGCACTGCCCCCTCAAGGCTGGAGCAGCTGCTGGGAGAGGTGAAGTAGGGGGCAGGGCATGGCACAGCCTGGCTCCGCCCCCTCCTCAGCTTTGGCACTCCTAGCAGCTGCTCCCAGCAGGCCACCAACCCCCAGCCGTTCTTTACTGTGTTAGAGTGTCATTTTGGTTGGTGGTGTGCCCCCGGATTTTTTTAATGTTAAAAGTGTGCCACGGCTCAAAAAAAGTTGGGAAACACTGGTCTACGGCAGTGTTTCCCAACCAGTGTGCCGTGGCACACTAGTGTGCCGTGAGCTATCATCAGGTGTCCTGTGGGAAATGGGAACCTCCAGTACCCTTTCTTCCCCCTCTGTCACGATGCAGGGTCTCGGCCCAGCCCCTTAATCACACACACAGAGACGGTAATCAGCTAACTATTTATTGAATAATAAAAACAGGTGAAAAGGTGAATTGTCCATAAGAGTAACAAAAGTTCAATCAAAAAGGTAAAGAGTCCGTAAGTAAAATCCAAAGGCAAACGTGGCAAAAGCTCCGCAAAAACAATGCGGATTAGTGACTTGGTCCGTGGCAAAGAACAAGGCAAAGTTCATAAACAATCCCAAGAACTTCTTGGCAAGACTTGGCTCCGTGGAACTTCGCTCACTTCACTCCCCTTAGAACAGAAGTGGCTGAGCTACTGAGGATCCTTTTCCACGGATCCTATACTTAATCCCCTTGGCGAGGCCCCCGACGCTCTAGGCTTCTGCGCCAATCTGTGCTACGGGATCTAGCGCTTCTCTGGCGCTCTAGGCTACGGTGCCAATCCCTCCTGCTGGACTCAATGCTCCGTCTCCTATCAAAGCTCCGTCCTTGCCTCCCAGCACCTGGGTCGCTGTCTTCGTGAGAGCCTAACTCCCTTTCGGCTTCCATGGGCTCATCCTCCACTGTTTCCCTGATCCTTTCCTGCGACCCAAAACCACCTGGGTTCTCATACTGATCGGAATCATCACTCTCAGGGTCAGCCTGAACTTCCCAGCTATCATAGCCGTCAGGCCATTCATCATCCCAGGCCAAGCTCTCTGTGGGAGAGGAAGGCCCAGCTAACCCCTCAGCCCCTTCCTCCATGTCCTCATCAACTGCAGCTGGCCCTAATGCAAGTGGGACCCCCGGTGCTGCCCCCTGCCCCCCAGGCACGAAAGGGAACTGGGTTGCTACACCCTCCTGCCGAACACTTTTTCTTCTCCACTAGGGCTCCCTTCTTCCCAGCCTCGCTCTGCTCGCTTTGCCTCGCTTTGCTCACGCTGCCGTTTCTGTGGGAGGGGGGAGGGGGGAGGGGGGAAGACATGACCCGTGCGGGCGCTACTGCGCAGACTCACCCCACGTCTTCCTCCCTCTCTCCCCTCCACAGTACTCTCTGGATATAGGTGAACTACAACTCCAAAATTCAAGGTCAATGCCCACCAAACTCTTATAGTATTTTCTCTTGGTTATGGGAGTTCTGTGTGGGAAGTTTGGTTCCATTCCATCATTGGTGGAGTTCAAAATGCTCTTTGATTGCGGGTGAACTATAACTCCCAGCTGTTGAGCAAGACTTTTGTGTGTCTTTGTGCCATTCCTGCCAGGATATCTATGTTGAGTTCATCGAAACAGGCCCAGGTTTCACACTGAGTGTATAAACACATTTAAAAACATATTAACTATATGTATTACTGTGTTAGAGTGTCATTTTGTGTCATTTTGGTTGGTGGTGTGCCCCAGGGTTTTGTAAATGTAAAAAATGTGCCGCGGCTCAAAACAGGTTGAAAAAAACTGGTCTACGGCATTGAATGTTTGCCATGTATACGTGAATTGTGATCCACCCTGATTCCCTTGCGGGGTGAGATGGGTGGAATATAAAAACCGAAAATAAACAAACAAATAAATAAACAAGACAATTAAACATGTGACCAAATGCATGTGAAGATAGATGGATGGATGGATGGATGGATGGATGGATGGATGGATAGATAGATAGATGTCCAATTGAACAAAGCAATTTACAGTATGTGCGATATGGATGGACGGACGGACAAAGAGACGTAATCGAATGTAATTGAACAAGACAATTAAATATGAATGTGGATAGAAAAATGGGTAGAAAGAGATAAAAAGATAGACAGAAAAGAGAGAGAGAGAGAGAGAGAGAGAGAGAGAGAGAGAGAGAGACTGATCAACAAAGGGACAGATGGACAGAGGTGTGACCAAACAAGACAATGAGATGTGAACATGGACAGAAAGATAGAAGGATAGAAAGATGAACAGATAGACAGACAGGTTTGATCAAACAAGATGTGAACATTGATGATAGATAGATAGATAGATGATAGGTAGACAGACAGACAGAGTGGAGTAACTGAACAAGACAACTAAATATGAACATGGATAGAAACATAGACAGAGAGAGGTGCAATTGAACAAGGCAATTAAATGAGCAACCAAATGCATATGAAGATAGCTAGATAAGATAGATTTACAGACAGACAGACAGGGAGGAAAGAATAAGACATTTGAATGTGCATCCAAACGCCTGTGCACACGGCATGAACAGCTCTTCTGCAATGCAATGCTGCCACTTTGCCCCCGGCTGAACCACTTCCATAGGGCAACTTATGTGCAAGCCTGATGCCAACTGGATCCCAGCCCATTGCTGCTCTTTCCTACAGAGAATAATAACTCTTTGGGGAGATGCTGCACCAAGGAGATTCCAAGTAGTAGAGGAAGCTCAGACCTTAATGTTGGGGATTTCCCTCAGCATTTCATGACGCCACTTGCGGGAAGTGATTCACACAGGAGCCTAGAAATCTCTCCTTTGGAACCCTTGGGGTTTTGCATGAGCCGCACTCAGGCCCATCTCTCACCCGTTTTGAAATGACACAGCATGCCATTTCGATTCATTCATTGTTCCAATCCTAGAGTTTATGTGTTTCCCTCACCACAGACATCCCAGTGTTCCTTACTCTCTCAATTGGTCTGGAATTTGCATAACCCTGCCCACTGCCTCTCCCGTAACCCTTTGCTATTCTTTTCTATGGCACACAGCAAACAGAGGAACTGATCAGCAACTGAACGTACTAGAGAGCTTTGGGGAGAATTCACCATGATTTATACCAGGGCTGTCCAACAGGCGGCCTGTGGCCCGTACACAGTCTGCCAGCCCCTTGGATCCGGCCCCCCTACCCTCCTGCAATAAAAATAAATTTTTTTTAAAATCCCAATTTTTTAAAAAAAATTCTCAAAAAAATCCCCCAAAAAAGTGTGCATGCGCGGGCCGCTTCTGCCGCCCTGCCCCTGTGGGAGGGGCCACGGGGAGCCCCCTCCTTAGCCAGGGCGGCAGAACTTCGCCCTCCCTCCTACAATGTCAGCCAGGGCGGCAGAACCGGGAGAAATCCCCCCCGCGATCGGCCCCACCCCCGCGAGTAACCACGCCCCCCGCTGCGGCCCGACCTGCCACCTGATCAGTCACCGGAATTCCGGCCCTTGGGCTGGTAGAAGTTGGACAGCCCTGATTTATACAACTTGTACGTCATGGGATGTATAGTCCACCTGTAATCTAAGAGCACTCTGAACCCCTGGAAGTAACTTGGCACACAGAAGTCCCATGACCAACAAAAAATACTGGAGGTCTTTGGAGGAATATATAAGAGTTGTAGTTCACCTACATCCAGAACGCACTATGAATCCAAACAATAATGGATCTGGACCAAACTTGGCATGCATACCCGATATGCCCAAATCTGAATACTGGTGGGTTTGGAGGGGAATTGGCTTGGACATTTTGGAGCTGAAGGTACTGGGATTTATAGTTCACCCGCAATCACTCTGAACTCCAAAGGCATGACGGGTGCATGCAGTTTGGCACCACTTGAACTGCCATGGCTCAAAGCTGTGGAATAATGGGAGCTGTAATTCACATAATCCCAGGGAACCGGGGGATTAACATTTGAAGGACGGATTTCATGGCTCCATGATCCATCACTCAGCCCAGCCACTGATTATGCGAGATACTGGGAGATGTAGTCCAGAAAAAGAAAGGTTGGGTGTGTATAGACCACTGTTTCCCATCCAGTGTGCTGTGTGTGGCACACTAGTGTGCCATGAGCGATCATCAGGTGTGCCGTGGGAAATGGGAACCTCCGATCCCCTTTCTTCCCCCTCCTGCCTCACTTTTCTCTCACTCGGGCTCCCTTCTTCCCAGCCTCGCTCTGCTCGCTTTGCTCTGGGGCGAGTCTGCGCAGTAGCGTCCACACGGGTCACGTCTTCCTCCCTCCCCCTCCCCTCCTGAACACGCTCACGCTGCCCCCTTGGATCAAAATGGCAGAAGCGGCAGTGGAGAAGAAAAAGTAAGTGTTGGGCAGGAGGGGAAGAAAGGGCGCGAAAGGGAAGGGGGAGGAAGAGGTTTCTGTCGAAAGCTGGCATGGGCAAACTTGGACCTTCCAGGTGTTTTGGACTCCAACTCCCACCATTCCTAGCAGCCTCAGGCCCTTTTCCTCCCCCCCCTCAGCCACTTAAGCAGGAAAGGGCCTCAGGCTGTTAGGAATGGTGGGAGTTGGAGTCCAAAGCACCCAGAGGGCCGAAGTTTTCCCATGCCTGTTTCAGGGACCTTAAAGTGGTGAGCCAACATTGTGATTCTGGATAGAAAACAAACAACAACATAACATAACATTGTTTGAGTCCACAGTGCTCTCTGGGTGTAGGTGAACTACAACTTCCAAACTCAAGGTCAATTCCCAAGCAAACCCTTTCAGTACTTTCTGTTGGTAATGAGAGTTCAATATGACAAGTTTGGTTAAATTCCGTTGTTGCAAGAGTTCGGGATGCTCTTTGATTGTGTGTTAACTATAAATCCCAAAAACAGTAACTCCCAAATCTCAAGGCCTATTTTCCCCAAACTCCATCTGTGTTCACATTTGGGCATATTGAGTATTCATGCCAAGCTTGGTCCTGATCCAACTTTGTTTCAGTCCACAGTGCTCTCTGGATATAGGTGAACTACATCTCCAAAACACAAGGTCAATGCCCACCAAACTCTTGTAGTATTTTCTCTTGGTTATGGGAGTTCTGTGTGGGAAGTTTGTGTCTTTCTGCCATTCCTGCCAGGATATCTCTGTTGTGTTCATCAAAACAGGCCCAGGTTTCACACTGAGTGTATAAATACATTTTTAAAACATATTAACTAATGTATTACTGTGTTAGAGTGTCATTGTGTCATTTTGGTTGGTGGTGTGCCCCAGGATTTTGTAAATGTAAAAAATGTGCCGCGGCTCAAAAAAAGGTTGAAAAACACTGGTCTAGACTGCAGACTGAATGCAGTTTGGCCCCACTAGGAACGATGTTCAATGCTATGGGAGTCATTGGGAGTTTGGTCCCTGCACTCTTGAGCAGAGAAAGCAAAAATCTTCGAAAACTACAATTCCCGGGATCGCACAAACCGCACAAATACAACGTCGTGCCGTGCTGACTCCAGTTGCATCTAATGAAAGGCAGAGAAGGAAACCAAGACTTGCCAAGCGATGGGTTTATTGCCACCCAAGGAACCGGTTTGAGACGAAAAGGGCAGCAAAGGGGTGATTCAGCCTCTCTCCAAAATCCTTTCCCTTTTGATGCGGAAATGAGTCAGAAAACGATATAAATGGCCCGGGGGCTTCAGGCCAAGGTGTGGCTGAGAAAAATCCCTTTACATCCATATATTTGCCTTTACTAGATTAGAAAGGAATCGGATTATAACTCGGGAGACTAGGGTTCAAATCCTGTCTCTGGGCGAGTCACACTCTGTGACGGCGCAGCGAGCGCCACTTGCAGGGCCATAGCCAGGATTTTGATTCGCGGGAGGGGGGCTGAGTTTGATTTGGAGGGGGCTGAGTCTGAGTGAGGGAGGGTCTACCCTACCAAACCTTTTGTATCGTTATCCCAATCCCCCCATGAGTATGGGGTATATTTATTTATTTATTTACACCATTTATATTCCGCCCTTCTCACCCAGCGATTCCGCCATGTAAGCGGCCGCATAGACTCAGCTGGGAGTGGATCACAATGCACTACATACAGGCAAACATTCAATGCCATAGACCAGCATTTCTCAACCTGGCCTGTAGTCGGGACCCCTAGAGGTGGTGCAGCCGGCCCACGGGCCGGCTGTGCGGCGGCGGCGGCGGAAGGGGGTGCCAGAGGGGTCATCAAAGACCATCAGAAAAACATTGTTTTCTATTGGTATGAGGGTTCTTTGTGGGAAGTCTGGCCCAATTCTATCATTGGTGGGGTTCAGAATGCTCTTTAATTGTAGGTGAACTATAAATCCCAGCAACTATAACTCCCAAATGTCAAGGTCTATTTTCCCCAAACTCCACCAGTGTTCACACTTGGGCATATTGAGTATTCATGCCAAGTTTGGTCCAGATCCATCTGGTGCTCTCTGGTTGTAGGTGAACTACAACTCCAAAACTCAAGGTCAATGCCCATCAAATCCTTCCAGGATTTTCTGTTGGTCATGGGAGTTTTGTGTGCCAAGTTTGGTTCAATTCCATTGTTGGTGGAGTTCAGAATGCTCTTTGATTGTAGGTTATCTATATTATATTATTATACTATTATTAACTATAAATGCCAGCAACTACAACTCCCAAATGGCAAGGTCTATTTCCCCCCCAAACTCCACCAATGTTCACATGTGGGTATATTGGGTATTTGTGCCACATTTGGTCCAGTGAATGAAAATACACCCTGCATATCTGATATTTACATGACGATTCATAACAGGAGCAAAATTAGTTATGAAGTTGCAACAAAAATAATGTTATGGTTGGGGGTCACCACAACATGAGGAACTGTATGAAGGGGTCCCCACATTAGAAACGTTGAGAAACACTGCCATAGACACACAACATATATAGACAGACAACGAGCTACACAATTGGTCGAGAGCTCACCCCGACCCGGGCAGGCCTCAAACTCATGACCTTCTGGTCAGCAGAGATCTTATGCAGCTGACTCCCAGCCAGCTGAGCATGGTGATCGGGTCCCGATATGAATAAACATAGCAGTTTAAATAATGTACCAGTAAGGCATTCCTGTGGACCACCCTGAGAATTTCGGGGGAGGGCTGAAGCCCCCCCCCCCGGCTATTATTATTATTATTATTATTATTATTATTATTTCCTATTCTTTTCTATGGCACACAGCAAACAGAGCAGCATTGATCAGCAACTGAATATACTAGAGAGGTTTATAGAAACTGTAAACTGCGACCCCACAAATGACGGACCTGGACCACACTTGGCACACAAACCCACACACCCCGCCCAAGACCCACTTTATGTCCTGGTGTGGTTTGGGGGAGGCTGGACCATGGATGATGGGATTTGTGGGTACCTTCACCGGATCCAATTCTAACTTCAACAGACCACGAATGATGGATGTGGACCAAACTTGGCACACAGACTCCCCATGACCCACGGAACATACTGGAAAAGTTCAGGAGACACTGCCCTTGATTTACGGGAGTTATAGTTCATCTGCATCCAAAGCAAGTGTGACCCCCACTGACAATGGACCAGGACCAAACATGGCACAGAGAAGTCCCACGACCCCACTGAACATACTGCAGGGGTTTGTGGGAATTGACCCTGATTTTGAGAGTTGTAGTTCACCCTTAACCAGAGAGCACTGAACCCAGCCAATATCGGCTCTGGACCAAATTTGGCACACAGACCATGACCAACTTGAAGTTCTGGTGGGGTTTGGGGGAGGCTGGACCATGGATGAAATATTATATCATATTATATTATATTATTATATTATTATACTAGCTTCGGGACCCGGCAGTGCCCGGGTTATTTGAGGAAGGCATTGTGTGCCATAGTTCGTCATTGGTGTGTGCCACAGTGCTCTAAGGAATTGAATTAAAGTACTGCAAGTCCCATCATCCATGGTCCAGCCTTCCTCAAACTGCACCAGGATGTAGGGTGCATCTTCGGGGGTCTGTGTGCCAAGTTTGGTCTTGTTCTGTCATTGTTGGGGGTGAGTGAAGGTACTAGTCAGGAAAATCAAGTTAAGGAAGCCTTGTTGTCAATTCTGGGACTGGTCTGTGATTTATAGGGGCTGCAGTGTTGTTTGGGAAATGAATGATGTGAAGGTACTGCAAATCCCATCATTCGTGGCCCATCCTGCCCTAAACCACACCAGGTTGTGAAGTGGGCCATTGGTCCCCTGTTTGCCAAGTTTGGTCCTGATCCGTCATTGCTGTGGGCCGCAGTGGCTGACTGCCTGAGGCCTTTCCTTTTCCCTCTGAGTCACTTTAGAATGTTGGAATGTGGTTGGCCAATCGGAGTCCTTTATGCAAATACCATTTCAGTGGCAGCCAATCCCCTCTGTCTGGGGCCGTAGAATGTTGGAGTTCTGAGGCTGGCCAATCAGAGCCCTTTATGCAAATAATCCCACAGTTGCAGCCAATCGAAATGCTGGCACATATTCCTCCCGTCGCACCACCCACCGCCTGCAAACACTGACTTTTATTATATACATAGATAGATAGATTATATTATAATATAATTATAATATAATAATCTATTATATAAAGGGGTTCCCGTCATGGAACGACCGTCCCAAACAGAGAAACCTTACAACGCAGAAACACCAAACTTGCCAACAGAAATAGGCCTCAAGCAAGGTAAGTTTGTAGCAAAGAAACTTTTCCCCCCAAAACCTAAAAGGCCCCCAAAACATCGAGTAAAAAAACTACATTTTCCAGCATCCTCCGGGGCTGCCAACGACTCTCCCAGCCTCTACATTCTGACAACATGATTGGCTGCCAATAAGGACGGATTTGCATAACTCCTGTACTGGCCAGCCAACATGAACATCCCAACCCATAATAAACTGTCAGAGGAGGATAAGGCAAAGGGCTGAGGCACAAACACAAACACCCAAATCACTTCCCACAGAAAATATACACCCCTACAAATCACAGACCACGCCCAAAATTGACAGTAAGGCTTCATTAACTTAATTTCCCTAACTAGCCCTCACTTAATGGAATGCTGTTTACGCTTTGAATTGACAGAAAGGCTTCATTAACTTGATTCTCCCGACTAGGCCTCAGCTCATTGGACATTGTGTATGGCCTGAATTGACAGTAAGGCTTCATTAACTTGCTGTTCCTGACTAGGCCTCAGCTCATGGGACATTGCGTATGGCCTGAATTTACAGTAACCTACCTTGGCACACAGAGCCCCTATGACCCACGCTACATTCTACTACAGTTTGAAGGAGGGTGGACCATGGATTATGGGACTTGAAGTACCTCCATGGATAATGGGATTTGTAGTACTTCAAAACCCATCATTCCCCACAGACCACTGTGGCCCAGAACCAAGACCGATAAAGACCAAACTTGGCACACAATGTCCCCCATGACCCACACTCCATCCGACTGCAGTTCAGAGGAGGACACACCATGGATAATGGGATTTCAAGTACCTCCACTCACTTCCAAAGTTAACTTCCAAGCATCAACCTCTACATCAACACAGCAGATGGAAAGACAAAAAACATTGTATATCCACAAGCTATGCAGAACGCCAGCAATACCACACACCAACAACTCCCCAGGACTTCAACATCCCACCCACCAAAACAACCCACAACGACACAGCCATGGCCCCAACAACACCATAACTAACAACAATTCCAACCCTTACATACTCAGACTTTCTCGCATCTCCTAAATAGGGCACAGCAACGCGTGCCGGGTACAGCTAGTATAATATATCACATTATATTATTATATTATATTATTATATAAAACAATAAATAGATCCCAGCTTCGGGATTTGTAGTTTGCAAAGCCACCTCGTTCATAAAATAGTAATCTTGTCCCTGGTGGATGCTTTCGTTGCCGCGTTTCTCTTTCTGGATTGTGTACAAAAGCCAGATTCATCCCAAGAAAGAACTCATGGCGAGTTATAATTAAACTTCTCACATCCTGCGATGAGTCACAGGACAGAAAGCGAGAAAGAGAGGAATGAGTAAGTTGGAATTAGCAGAAGCTCAGCAAAGTGAAAAAAAGAGCAGTTCAGGGATCAGTTTTCGGGGAAGTCACAGAGAAAAGTCCCTGGGCTTCATAGGAATGTATTGCAAAAGCCATGCAAACCCCAAGGCATCAACCCCAGAGGAGCCAAACGTGAGAGAAACTCAGGGAGCATCTTCACTGGAGAATTAACCCACTTTGAACCCACTTCCCACTGTCGTGGCTCCATGCCATGGCATCCTGGGACCTTTCAGACCTCATGGATGAATAATCATTATACAACGAGCCTTTTTAATAGCTTCCCTGCAACTTCCCTTCCATGCTTATTAGCATTTGTTAGTAAATAATTAACATAATAAGTAAATAATTAACATAATCTGCAGTGTGGTGGGGGGAAACGAGCCTTCACTATTCTGGGAGTTGTAGTCCAGGAAAAAATAATAATACATTTTAGTATTAGGAACACTGCGTGCATTGACAATGGAGTTTGGCACCACCTCCAATGCTGAAGCTCAATGCTAAGGGGCCCTGGGAGTTATAGTTTAGGAAAACACCCTTAAGCATTAGAAAACTACAACTCCCAGGATTCCATAGCACTGAGCCACGGTGGTTAATGTGGGGCCAAACTGTATTCATTCTACAGTGTAGGTGTACCCTTAGCAAAACTACAACTCCCAGGACCTCATAGCATTGAACCATGGAAGTTAAAGCAGTATGAAACTGCATTCATTCGTAGCAAAACTACAACTCCCAGGATCCCACAGCATTGAGCCATGACAGTTAAAGCAGTATCAAACTGCATTCATTTTCAGCAAAACTACAACTCCCAGGACCATATAGAATCAAGTCATGGTAGTTAAAGTGGGATCAAACCGCATTCACTCTTAGCAAAACTACAACTCCAAGGACCGCACAGAATTGAGCAATGCAGTTAAAGCAGGGTCAAACTGCATTCATTCTTAGCAAAACTACTAGCTGTACCCAGCACGTGTTGCTGTGCCCTATTCAGGAGATGAGAGGGTTTGGGTACGTAAGGGTTTGAAATGATGTGACTTACGTTCTTGGTGGGGTCATGGATGTGTCGTTGTGGGTTCTTGTGATGGGTGGGATGTAGAAGTGTTGTGGCTGTCATGTTGTGGGGGTGGTATTTGTCAAGTGGAGGATTTGTGGTGTGTGTTTGGGATGGTGGTTGCAGAAGAGTGTGTAGGTTGTTGTTGTGAGTGTGTAGTGGTAGTGTGTTGTGGATATACGGTGTGTATGTGGGGTGTATTGCTTGGTTGTACTGTGTTTTTTTCTTTTTAGCAGTGTTATGTATGCGTTGTGTGTGTGTGTGTTGTGTTGTGGGTCTGTAGAGGTAAGTATCGCGAGTTGTTTGGTTGTAATGTTGTGAGTTTGGTCGTTGTTAGGTGAGTGTATGTTGTTGTGGGTGTGTTTGGCTGGGCCGAAGGGAGTGGCAAGGCGGCAGCAGCGACCCCGTTCCTTCTGTCTTCACCCTGTGCCATCCGGAGGGTAGTAGAGGTGAGGCCAGCGCCCCCACGCCTCCTCCTTCTTGACCCTCCGTCCTCCGGAGGGCAGCCTCAGCGGCGGGGAAGGCTCTCTCCCCCATGGGAGTGCAGCGGCGGGCGGGAGCCCGTTGCCGCCGCTGCTCCGTGGCGGGCGCCATCTTTTATGGCGTCACTTCTGGCCGCGATGCTTGTTGTGAATGGCGGTTTTGGGGGGGGCGTATTTAGGGGTCTTGCGAGGTATGTAGGTGGGGTTTTTTGTGCTCCATATGTACCTCGTGGTATGTGGGAATGTGTTCGGTGGTTGTTGTGGTTCTGGGGGTTCTAGTTTTCCTGCCTATACCTGACATCACACGACCATTCCTTTTTTATATATATAGATGACTCCCAGGACCCCACAGAATCAAGTAATGACAGTTAAAGTGGGATCCAACTGCATTCATTCTTAGCAAAACTACAACTCCCAGGAATCCGTAACATTGAGCTATGGACGTTAAAGCATAATCAAACTGTGTCCATTCTTAGCAAAACTACAACTCCCAGGATTCCGCATCACTGAACCATTGTAGTTAAAGCAGTACCAAACTGTATTCATTCTGCACACACAAGAGGGAAGGAGTAATAGTAAATAATGATAATAATAATATTAATAATAAACTTTATTTATAACCCGCCTCCATCTCCCCAAAAGCGGACTCGGGTTGGCTAACATGAGGCCAAGCCCCCCCCCCCCCCAAACGACACAATTAAACATTAATACAAATCTCTTCGGCGTCGAGTATTTATGCCACAGCGGAATAGGCAACAGAAATATAGAAGTTTAATTCCCCATCGGCCCAATAAACTCCAGTCTCTGTTCGTGTGAATAATGACACTCTCATTCAATTCACAAGATAAAAATATAACTTTGTATTGAATTGAATTTAACAATAACAAGCTAAGCATGGAAAAACAACAGCAATTACAGCTACCTTCCTAAACATCCTTTCCTCACAGATATTTAATCCAAACTAACCTCTTCAACGGACAATTCCCAACTGTCAGATCCCAACTGTCATTCCTTAAGATTCCATTCATCAGTCTTGAGACAGCGCCATCTGGTGTCAAACATGTCACACTGCAGAAAATACATCTTGTGCTGACTCATGAATTGCCATTCAAAATGCAATAATCTGACAAAATCTACAATGATGTAGTAGTAATCCCAATTTGTCCAGGTAAGTACACAAACCAATGCAATACGAGACAAAACAAAGAGGCCAGTGCACATAATAGACAAATACGCAAGATCATAAATCAATGCTATTGAGTCTAGCCGGACTTTTTGCAAAGTGTTTTAGACTCTTTTTAATAGGACGCTGTGATTTGACAATAGGGACCTGCAGAAAAATATGGTATTGGGAAGGAGAAATAAATAAAATCAGATCAACAGGGCAAATAGCAAGGCTCAAGGCCGTAGCCAGGATTTTGATTCGGGGGGCTGAGTTTGGTCGGGGCTGAGACTGGGTGGAAGAGGGTCTACCCTAGCAAACCTTTTGTATTGTTATCCCAATAACCCCATTAATGTGGGATATAATGAGCATGGTGATCAGATCATGATATGAATAAACATAACAGTTTAAATAATGTACCAGTAAGGCCTTTTCGCGGACCACCCTGAGAATTTCGGGGCTGGCCCCTTAGCCCCCCTGGCTACATGCCTGGCAAGGCTTTTTGCAAGAAATGTCCGACACGGAAGCAAAGCCAAATATATTTCGACCCCAGACAAGTGTAAACAGCTTCAGGAATGGAACGGATTCCCAACACTGTCCAAAAAAAATCATTAAATATTGGCGTAAAAAAAAAGGCCTGGCTGGGTTTATTTTATTTATTTATTTATCATGTCAGAAACAAATTGAAATAATAAGACAGAAACGGTCTTATTATTTGCTGCTGTGTTGTTTTTACTGATGTGTCATTGGGCTTGGCCTCGTGTAAGCCACCCCGATTCCCTTCAGAGAGATGGTGGCGGGGTATAAATAAAGTATTATTGTTATTATTAAATATTTTATTGCTTTCCAATATATAGTGTACATCGAAAGAGGGAGAACAAGTGGTTATAGGAAAGTAGGAAACACCAAGTCTATCCCCAAGAAAGAAAAAAGAGAAGATACAGAGAGAGAGAGAGAGAGTGTGTGTGTGTGTGTGTGTGTATATATATATATATATATATATATATCTCACAATTTTTATTTTTATTATTATTATTATTTATTATTATTTATGATTTATGATTTATTTTTATTTTTAGGATATTTATGTGTGTGTGTGTATCCTAAAAATAAAAAATAAAAAGTATTTATTTTTATTTATTTATTTATTTATTTTTATTTTTTAGGATATAGATCCTAAAAATAAATAAAAAATAAATAAAAATAAATAATAAAAATAAAAATAAATAAAAATTGTGACTTCCAATCTTCTACCTTTCGTTATCTCTTCTATTGTTTTAATTAAACATAATCCAGAAAAGTAGGAAACGCCAAGTCTATCCCCAAGAAAGAAAAAGATATAGATATATATATATCCTAAAAATAATAATAAATAATAAATAAAAATAAATAAAAATTGTGACTTCCAATCTTCTACCTTTTGTTATCTCTTCTATTGTTTTAATTAAACATAATCCAGAAAACTTCTTATAATGCATAAGGTAAAAGTTTTCCTCTGACATTAAGTCCAGTTGTGTCCGAATCTGGGGGTTGGCACTCATCTCCATTTCTAAGCTGAAGAGCCGGCGTTGTCCGTAGACACCTCTATGTTCATGTGGCCTGCACAACTGCACGGAGTGCCGTTACCTTCCTGCCGGAGCAGTACCTGTTGATCTACTCACATTCACATGTTTTAGAACTGTTAGGTTGGCAGAAGCTGGGGCTGACAGAGGAAGCTCACGCCGGTTCCCGGAATCAAACCTGAGACCTTTCGGTCAACAAGCTCAGCAGCTCAGCACTTTAACCCACTTTGTTTAATCCCTCCGTATTATCCAACATTTTTGCTTATTCAACGTCCTGCTGGCCTGTTTATGTTGGATAAGCAAGACTCTACTGTATAATTTCTCCAGCAGTGTTGGGCATAGACATCCCTCTTCATAGGAAATCTGCTACAAAACAGGAGCTTGTTTGTTGACTTCCAGGTCCAGAGAAGCAGATGGCGAAAACAGAAGAACGGCCTGCCTCAGGGGAATGCTTACTCCATCAATGTTTAACTGTTAACATATACACAAATGATTAGCCACTGCCAGAAGGGACAGAGAGTTTCATCTATGCTGACAATTGTGTCATCACTGCCCAAGCAGGGAGTTTGGAAATGGTTGAAAAGAATCTCTCCAAAACTTTAGGTGCTCTTATGGCCTAATTACAAGAGAATCCAGCTGATTCCTAATTCATCCAAAATGCAGGCACGTGCTTTTCACCTTAAGAACAGACAAGCATCTTGAGCTCTGAGGATGACCTGGGAAGGAATCCCACCGGAGCATTGCAGCACACCCAAGTACCTTGGGGTTATCATGGACCGTGCTCTGACTTACAAGAAACACTGCTTGACCATCAAGAAAAAAGTGGGTACTAGAAATAATACGAGGGTGGGTCAATAAGTCCGTGACTTTTTGAATTTCCCACCTCTTAACTGAAAGGGCAACACTGCTCCTGTCAACAGGCATCTGTCAGTTGACTCCTGTCAAAATTTGAACAAGCTGCGTCATTTAGTTTGTGTTTGACAGCCATTGATAGCAGACTACCACCTGATTCGAGGAGAAAATGGAAAAAAGTGAATTTCGTGTGCTCATTAAGCATTATTTTTCACAGAAAAAACCATTCCCTCAAAACAAGGGTAAGCTTAATAAATACGATGGGGACTCTGCACCATCAATTTCAATGGTAAAAAAGAGGTTTACTGAATTTCGTTGTGGCCGTACAAGCACGGAAGATGCCGAACGTTCTGGACGCCCAGTTGAGGTCTCTACACCCGAAAGAATTGAAAAAATCAATGATATGGCGTTGGCCGATCGGAGATTGAAAGTGCGAGAGATTGTGGAAGCCATAGGCATCTCACGTGGCTCAGTGGTTTCAATGTTAAATGATCATTTGGGTATGAGAAAGCTTTCCGCAAGATGGGTGTCACGTTTGCTCACCATCAACCACAAACACAATCGTGTGACAATTTCGCAGGAGTGTTTGGCGTTGTTCAATCGCAATATGGACGAGTTTTTGCGCCGTTTCGTAAGCATGGATGAAACGTGGATCCACCACAACACACCAGAGACCAAACAGCAGTCAAAACAGTGGGTTTCTCGGGGTGAATCAGTGCCAAAGAAGGCCAAGGTGGGTTTGTCAGCCAATAAAGTCATGGCGACCGTTTTTTGGGATGCACGCGGTATAATCCACATTGACTCCCTTCAAAAGGGTAAAACAATCAATGGCGAATATTATGCCAACTTATTGGGTCGATTTAATGAGGATTTGAAGAAAAACCGACCGCATTTGGCCAAGAAAAAAGTTCTTTTGCACCAGGACAATGCAAGGGTGCACACATGTGCAGTTGCCATGGCAACAATCCATGAATTGGGATACCAATTGCTCCTCATCCACCCTATTCTCCGGATTTAGCCCCGAGTGACTATTTTTTGTTTCCAAACTGAAGAAATGGCTCGGCGGAAAGAGATTTGACTCCAATGATGAAATCATCTCACAAACAAATACCTATTTTGATGACCTCGACAAATCTTATTTTTTGGAAGGGATAAACAAATTGGAGAAACGTTGGACAAAGTGTATAGAGCTCAAAGGAGGCGACGTTGGAAAATAAAATGATTTTTTATCCAAAAACCTGTGTTTCATTCAAAAAGTCGCAGACTTATTGACTCACCCTTGTATCATATGAAAATTGATTGGCACAGCCTGGGGATCATAACCAGACACAGTGAAGACATCTGACCTTGCGCTTTGCTACATTGCTGCTGAGTATGCATGCCCAGTGTGGAACACATCTCACCACATTAAAATAGCTCTTAATGAGACATGGGTGCGTTGTGGGGATGTTTACATCCAGAAATGAACCAGACAACAATGTTGTCTGGGTATGGCTGGACTCCAACTCCCAGCATCCTTTTTCTTTGCAATGCATGCTGATGGGAGTTGTTGTCTAACCGTATCTGAAAGGCTGGACAATCCCCAGGCCAAATGGGGAGTGTCATAAATTGGAAGCCTGGGGGGTGTGCGTTTATTCATTCGGAATAATCCTAAATAAAGACAACAAAATAAGATGTCAGCAAAAAGGAAACGTGTGCCATCATGTCTGTCGCTTCAGGGATTCCCAATTCATTTTGTTTGACATGCTTTGGAAACTAGAAAATAAACACAACAACAACATATAATCCACAACAATAAACACAAACATCGAAATGCAAGGATCCAACCTAGGGATGTTTTTCAAACAAGAATGCATGGCCAAAAGGATGACATAATAATTGTCAACAGAATATAGCTATCTATGTATATAATAAAAGTCAGTGTTTGCGGCGGAAGGTGCGGAGGAATGTGTGGCAGCGTTTCGATTGGTTGCCACCGTGGGATTATTTGCATAAAGGACTCTGATTGGCCAGCCTCAGAACTCCAACATTCTAAGGCAGCAAACAGAGGAGATTGGTTGCCACTGAGAGAGTATTTGCATAAAGGACTCTGATTGGCCAGAATCCAAGAATCCAAGCCCCTACATTCAAACAACATGATTGGTTGCCACTGAGGGAGAATTTGCATAAGTTACAGATTGGCCATCTACACTCCAACATTCTAAGGTGACGCCGAGGAAAAAGGAAAGGCCTCAAGCAGTCAGTCACTGTGGCCCTCAGCAATGATGGATCAGGACCACACTTGGCACACAGAGGCCCAATGGCCCACTTAACAACCTGGTGCGGTTTAGGGCAGGATGGGCCACAAATGATGGGATTTGCAGTACCATCACCCATTTCACTTCCCACAGAACACTGCAGCCCCTACAAATCAGACCAGGCCCAAAATTGACAGTAAGGCTTCATTAACTTGACTTTCCTGACACGGCCTCACTTAATGGGATACTGTTTAAGGCCTGAATTGACAGTAAGGCTTCATTAACTTGATTTACATCCGGGTGCAGTTCGGAGGAGGGTCGACCACGGATGATGGGACTTGAGGTACCTTAACTCATTTCCCGAGACTGCTGCGACCCTCATTTAATGACTGATCAAGACCAAACTTGGCACACAGAGCCCCCATGACCCACTTTACATGCTGGTGCAATTTTCAGGAGGATGGACCATGGATTCTGGGACTTGAAGTACCTTCACTCACTTTTTGAGACCACTGCAAGCCAAATAAACAACTGATAAGGACCAAACTTGGCACACAATGCCTTTCTCAAGGAACCCGGGCAGCACCGGGTTCCCAAGCTTTTATATAGAGAGAGAGTGTGTGTGTGTGTGTGTGTGTGTGTGTAATGTAATGTAATGTTCATTTGTGGGATGAACATAACTCAAAAACCACTGGACTAATTGACACCAAATTTGGACACAAGATACCTATCAGGCCAATGAGTGACCATCACTCATAAAAACACTGGAAAACACAGTGGAAGAGACTTAAAAAGCCAAAAATTAAAAAATTAAAAATACAACGCATGCACAAAAACACATGTATACACATATATACAAATATATACACACACAAAACACATATACACAGACTGGGTCACAGCAACACGTGGCAGGGGACAGCTTGTGTGTGTGTGTGGCAACCAATCATGTTGTTTGAATGTAGGGACTTGGATTCTGGCCAATCAGAGTCCTTTATGCAAATACTCTCTCAGTGGCAACCAATCTCCTCTGTCTGCTGCCTTAGAATCTTGGAGTTCTGAGGCTGGCCAATCAGAGGCTACACACACACAAACAAATAAATACCGAAGGATCTGGACCAAACTAGACACACATACCTATATGTTGATATTTGATTACTTGGGGGAACTGACCTTCCTTTCTGGGAGTTGTAGTATACCCACCACCAGAGAAACCGGGACATCCATTGATGACGGACCTGGATAAACTTTGCACACAGAACCCCCATGACTTACTCAACCTACTGGAGTGATTTGAGGGGATTGATTCACTATAGTGGGAGTTGTAGCTAGAGAGCACACTGAACCCCACCCATGATGCATCTGGAACAAACTTGCCCAACATAACAAACTGGGAGTTGGTATATTAGACTAATAATAGTAATAATAATAATACTAAGCCATAAGAACAAGTATCTATAAGAATCCAAATGCAAGGATGATGGGAGTTGGTATATTAGACTAATAATAGTAATAATAATAATAAGCAATAAGAACAAGTATCTATAAGAAACCAAATGCAAGGATGATGGGAGTTGGTATATTAGGCTAATAATAGTAATAATAATAATAAGCAATAAGAACAAGTATCTATAAGAAACCAAATGCAAGGATGATGGGAGTTGGTATATAAGGCTAATAATAGTAATAATAATAATAAGCAATAAGAACAAGTATCTATAAGAACAAGTATCTATAAATAATAATAATAATAATAATAAGCAATAAGAACAAGTATCTATAAGAATCCAAATGCAAGGATCCAAGAATCCAAATGCAAGAATGATGGGAGTTGGAGTGCTAGGCTGGGGAAGTTTAAATACCAATGATGTGTAATACTGTTCTAATATTTGTATATTTACATTGGATTGTAATGCTTTCAGTATTGGACACATTGAGGAAAAAATGGGATATAGGTAAACATAATAATAATAATAATAATATTAATCCAGACCTAGAAACTGGTGCAGAAAGGTATTAAGTGGCAATTTAGTTGCACAAGTTTGTCACAATGTAAACACCAACCCACCCAAAAGGGAGATGTTTCTATCATTTGGATACAGTAATTTGGCCCTTTTTTTTCTTCCACATGGAAAGAAAAATAGGAGACTCACCCTTTTCATGGCAAGGCCCTGATCCCAAGAAATATTTCAAATTCCTAGGATTTTTTTCTGCAGGTATCAGAGGCAGAGTTGGGCCAGAATGGACAATATTTTGGAGCACAGGCCTGAGAGCAAAGGTTAAGATTTCAAAACCCCAAATAAAGATACCCCCCCCTTTCAGTGTTATCCAAACTTTTGTAAACATTTTGGACTTCAACTCCCAGAATTCCTGGCTTTTGGGAGTCCAAAACAGCTGGAGGACCGAAGATGTAGAGAAAATGATTCTGAGAATAGGCCGCATCTATAGAATGAATGCGGTTCGACTCCACTTTTATGTCTGGATGGCTCTTAAATCCTGGGAGTTGCGATTGTGCAAAGGCTTGTGCTTTGTTTGGGTGCATCTACACTGTTGAATTAAAGTGGTTTTGCTCCACTTTTATGTCTGAATGCTCTTGAATCTTGGGAGTTACAATTTTGCAAAGGCTTGCACTATATATGGGTGCATCTACACCAGGGGGGCTCACACTTTTTCAGCATGCGAGCTACTTATAAAACAACCAAGTCAAAATGACCTCCCTACCCACTACTCAGAGAGCCAAAAAAGCAAAATATTTGGAAATTTATTTCAGTGAGAGCCATATAATATATTTTAAGACTGAATTCAACTAAATGTGAGTATAATAAGCCCCTGAATTTATTCATAATAATAATGATGATGATAATATTCATTCAGCCTCTGCTACTACTACTACTACTAATAATAATAGTAACAACAACAACAACAATGGGTTCCTAGAGTAGAAGGAGACCTCCAAGGGCCATCCAGTCCAACCTCCTTCTGCCATAAGGGAAAAACACAATCAAAGCATTCCTCCCAGATGGCCATTCAGCCTCTGATAATAATAATAATAACAACAACAATGGGTTCCTAGAATAGGAGGACACCTCCAAGGGCCATCCAGTCCAACCTCCTTCTGCACCTGGGCGGCGTCGGGAGCCTGCGGGGCAGGATTGAGCCTTCCTCCCGCCCTGCCTGTGATCTACCAGGACGCCCTACGCCAGGGGTGCTCATTAGGTAGACCGCGATCTACTGGTAGATCGCGTAGGGTGTCCAGGTAGATTGCAGGCCGGACAGGGGGAAGGCTCAGTCCTGCCCCACAGGCTCCCGACGCCACCCAGGTGCAGAAGGAGGTTGGACTGGATGGCCCTTGGAAGTCTCCTCCTATTCTAGGAACCCATTGTTGTTGTTATTATTATCAGAGGCTGAATAATGTTTTGATTGTGTTTTTCCCTTATGAGGAATGTTTTGATTGTGTTTTTCCCTTATGGCAGAAGGAGGTTGGACTGGATGGCCCTTGGAAGTCTCCTTCTACTCTAGGAACCCATTGTTGTTGTTGTTACTATTATTATTATTAGTAGTAGTAGTAGTAGTAGCAGAGGCTGAATGAATATTATCATCATTATTATTATGAATAAATTCAGGGGCTTATTATACTCACATTTAGTTGAATTCAGTCTTAAAAATATATATATAACTAGCTGTACCTGGCACGCGTTGCTGTGCCCTTTTTAGGAGATGCGAGAAAGTCCAATCATCCACGGTGTGCCCTCCTCTAAACTGCAGTTGGATGGAGTGTGGGTCATGGGAGGCATGGTGTGCCAAGTTGGGTCTTTATTGGTCTTGGTTCTGGGCCACAGTGGTCTGTGGGGAATGATGGGTTTTGAAGTACTACAAATCCTGTTTTCCATGGTGGTACTTCAAGTCCCATCATGCATGGTCGGGGCTCTGTGTGCCAAGGTAGGTTACTGTCAATTCAGGCCATACACAATGTCCCATGAGCTGAGGCCTAGTTAGGAACAGCAAGTTAATGAAGCCTTGCTGTCAATTCAGGCCATACACAATGTCCAATGAGCTGAGGCCTAGTTGGGAGAATCAAGTTAATGAAGCCTTACTGTCAATTCAGAGCATAAACAGTTTCCCAGTAAGTGAGGGCTAGTTAGGGAAATCAAGTTAATGAAGCCTTACTGTCAATTTTGGGCGTGGTCTGTGATTTTTTGGGGTGTAAATTTTAGGTTGGAAGTGATTTGGGTGTTTGGCTCAGGCCTTTTCCTTATTCTGTTTTGTCAGTTTATTATGGATCGGAATTTTCATGTTGGCTGGCCAGTGCAGCAGTTATGCAAATCCGCCCTTATTGGCAGCCAATCATGTTGTTCAGAATGTAGAGGCTGGGTGAGTCTTTGGCTGCCCCGGAGGATGCTGGTAAATGTAGTTTTATTTTTTCTCGTTGTTTTGGGGGCCTTTTAGGTTTTGGGGGGGAAAGTTTATTTGCTACAAACGTACCTTGCTTGAGGCCTATTTCTGTTGGAAAGTATTGTGTTTCTGCTTTGTAAGGTTTCTTTGTTTGAGGTATACATCCCATGACGTGAACCCATTTATATAATAGATGGCTCTCACTGAAATACATTTCCAAATATTTTGCTTTTTTGGCTCTATGAGTAGTGGGGAGGGAGATCATTTTGACTTGCTTGTTTTATAAATAGCTCGCATGCTGAAAAAGTGTGAGCACCCCTGCCCTACGCGATCTACCAATAGATCGCGGTCTACCTAATGAGCACCCCTGATCTACACTGTTGAATGAATGCAGTTTTGCTCCACTTTTATGGCTGAATGCTATGGAATCCTGGGAGTCGCAATTTTGCAAAGGCTTGCGCTATATATGGGTGCATCTACACTGTTGAATTAAAGTGGTTTTGCTCCACTTTTATGTCTGAATGCTCTTAAATCTAGGGAGTTACAATGTTGCAAAGGCTTGCGCTTTATCTGGGTGCATCTGCACTGCAAAATTAATGTTGTTTCACTCCCCTTTTATGGCTGAATGCTCTCAAATCCTGGGAGTTGCAATTTTGCCACGGCTTGCGATTTATCTGGGTGCATCTACACTGCTGAATTAATCCAATTTGACTCCACTTTGATGGCCGAATACTATGGACTCCTGGGAGTTGTAGGTCTGAACAAGCTTGAGCTTTCTCTGGTTGCATCGACACTGCAAACTTAATGCTGTTTTACCCCACTTTAATAGTCATGACCGAATGCGATGAAATCCTGGGAGTTATAGTTTTTCAAGGTCTTTCACCTCCTCTGGGTGCATCTACACTGTAGAATGAATGTCATTTGACCCCATTCCAATTGCCATGGCTCGCGGTTATGGATTTCTGGGAGTTGTACTTTTGCAAAGGCTTGAGTCTTCTCTGGGTGTATGTACGTACCTACACTGTAAAATTAATGCAGTTTGACTCCACTATAATAGCCATATCTGAATGCTATGACATTTCAGGATGTTGAGAAGGCGAAAAGTTTTTGAAAAGTCACGCCCAGCAAACCACAGATGTCCAAAATGTCACTTTTCCTTTTTTTCTATTGGTACAAAATGCTTGTTGTTGGCAGGACAGGTCACGCACGCGCCTTTTGCATTGGGAACAGGGCGGGTGTCAAGGGCTGGAAAGACTGGCAAGCAAAGATATGGATATACACACACATACACTGTACACACATACACAGAGATTCATGTTTATATAGAGACACACAGACATACACAATGTAGGGTTTCGGGCCTACTCAAGACCGAAAGCAGGATTACTATTGACACCTTTCCTTCTCTCAAAGTGCAACAATAACTGCTAGAGCTGGAAGAGGCACCCAAAGGCCATCTAGTCCAACTCAACTGAAACACTCCTGGAATAATAATAATAATAATAATAATAATAATAATAATAATTGAATATTAGAGCTGGTCAAGACCGAAAGTGGGATTTCTATTTCTTCATTTCCCCCAAAATGCAAGCTGGAAGGGGCCCCAAAGGCCATCTAGTCAAACCCTCTGGCAGGAAGGAAAACTCAACTGAAATACTCCTGGAATAATAATAATAATAATAATAATAATATTTGAATATTAGAGCTGGTCAAGGCCGAAGGTGGGATTTCTATTTATTAGTTTTCCCCAAAACACAAGCTGGAAGGGGCCCCAAAGGCCATCTAGCCAAACCCTCTGGCAGGAAGGAAAACTCATCTGAAACACTCCTGGAATAATCATCATCATCATCACAATTTGAATATTAGAGCTGGTCAAGACCGAAAGTGGGATTTCTATTTATTCCTTTCCCCCAAAATACAAGCTGGAAGGGGCTCCAAAGGCCATCTAGTCCAACCCTCTGGAAGGAAGGAAAACTCAACTGAAGCACTCCTGGAATAATAATAATAATAACAACAACAACAACAATCACAATTTGACTATTAGAGCTGGTCAAATAAATTTCTATTTATTAGTTTTCCCCAAAACACAAGCTGGAAGGGGCCCCAAAGATCATCTAGTCAAACTCATCTGAAACACTCCTGGCATAATAATAATAATAATAATAATAATAATAATAATGGAATATTAGAGCTGGTCAAGACCGAAAGTGGGATTTCTATTTATTCCTTTCCCCCAAAATGCAAGCTGGAAGGGGCCCCAAAGGCCATCTAGTCAAACCTCTGGCAGGAAGGAAAACTCAACTGAAACACTGCTGGCATAATAATAATAATAATTTGAATATTAGAGCTGGTCAAATAAATTTCTATGCATTCCTTTCCCCCAAAATACAAGTTAGAAGGGGCTCCAAAGGCCATCTAGTCAAACCCTCTGGCAGGAAGGAAAACCCATCTGAAACACTCCTGGCATAATAATAATAATAATAAATAATAATAACAATTTGAATATTAGAGCTGGTCAAATAAATTTCTATTTATTCCTTTCCCCCAAAATGCAAGCTGGAAGGGGCCCCAAAGGCCATCTAGTCAAACCCTCTGGCAGGAGGGAAAACTCATCTGAAACACTCCTGGCATAATAATAATAATAATCATCATCATCATCATCATCACAATTTGAATATTAGAGCTGGTCAAGACCAAAAGTGGGATTTCTATTTATTCCTTTCCTCCAAAATACAAGCTGGAAGAGGCTCCAAAGGCCATCTCTCTGCCAGCCAGGCAGAACACAATTGAAACACCCCTGGCATAATAATAATAACAATAACAATAATCACAATTTGAATATTAGAGCTGGTCAAATAAATTTCTATTTATTCCTTTCCCCCAAAATGCAAGCTGGAAGGGGCCCCAAAGGCCATCTAGTCCAACCTCCAGCAGGCAGGAAAACTCATCTGAAACACTCCTGGGATAATAATAATAATCATCATTTCATCAATATTAATGGGTCAAATAAATTTCTATTTACTCCTTTCCTCCAAAATGCAAGCTGGAAGGGGCCATCAAGGCCATTTCTGGATCCAAACACCAGCAGATACACTGACACAGGAGGGCAAAATCTCAATCTGATTTTGGATTCAGGAGGAGAGAGAGAATGGGAGTTGTAGTCTCTTAGGACTTTTCCCCCTAAGGCTGGAGCCGGCCAAGAGAGGGGATGATGGGCCTTGTAGTCTCAAACACACCCCCTGCCATATGCAACTTCATCTCCTCTGATTTTGGATTCAGAGGAGAGAGAGAATGGGAGTTGTAGTCTCTTAGGACTCCCCCCCCTACAAGGTTGGAGCCGGCTAAGAGAGGGGATGATGGGCCTTGTAGTCTCAAACACACACCCTGCCATATGCAACTTCATCTAATCTGATTTTGGATTCAGAGGAGAGAGAGAGAATGGGAGTTGTAGTTTCTTAGGACTTTCCCCCCCTAAGACTGGAGCCGGCTAAGAGAGGGGATGATGGGCCTTGTAGTCTCAAACACACACCCTGCCGAATGCAACTTCATCTCATCTGATTTTGGATTCAGAAGAGAGAGAATGGGAGTTGTAGTCTCTTAGGACTCCCCCCCCCCCCCTAAGGCTGGAGCCGACTAAGAGAGTGGATGATGGATTCAGAGGAGAGAGAGAATGGGAGATGTAGTCCCTTAGTTGTAGTCTCATTATCCATCTGATTTTGGATTCAGAGGAGAGAGAGAATGGGAGTTGTAGTCCCACCTTGGACAATATCCACCTCTTAAGGGACTATAAAGCCCATTATCCACCCGCCTTGGGCAATATCCACCTCTTGAGTGACTATAAATCCTATTATCCACCCACCTCGGGCAATATCCACCTCTTAAGGGACTATAAATCCCATTATCCACCCGCCTTGGGCAATATCCACCTCTTAAGGGACTATAAATCCTATTATCCACCAGCCTTTGGCAATATCCACCTCTTGAGTGACTATAAATCCCATTATCCACCTGCCTTGGGCAATATCCACCTCTTAAGGGACTATAAATCCTATTATCCACCAGCCTTTGGCAATATCCACCTCTTAAGAGACTATATATCCCATTATCCACCCGCCTTGGACAATATCCACCTCTTAGGGGACTATAAATCCTATTATCCACCAGCCTTTGGCAATATCCACCTCTTAAGAGACTATATATCCCATTATCCACCCGCCTTGGACAATATCTACCTCTTAAGAGACTATATATCCCATTATCAAAACGCCTTGGACAATATCTACCTCTTAAGAGACTATATATCCCATTATCAAAACGCCTTGGACAGTATCCCTCCTAAGCAAAGCTTTAAGGCTGGAGCCGGCCAAAAGAGATGATGGGCGTTGTAGTCTCAAAGGGAAACATTCTTTCCAGCTGATGTGGCTTCTGAGGAATGATGAGAAGGAGGAGAGTGAGTCCTCTGTCCGAAGGGGAACTTTGGCCTTTGGCCGGGAGAAGGGCCGGGGAGGAGAGTGGGGATGCTGGGCTTTGGAGTGGCGAGGGGTTACTCACCGGCGAGGAGGGCGAGGGGCAGGAGGAGCCAGTAGAGGGCCCGGCAGAAGAGGCCCCGCTCCATGCCGCCTTCCTTCAGGAGGAGAAGGTCCCAAGGAGAAGGGGAGAAGGGAGAAGGGGCGCCCAAGTTCTCCGCCTGCAAGCCATCGCCTTTCCCCGCGAGGAAGAGGAGGAGGAAGGAAGGCAGCCCTTCGCCCTTCCCTTCGGAGCCCTGCCGCACGTGCCTCGGCCCGGCGCTTCTGCGTCAAACGGGAAGAAGGAGAAGAGAAGGAGGAGGAGAAGCCAAACCCCCGTCGCCGCCCCTCCGGAGGAGGAGGGCACCGGCGCCGCCCCTTCCCCCCCCTTGGCAGGACTGCCACTCCCATCATCTCTCAGCCTGGGCGCATTTGACCCACTTTGGGGGACTATAAATCCCATTATCCACCCGCCTTGGACAATATCCACCTCTTAAGGGACTATACATCTCATTTTCCACCCGCCTTGGACAATATCCACCTCTTAGTGGACTATAAATCCCATTATCCACCCGCCTTGGACAATATCCACCTCTTAGTGGACTATAAATCCCATTATCCACCCGCCTTGGACAATATCCACCTCTTAAGGGACTATAAATCCCATTATCCACCCGCCTTGGACAATATCCACCTCTTAGTGGACTATAAATCCCATTATCCACCCGCCTTGGACAATATTCACCTCTTGGGGGACTATAAATCCCATTATCCACCTGCCTTGGACAATATCCACCTCTTAAGGGACTATAAATCCCATTATCCACCCGCCTTGGACAATATCCACCTCTTAGTGGACTATAAATCCCATTATCCACCTGCCTTGGACAATGTTCACTTCTTCGGGGACTATAAATCCCATTATCCACCCACCTTGGACAATATTCACCTCTTAAGGGAATATAAATCCCATTATCCACCCGCCTTGGACAATATTCACCTCTTGAGGGACTATAAATCCCATTATCCACCCACCTTGAGCAATATCCACCTCTCTGGGGACTATAAATCCCATTATCCATCCACCATGGACATTATTCACCTCTTGGACTATGAATATTATCCACCTCTTCTCTTAGGGACTATAAATCCTATTATTCACATGCCTTGGACAATATCCACCTCTTAAGGGACTATAAATCCCATTATCCACCCACCTTGGACAATATTCACCTCTCTGGGGACTATAAATCCCATTATCCACATGCCTTGGACAATATTAACTTCTCTGGGGACTATAAATCCCATTATCCACAGGCCTTGGACAATATTCACCTCTCTGGGAACTATAAATCCCATTATCCATCCGCCTTAGAAAATATTCACCTCTGGGGACTACAAACTTTTATCCACCTGCCTTGGGACAATATTGACCCATTATCCACCAAATCTTGAACCACCCACCCCCATGACAATATTACCTTTTGACCATTTCTCCCTCTTTCGTGAATACAAGTTCCATAACCCACCAGCCTTGGATCATTTCCCTCTTTGGGGGACTACAAGTCCCATTATCCATCAGTGTTGAGAACTATATGTTTTATGAGAACTATATGACCCATTATCTGTCGGCCTTGCACCATTTCCCTCTGGGGACTACAAGTGCCATTATCCATTGGCCTGGAATCAGATTCCCTCATGGAGGGACTACAAATTCCATTATCCATACACCTTGCACCATTTCCCTCTCTTTGGCGGACCTTATGTCCCATTATCCATTAGCCATGTCCCATTGTCCATCAGGCATGGACCATTTTCCATCGTGGGGGACTACAAGTCCCATTATCCATAAGCTTTGGAACCTTTTCCTTTCCTAGAGGGACTATATGTCCTATTATCAGTCAACCTTGCACCATTTCCGACTTTGGGGACTACATGTCCCATTATACATCAGTCTTGGACCATTGGCCTCTCTTTGGAGACTACATGTCCTATTCTTTATCAGCCTTTGACTATATGTCCCATTATTAATCAGTCTTGGACCATTTCCTCCTCTTTGGGGAACTACAAGGCCCATTCCCCATCTGTCTTGGACAATTTCCACCTCTTTGGGGGAGTGCGCGTCCCATTATCCACTGCTTCAGACCATTCCTCTTTGGAGAATACATGTCCCATTATCCATCAGCTTTTAATCCTTCTCTCCCAGATTCCCCAACCCTAGTTTATTCCAACCGTGCATGGGAGTGATGGGTTAACCAGTGAAAGGGATTGTGGGTCATTGAAAGCAGGCCTGTTTGACCAGTCCAGGTCCTGGTTTTGACCTATAAAGCCCTATACAGTTCTGGCCCACCTTACTTGTCCGAATGTATCTCCCCTTATGTCCCACCTCGAAATTTACGGTCTTCTGGGGAGACTTTGCTCTTGGTCCCACATTTGGTGGGGACGAGAGACAGGGCCTTCTCGGTGGTGGCCCCTCGCCTGCGGTACAAATAAAGTTGATTATTATTGTTATTATTGTTGTTTTTATTGATTGTATACGTGGGCATCGAATCGCTGCCGGTTGTGAGCCCCCCCTCCAGGGGTAGAGAAGGGCAGGGTATAAATATTTGAAATAATAAATAAATAATAATAATAATTCTGCCAAAAAAAAAAAAAGAAGTCCTCAGTCAAATTGCAAAAGGATGCAGAATGAATGCAGTTCCATAACAGTTTTAACAGCCACAGCTCAGTGCAATGGCATCCTGGGATTTGTAGTTACGTGAGGCCCCGGCCCTGTGATATGGGGTGGCCAAGGCTCAAGACCTTGCAAAACTACAACTCCCAATCGTTCCATAGCAATTAAAGTGATGCCAAGCTGCATTCATTGTACAGTGCAGATGCATTTGTAAAACGTGCCTTTTTTGGCACTGGATCGACTCCAATGCTGCGGCCTGCCTAGACTTTGATTGGCGTTGATCGACCGACCGGAATAAATCACCATCAATTAATTAGCATAGAGTCCGCTTTGATTTCTCCCCAGAGTGCTTTTGTGGCTCAAAGCAATGGCTGGGAAGGTGCCAGAACTGCATGGATGTTTTAATGCTGGCAATTGTGATGGGACCTACAATCCCTTAGGTATCAAATGTATGTCTCTGGGGTTTTGGGGGAGTTAAGAGTCCAGCGACGCTTGCAAAGGCCAAAAGTGGAGAAGCTTTGTGACTATGCAGCTTGGAAGAGTTTACTGCTCTTTGGAGGGTTGCAAGTCCCATCATCCACCCGCCTTGGACAATCTTCACCTCTTGGGGGGGGAGACTATAAATCCCATTATCCACCCACCTTGGGCAATATTCACTTCTTGTGGACTATAAATCTCATTATTCACCCGCCTTGGACATTATTCACTTCTTGGGGAACTATAAACCCCATTATCAAAATACCTTGGACAATCTTCACCTCTTGGGGGGACTATAAATCCCATTATCCACCTCCCTTGGACAATATCCACCTTTTGGGGGGACTAAAAATCTCATTATTCACCCGCTTTGGACAATATTCACCTCTTGGGGAACTATAAACCCCATTTCAAAACACCTTGGACAATATTCACTTCTCGGGGGGACTATAAATCCCATTATCCACCCGCCTTGGACAATAATCACCTTAAGGGACTATAAATCCCATTATCTACCCACCTTGGACAATATTCACCTCTTAAGGGACTATAAATCCCATTATCCACATGCCTTGGGCAATATTCACCTTTCTGGGGACTATAAATCCCATTATCCACCCACCTTGGACAATATTCATCTCTTAAGGGACTATAAATCCCATTATCCACCCGCCTTGGACAATATTCAGTTCTCAGGGGTCTATAAACCCCATTATTCACCCTTCTTGGACAATATTCACCTCTTGGGGAACTATAAACCCCATTATCCACCCGCCTTGGACAATATTCACCTCTAAAGGGACTATAAATCCCATTATCTAACTGACTTGGGCAATATCCACCTCTCTGGGGACTAAAAATCCCATTATCCACCATGTGGAGGATTGCAAGTGCCATCATCCCCCAGACCTACTGTAGCTGGGACAAATCTCAGTTTTTTCTCTCTTTTGGGGTCAACAATTATTTTTTTCCCCTATAAGCCTTATTTGCCCCTTTCCTACCAGGCAGGGCTGTTGTCCTAAGCAAAGAGAGGCTCAGGCTGGGTTTTGTTGTTCTCAAAGAGGGGTTTATTTATGAGCCAAGCACAGCTTCACATGATGCGTGACTGCCACCTAGGGACTTCTATGCAAAGTGGACAACTTTGTTTCATGCATGCCAGTGTTTACAATGAAATTGCACAACATGGCTTTCAGCCTATGTATATAAAGCATGACCCCCAACCATAATGTAGTCGAGCCAGGAAGCCCCAAATCCAGGAGATCTAACCGCAGAGAGTCCCCAGTATTCCTCTTGGCCCATGGCCCACTTTGCACCAGTACCAAGCCTTTTTTCCTTTTCTGCCTCACCTGGTCCCATACACCGCTACATCAACCTTGTCCCTCCCAGGAAACCCAGCCACCATTACCTCCCATCTCCACATTTACAACACTTCATACAGCACATAGTATGGAAGACATTTTGGCCACACGTTACAAAACAATAAATAAACACTCTGCCATTTCTCCCATCGTTTCCTCTTCTTCCTTCCTCTCTCCCTATCCTTTCTCCGGCCTGGGGGAAGCATATCCCAGCTCAAAAACGACAGCTTTTGGGGCAGTTCGGCCCAAAGAGATCTCTTCAGGGGGGTGGGTGAAAGGCAAGCATTGATGCCAAAGGAAGATCTAGTTCTCTCTAGTACTGCAGCCTCATTTGCCCCTTTCTGATTGTTTTTTCTTCTCCTGGACTGTTCCTGATGTTTCTACCTGGCTGATTTAGCCAAGAAGCCTTGTTTTCCATCATGGACCCTCAGTGACTTTGCCACTGCTTTGCACCCCAAGCCCAAAGGCCCTGCAGTTCTCAAGGACATCTAAGGAAACTATAACTCCCAGAAGGAAAGCAGCATTTTGTTGGTTGTTTTAAGATCACAACTTTGGGAGCAACAGCTGCATGGGAATGTGTTGGGGATAATTGCTGGGGATCTCTGTATTTCCCTCACCCCTGTGTCCCTGTACGTACAGTGTGGCTTCATAAGTTTTCCCTTTGACTCCTTGTAACTCTTCCCTTCCCCTTCTTGCCCTTAGTTAAGAAAGACTGCCTTGAGGGTGTTTACTATTTTTGTCAAGAGGAAATGCGACTGAGCCCTGTTCCCAAAACCTTTGTGGATCACCATATTCATATTGCATGCGGTTTCTGGTGGAGATCTTGTTATGGAAAAGCTAAGCTCTTGTCTTAAGCCCCACGCTTCATCAGTCCTGAGGCAGGTTTAACGGTCGGATTTCTAGTCTAACTAAATTAGCCTCTGGAACTTGGACAATAAATGTTTGCTCTTCACAGCGGGTAACCCACCTGGCCTCGGAAACCAAGGTGTGCCCCAAAATAAGTCATTTTGTCACCAAAAGGGTCTGAGTGAATCACCAGGCCTTCTTCCTCTTCTCCCTCATTCACATATGGATGGGACACATCAATCCAATGACTTCATCATCTCCAGGTGTTGCCCCAGGTCGTTACCTGGCCCGGACTCTTTGTTTTCATTCATATGCCAACCTGTCAGTAATCCCCGCCTAAGCCTTCCTTCCTGGAACTCCATATATGGCCACAGACCTCTGATTGGCCGAAGCCGGCAAGTGGGAGCGAGCGCTGATAGGCTCCCTGGAACTGACCGGCCTCCCGCCCATCAGCTGGCCTCAACGTTCCAACCAATCACCAGCAGAGCCGGCCAGGAGGAAGTGGGCGGGAAATTCAATTGTTTTGACAGTTCTGTAACCTTTAAAAACCAATGTTTTGAATGTATATGCATGCGTTCTTTGCGGGAATCAGGGTATTGCGGTTCGCATCCTCTCAGCTGAGCAGAATAAACAATTTCATGGCATCTACCTTGCAGTATTGGTGAGCATAATTGGATCTACGGGAGGCGGGTAGGCTACGAGGACCTAGTCGCTCCGGGCTCACCAGGTTAACCGAACCCTCGCGGCCTCTGTCCCGCAGTCGGTCTGCGGGACTTGTCCGGTTGTTCGACAACCGGTCTGTGGGATTGTCTGGTTGTTCGACAACAATAACATTATTTTCCTTGCTCTTTCACAACTGTAATTTTGCTACTGTTATGAATCGTAGTGGACCAGGCTGTGGCACAGCTAGTTAGTAGCCAGCTGCATTAAATCACTAGGTGTTAAAGGGAAATGATTTTGTCCATGGCGTCTGTCCACTTAGAAGGTGAAAACTATAAATCTCATCTCGTCCTGGAGCCAGAATGGCCTGCTTGCTTCCGGTGGGGGGTGGGGGTGGGGGTTATCCCAGGGGTTGACCACAGCAGGCTCCGCGGGTCATCCGGTTTCTGGACAACCACGAGACGGCGGCAGGATCGGTCATTGCGGTGAGGAGCCATGGATGACAATCAGCTGGTCTCCATTTAAAGTTTATTTATTTCTAATTTTAAAAAGTTATTCCCAAGGCGTAGGGGCCCAAAGTGTAAAAGCGAGATAGCAGTTAGTCTTATAATTAGCCTAGGAAAAATATGACACCAAAATAGAGACGATACTTTGACCTGTGGATACGGACCCCCGATGGGTTTCCGTATCCGCGGTTCAGAGGAATGTAGTTTCGGCCTCCCCAGGACGCTGTAAGAGCATCTCAGGTGAGCCGATCTGCGGCTCAGGAAAGGAAAAGTTCATACTTTGAGAGAGTTGGAGACAGTAAAGGAGACAATGTATCACTATGGAGAGGGAAAAGTTACAATTAAATGATTCTTTATTGGAGGATTTGTTACAATGTTAGGGTTGACTCTATTATTTTTATTCCATTTATTATTTCACTCTATTATTTTTATTCCATTTATTATTTTTCTGAATTTATTATTGTTATTACTACATTTATTATTTCACTCTATTATTTTTATTCCATTTATTATTTTACTCTATTGTTTTTATTCCATTTATTATTTTTCCCAATTTATTATTGTTATTATTCCATTTATTATTTTACTCTATTATTTTAATTCCATTTATTATTTTTCTCAATTTATTATTATTATTATTCCATTTATTATTTTACTCTATTATTTTAATTACATTTATTATTTTTCTCAATTTATTATTGTTATTATTACATTTATTATTTCACTCTATTATTTTTATTCCATTTATTATTTTTCTCGATTTATTATTGTTATTATTACATTTATTATTTTACTCTATTATTTTAATTACATTTATTATTTTTCCCAATTTATTATTGTTATTATTACATTTATTATTTCACTCTATTATTTTTATTCCATTTATTATTTTACTATATTATTTTAATTACATTTATTATTTTTCTCAATTTATTATTGTTATTATTACATTTATTATTTTATTATTATTTTTATTCCATTTATTATTTTTCTCAATTTATTATTGTTATTATTACATTTATTATTTTACTCTATTATTTTATTCCATTTATTATTTTACTCTATTATTTTTATTCCATTTATTATTTTTCCCAATTTATTATTGTTATTATTCCATTTATTATTTCACTCTATTGTTTTTATTCCATTTATTATTTTTCCCAATTTATTATTGTTATTATTCCATTTATTATTTCACTCTATTGTTTTTATTCCATTTATTATTTTTCCCAATTTATTATTGTTATTATTCCATTTATTATTTCACTTTATTATTTTACAATTTATTATTGTTATTATTCCATTTATTATTTCACTCTATTATTTTAATTACATTTATTATTTTTCCCAATTTATTATTGTTATTATTCCATTTATTATTTCACTCTATTATTTTTATTCCATTTATTATTTTTCTCAATTTATTATTGTTATTATTCCATTTATTATTTCACTCTATTATTTTTATTCCATTTATTATTTTTCTCAATTTATTATTGTTATTATTCCATTTATTATTTCACTCTATTATTTTTATTCCATTTATTATTTTTCTCAATTTATTATTGTTATTATTCCATTTATTATTTCACTCTATTATTTTTATTCCATTTATTATTTTTCTCAATTTATTATTGTTATTATTCCATTTATTATTTCACTCTATTATTTTTATTCCATTTATTATTTTTCTCAATTTATTATTGTTATTATTCCATTTATTATTTCACTCTATTATTTTTATTACATTTTATTATTTTTATTGTTAATTTTTATTATTGTTATTATTTTTATTCCATTTATTATTTTTCTCTATTATTTTTATTCCATTTATTATTTTTATTCCATTTATTATTTATTATTATTATTATTCCATTTATTATTTCACTTTATTATTTCATTATTTCTTATTATTTTTATTCCATTTATTATTTTTTTATTCCATTTATTATTTTTCAATTTATTATTGTTATTATTCCATTTATTATTTCACTCTATTATTTTTATTCCATTTATTATTTTTCTCAATTTATTATTGTTATTATTCCATTTATTATTTCATTATTTTTATTCCATTTATTATTTTTCTCAATTTATTATTGTTATTATTCCATTTATTATTTCACTCTATTATTTTTATTCCATTTATTTTTCCCCCATTTATTATGATTATTATTCTATTTATTATTTTCCTCTATTATTGTTATTATTACATTTATTATTTTACTTTATTATTATTGTAAGAATACTTGAGCACATTTTTTACATTGAAGGTGGTTAGAATAATGGCTTAATCAGAGTTAAACCATTAAAAAATTAAAAAATTTTAATGGTAAATATTCAAAAACACTGGACCTGCTGATCCGGGGCGCGGCGCCTTTAAGAGGCGGGCTTCCTCCAACGCGGGAAAAGAAAGGGGAGAGGCGGAGCTTTGCGCAGAGCGCGGGAAAGCCGGCGAGATAGAGCTTTGGGCAGCAGCGCGAGTGTTCCATCGGGAGGAGGCTGAGCGTTCCTATTGGGCGAGAGGCGGCGGGATAGAACCTTGGGGGCTTGAGAGTTCCATCGGGGAGAAAGAGGAAAGAGGGTCTCCACGTGGCCGGGATGGCGCAGCTCCGGGTGACTGATTTCTTCCAGCAGAGCAAAGGCGTCTCCTCCTCCTCCTCCGGGCGCCGCAAGGCAAGCCAGCCGGAGACCCCCCCGCTGGACTCTCCCTGGACCCCGGCAGGCAGCGGCAGGAAGCGCCCCAGGACCGAGCCCGGCGGCAGGGGCCAGGCCTCGGCCAAGAAGAGGCTCCTCATGGCGCCCCCGGAGGGAGAAGGAGAAGGCCGGCAGCAGCAGCAGCAAGCCTCGGTGAGTGAGGGAGCCCACACTGCATGGCTGGGGATCTATGCTCTCAGCATCTGGGAGTTGTAGTTTCAGGAGGGCTTATTATTATGCCTCACCAAACTATTACATTATTATTATTATGCCTCACTAAATGGTTATTACTATGTTTCACCAAACTATTAGATTATTATATTATTATTATTATATCTCAGCAAGCAATAATACTATAATAATAACCTTTATTTTTATCCCACCCCAGCAAACTATTGTTATTATGCTTCACCAAACTATTATATTATTATGCCTCACTAAACTATTATTATTATTATGCCTCACCGGATGATTATACGATTATTATTATTATTATATCTCAGCAAGCAATAATCTATATATATAAAGGAACAGTCGTCATGTGAAGACTACCTCAAACAGAGAAACCTTACAAGGCAGAAACACAAAACTTGCCAACAGAAATAGGCCTCAAGCAAGGTACGTTTGTAGCAAAGAAACTTCCCCCCTCAAAACCTAAAAGGTCCCCAAAACAACGAGTAAGAAAACCTACATTTCCCAGCATCCTCCGGGGCAGCCAAAGACTCCCCAGCCTCTACCTTCTGAACAACATGATTGGCTGCCAATAAGGGCGGATTTGCATAACTGCTGCACTGGCCAGCCAACATGAAAATTCCGATCCATAAAAAACTGCCAAAACAGAATAAGGAAAAGGCCTGAGCCAATCCCCAACATTTCCCAGCAACCTCCGGGCTGCCAAAGACTCCCCAGCCTCTACATTCTGACAACATGATTGGCTGCCAATAAGGGCGGATTTGCATAAGTGCTGTACTGGCCAGCCAACATGAACATTCCGACCCATAACAAACTGTCAGAGGAGTGCCAGAGCCTCCTCCAACACTTTCAAATCAGAAGCCCATGATGGAGATCAACACCATTCAAGGGGAGCTCTTCTTCCTTTCCCAAAAGATCTCCAGTGGCTTGGAATTCCACATTAATAAGAGGACCATCCAGCAACAATGGGGTTTGCCAAGGAGGGTGCTCCAGCCCCCCCTCTATATGCTGGCTCCAAGGGAAGGAGGTCATCACCAAGTACCTTCTGATGCCCAGCGCTGGAAGAGCTCCCTCAGATGGCCTGTCCATGAGGAAAGCCTCCTCGGACATCGACCAATGGGTGCAAAAGACACAGAGCAGGACATCTTGAAAAAGAGAGGAGCAGAAAGTAAGCTAGACATGAAGATATTGAGAAAGGTGGCTAAAAAGGGTACGGAAAGGATGTTTAACAGTCCCCCAACAGACACTGGACGCACCTGTGAAGATAGAGATCCCCTGACAGGACAAGCCCTCCCCAAGCTGATCCGTCCTGGCCATGGCACAAGTCAAACCCGAAGGACTGCAGGCAAAGAGCTGAGGCACAAACATAACACACCCAATTCACTTCAACACCATAAGTCACATCAATTCCAACCCTTACATACTCAGACTTTCTCGCATCTCCTAAATAGGGCACAGCAACCTTTATTTATATCCCACCCCCTCAGCAAACTATTATTATGCTTCACCAAACTATTATATTATTATGCCTCACTAAACGATTATTATTATTATGCCTCACCGGACGATTATACGATTATTATTATTATATCTCAGCAAGCAATAATACTATAATAATAACTTTTATTTATATCCTACCCCTCACCAAACTATTACATTATTATTATGCCTCAACAAACTATTGTTCTTATGTCTCACCAAACTGTTATATTATTATTATGCCTCACCGGACGATTATATTATTATATCTCAGCAAGCAATAATACTATAATAATAACCTATATTTATATCCCACGACTCACCAAACTATTGTTATTATGCTTCACTGGACGATTATACTATTATTATTGTATCTCAGCAAGCAATAATACTATAATAATAACCTTTATTTATATCCCACGCCTTACCAAACTATTATTATGTTCCACCAAATTATTACATTATTATTGTTATGCCTCACCAAACTATATTATTATTATGCCTCAACAAACTATTACTGTTATTATGTTTCACCAAACTATATTATTATGAGTCAGCAAACTATTATTATTATGTTTCTCCAAAATGTTAATATTGGTATTATTAGGTTTAATCAAACTATATTATTTATTATTTCTCACCAAACTGTTATTATTGGTATTATATTATGTTTCACCAAACCATATTATTACTATTATGCCTCACCAAATTGTTATTATTCTGCCAAATTAAATGATTATTATCATTATCATGACTCATCAAACTATGATGTTTCACCAAACTATTATTATGCTTCACTAAACTATATTATTATTATTATTTCTCACCAAACTTATTGTTATTGGTGTTATTAGGTTTCACCAAACTATATTATTATTATTTCTCACTAAACTTATTATTATTGGTGTTATTAGGTTTCACCAAACTATATTATTATAATTATTATGCCTCACCAAATTGTTATTATTCTGCCAAATGAAATGATTGTCATTATCATGACTCATCAAACTACTATTATGTTTTACCAAACTATTATATTATTGTTATGCCTCACCAAACTATATTATTATTATGCCTCACAAAACTATTATTGTTATTATGTTTCACCAAACTATTATTATGCTTCATTAAACTATATTATTATTATTATGCCTCACAAAACTATTATTGTTATTATGTTTCACCAAACTATTATTATGCTTCACTAAACTATATTATTATTATTTCTCACCAAACTTATTATTGGTGTTATTAGGTTTCACCAAACTGTATTATTATTATGCCTCACCAAATTGTTATTATTCTGCCAAATTAAACGATTGTCATTATCATGACTCATCAAACTACTATGTTTCACCAAACTATTATATTATTGTCATTATCATGACCCACCAAACTATTACATTATTATGTTTCACCAAACTATTATTATTGGTGTTATTATTAGGTTTCACCAAACTATATTATTATTATTATTATGCCTCACCAAATTGTTCTTATGCTGCCAAATTAAATAATTATCATTATCATGACTCATCAAACTACTATTATGTTTCACCAAACTATTATATTATTGTCATTATCATGCCTCACCAAACTATTATTATTATAATTATTATTATCCTTCAGGAGACTCGGTGGCTCACAATACTGGAAACTCAAGGTTTATAGTCATGCAAGAGAAAATGCCTCTCTAGGCCCTCCAATGCCTTTCTGTGTCCAGACTCAGCTAGGCTGACCATAGAATCATGCTGGAAGATCTAGGAATTCCCAGGGAAGCGTTCTCCTTGGTTAATGTCTTTTGGAGAGAACCTTCTGCAGGTGTTTGTGACCCACTGTTTCTCTTCCAGGCCCCCGGACCCTGCGTGGCTCCGCCTCTTGGGCCCCACAGCCCTTCGGGTCTGGATAAGAAGGCAAAGGATTTGACCAATGTGATTCTTTCACCTGGCCTGAAACCAGAGGCGGAAGCAGAGGAGAGTCCTCCAGCGGAGAAGGTGAGCCTTTTAGGAAGTCGTGGAAGGAGGCATTGTTGGAGGTGACAGCACCCAGAGTCCCTCAGTTGCCAGGCTCCCTTTGCTTTGTGTTGCATCTGAGAGCGCCCATCTCCACAATCCCTATGGCAGGGGTAGCGAACCTACGGCTCGCGAGCCATGTGTGGCTCTTTTCATGATTGCATCTGGCTCTCCAGAACATCCCGGGCCTCGGTTTCCCAGCATGCAGCGAGGAGGAATGATGCAAATGCGCCGCGACTGCTGCCTCCGCGCTGCCATCGGCGCCTCTCCTCATCCCCCACTGCACTCGGGGCCCTGCGCCCTCTTCTCCCCCTTCACCCTTTCCTTCTACTTTTTCCCTCTCTCCCCTTCCTTTTTTCTTCTATTCTCCCTCTTCATTCCTTCCTCGTCCTTCCTTTCTTTCTCCTTCAGCCTTTCCTTCTCTCCTTCCTTTCCCTCCCTCATTCCCCTTCCTTCTTTCCCCCCTTCACCCTTCCCTTTTCCTTCTCTCCTTCCTTTTCCCTCCCTTTCTCTTCCTTCTTTCCTCCATTCTCCCTCTTCATTCCTTCCTCGTCCTTCCTTTCTTTCTCCTTCAGCTTTTCCTTCTCTCCTTCCTTTCCCTCCCTCATTCCCCTTCCTTCTTTCCTCCATTCTCCCTCTTCCTTCCTTCCTCTTCCTTTCTTTCTCCCCTTCACCCTTTCCTTTTCCTTCTCTCCTTCCTTTTCCCTCCCTCTCTCTTCTTCCTTCTTTCCTCCATTCTCCCTCTTCCTTCCTTCCTCTTCCTTTCTTTCTCCCCTTCACCCTTTCCTTCTCTCCTTCCTTTTCCCTCCCTCTCTCTTTCCTTCTTTCCTTCATTCTCCCTCTTCCTTCCTTCCTCTTCCTTCCTTCCTTTTTCCCTTCACCCTTTCCTTCTCTCCTTCCATTTACCTCCCTCTCTCCTCTTCCTTCATTCCTTTCTCTTCTTTCCCCCCAAGTATTCCTTCCCTTCTCCTTCCTTTGTTTTCACTTCCCCCTCTCTCTCCTTCTTTCTTTTCTTCTTTTCCCTTCATTATTTTACTTTTTCCTCACTCCCTTCCCTTTCTTTCTCCCACCCTTTCCTTTCCACCCTTCCCATTTCCTTCTTTCTTTTCCCCTCCTTTTTTTCTCCTGCTTTTCTTTTCTTCTTTTTCCATAGTTTGTTCTTCTTTTCTTCTTCTCCCCTTCCATCCTTTATTTCCTCTGTCTTCCTTTCTTTCTCTTCCCCTTCTTTCCGCCTTCTCTTCCTTCCCAGAGTCCTGAGCATGCCTTTTGCAGAGCCAGGTCTGAAGTGTCCCAGAGTCATTCTGCCGGGGAATCCTTTTCTCATCGTATGTACGTATAGACTCACATTTAGTTGAATTCAGTCTTAAAATATATAATATATATTATATGGCTCTCACTGAAATAAATTTCCAAATATTTTGCTTTCATGGCTCTCTCAGTCAAAAAGGTTCCCGACCCCTGGACTAGAGAATTAGAGAACATAGAATTGCATGCTACCTATAGATCAGGGCTGCCCAACTGGCGGCCCGAGGGCCGTATACAGCCCCCCAGCCCCTTCCCTCCGGCCCCCTAAGCTTTTTAATAAAAAATAAAAATTGAAAAATAAAAAACACTTACTTCCGGGTTCGGAGCAAGTATCGTGAGAATACGAAATCCACACGGGATTTCGCTGTCAACGCGAGATCACGCCGCCGTTGACAGCGAAATCCCGTGTGGATTGCATATTCTTGCGATACTCTTCGGCTACTCTACTACTGGATCGCTGAGGCCCACAGACGCGATTAGGACCTTCTTCGACTCAGTCGGTCGTCGCCTCTCTCGTCGTCCGGGTACTCCTGGATCCTGCGCTTTTGGAAAAGGTAGGCCGAAGCAGGGGGCTCCTCAGGGGGCTCCTCATTCCCTCCCCCATCTCCCCTCATGTATTAAATATAAAATTAAACATATTTAAAGATGAAATAAGGGGAGATGGGATACATTAAAATAAGGGGGGTAGGGGAGGATAGAATTGAATATATTTAATATTTAATATTAAATTAAAATAAGGGGAGAGGGGAGGATGGAATTAAATATATTTAATATTAAATTAAAATAAGGGGAGAGGGGAGGATGGAATTAAATATATTTAATATTTAATATTAAATAAAAATAAGGGAGGGGGGAGGATGGAATTAAATATATTTAATATTAAATAAAAATAAGGGGGGGGGGATGGAATTAAATATATTTAATATTAAATAAAAATAAGGGGGAGGGGAGGATGGAATTAAATATATTTAATATTAAATAAAAATAAGGGGAGGAGGATGGAATTAAATATATTTAATATTAAATAAAAATAAGGGGAGAGGAGGATAGAATTAAATATATTTAATATTAAATAAAAATAAGGGGAGATGGGAGGATAGAATTAAATATATTTAATATTAAATAAAAATAAGGGGAGAGGGGAGGATGGAATTAAATATATTTAATATTAAATAAAAATAAGGGTGAGGGGAGGATGGAATTAAATATATTTAATATTAAATAAAAATAAGGGGGAGGGAGGATGGAATTAAATATATTTAATATTAAATTAAAATAAGGGGGAGGAGGATGGAATTAAATATATTTAATATTAACTAAAAATAAGGGGAGAGGGGAGGATGGAATTAAATATATTTAATATTAAATAAAAATAAGGGGAGAGGGGCGGATAATATTAAATAAAAATAAGGGGGAGGGGAGGATGGAATTAAATATATTTAATATTAAATTAAAAAAGGGGGAGGAGAGGATGGAATTAAATATATGTAATATTAAATTAAAATAATTTAATATCTAACCCCTGCATTTTATCTCAGTAAAAGATTATATTTGACTGTATGCATGCAGGGGCGGGGGCCAAGCCGGGGAGAGGGCGGGGGCAGACCCTACGGCCCCCCAGGTCATCAGTGACCGGAATTCAGGCCCCTGGGCTGGTAGAAGTCTGACAGCCCTGCTATAGATGGCATTGGAGGACTGTAGAATTGCATTGGGAGACCTTCAGATTGCATTGAAGCATAGAATTCCATTGGATGGCATTATAATTGCATTGGAGGACCATAGAGTTGCATTGGAGAACCTACTGATTGCATTGGAGGACCTATAAGGGCTGTTCTTCTATGTAGAAACTTCAAGGTCCTCCAGTACACCTGGAGGAAAGTGGCCTTAGAGGAGCTAGAGGTCGCTGAAGAGGACATTTTTGAACTGCCGTGACTAAGGCGGGGGCTCATTTATGTTCTGTTTTTCCCCAGCAAGAGACGTCCACGGAGAAGCTGACACAGCTGAGAAGCCGCCTGGAAAAAATCCGAGCGTTGACCCAGAAAGCCCGATTGCCAAAGGGAGCCCCCGAGGCGGACGTCGACCTCAAGATCCGCCTGAAACGGGTCCGGCTGCTGGAATCCAAGATCCGAGAGAGGAAGAACTCCAAACAGGGGAAAGAAGCCGATTTGAGCAAGAAAGATCCGGAACCCAGCGGCGAGAGCAGGCAAGGAGGGCTTCTCTCTCTCTCTCTCTCTTTCTCTCTGTGTCAGGAGTGACTTGAGAAACTGCAAGTTGCTTCTGGTGTGAGAGAATTGGCCGTCTGCAAGGGCGTTGCCCAGGGGACACTTGGATGTTTGATGTTTTGATGTTTTTCCATCCTTATGGGATGCTTCTCTCATGTCCCTGCATGAGGAGCTGGAGCTGATAGAGGGAGCTCATCTGCGCTCTCCCCGGATTCGAACCTGCGACCTGTCGGTCTTCAGTCCTGCCGACACAGGTGTTTAACCCACTGCTCCACCGGGAGCTCCTATGTTATATTATATTACTATATAATATAATATATTACTGTATAATTTATTGTATGTAATATATTACCATATATAATATATTATACTATATATAATGTATGTAATATTGTATTACTATATAATGTAAGCTATGTGATGTTATTTACCATATGTATGTAATATATATAATATATATCCTACATATAATGTATGTAATGCATTACTATATAATATAATGTATTGAATATATTACTATGTATAATGCTAATAGTACTATATATAATGGAGGAGGAGGAGGGCAGAGGGAGGAGGAGCGGCATGGTCCTGCCTCCGGCATGGAGAGGCTTCGGATGGCCAGCGTGGGAGCGTCTGTGCTGGCGGCGTGGCGGGGAGGAGCCTTTGGACGACTTCCTGCAGCCCCGGATGAGCTGGCTGAGGCATTCTGGGAACCGTAGTTTCCTGACTCCTATGGCTCCCAGAATGCCTCAGCCAGCTCATCCGGGGCTACAGGAATTTGTCCAAAGTCTCGTCCCCGCCACGCCACCGGCACAGACGCTCCCACGCTGGCCATCCGAAGCCTCTCCATGCCAGAGGAATGAGGAAGAGGCGGAGAGCCTGGGGCAAGCCAAAGCCGCCGCTCCAAAGGGATTCAGGCACACCAAAGCCGCCGCGATGGGATGGCGGCAGCGGCACCCCTTCTTCTTGGCCCCGCCCCGACACCCTTCTCCCGGGCCGTAGTTTGCCCACCCCTGGTGTAGATGCACCTAACTGTATTCCTGGCCTAGATCCACATACTAATTTTGTATGCTTCCTCCCCTGAAATCAGAGAGAATGTGCCGGCCTACCAGCGCTTCCATGCTCTCGCCGAGGATGTTCCCCCCGGCCTTGCGCTGCCTTATAAGTACAGAGTCCTGGCCGAGATGTTCCGCAGTGCGGACACCATCGTGGGGATGCTCTTCAACCGGTCGGAGACGGCCACCTTTGCCAAGGTCAAGCAAGGCGTCCAGGACATGATGCGCAAGTGAGTAGGCAGCAATGACAGCCCCTTCTGGGGGTACGTCTGCACTGTGAACTTAACGCAGTTTGATCCCACTTGAACTACCGCGGCTCAGTGCTAAGGACTCTTAGAAGGCGTAGTTTCAGAAATGTCATTCACGTTCTGTGCCAAAGAGGGCAAAATATAGTATACTTAATTTTGACCGAACACAAAGTAAATATATTTTTATACTTTGCATCAAAACCAGCCTATGTGCAGTGATTCTATACAAAGCATTATACTGCCATCTATTGGAATTAACTGGTATTGTTTCAGTCTATTCGTATGATTAACACCACTCTATTGGTTTATATGCATCTATATATATAAAGGAGACACGGTCGTGCCTTGACGATCATAGACAACTAAACCATGCCATGCAGAAGCACTAAACTAGCCAGCCCATAGAACCATAACCCTCGGTACCAACTAGGCCCAAAAACCAGACCCTAGGTACCTCCCAACACCCCCAAAAACGAGCCCCAAAAAACCACCAAGGGAATTCCCATCCCGGCCTCTTCGCTGCCAGCGCAAACGCTTAGAACGTTCGCGCATGGCAGCCAACACTCACCCTCGCCTCCTCCTCCTCAGGAACAGCGGCGGGACAGCGGCGATGCAGCGAGGGGCAAAGGAGAAGCCGAGCCGGCTTCTCCTTAGCCCCCTCCTCCTCCTCCCATCCACGGCACGGCCGCCGCTTTCCCGGGACAGCGGGGGCCGTGCCGTGGATGCAGCGGGGGGCAAAGGAGAAGCCGAGCCGGCTTCTCCTAGCCCCTCCTCCTCCTCCCTCCATCCACGGCACGGCCCCGCTTTTCGGGACAGCGGGGCCGTGCCGTGGATGCAGCGGGGGGCAAAGGAGAAGCCGAGCCGGCTTCCCCTTAGCCCTCCTCCTCCCTCCCCTCCATCCACGGCACGGCCTTCCCCGGGACAGCGGGGCCGTGCCGTGATGCAGCAGGGGGCAAAGGAGAAGCCGAGCCGGCTTCTCCTTAGCCCCTCGCTGCATCCACGGCACGGCCCCGCTGTCCCGGAAAAGGGCACAACAACGTGTGCCGGGCTCAGCTAGTGTTGATATAAACCCCTTTGTTGTGGGCAAACTATAACTCCCATGAATCAAAATAATTGAGCCATGTCCATTAAAGTGATGCCAAAATGTGTGTGCGCACGCATGTAACATATATAATAATACAATAAATGCATATATATATAACTATATATACATGTGTTTGTATATATGTGTATGTGTAACATACATAATATGTGCAATAAAATGCATATATCATATATACACTATATGAATGTGCAGGGCCGTACCCAAGATTTTGATCGGGGGCTGAGTATGGGTGAGAGAGGGTCTACCCTAGCAAACCTTTTGTATTGTTATCTCCCATGCATATGGGATATATTGAGCATGGTGATCAGATCATGATATGAATACACATAACAGTTTAAATAATGTACCAGTTAGACTTTCCGGGGGTTCAGCCTGTGTATGTGTGTTTATATATAACAATACATACAGTAAAATACATATATCATATACACACTGTATGTTTGTAAATATATATAACTACATACAATAAATGAATACACCATATATACACAACAATACACACAATAAAACAATATATATGCGCAATGTGTATGCATATTTAATACTATAAAATGCATATATCACACATATATACTGTGTGTATGTATATATTTAGTGTGTAGATTTATGCTATATGCATTTTCATTGTATGTATTCCATATGTTATGTTTTGACTTTGTTGAACTCCGCTTTGTCTTTGGGAGAGGCAGGTAAAAAATAAACTTCTTATTATTAGATACGTAACAGGATTAGTACACAGCAAACAAGATTACTATACTGGTTGCTGCATTTGATCACACATCGGGCCCTTCCCAAGTGTCTAGGACAGGGGTGCTCATTAGGTAGATCGTGATCTACTGGTAGATCGTGTAGCGCAATGGTTCTCAACCTTCCTAATGCTGTGACCCCTTAATACAGTTCCTCACGTTGTAGTGACCCCCAATCATATAATTATTTCAATGCTCCTTCACAACTGTGATTTTGCTATTGTTATGAAGCGTAATGTAAATATCTGATATGCAGGATGTATTTTCATTCACTGGTCCAAATTTGGCACATCTACCCAATATGCCCACATTTGAATATTGGTGGGATTGGAGGGAGGGATTGTCATTTGGGAGTTGTAGTTGCTGGGATTTATAGTTCACCTACAATCAAAGAGCATTCTGAACCCCACCAATGGAGGAATTGAACCAAACATGGGACACAGAATTCCCATGACCAACAGAAAATACTGGAAAGGTTTGGTGGGCATTGACCTTAAGTTTTGGAGTTGTAGTTCACCTACGTCCCAAGAGCACTGTCAACTCAAAACAATGATGGGTCTGAACTAAACTTGGCATGAATATCAATATGCCCAAATGTGAACACTGGTGGAGTTTGGGGAAAATAGACTTGACATTTGGGAGTTGTAGTTGCTGGGATTTATAGTTCACCTACAATCAAAGAGCCTTTTGAACTCCACAAAAGATAGAATTGGGCCAAACTTCCCACACACACACACCCCATGATCAACAGAAAATGCTGTGTTTTGTGATGATCTTTGGCGACCCCTCTGACACCCCCTTGTGACCCCTCTAGGGGTCCCGACCCCCAGGTTGAGAAACACTGGCGTAGGGCGTCCTGGTAGATCGCAGGCAGGGCGGGAGGAAGGCTCAGTCCTGTTCCGCAGGCTCCCGATGCCGCTCAGGTGCAGAAGGAGGTTGGACTGGATGGAGCTTGGAAGTCTCCTCTTATTCTAGGAACCCATTATTATTATTATTATCATCATCAGAGGCTGTGAGGAATGCTTTGATTGTGTTTTTCCGTTATGGCAGAAGGAGGTTGGACTTGATGGCCCTTGGAGGTCTCCTTCTACTCTAGGAACCTGTTGTTGTTATTATTATTAGTAGTAGGAGCAGAATGAATATTATCATTATTATGAATACATACAGGGGCTTATTATACTCACATTTAGTTGAATTCAGTCTTAAAATATATGCCTCTCACTGAAATAAATTTCCAAATATTTTGCTTTTATGGCTCTCTGAGTAGTGGGGAGGTAGATGATTGTGACTTGGTTGTTTTATAAGTAGCTCGCATGCTGAAAAAGTGTGAGCACCCCTGGTCTAGGACTATGTAATGCAGGGGTCTGGAACCTATGGCTCGCGAGCCAGGTGTAGCTCTTTCGATGATTGCATCTGGCTCGCATATTTCAGTTCTCCTTCCGCGCGTTAAGCAGCAGCTCAGAACCTTCGCTCGAGGCTAGCCTCTGCTTCAGCGGTTCTCAACAAGGGGGTAGCTGGGCCGTTTTCCGGGGGTCGCGAAGCCGTCTCGGTTGTCCCCGCCCCCTCTGCCTCTCCAAAATGGCTCCTGTGCAAACCAAACAGCCAGGCGCCCCACAGGGATACAGGGAGTCAGGAGGAGGAGCTTGGAGGCAATGTCATGCGCGGGAGAAAGCACGCTTCTCACCTCTCGCCCCTGCCGAGCTCAGAAGGGACGAGGGGTAAGCACAATGCCCCCCGCATGGCCAAGGCTATCCAGGCAGTCTTTGGTGCTTGCCCCCACCGGGGTCAGAAGGTTTACAATTCCAACGCCGGGAGAGGGGCGCACCCCGGCGTTGCAAGCACGCGGGGGGAAGAGGCCTCGTGCAGGGAGCACACGCCCAGGGGCCGATGGAGCTCTCTGCTTTCCTCTTCTTGAGCTGCAAGGAGAGGTGTGTAATAACTCTATAATAATAATAATATATTATTATTATTATTCAAATATTTACTTTGACATCGAATATGTTTGGGATGGGGAAGTATTTAATTGTTTTCCTAAATCTAGTGCCTTTTCCAAACGCGCAGGATCCAGGAGTACCCGGACGACGAGAGAGGCGACGACCGACTGAGTCGAAGAAGGTCCTAATCGCGTCTGTGGGCCTCAGAGATCCAGTAGTAGAGTAGCCGAAGAGTATCGCGAGAATACACAATCCACATGGGATTTTGCTGTCAACGCCGGCGTAATCTCGCATTGACAGCTAAATCCCGTGTGGATTGCGTATTCTCGCGATACTTGCTCCGAACCCGGAAGTAGGTATTTTTTTTAAATTTTTATTATTATTTTTTTCATTTTTCATTTTTCATTTAAAAGCTTAGGGGGCCGTAGGGAAGGCGCTGGGGGGCCTTATACGGCCCCCGGGCCGCCAGTTGGACAGCCCTGATCTAGTGGTTGTCGTTTGTACCAAGAGTGCATTCACTGCCTTTCAAGGAAGCCTTGGGGGCGACGATCGACCTGCAAAGTGAATCCTATCCATTTAATGTTTTTCGTGCTATAGGCAATTTGAGGAGCGCAACGTGGGTCAGATCAAAACGGTGTTTCCCGATTCGTACATTTTGCGCCAAGAGAAGAACATCCCCACTTTTGGCCGTGGAGGACTCAAGCAAAGCGACTACCAGCTGACCTTTGAACCAGTCCTGGAAGCGGGTATGTTATGGGGGAAAGGGAGGGATCCAGATCTCAAAACGACCCATTTCCCCAAATGGGGGATTTCCGACCATAGTGGGCTTCAAGAAACTCATTGATATTACTACTATTATATTGATCTCTGTGTTATGCGATCTCAGGGCCGCACTTAAAGGAGAAGTGGGCAAAGTAGGGGGCCGTTTCCGTCCAAAATAAGCCGCTTTCTGTTGAAGGACTTAACATGGCACCGGGGTCTGGGCCGTTTCTCATACTAGCCAAACCCATAACAACAAAATAATAGTAGTAGTAATAATATTATAATATATGATATAATATATTATAATTGTGTATACATCTCTATCTCGGCATTACTTCGCGAACGAAGATTCTGAGGAAGGACTCATCCCACGCTTTCTACAAGCGCGTTGATGACTAAAAAGGCCAATCTGAGATAGGCAAGTCGGGTTGCAGAAAGCACAGCAGAAAGTTTCCTTGGGTGATGTTGTTTCCAAGTTGCGGTTCTTTCTGCGTTGTCGTTTCTCTTCGAGACCCATTCGGCGTGTCTTCTCAAAAGAGGCCGCAGCATTGTGGATAGTGCGTCTCCATGCCTCCCGATGTGAGGCCAGGGTGGACCATTGTTGGTGATCAATCTGGCCGAGCCTGAGGTGTTATTTCAGGGAGTCCTTATATCTCTTTTTTGGGGCACCTCTCTTGCGCTGACCTGTGGCGGGTTCACCATAGAGTAGTATCTTAGGGAGGCGGTGGTCCTCCATCGTAGAGACGTGCCCTGCCCAGCACAGCTGTGTTCTCAATAGCATGGCCTCAATGCTGGTGATCCCTGCTTGCTCAAGGACAGCAACATTCGTCACATAGTTGGTCCAGTGTATATTTAAGATTGTGCGAAGACAGTGCTGATGAAAGCGTTTGAGGAGTCGTAGGTGTTGGCGATAGGTGACCCATGATTCAGACCCATAGAGGAGAATAGACAGTACGATAGCTCTATACACACTGATTTTGGTGCTTTGCCTCAGGTGCTTGTTGCTCCAGACTCTTTTGTGAAGCCTTCCAAATGCGCCCCCCTCTATATATATGCTCTGTCTGTAATGAGGCTGAAGTAAACAAAAGATCCACTGAACGGAATCACACCAAATTTGGTAGCAAAACCTCTCACAACACAAGGTGTGACCAACAAAAATAAAAAAAACTAAAAATAACGTACAAATCCTAAAAAAAAAAGAAGATGCCACTAAGGCCCTTGCCTTTCTACTCTCAGCCACTTCAGAATGTTAAAATGCTGAGGTGGACCAATCAGAACCCATATGCAGATAACACCACAGTGGCAACCAATCACCATTTCTGACAGCCTCAGGCCCTTGCCTTTCCCCTCTCAGCCACTTCAGAGTCTTAGAATGTTGACGTTGTCCAATCAGAAGCCATATGCAAATAATACCACAGTGGAAACCAATCGGGAAGCTGCCACATATCCGCACTCTGCACACATACATACACAATATAATGTTACTACTATATATTACTATATTAAATACACTCATAGAATAGAGTTAGAAGGGACTCTACTATGGTATTAGGGGAGAACAGACAGGACTCCACCAAAGAGGGAAAGGGGGAAGGAAGGAAAGAGAAGGAAGGAAGGATGGCATTAAGGGGAGACAAACAATCACACAGGAAGGAAGAGAAGAAAGGAGAGGAAAAAAGGATGGAGGAAAAGGGAAAGGGGGAAGGGGCAAGGAATTACCAAAGGAAGGAGGGAAGAGAAGAAAGGGGGGAGGGAAAAGGAAGGAGAAGGAAGGAAGGATGGAGGTACCAAAGGAAGGAAGAATACCACAGTGGCCACCAATCACACAGGAAGGAAGGAGAGAAGAAAGGAGGGAGGAAAAAGGAGGGAAGAAATGCAAATCGACAGGAAGGGGGAAGGAATAAAAGAAGAAGAAGGGGGGGGAAGGAAGAGAGGAAGGAAGGATGGAACCAAAGGAAGTGAAATCACACAGGAAGGAAGACCAATGGAAGGAAAAAGGGAGGAAGGAGAAAAAGGAAGGAATAAAAGAAAGGCAGGAAAAGGAAAGAGGTACCAATGGAAGGAAGCATAGAAAGGAAAGGAAAGGCAGGAAAGAGGCAAAGAAGGGCGGAGAAAAGGAAATAAAAAATGAAAGAAGGAAGGAAACGGAGAGGAAAAAAGGGAGGTGAAAAAGTAGAGAAAGTGGGGGGAGTAAGGAAAGAGAGAAGGAAGGATGGAACCAAAGAGTGAAAGAAGTAATAAAAGAAAGAGGTAGAGAAGGAAGAAAGGGTAAGAAAAAGGGGGGAAGGAATAGGTAGGTACCTCCCTTTCATGATAGTCCAGAGATCTACCTCTACTTCGAAAATTCTTACTATAGGCCACAGCAACGCAATGCCTGGCCTGGGTTCCCTCCGTCTTGCCCTTCACGACGACCCTGGCAGGTAGACCCGGTATGTAGCTCAAGACGCCTCTTCTTTTGCCTTCAGGTGAGAAGTTGTCGGCTTCGCGGCTGATGGAGCGGCGGAAGGTATTCAGCAGGAACCTGGTCAACGTTGTCAAGGGTCACCACAAGGTCAGCCATTGGGACTGCCCTTCCCTTCTTTCTCTGCCCACTTGAAGCATGGGTGTGCGTCTACATTGTGGAATGAATGCAGTTCCACGCCACTTGGAACTACCACTGCCACGGGACCCTGGGAAATGTAGTTTGCTAAGGCCTTTGGCCTCCTATGGGTGCATCTATGCTGCAGAATCAATGCAATGGGGCCCTGGGAGTTGCGGTTTCCCAAGGCATTAGGACTTTGCCATGTGCATCTATGCTGCAGAATCGGTGCAATGAGCCCTGGGCGCTGTAGTATTGGATTAATGCAATGGGGCCCTAGGAGTTACAGTTTCCCAAGATCTTCTACTTTCTCTGGGTGCATCTACACTGGAATCAATGCAATGGGATCCTGGGATTTGTAGTTTCCAAAGGCCTTTGGACTTTGCCATGTGCGTATATTCTGCAGAATGAAAGCAATAGGGCCCTGGGATTTGTAGTTTCCCAAGGCCGTTGGACTTCAACATGTGCATCTGTTCTGCAGAATGAATGCAATAGTGCCCTGGGATTTGTAGTTTCCCTAGGTCTTTGGGCTTTGCGGTGTGCATCTTTGCTGCGGACTCAATGCAACGGGGCTTTGGGATTTGTAGTTTCCCAAGGCCTTTGCCATGTGCACTTATGCTGCGAAACCAATGCAGTGGGGCTCTGGGAGTCATAGTTTTCCAAAACCCTTTGTGTTCTCTGGGCGCCTTTGCGCTGCAGAATCGATTCAGTTTGACGCCACTTGAACGGCCATGACTGTGTTATGGGAGTTGTAGTTTTCCAAAGGCCTTTTAGCCTTCCCTGCCAAGGAGTGCCGGTGCGTTACTAGGCCGTAGCTCTGAAGGTCGTATTGCATTGAGCCGTGGCACTTAGAGGGATACCGCTCCCTGGTCAATCTGAACCTTCCTTTCCGTGCAGGCCTTCCTGGCTTCGCTCAGCCCTCCCATGGCGGTGCCGGAGGACAAACTGACGCGATGGCACCCCCGCTTCAACGTGGACGAGGTGCCGGACATCGCTCCTGCTGAGCTGCCGCGGCCTCCGCAAGTAGACAAGATCACCAGCGCGCAGGAAGTGCTAGCAAAGGCAAGGAGCCTGCTGACGCCAAAAGTAAGGCTTGGGTCTGGGGACGGTGTCCATACTGTATCTCTATTTACCGTATATACTCGAGTATAAGATGACCCGAGTATAAGCCGAGAGTGGGAAATGCCGATACCAATAAAATGACATTAATTGAGTAGGTAAAATGTTTTTGAATATTTACATAAAACTGCAATTTTAAGATAAGACTGTCCAACTCCGATTAAACCATTATTCTAACCTTTTCCAACATAAATGTGCTTACGTGGCCTTCCAATAAGAAAAGAGTAAAATAATGGAAGCGTAAACATTTCTAAAAATAATTTACTAAGTACAACATGTACACCAGGGGTCAGGAACCTATGGCTCGGGAGCCAGATGTGGCTCTTTTCATGATTGCATCTGGCTCTCCAGAGCAGCCCATTCTTTCCTTCTCTCCTTCCTTTTCCCTCCCTCTCTCCCCTTCTTTCCTCCATTCTCCCTCTTCCTTTCTTTCTCCCCTTCACCGTTTCTTTTTCCTTCTCTCCTTCCTTCTCCCTCCCTCTCTCCCCTTTCTTCTTTCCTCCATTCTCCCTCTTCCTTCCTTCATCTTCCTTCCTTTCTTTCTCCCCTTCACCGTTTCCTTCTCTTTCCTTTTCCCTCCTCTCTCCCCTTCCTTCTTTCCTCCATTCTCCCTCTTCCTTCATCTTCCTTCCTTTCTTTCTCCCCTTCACCGTTTCCTTCTCTCTTTCCTTTTCCCTCCCTCTCTCCCCTTCCTTCTTTCCTCCATTCTCCCTCTTCCTTCATCTTCCTTCCTTTCTTTCTCCCCTTCACCGTTTCCTTCTCTCTTTCCTTTTCCCTCCCTCTCCCCTTCCTTCTTTCCTCCATTCTCCCTTTTCCTTCCTCTTCCTTCCTTTCTTTCTCCCCTTCACCCTTTCCTTCTCTCCTTCCTTTTCCCTCTCTCTCCCCTTTCTTCTTTCCTCCATTCTCCCTCTTCCTTCCTTCCTTCCTTCCTTCCTTCCTTCCTTTCTTCCCTTCACCCTTTCCTTCCTTTTTTCAAACTCCATCTTCCTTCTCCCTCTTCCTTTCATCCCTTCACCCTTTCCTTCTCTCCTTCCTTTCCCTCCCTCTCTCCCCTTCCTTCTTTCCTCCATTCTCCCTCTTCCTTTCTTCCCTTCACCCTTTCCTTCTCTCCTTCCTTTTCCCTCCCTCTCTCCCCTTCCTTCCCTCCATTCTCCCTCTTCCCCTTCCCTTCTCTCCTTCCTTTTCCCTCCCTCTCCCTTCCTTCTTTCCTCCATTCTTTTTCCTTCCTCTTCCTTCCTTTCCCCCTTCACCCTTTCCTCCTTCTCTTCTTCCTCCCCTTCACCCTTTCCTTCTCTCCTTCCCTCCCTTTCTCACCTTCCTTCTTTCCTCCATTCTCCTCTTTTCCTTTCTTCCCTTCATTCTCCCTTTCCTTCTCTCTCCTTCCTTTTCCCTCCCTCTCTCCTTCCTCTTTCCTCCATTCTCCCTCTTCCTTCCTTCCTTCTCTCCCTCTTTTCCCTCCCCTTCCTTCTTTCCTCCATTCTCCCACTTTCTTTCCCCCTTCCTTCCTTCCTTTTTTTCCTTCTCCCTTTCCTCCTTCAACCTTTTCCTTTGTCCCCTTCAACCTTTCCTTCTCCCCTTTCCTCCATTCTCCCTCTTTTTCCTCTTCTATTCTTTTCCCCCAAGTCTTCCTTTCCTTCTCCTTCCTTTCTTTTCACTTCCCTCTCTCTCCCCTTCTTTCTTTTCTTCTTTTCCCTTCATTATTTTACTTTTTCCTCACTCCGTTTCCTTTCTTTTCCCCACCCTTTCCTTTCTTCCCTTCCCATTTCCTTCTTTCTTTTCCCCTCCTTGTCTCCTGCTGTTCTTCCTTTTCCATAGTTTGTTCTTCTTTTCTTTCTTCCTCTCCCCCTCCCTCCTTTATTTCTTGTGTCTTCCTTCCTTCCGCCTTCTCTTCCTTCCCAGAGTCCTGAGCATGCCTTTTGCAGAGCCAGGTCTGAAGTGTCCCGTCATTCTGCCTCTATGGGAATCCTTTCCTCATCGTATGTACGTATAGACTCACATTGAGTTGAAGTCAGTCTTAAAATATATTATATATATTATACTAGCTGTACCCGGCACGCGTTGCTGTGCCCTATTTAGGAGATGCGAGAAAGTCTGAGTATGTAAGGGTTGGAAATGATGTTACTTGGTGGGGTCATGGCTGTGTCGTTGTGGGTTGTTCTGGTGGGTGGGATGTTGAAGTCCTGTGGAGTTGTCGGTGTGTGGTGTTCCTGGTGTTCTGCAGAGCTTGTGGATATACAATGTTTTTTGTCTTTCCGGCGGCTGTGTTGATGTAGAGCAGGGGTTCTCACACTTTTTCAGCATGGGAGCTACTGATTAAAAAACCAAGTGCCAAAGATCACCTACCCAGAAATGTAAAACGTATAGCTATTTTCTTATTTATTTATTTATATTTATTATTCATTTTTACATACCGCTCCTTCCAGCAGGCTCGGGGCAGTTTACATAAAATGAAGTTATAAAACATCAACATTTCAATTTAATAACAACAATATAAAACAGAGCATAAAAATACATCCAACCACCCCATTTCTCCCACACTGCCGTATTACCACACATATTATCAGCCAGAAAGTAAGAAGAGAGGCTGTTGAACTGCAAGGCCATTTAATACTCAGCAAGGTAAACAAAGGGGCCATACATCCAACCACCCCATTTCTCCCACATTTCCATATTCCCCAACATATATTTCTCAAGGAACAAAGCAAGCAGAGAGGCTTTGGACCTAAAAGGCCATTTTAAAAATAAAAGGAAACAAAGAGACATGCCAAAGTACAATCAAGCACCCACCCCATTTCTCCCACATTTCCATATTCCCCAACATATATTTCTCAAGGAATAAAGCAATCAGAGAGGCTTTGGAGCTAAAGGGCCATTTTTAAACATTAAAAATAAACAAAGAGACATGCCACAGAACAATCAAGCACCCACCCCAAAGTAAAAAAGACCAACCTTTGAGATGCGGTAAGGAAATGACCCCAAAACGTCCTTTTCCTCCGTCGTTGCTACTATTTCCACACCGCCAGCATGCGTGCTGCCTCCAAGAGCTTTCGAGAAGTCCGAGAAGCAGAATGGGCGCTTCTGCGCATGCGCACGGGGCCAGCCATGCATCGCGTCATCAGGCCCACCCCTTTGGTCTCCTACGACTCTGAGTGGCTGGAGAAGGACGGAGGAGGAGGGGAGGAATCAAAAGAGGGGCCCATTCTGCCTCTTGGACTCTGTGCGGAGCTTTGGGAGCGGCGCGAGCAGGAGCGGGGAGGAGCAACGACGGAGGACTTCTTTGCAGCGTGCAGGGGCGCGTGAAGAGGACCAACAGCAAAAAAACCTGGTCAGGGGCCTGAAGATCACCAGGATGAGGCCCGAAGATCACCCTGGTGATCGCGATCACCGTTCTGAGCACCCCTGATGTAGAGGTTCTGTGGTTTCCCAACTCTGGAGCACGCTACATAGAGTTGTCCGTGGGAGAAGCATTCTGTGTCAAGGTCTATGCCACAGATTTGTAGTGTTTGTCTGTTGTCTGTGTCTCTGCTGCGCAGTGTGTTTCTGTTCTGGCGTTTGTTCTGCCCTTTTTTGTTTGATGTATGTAGCGCTGTGAGTGTGTCGTCCGATGCTGTTATTTTTATAAGGCATGGCTTGTCTTTTGGGTCAGTTTATGTCTGTGTGGAAGGAAGGAATGGTTTTTGTTTGTGGTGTTTGTAGGTGTTGTGTGTACGGGGTCCCGTAAGGTTGGTGGGATGGGTTGTGATTGGAAGTTGTGTTGTGTTGTGTGGGTAGGAATTTGCTGGAGAATTGCTCCTTCAGAGTTTGGTTTTGGCAGTTTAACCCTCAAACACCAACTGAAATCTCTCAGCATTCTATCCTAGCCTTGGATGGCTCTTGCCAGCGTTGCTATGGTTACAGCAGTTATGCAAATCCGCCCTTATTGGCAGCCAATCATGTTGTTCAGAATGTAGAGGCTGGGTGAGTCTTTGGCTGCCCCGGAGGATGCTGGTAAATGTAGTTTTATTTTTACTTCGTTGTTTTGGGGGCCTTTTAGGTTTTGGGGGAAAGTTTCTTTGCTACAAACGTACCTTGCTTGAGGCCTATTTCTGTTGGCAAGTATTGTGTTTCTGCGTTGTATGGTTTCTTTGTTTGAGGTATACATCACATGACGTGAACCCATTTATATAATAGATGGCTCTCACTGAAATAAATTCCCAAATATTTTGCTTTCATGGCTCCCTGAGTCAAAAAGGTTCCCGACCCCTGCTCTACACAGACATAAACCTTACCTACACGTTTATACATTTGGGATCAATGCAGGAGAGGAAGGGGGTTGGGGGGTGAGAAACAAGAGTGACAACTAAAGACAGGTAGACTTCACATTGTGCGTCAAGATTTAAGTACAAAGATAATCAGTGCTTGCTGTGGACTCATCTTGTTGTGTTTATAATAATAATAATAATAATAATGAAATGATGATGATGTTGATGACATTTCTTGGACCTCCAGCATGAGCGGAGAAAGTTGAGCATAGAATCAAGCCAGAGGACCTAATGATTCCTAGATTTTAAATCCCATTCATGAATAATCAGATTTGCAAATGTGGAGCAACTGTGTTGTTGTTTTTTCCATACTTTTATTCTTTTTTCCTGATGGTGTTGTTGTTATGATTTTAACTTGGTGAGAAATTGATTTGGGCGGGTTGGTTCTCTTGTCCAGATGGAGAAGGCTTTGGCCAACCTGGCCTTGCGGACGGCAGAGAGCAGCCGCCCTTCGACCCTGGAGTCACCCTGCCCGACCCCTTCGGCCCCCCCAAACACTCCCAGCAGCAGCCTCAGGGGGGTCTCCCAGGCCTTGCTGGAGAGGGTAAGTGGGGCTTTACGTGTGTGTGTGTCCCCTGCAAAAGATGCATTCTTTCAGAATCCAAATAGGATGGAAGCATGGTGGGTAGGTCAGCCCTTACTGTATAAACCACACACAGGAAATGAGATTAGTTTCACATTGAGTGGTGTCAGAATTCATGGGTGGGAATGGAAGGGGGGGGGGGTGAGTGGGAGGCAGGTGGATTTGTATTGTGCCTTTGATGTACAGTATTTCTTGTATTTCCTTTTACATTCTGCATATCGACTGTACACGATAGAAAATTAAAAATTTATAAATAAAAGGTGCGCATTAGATTCGAGTAAACACGGTACTCGTACAGAAGAATAAAACCGTCAAGGAAAGGTGTTGAAGGCTTTCATGGCTGCAATCGCTGGGTGGTTGTGAGTTTTCCGGGATGTGTGACCTTGTTCCAGAAGCTTTCTATTCTAATGTTTTGCCCACATCTGTGGCAGGCACCTTCAGAGGTTGTGAGGTCTGTTGGAAACCAGTTGTAAATAGTTTTATAGTTTTTAGCTAAGAATTTAATTTTTTCGGTTGTTTTAAAGTGTGTGTATGGCCTGGGCAATCATGGTTCTAAATGGTTCTAAATTACTTACAAAACTAAAGTTCTGGTGATGAACACTAGGTGGCGCTGGTGCTTTGCTTCTACAGTGTTGCTAAAGTTCTGGTGGTGAACACTAGGTGGCGCTGGTGCTTTGCTTCTACAGTGTTGCCAAAGTTCTGGTGGTGAACACTAGGTGGCACTGGTGCTTTGCTTCTATAGTGTTGCTAAAGTTCTGGTGGTAAACACTAGGTGGTGCTGGTGCTTAGCTTCTACAGTGTTGCCAAAGTTCTGGTGGTGAACACTAGGTGGCACTGGTGCTTTGTTTCTATAGTGTTGCTAAAGTTCTGGTGGTGAACACTAGGTGGCGCTGGTGCTTTGCTTCTACAGTGTTGCTAAAGTTCTGGTGGTGAACACTAGGTGGCGCTGGTGCTTTGCTTCTACAGTGTTGCTAAAGTTCTGGTGGTGGACACTAGGTGGCGCTGGTGCTTTGCTTCTACAGTGTTGCTAAAGTTCTGGTGGTGAACACTAGGTGGCGCTGGTGCTTTGCTTCTACAGTGTTGCTAAAGTTCTGGTGGTGAACACTAGGTGGTGCTGGTGCTTTGCTTCTACAGTGTTGCTAAAGTTCTGGTGATGAACACTAGGTGGCGCTGGTGCTTTGCTTCTACAGTGTTGCTAAAGTTTGGGTGGTGAACACTAGGTGGCGCTGGTGCTTTGCTTCTACAGTGTTGCTAAAGTTCTGGGGGTGAAAACTAGGTGGCGCTGGTGCTTTGCTTCTACAGTGTTGCTAAAGCTCTGGTGGTGAAAACTAGGTGGCGCTGGTGCTTTGCTTCTATAGTGTTGCTAAGGTTCTGGTGGTGAAAACTAGGGGGCGCTGATGCTTTGCTTCTACAGCGTTGCTAAAGTTCTGGTGGTGGATACTAGGTGGCGCTGGTGCTTTGCTTCTACAGCGTTGCTAAAGTTCTGGTGGTGAACACTAGGTGGCACTGATGCTTTGCTTCTACAGCGTTGCTAAAGTTCTGGTGGTGGATACTAGGTGGCGCTGGTGCTTTGCTTCTACAGTGTTGCTAAAGTTCTGGTGGTGAACACTAGGTGGCGCTGGTGCTTTGCTTCTACAGCGTTGCTAAAGTTCTGGTGGAGGATACTAGGTGGCGCTGGTGCTTTGCTTCTACAGCGTTGCTAAAGTTCTGGTGGTGAACACTAGGTGGCGCTGGTGCTTTGCTTCTGCAGCGTTGCTAAAGTTCTGGTGGAGGATACTAGGTGGCGCTGGTGCTTTGCTTCTACAGTGTTGCTAAAGTTCTGGTGGTGAACACTAGGTGGCGCTGGTGCTTTGCTTCTACAGTGTTGCTAAAGTTCTGGTGGTGAACACTAGGTGGCGCTGGTGCTTTGCTTCTACAGTTTTGCCAAAGTTCTGGTGGTGAACACTAGGTGGCGCTGGTGCTTTGCTTCTATAGTGTTGCTAAAGTTCTGGTGGTGAACACTAGGTGGCGCTGGTGCTTTGCTTCTACAGTGTTGCTAAAGTTCTGGTGGTGAACACTAGGTGGCGCTGGTGCTTTGCTTCTACAGTGTTGCTAAAGTTCTGGTGATGAACACTAGGTGGCGCTGGTGCTTTGCTTCTACAGTGTTGCTCAAGTTCTGGTGGTGAACACTAAGTGGCGCTTGTGCTTTGCTTCTACAGTGTTGCTAAAGTTCTGGTGGTGAACACTAGGTGGCGCTGGTGCTTTGCTTCTACAGTGTTGCTAAAGTTCTGGTGGTGAACACTAGGTGGCGCTGGTGCTTTGCTTCTACAGTGTTGCTAAAGTTCTGGTGGTGAACACTAGGTGGCGCTGGTGCTTTGCTTCTACAGTGTTGCTAAAGTTCTGGTGGTGAACACTAGGTGGCGCTGGTGCTTTGCTTCTACAGTGTTGCTAAAGTTCTGGTAGTGAACACTAGGTGGCGCTGGTGCTTTGCTTCTAGAGTGTTGCTAAAGTTCTGGTGGTGAACATTTCAGAACTCTAACAAAACTTTCAAAACTTCATTATTATTTCATTATTGGCGATTTTTTTAAGGCTGAACCAATTAGAAATTGCCATTTATAACAGATAAACAGATATATAAACTCCACTTGCCCAGTTTCCAACAGATCTCACAACCTCTGAGGATGCCTGCCATAGGTGCAGGTGAAATGTCACGAGAGAATGCTTCTGGAACATGTGAATTTTGATGTGACCCATGGGTAAGTCATGTGTCAATTCTGCATAGCAGGGAAGTGTCCTAGAAAAATACGGACTATTCGTGGGGAATTTCCTTGGTGTTTTTGCATTGACCGGACTCGGCAGTCTGACTGCTTCTATCTTATGGGTTCTTTTTCCCCAGATCAGAGCCAAGGAAGCACAGAAGCTTCAGGCGCAGATGACGCGGAACCCGCAGCAAGAGAATCGCCTGGGGATGATGGGCCGTCTGCCGGAGATGGCCCGGGTCCTGCGCAACATCTTTGTGGCTGAGAAGAAGACGGCGCTCGCCCTGGAGTCGGCTTGCCAGCGGATGTTAGCCAGCTATCGCTCGCTCATGACCCCGGGTATGTGATGCATTCCACATTGTAGATGTCACTGTCAGACTCTGGAAGATCTTGGGAGTTAAAATCAAGCTCAGAACAATAAAACGCTGGAGAGGAGGGATTTATTCCTTCTTTCCAGAATCCCCCCAAAAAAGACAGTCCTAAAGTTTCCCACTCAAACCTCCTGTGTATATCAGCCTGAACTCCCATCCGCCCTCTAGTGGCCAAACACTGTACCTACTGTCAGAACTGAAGCCGTCAGTCCCAGGCTGATGCCGCGACCCTGACATGCACTAGCCCAGGCTGGTCAATCCTGTTTACATGGAGGGCCACATCCACCTTATTCCTCTAGCACAGGGGTCGGGAACCTTTTTGACTCACAGAGCCATAAAGTAAGAAACGGGTGGAAAGGAAGACACCAAGGGTACGAATATATATTCAATGATGATCTTTATCTTATAAGTTTGTTCACCAAAATCAAGGCAGTATTCTGCATTCGTCATTGTGAAACCGACAAGTATTTCTAAATTAATGGTCTGTATTAGACGGTATACTTAAAGCAAAAGGTAAGTCTAGAGAAACCACGAAGTACACTAATATCAAGTAAATCCACCAAATATCAATCAAATTAAGGCGTGGTTCTCAGGGGGGTCGACAATCATGGTCCCAGTTGTTTCGCCAATCCTGGCTTCATCAGGACCCCAGACTCAATTGCTGTGTATGAGTTTCACAGGTCCGGATTTCTGTTAATATATACAAAATCTACAATCAATACATGATACAAATAATAAGTAGCCCGTACATGGAACTATAACGCTGAAGGTCTGAATTAAGGTACATACCAATCTCAATATTCTTAAGCATTTCAATGTGGGCGCAGCCACCGACGCGATGTAACCGAACACTGGTAGTTGGAAAAGCGCATCAATTTAACTCTTTTGGCAGCACAGGTGTAATCACCCTAGCAGTTCGCTGATTGACAGGTCGTCGTTGAGTCCTCCCGGATACTCAGATTTTAAACTGATTATCCAGAATTTTTCTCTTTTGAGTAAGTGCATTTTAATGTCACTATGTGGTTTGGGGTTGATTCTTTCAAGAATCAGCACTTTGAAATCCTCACATTGGTGGAAGTCTTTACAAACACTTCCGGGAATTCCACCAATGTGAGGATTTCAAAGTGCTGATTATATATGTATGTACAGTATATGTATATTTTCTGTCCACACACACACACATATATAAATTCTCTATACACATATATACATGTTTGTATGTACATGTATATTTGATATATATATATATATATATACACACATACACACACACTTATATATATACACGCACACACTCTCTATATATATATCCTGTCCATACACACATATGTATGTATGTACAGTGACACAGAGAGAAAGAGGGGGGAAGAGAAGGGAATCAGACAGCGAGAGAGAGGGGGGGGAGAGAGAGAGGGGGGAAAGTGAAACAGAGAGGGGGGGAGGGGAGAGAGAAAAGGGGGGGAATCAGAGAGAGGGGGGGAAGTGTACATACACATACATACATACACATAAACACACACATACATACACAGCCACACACACACAAACATACACACACACATACATACACACACACACACACACACACACACACAACACACACACACACACACACACACACACACACACACACACACACACACACACACACATACACACACATACATACACACACACACACATACAGACACACACACATACATACACATATACACACACAAAACACATTGTCAAATCATTTCCAACCCATTGTCAAATCACTTCCACACATCTCCTAAATAGGGCACAGCAACGCGTGCCGGGTTCAGCTAGTAGATATATATAGATACATACACATACACGGATGTAATGGATGATGTATATATGTGTGTGTGTGTGTGTAAGGAGATATATCTATATATCTATATATATATACATATATAATATCTTAAGACTGAATTCAACTAAATGTGAGTATATACGTACATACTCAACTTATTATAATTTTATTATTATTGGGGAAAGGAGGATGTAACTTATCATCACAAAATACGGAGTTAGGGATATACTCGCCGTTTAAGACGACTCGGCTTTCAGCGCCTCAGTAGTTTCCGGACTCCCTTGGGTTCAGCGCCATGGCCGGACTTCGAAGCATGGGCTGGCGGCAGCGCACCCTTGCCATCTTGGATGGAGGGTGGGAGAGTCAATGTGTGGCCCAGGCCAGGTGCAGCATACAGGCGAGGAAGGAAGGAGGGAGGTGCTGGCAAGCGTCAGCAGCAGCAGCAGCCTGCCTGGAGGCTTCTGAGGAGCGGAGCGAGGTGGAGGGGGGCCGAGCCACCTTCGCCCTCCTTTGCTCCAAATTCCACACACACAGCTCTGCAGGAGGCGGGGCCAGCGCCAAGCTCTCCGCCCGTCCCTCACATGCCGGCTCTCAGCTGCGCGCGCCACCTTCGCCCCCCAAATTCCATGCACACAGCTCTGCAGGAGGCGGGGCCAGCGCCAAGCTCTCCGCCCGTCCCTCACATGCCGGCTCTCAGCTACGCCAGCGCCAAGCTCTCCGCCCACCTTACATGCCTAATTCCATGCACACAGCTCTGCAGGAGGCGGGGCCAGCGCCAAGCTCTCCGCCCATCCCTCACATGCCGGCTCTCAGCTGCGCACGCCACCTTCGCCCCCCAAATTCCATGCACACAGCTCTGCAGGAGGCGGGGCCAGCGCCAAGCTCTCTGCCCATCCCTCACATGCCGGCTCTCAGCATCGCACGCTGCCATCGCCCTCCACGTCGAATTCCGCGCACACCGCTCAGCTGGAGCTGGGCCAGCGCCAAGCTCTCCATACTGGCTTTCAACTGCGCGTGCGGAATTTGAGGCAAAGGAGGGCGAAGGTGGCGCACGCAGCGGATAGCCGGCATATGAGGGACAGGTGAAGAGCTTGGCGCTGGCGTCGCCTCCAGCTGAGCTGTGCACATGGAATTTGGGGCGAAGGAGGGCGTGCGCAACTGAGAACCGATATGTGAGCCAGATGCAATTGTCAAAAAAGCCACATCTGGCTCGCGAGCCATAGGTTCCCAACCCGTTGTAGGTTTTTTGGACTGTCTGGCCATGTTCTGGAAGCATTCTCTCCTGATGTTTTGCCTGCATCTATGACAGGCACCCTCCGAGGTTGTGAGGTCTGTTGGAAAGTAGGCCAGTGGGATTTATATATCCGTGGAAAGTCCAGGGTGGGAGGAAGAACTCTTGTCTGTTGGGAAATCGCGTAATAATAGATGGGGCAAATTTCCTTTTGTTGCTGCAGGAGAGATGGAGGGCCACCTGCGCCTCCTTTCGGAGCTGCTTCCGTCCTGGGTCAGCATCCTTTCCATCCGGAAAGAGACATATATCAAGCTGGACAAAAGCGTCGACCTCAATATCGTCACCGAGAGGCTGGCCAAAAGGGTGAAAGAAGAGGAGCGGCTTTGAGAGCAATGAATGCAGACTTTTTGGTGCAGCGATTGTGACCAGAACGAGGCTCCTGGCAGAGTTTTGACTTAAGACATTTCTAGATTTTACCATTGACGGAACAATAAAGGCAAAAAAAAAAAAGGGATAATTTTTACTGTTTCTAGTTGCTTTTATCCCCTTTCAGATGGGAAGTTGGTTTGGGTCCATGTCAAAAATCCGCACCCTTCTGCGGTTGTGAAAACTTTTAATTATTTCTGGAATTACGTTTTTCTTTTTTAATGGACTGTAATGGGGAACGAAGCAAGACGACAAATGTGGAAAAATACGATGCAGGAGTTTCCATTTCCAGATGCAACGGGTGAGGAACACTTCCAGGAAAATGAGTTGGAATTAATTCCTTTTGCATTTTTAAATAGTTTGCAAGGGTTTCGAAATGTTGAATGTATTATTATGAACCTTGGCATTAAAATATTTTCTTGACCTGTCAACATATTGGAGAGCGTTTATTATTCCACCCAAGGCAAGTTCCTTTTTCCCTTTATCTTGAAATCAATGTATACCGTGTTTCCCCGAAAGTAAGACAGCGTCTTACTTTCTTTTGACCCCCAAAATCCCCACTACGGCTTACTTTCGGCTCGGCTTACATTAGCCGACGGTACCGAAAGTAAGGCGAAAGTAAGACTTACCTCGGGCGGCATGTCTTGGCTGGCTTGGCTGGGCCCGGAATCCTCCTCCTCTTCCTCCCAGCAGCGCCTTCTCCCTCTCGCCGGTTCCGCCACCTCCCTTTAGTGAAGGGAGGAGGGCGGAGCCGCCGCCCGGCGAGTGAAGAGCGCCGCGGAGTCCCGCCCGCACGGCGGCTCAGGCGTCTTTCCCGCCGCCGCCGCCCGCCCGCTCAAAACGGGAACCGGGCGGCGGCGAAAGCGCCTGAGTCGCCCTGGGGCGGGACTTCCGCCCGCGCTTCTCCCTCTCGCTGGATCCGGCCCCCTCCCTCTTGCGCCCCTCTTCCCTTCCCCGCAACAGAGCCTCCAGGGAGATCGATCGGTTTCCCTGGAGGCTCCGTTGCGGGGAAGGGAAGAGGGGCTTTCCCCTGCTCCCCTTATGCCTTCCCTTCCCATAGCGGAGCCTGCAGGAAACCGATCGATCTCCCTGCAGGCTCCGTTGGGAAGGGAAGAGGGGCGCAAGACGGAGGGGGCCGGAACCGGCGAGAGGGACGAGCCGGGTGGCGGCGAAAAGCACCTGGCCGCCGTGCGGGCGGGACTTCCGCTGCCGCCTTCTCCCTCTCGCGGATCCGCCCCTCCCTTCAGTGAAGGGAGGGGCGGATCAGAGAGGGAGAGCGCCGAGTCCCGCCCCAGGGCGACTCAGGCGCTTTTTCCGCCGCCCGGTTCCCGTTGGAGCGCGGGCGGGGGCGGCGGGGAAAGACGCCTGAGCCGCCGTGTGGGCGGGACTTCGGCGGCGCTTTCTTCCCTCTCGCCGGCGGCGGCTCCGCCCCTCCTCCCTTCACTAAAGGAGGGGTGGAACCCGCGAGAGGAGAAGGCGCTGCTGGGAGGAAGAGGAAGAGGAGGAGGATTCCGGGCCCAGCCAAGCCAGCCAAGACATGCCGCCCGAGGTAAGTCTTACTTTCGGGGTACGGCTTATATAAGCCGACCCCTCTGACACCCCCGATACGTCTTACAATCGGGGGTGTCATACTTTCGGGGAAACACGGTATTAGCTGTAATCCACTTGGAAAAATGGACCTGCAACAAAATTGTTATTGTTTACATGCTGCAAGTGTGCTGACGATTGTGCCATCGCTGCTCAAGCAGGGAGCTTTGAGGGACTGTGGCGCAGCTGGGTGTCAGCTGCATTAAGGTCACTACTGACCGAAAGGTCATGAGTTCAAAGCCAGCCCGGGTCGGAGTGAGCTTCCAGCCAATTTTGTGTAGCTTGTTGTCGACTAAGACTAAACCAGGGGTGGGCAATTATTTTTTCCAAGGGGCCACACGAGAGCCAAAAAATATTATGGAGGGCCGCACCTGAAGGCTGAACTACATTCTAATCTACATTATTTATTTACTATATACTAGCTGTACCCGGCACGCGTTGCTGTGCCCTTTTTAGGAGATGCGAGAAAGTCCAATCATCCACGGTGTGCCTCCTCTAAATTGCAGTTGGATGGAGTGTGGGTCATGGGGGGCATGGTGTGCCAAGTTGGGTCTTTATTGGTCTTGGTTCTGGGCCACAGGGGTCTGTGGGGAATGATGGGTTTTGAAGTACTACAAATCCCATTTTCCATGGTGGTACTTCAAGTCCCATCATGCATGATCGGGGCTCTGTGTGCCAAGGTAGGTTACTGTAAATTCAGGCCATACACAATGTCCCATGAGCTGAGGCCTAGTTAGGAACAGCAAGTTAATGAAGCCTTACTGTCAATTCAGGCCATACACAATGTCCAATGAGCTGAGGCCTAGTCGGGAGAATCAAGTTAATGAAGTCTTACTGTCAATTCAGAGCGTAAACAGCTTCCCAGTAAGTGAGGCCTAGTTAGGGAAATCAAGTTAATGAAGCCTTACTGTCAATTTTAGGCATGTTCTGTGATTTTTTGGGGTGTAAATTTTTGTTTAGAAGTGATTTGGGTGTTTGTGTTGGGGATTGGCTCAGGCCTTTTCCTTATTATGTTTTGGCAGTTTATGATGGATTGAAATTTTCATGTTGGCTGGCCAGTGCAGCAGTTATGCAAATCCACCCTTTTTGGCAGCCAATCATGTTGTTCAGAATGTAGAGGCTGGGTGAGTCTTTGGCTGCCCCGGAGGATGCTGGTAAATGTAGTTTTATTTTTACTCGTTGTTTTGGGGGCCTTTTAGGTTTTGGGGGGGAAAGTTTCTTTGCTACAAACGTACCTTGCTTGAGGCCTATTTCTGTTGGCAAGTATTGTGTTTCTGCGTTGTATGGTTTCTTTGTTTGAGGTATACATCACATGACGTGAACCCATTTATATAATAGATTACACATCATTAATGTTGACATATTAATATATCAAGAAACATTCATATATTATTACTATTAATATCATAATTATATTATAGTATATATATAGACATTATAATATATTGAAATTATAATATAAAATTATTATATTTATTTTATTATATTATTTTAAAATTATTATAAAATAATAATTAAAACCACTAAAATTAAATTCAAGAAGACAAGGTGCGAACCAAGATGAAGGCTGACATCCTCAAGAGAGGAAGGATCCCAAGATGGAATGGTCCAATGGACCCAGCCCAGAGGATGGCAAAGCGGACCCAGTTGTCGCCGCACCAGAGGAGAGCAGAGCAGCAGGCGCCCCCAGCCCCCAGCCGTTCCCCAGCTGATCGCCCTGCTATGGAGTGCCTGCCATCCCCAGGCCAGCAGGGGGAGCAGTCGGCAATCTGAGGCGGCTTATTCAACCTGCCGACCCAGAAGACGATCAAGTCTTCCGGGTCGCCAGGGTGATCAGCCCCCGCAGGTCGGCGAGTGCTCCCGCTGCAGGCCGGGATCGCCTCCAAGGATTGCAGGCACCCCAAAGCCGCCGCTCCTCCGGTCTGTCTGCCGACACAGGCTCCACAGAGCCCACTGGGATCACCTCTCCTGGGGGTAGGCGAACACAGGCTGGGCGCGCGACAGAGCCTCCTGCAATGGGATGGCGTGCAGTGGTACCGTCCGCTTCTTGGCCCCGCCCGGCACTCCTTATGCCCGGGCCAGACAGAATCGGGGCTGCCAGGCCCGCAGGCGCGACGCCTCCCAGGACCCGTCCGGCGCTTACATGGCGGAATGCCAAAAACCGCACTGGCGGCAGGGTACCCTGGCCCTGCCCCTTATCCCGGGCAGACAGAATCGACTATCTCCGGCCCACAGGCCGTAGGTTGCCCACCCCTGCACGAAACTATCTAGTTGGCTGGGAGATTAGCACAGCGGTTAAAACAGCAGCTGTTCGCTGCAAGCTGTAGCTGTAAAGATCTGAACATGACAAGTTCGAATCCCGGGCTGACCTGGGCAAGTCAGCTGTAAGCCTGCCCCTGTTAACCTAAGCAGATAAATTCGGTACCGCATAAACGGGGGAGGAATCCTAAAGGACTTTTTAACTTCAATAAATATTGAAGATGACTACCGGAAGAAGAATTCGGCTGGCTGGCTGGCAGGCTCTTCGTCAAAGGAGGTAGAATGAGGATGGAACAACAGTGCCCCCCTGTGGCGGATTGGAGCAGCAGCACCCAGTGACGAATATAACAAAAACGAATATAACTACATTGCCCAGTTGGAGTCCTGGGGATCTTCCTGTTATATGTTATTGTATGTCTACATCTAATTTCGGCAGGGACTGCTGTATGTGTTCTGTAATCCGCACTGAGTCCCCTTCGGGGTGAGAAGTGCGGAATATAAATAAAGTGTAATAATAATAATAGTCCGTGAGCTGCTTTTTGCTGACGATGCTGCCCTTGTCGCCCATTCAGAAGCAGCCCTGCAGCGCCTCACATCCTGCTTTCCAGCAGCTGCAGAGCTGTTTGGGCTGGAAGTCAGCCTGAAGAAAACAGAAGTCCTCTACCAGCCCGCACCGCAGGAAGAACACCATCACCCCCACGTCAGCATAGGCACATCTGTGCTTAAGTCCGTTCAGCAGTTCACCTCCCTGGGAAGCATCATCTCTTCAGATGCCAAGATTGATAAAGAGATCGATCACAGACTAGCAAAGGCAGAGAGTGCGTTTGGAAGGCTTCACAAAAGAGTCTGGAGCAACAAGCACCTGAGGCAAAGCACCGAAATCAGTGTGTACAGAGCTATCGTACTGTCTATTCTCCTCTATGCGTCTGAAACATGGGTCCCCTATCGCCAACACCTACGACTCCTCGAACACTTTCATCAGTGCTGTCTTCGCACAATCCTGAATATACACTGGACCGACTATGTGATGAATGTTGCTGTCCTTGAGCAAGCAGGGGTCACCAGCGTTGAGGCCATGCTATTGAGAACACAGCTGTGCTGGGCAGGGCACGTCTCTAGGATGGAGGACCACCGCCTCCCAAAGATACTACTCTATGGTGAACTTGCCACGGGTCAGCGCAAGAGAGGTGCCCCCAAAAGAGATATAAGGACTCCCTGAAACAACATCTCAGGCTCGGCCAGATTGATCACCAACAATGGTCCACCCTGGCCTCACATCGGGAAGCATGGAGACGCACTCTCCACAATGCTGCAGCCTCTTTCAAGAAGACACGCCGAATGGGTCTCGAAGAGAAACGACAACTCAGAAAGAACCGCAACTTGGAAACAACATCACCCCCGAAGGAGACTTTCTGCTGTTCTTTCTGCAACTGAACTTGCCTATCTCAGATTGGCCTTTTTAGTCATCAATGCACTTGTTAAAAGCATGGGATGAGTCCTTCCTAAGAATCTTCGTTCGCGAAGAGAGAGTTGTCGACCTTTGCAACCCGAAAGACAGTTGCATCTGTCAACTAGGAAATTTAGGTAACACCTATGTGTGGGGAGGCTAACTTAACAAATTTACGAGGCCATAAAAAATCTCCAGCGAAAAGCATGCGGGGAATGAGGAAAGTACTTCATCAGTGTTGCAGATGGATGGTGAAGCGACAGCTCCCCTGGTGGCCAGAAGTTGGAATGTGAAATAGCCTCTGATTGTCTATATGTGTTGTGTGTTTATGGCATTGAATGTTTGCTATGTACAGTATGTGTACATTGTAATCCGCCCTGAGTCCCCTGCGGGGTGAGAAGGGCGGAATATAAATACTGTGTATATAAAATAAATAAAAATAGTTGATCGGAAGCTCTCTGAAGCTTTAGGTGCTCTTACTGCCTATTACAGGGAACATCAGCTCCTGTCCTAAGCTTCAGAGAGCTCCATCTAAAATACCTAATCCATCTAAAACACTGGCATGTGCTTTACACCTTAAGAACAGACATGCATCTCGAGCTCCTAGGACAGGGGTGGCCAACCTCTGGCCCGCGGGCCAGATCCGGCCCGGCAGCTGATTCTGTCCGGCTCGGAAAGAAGGGCGTCGGGGCGGGGCCAAGAGGAAGGGGTGCCGCTGCCACCATCCCATTGCGGGCTCTGTGGGGCCTGTGTCGGCAGACACGCCGGAGGAGTGGCAGCTTTGGAGTGCCTGCAATCCTTGGAGGCAATCCGGGCCTGCAAGCGGGAGCACTCGGCAACCTGCAGGGGGCTGATCGTATTGGCGACCCGGAAGACTTGATCGTCTTCTGGGTCGCCAGGTCGAATAAGCCACCTCAGATCGCCGACTGCTCCCCCTGCAGGCCCGGGGATGGCAGGCACTCCATAGCAGGGTGATCAGCTGGGGAACGGCTGTGGGCGAGAGCGGGTGGAGGCCTGCAGCCTCCGAGCGCCTGCTGCTCTGCTCTCCTCTGCTGCAGTGGCGGCTGGGTCCGCTTTGCCATCCTCTGGGCTGGGTCCATTGGGCCATTCCATCTTGGGATCCTTCCTCTCTTGCAATACTGCAGTTGGCAATCTGAGGCGGCTTATTCGACCTGGCGACCCGGAAGACGGTCAAGTCTTCTGGGTCGCCAGGGCGATCAGCCCACGCAGGTCGCCGAGTGCTCCCACTGCAGGCCCAGATCACCTCCAAGGATTGCAGGCACTCCAAAGCCGCCGCTTCTCCGGCCTGTCTGCCGACACAGGCCCCATAGAGCCCGCGAGGAGATGTCGGCAGCGGCACCCCTTCTTCCCGGGCCGGACAGAATCGGCTGTCGGGCCACATCCGGCCCGCAGGCCGTAGGTTGCCCACCCCTGTTTTAGAACATAGCCATATAGCCCGAAAAACCTACAACTGCCTCTAAATGATGAAATTCCAATGGCAATAGCAGCAGGAACTTTTCCAACTCAATGCACGATACGATGCTTTGTTTTAATGAATAAGCTTGAAATAACAGAAGAACTCGTCATGAGAGTTCGTTTTGGCAAAAAAGTTGGAAGTGCACTTAAAAAAAAAAGAGTCTGCCATGATTAATTAATTAATTAGCCATAATTAAAACGGTAGAGATGTGGAAGAATAGAAAGCAAGGAATGCAAGTGATTCCGTATTGGTTGGGTTGAATCATGATCCAGTCTGAAGCATTTGACGTGGTGAGAATCCGATATGCGCCAGAATCCCCTGAATGACCACAGTCAGCTGGCTATAGGAGAGGAAGGCCAGAAATCGGTAGCTCTTCCTACCCATTGCTTTTCATGTAAGCCAAGCTGGGTCTCCTGCATGCCCTTTAGTCGTATTTCAGGAGTGCATGGAGCGGGAACGGCTTGAGGACTTCGGCCCCTTTGAGGAAGGTCAACTCAACGACCACCAGGCAGTCCAAAATGTCAGCCTTCAGCTTGGTCAGCAGCTCACAGGCCGCCCGCATCGTCCCTGCAGGAAAGAGAGCAGAAAACATTATTATGCCATTATAGCTTCCAAATCTACATAAATAAAAGTCAATATAGGTGTGTAGCCATCTACCTGTTTGTAGGGACCCCTTTCCCCCATCATGATGATGATGATGATGATAACAACTCTTCCAGGAGTTTCTATCCTTATCCTCTAATGCAAAGTGATCACAGTGTCATGTTGGAGCAACAAAATGGGGCTTATTTTTACTGTATTTTTGATGTATTATTTTTACCGCAATTTTATGTACAATTTTTACTGTATTCCTTTTATGTTTTGAATTTATAACTTACATTTTTCTGTCTCATATATACACACACACACTCTCTCTCTCTCTATATATATATATCCTGTCCATTCACATGTATGTATGTACAGTATATGTATATTTTCTGTCCACACACACACATATATAAATTCTTTCCCTATACACATATATACATGTTTGTATGTACATGTATATTTGATATATATATATATATACACACATACACACACACTTATATATATACACGCACACTCTCTCTCTCTATATATATATCCTGTCCATACACATGTATGTATGTACAGTATATGTATGTTTTCTGTCCACACACACACATATATAAATTCTTTCTCTATACACATATATACATGTTTGTATGTACATGTATATTTGATATATATATATATACACACATACACACACACATATATATATACACGCACACACACTCTCTCTCTATATATATATATATCCTGTCCATACACACATATGTATGTATGTACAGTATATGTATATTTTCTGTCCACGCACACACACATATATAAATTATTTCTCTATACACATATATAAATGTTTGTATGTACATGTATATTTGATATATATATATACACACATACACACACACTTATATATATATACACACACACACTCTCTCTCTATATATATATATCCTGTCCATACACATGTATGTATGTACAGTATATGTATATTTTCTGTCCACACACACACACACATATATAAATTCTTTCTCTATACACATATATACATGTTCGTATGTACATGTATATTTGGTGTGTGTGTGTATATATATATATGTGTGTGTGTGTGTGTATCTATAAATATATATATATACACACACACTCTCTATATATCCTGTCTATACACACACATACATATATACACATATGTATGTACAGTATATGTATATTTTCTGTCCACACACACGCACAAATATAAATTCTGTCTCTCTATACACACATATACATGTTTGTATGTACATGTATATTTGCTGTATATATATATATATGTGTGTGTGTGTGTGTCTATAAATAAATATATATACACACACATGCATGTGCACACACACATTCATACAGTATACACACTTTCTGTATATATCTATCTCCATCTCCATCCATCCTTCCATCCTGGGTGTGTGTGTGTGTATAGGTAATTAAATCTAGTCATGTCCGACACTGGAGGTTGGTGCTCATCCCAAAGAGCCAGCGTTGTCCGTAGACACCTCCAAGGTCATGTGGCCAGCATGACTGCATGGAGCGCCATTACCTTCCCGCTGGAGTGTTACCTATTGATCTGTTCACCTTTGCATGCTTTTGAACTGCTATGTTTGCAGAATAATAATAATAATAATACACTTTATTTATATTCCAACCTTCTCACCCCGAAGGGGACTCAGGACGGATTACAGTACACATACAAGCAGAAGCTGGAGCTAACAGCTGGAGCTCACCCTGCTCCTTGGATTCAAACTGCCAACCTTTTGGTCAGCAAGTTCAGCTGCTCAGCAGTTTAACCCGCTGTGCCACCAGGGGCCCCTGTGTGTGCGTATGTGTATGTGTGTATCTCTCTCTCTCTCTCTCATTTGGACTTTGGTGCTTTTCTGGCCCTCTTGCCTCTTGCGACACACCCGGCTGAGCCTGGCTGCCATGTCAGCATCTGAGGAAAACCTTCTTGCTCATTCTTCCCCTTTTTCATTTCCTTTCCTTCTGGGCCACTTCCTTCCAGACTTTGCCCACAAGTTTGCAAGCTCCGAAAGTACCGCAAATCTTAGCAAGATAATTTTGCAGGGCAAAATCGAAACCCACAAGCAAAGGAAGCTGCCAGGAGAAAATAAATAAAATAAAAACCGTCTGAAGTGCCCAAACCCCAAAAGCGTCAAAGTTGTGTATCTCCTGTGAATTTCAGGCAAGGGGTCAATGGTAGCTGTGGGCATCTTCTGCCAGATTCTCACCTCCGGTGGCCAGCAGGTCATCGATCAGGATGACCTTCTGACCCGGCTGGACGGCATCGCTCTGGATTTCAAGCTCGGCCTAAAAAAGACAGGAAACATGGGTGGGCATTGCAACCAACACTGTGTGGGCCACTTCTCTGGCCAGCCAGGCTTTAGGATCTGATTTTAATATTTCCTCCCTGTTGAAATGCACAGGAACAAGCTACGAGGGTTGAATGAAAAGTAATGCCCCCACTTTCGTTACTTGGGTTTGGATGGAAATATTGGAAATCGGACTTGTCCACGGTGGTCCATGCTCTCGTTACATCTCAAATAGACTACTGCAACATGCTCGACGTGGGGCTGCCTTTGAAGACTGTTCGGAAGCTTAGTATAGTCCAACAGATGGCAGCCAGGGTGCTTACTGCAGCACAGAGAGAGGACACCCCTCCTGTTGCGTCAGCTCCACTGGCTGCCAGGCTGCTACCGAACACAATTCAGAGTGCTGGCTTTAGTCTATAAGTCCCTAAAACAGTGTTTCTCAACCTGGGGGTTGGGACCTCTGGGGGCGTCGGATAGGTTGCCAAAGACCATCAGAAAGCACAGTCTTTTCTGTTGGTCATGAGGGTTCTGTGTGGGAAGTTTGGCCCAATTCTCTTGTCGGTGGGGTTCAGAATGCTCTTAGATTGTAGGCGAACTATAAATCCCAGTAATTACAACTCCCAAATGTCAAGCTCTATATTCCCTAAACTCCACCAGTGATCACATTTAGGCATACTAAGTATTCGTGCCAATATTGGTCCAGATCCATCATTGTTTGAGTCCACAGTGCTCTCTGGATGTAGGTGAACTACAACTCCAAAACTCAAGGCCAATGCCCACCAAACCCTTCCAGTATTTTCTGTTGGTCATGGGGGTTCTGTGTGCCAAGTTTGGTTCAATTCCATCATTGGTGGAGTTCAGGATGTGCTTTGTAGGTGAACTATAAATCCCAGCAATCACAATTCCCAAATGTCAAGCTCTATTTTCCCTAAATTACACCAATGTTCAAATTTGGTCATATTGAGTATCCGTGCCAGGTTTGGTCCAGATCCATCATTGAGTCCACAATGCCCTCTGGGTGTAGGTGAACTACAACTCCAAAACTCAAGGTCAATGCCCACCAAACCCTTCCAGTATTTTCTGTTGGTCATGGGAGTTCTGTGTGCCAAGTTTGGCTCAATTCCAGCGTTGGTGGAGTTCAGAATATGCTTTGATTGTAGGTGAACTATAAATCCCAGTAACCACAACTCCCAAAAGTCAAGCTCTATTTTCCACAAACTCCACCAGGATTCACATGTGCATGTTTTTGAACTGCTAGGTTGGCAGGAGCTGGGGCTGACAGCGAGAGCTCACACCGCTCCCCGGATTCGAACCTGCAACCTTTCGGTCAGCAAGTTCAGCAACTCAGTGGTTTAACCCTCTGCACCACCAGGGGCTCCACTTACATGAATACGATTACTATTATGACTTTTCTATTACTTTACAATTTGAAACCAACGTCATACAAATATTAGAAGAGGATGAAAGTCACAATAGCAAAAGATGCAAACTACGTTCTCTTGGAAGAGAGTTTCAGAGCGACCCTGGTACTCTTTCAGAGGGCATTATGCTTTGCATAGCTACTCAGGTACCTTGACTGAGATGAATGTGGCCCCGTGACATGCAGAGATTTATAGTTCACTGAACCCGCTAATAAAAGGGATGCTTACCTTGCCGTATTCCAGAGTGTAGGAAACCGACTCCGTGGGACCCGGGAGCTTTCCTTTTTTCCGGATCAGCAGAAACCCGATTCCAAACCTCTGGGCCAAAGAAGGTCCGAAAAGGAAACCCCTGGAGTCGAGACCTAGAGCAAAGGAGAATATATTTATATTAGGCCTGGGCAATCATGGTTCTAAATGGCTCTAAAGTACTTATAAAACTACAGTTCTGGTGGTGAACACTAGGTGGCGCTGGTGCTTTGCTTCTACAGTGTTGCTAAAGTTCTGGTGGCGAACACTAGGTGGCGCTGGTGCTTTGCTTCTATAGTGTTGCTAAAGTTCTGGTGGCGAACAGTGGGTGGCGCTGGTGCTTTGCTTCTACAGTGTTGCTAAAGTTATGGTGGCGAACACTAGGTGGCGCTGGTGCTTTGCTTCTACAGTGTTGCTAAAGTTCTGGTGGCGAACACTAGGTGGCGCTGGTTGTACAGTGTTGCTTGTACAGTGGCGCTTGCTGCAGTGTTGCTAAAGTTCTGGTGGCGAACACTAGGTGGCGCTGGTGCTTTGCTTGTACAGTGTTGCTAAAGTTCTGGTGGTGAACACTAGGTGGCACTGGTGCTTTGCTTGTACAGTGTTGCTAGGTGGTGGTGAACACTGGTGGCGCTGGTGCTTTGCTTGTACAGTGTTGCTTAAGTTCTGGTGGTGAACACTAGGTGGCGCTGGTGCTGTTGCTTGTAGGTGGCGAGTGTTGCTAAAGTTAAGTGGTGGTGAACACTAGGTGGCGCTGGTGCTTTGTTTGTAGAGTGCTTTGCTTGTGAACAGTGTTGTGCTAAAGTTGCTAAAGTGCTGAACACTAGGTGGCGCTGGTGCTTTGCTTCTACAGTGTTGCTAAAGTTATGGTGGTGAACACTAGGTGGCGCTGGTGCTTTGCTTGTAGAGTGTTGCTAAAGTTCTGGTGGTGAACACTAGGTGGCGCTGGTGCTTTGGTTCTACAGTGTTGCTAAAGTTATGGTGGTGAACACTAGGTGGCGCTGGTGCTTTGCTTGTACAGTGTTGCTAAAGTGCTGGTGGCGAACACTAGGTGGCGCTGGTGCTTTGCTTGTACAGTGTTGCTAAAGTGCTGGTGGCGAACACTAGGTGGCGCTGGTGCTTTGCTTGTACAGTGTTGCTAAAGTGCTGGTGGTGAACACTAGGTGGCGCTGGTGCTTTGCTTGTACAGTGTTGCTAAAGTGCTGGTGGTGAACACTAGGTGGCGCTGGTGCTTTGCTTGTAGAGTGTTGCTAAAGTGCTGGTGGCGAACACTAGGTGGCGCTGGTGCTTTGCTTGTACAGTGTTGCTAAAGTGCTGGTGGCGAACACTAGGTGGCGCTGGTGCTTTGCTTGTAGAGTGTTGCTAAAGTTATGGTGGTGAACACTAGGTGGCGCTGGTGCGTTGCTTCTACAGTGTTGCTAAAGTTCTGGTGGCGAACACTAGGTGGCACTGGTGCTTTGCTTGTACAGTGTTGCTAAAGTTCTGGTGGCGAACACTAGGTGGCGCTGGTGCTTTGTTTGTAGAGTGTTGCTAAAGTTATGGTGGTGAACACTAGGTGGCGCTTGTGCTTTGCTTGTACAGTGTTGCTAAAGTGCTGGTGGCAAATACTAGGTGGCGCTGGTGCTTTGCTTGTAGAGTGTTGCTAAAGTTATGGTGGTGAACACTAGGTGGCGCTGGTGCTTTGCTTGTACAGTGTTGCTAAAGTTCTGGTGGTGAACACTAGGTGGCGCTGGTGCTTTGCTTGTAGAGTGTTGCTAAAGTTATGGTGGTGAACACTAGGTGGCGCTGGTGCTTTGCTTGTACAGTGTTGCTAAAGTGCTGGTGGCGAACACTAGGTGGCGCTGGTGCTTTGCTTGTACTGTGTTGCTAAAGTGCTGGTGGCGAACACTAGGTGGCGCTGGTGCTTTGCTTGTACAGTGTTGCTAAAGTTCTGGTGGTGAACACTAGGTGGCGCTGGTGCTTTGCTTGTACAGTGTTGCTAAAGTGCTGGTGGCGAACACTAGGTGGCGCTGGTGCTTTGCTTGTAGAGTGTTGCTAAAGTTATGGGGGTGAACACTGGTGGCGAACACTAGGTGGCGCTGGTGCTTTGCTTGTAGAGTGTTGCTAAAGTTATGGGGGTGAGCACTGTTGCTTCTACAGTGTTGCTAAAGTTTTGGTGGTGAGGTGGGCCACGGGGGGGGGGGTACGTGTGCCAAGTTTAGTCCAGGTCCATCATTCATGGTGGTCGCAGTGGTCTTAGGAAGTGAGTGAAGGTATTGTAAATCCCATCATCCATGGTCCATGCTCCCTCAAACTGCACCAGGATGTAAAATTATTATCTATCTATCTATAAATACTCTGTCCGTAATGAGTACCTTAAAAACAACAAACCCACCAAATTTGTCAGTGAAACCTCTCACAACGCAAGGTGTGACCAACAAAAACATAAAAACGAAAAAAATAACTAAAAATAACTGACAAATCCTAAATCCTAAAAAAGGAGACGATGCCACTAAGGCCCTTGCTTTTCCACTCTCAGTCACTTCACAATGTTAGAATGTTGAGGTGGACCAATATGCAAATAACCATATGCAAATAATACCACAGTGGCAGCCAATTACCATTTCTGACTGCCTCAGGCCCTTGCCTTTCCCCTCTCAGCCACTTCAGAGTCTTAGAATGTTGACGCTGGCCAATCAGAAGCCAAATGCAAATAATACCACAGTGGAAACCAATCAGAAAGCTGCCACATATCCGCCCTCCCCACACATACAGTACATACATGCAAACATAATATAATGTTACTACTATATATTACTACTAGCTGTACCCGGCAGGCGTTGCTGTGCCCTATTTAGGAGATGCGAGAAAGTCTGAGTATGTAAGGGTTGGAATTGTTGTTAGTTATGGTGTTGAAGTGAATTGGGTGCTTTATGTTTGTGCCTCAGCCCTTTGCCTTATCCTCCTCTGACAGTTTATTATGGGTCGGAATGTTCATGTTGGCTGGCCAGTACAGAAGTTATGCAAATCCGCCCTTATTGGCAGCCAATCATGTTGTCAGAATGTAGAGGCTGGGAGAGTCGTTGGCAGCCCCGGAGGATGCTGGGAAATGTAGTTTTATTTTTACTCGTTGTTTTGGGGGCCTTTTAGGTTTTGGGGGGGAAAGTTTCTTTGCTACAAACGTACCTTGCTTGAGGCCTATTTCTGTTGGCAAGTTTGGTGTTTCTGCGTTGTAAGGTTTCTCTGTTTGGGACGGTCTTCCCATGACGGCTCTTCCTTTATATATATAGATATTAAATACACTCATAGAATAGAGTTAGAAGGGACTCTACTATGGTATTAGGGGAGAACAGACAGGAAGGAAGGAGAGAAGAAAGGAGGAGGAAAAAAGGGAAAGAATGAACGAGGGAAAGGGAGAAGGGAGGGAGGGAGGGAGGTACCAAAGGAAGGAAGAAGAGAAAGTAGAAAGGAAAGGAAAAGGAAAGGCAAGAAAGAGGTAAAGAAGGAAGGAAGGAAGGAGAAAAGAAAATAAAAAGTGAAAGAAGGAAGGAAACAGGGAGGGAAGAAAGGGGATAAAAAAGTAGGGGGGGGGAGGAAAGAGAGAGAAGGAAGGATGAAACCAAAGAGCGAAAGAAGGAATAAAAGAAAGCGGTAGAGAAGGAAGAAAGGAGAGAAAGGGGAAGAAAAAGGGGGAAAGAATAGGTAAGACCCTCTCTTTCAAAATAGTCCAGATATCTACCTCTACTTCGAAAATTCTTGCTATAGGCCACAGCAACGCGTGGCAGGGCACAGCTAATTATTATTATTATTATTATTATTATTATTATATGAACTCACCTGCAATATAGTCGAATTTTGTGTGGGAGCCCTTGATATGATCTTCCAACAAATCAATGGCAGCTTTGAAGGCAAATGGGTCTTTCAAGAGGGGGGTGATATCACTATCGAAAAGGGGGGAAAGGAACCGTGATAGAAGTTAAAGTCGCTCACATCTGCAAGTATCATTCACCCTGAACTTTGCCCATGAAATTAATAAGTAGCCTATAACAGTGTTTCCCAACCAGTGTGCCGGGGGACACTAGTGTGCCGTGAGCGATCATCAAGTGTGCCTTGAGAAATTGGAGCCTCCAGGAGGGGAGGGGGGGGAGAGTCTAGTGTGTTGAAGTATAAAAACCCTAAGAAACCTACCTCGATAAAGGCACAAAATTACAACCCCCCCTCCCCACCCGTTGTCTACTTGGTCTCTCCCTCTCCATGCATTGGGAAGGCCTGCCTCCCTTTCCCCAAGTAGAGACCTCCTCTTGCCTCCTGGGGGTTCTGTGTGGGAAGTTTGGCCCAGTTCTATCATTGGTGGGGTTCAGAATGCTCTTTGATTGTAGGGGAACTATAAATTCCAGCAACTACAACTCCCAAATGTCAAGGTCTATTTCCCCTGAACTCCATCTGTGTTCACATTTGGGCATATTGAGTATTCATGCCAAGTTTGGTCCTGGTCCAACATTGTTTGCGTCCACAGTGCTCTCTGGATATAGGTGAACTACAACTCCAAAACCCAAGGTCAACGCCCACCAAACTCTTATAGCATTTTCTCTTGGTTATGGGAGTTCTGTGTGGGAAGTTTGTGTCTTTCTGCCATTCCTGCCAGGATATCTATGTTGTGTTCATCGAAACAGGCCCAGGTTTCACGCTGAGTGTATAAATACATTTTAAAAACATATTAACTATATGTATTACTGTCTTAGAGTGTCATTTTGTGTCATTGTGGTTGGTGGTGTGCCTCAGGATTTTGTAAATGTAAAAAATGTGCCGCGGCTCAAAATAGTTTGAAAAACACTGGCCTATAGTTTAAAATGCATATGTAAGAGACCATTATGAGCTAGGATTGGACTTCAACTCCCAGAATCCCTGGCTGTTGATGGTGGAGGCTGGGGCTTTTGGGAGCCAAAGTCTAACCAAAGTAGGGGGACAAAGGCTGGATGAAAACATTGCCATCAAATAAATGTGCCCACTATTTAACCTCCTATTCCTATTTTCTCCCTGGTATTTTCCTGAAAGGGTGCCTCTGAGCATGTCAGGAGTGCATTTTACTCATTCTAGGCCAGCAAAGGTGCCTCTGAGCATGTCAGGAGTGCATTCTCTTCCCTTCTATCTCTGCAAAGGTGTTTCTAAGCATGCCAAGTGTGCATTACTATCCCTTTTACTTCTGCAAAGGTGCCTCTGAGCATGTCAGAAGTGCTTCCCCTTCCCTGGTATCAATGCAAAGGTGTTTCTGAGCATGCCAAGAGTGCATTTCTGCCCATTCTAACTCTGTAAAGGCGCCTCTGAGTGTGTCAAGAGTGCATTCCAATGCATTCTGCTTTTGCAAAGGCGCCTCTGAGCATGTGAAGAGTGCATACCCGTCTCATATCTCTGTAAAGGTGCCTGAGAGCATGTCAAGAGTGCATACCCATTCTACTTCTGCAACGGTTCCTCTGAGCACATCTAAAGTGCATTGCCACCTATTATATCTCGCAAAAGTATTTCTGAGCATGTCAGGAGTGCATTCCCATCCTGTCTACTTCTGCAAAAGGTGCCTCTGTGCATGTCAAGAATGCTTCATCAATCTCATCAAGGAGTGCATACCCTTCCCTTCTACTTCGGCCAAGGTGCCTCTGAGCATGTCAAGAGTGCATTCCTGCCCATTCTATCTTTGCAAAGGGTGCCTCTGAGCATGCCAAGAGTGCACTCCCTCCCTTCTATCTCTGCCAAGGTGTCTCTGAGCATGTCAAGAGTGCATACCCAACTCATATCCCTGCAAAGGTATTTCTCAACATGTCAAGAGTGCATTCCCACCCATTCTACTTCTGCAAAGGTGCCTCTGAGCATGCCAAGAGTGCAGGTCAAGAGTGCATTCCCAACTGCCCTGCAAAGGTATTTCTCAACATGTCAAGAGTGCATTCCCACCCATTCTACTTTTGCAAAGGTGCCTCTGAGCATGCCAAGAGTGCATTCCTGCCCATTCTATCTTTGCAAAGGTCCTGAACCAGGGTGCCGCTTCCCGCCAAGGTGTCAGCTCAGGTGCCCCATGCTGCTCAACCCCCCACCCATTCCTCCTCTAACCGGAAAAGGATCCCCGGGGAAGGGAAGTCCGGGAAATCCCGGATCCGCTCCCGAACCAGGCGCCGCTTCTCTTCCTGCTGCTGCTCCGTCCCCATGGTTCAAGCGAGGTCCCGGGAAGGCCCTGTGCGCATGCGTGGAAGGAGGAGGCGGAAGCGGCTGGGATGAAACAGCCGGGAGCTAGGACCCAGAAACCTCCCTGGAACGTCACCACTTCTGCAGAAGTCACAGCAGGGGATTCCCTGAATCCCTCCAAACAACTCTCACATGAATGCAATAATAATCTAATTCATTATTCCTATTTCCAGAGTTTAAGGTATTATCATTATTAATTATGATGATGATTCATATTAGTATTTATTAATTATTAATATTAATAATAAATAAATTATTAATTTATTAATAATATTATAAATTTATTATGATGATAATTAGTATTATAATAATACTAATATTAATTAGTATTATTATAATACCAATAATCATTAGTATTGATTAGTATTATTGATATGAACTAATACTAATTCATATGAATAGTATTTGACATCTGATAACATTTCACATTTATCTTATTCATTATTTGACATAGGGTCCAATTTTAATATATTATTATGAATAATAATCCATGTTCATATTCATATTTGACATTAAAATTTCTCAATTATTATCCTCTTATTCGTAATATGACATAATTTGCAATTTTGGTATAGTAATAATAATAATAACAACAATAATCCATATTCCTATTATTAATATTTGACATCTAACATTTCACAATTATTATTCATCATTGTTTGACATAATTTCCAATGTATATTATTATTATTATATTTGACATCTGGTAACATTTCACAATTATCATATTCATTATTTGACATAGTTTCCAATGTTTTTTTGACATATTTGACATAGTTTCCAATATTATTATTAATAATATATTATTAATAATAATCCATATTCATATTATTAATATTTTACATCTAACATTTCACAATTATTACTAATTATTATTTGACATAATTTCCAATGTATATTAATTGTCGAAACCCCCACAGATGGCTCAAAGACACGCCAAGCTAGTAAAAAGTATGTACAGTTTATTTAAACAAAAACATAGCCACAGTCCGGCATTCAAAAAACCCACCCACAAAACCTAAAACAAAACAGATAAGACGTCTGTCTTCAGAAGTCCTTGAGCTTTCCTTCGGCTTGAAGTCTGTGATGATGCGAAGACCCGTCTCAGAAAAGGAAAGGAAGAGTGCTTCACCAATTCCAGGAGCTAAGTATACAAACAAACACATAAAAGCCCCCGCATCCCACAGCAACTCCCCTCCACCCATATACGATACCAATTAAAGGACAGACACTCACAGCAACACAGGAAAAGCCCAAACGAAACGCGGTAGTCACTAAACATAAAAACACACATTAAAACCCCAAACCCCCAACATACAACATTTTCAGCTAGAGCTGCCATGGCAGCTCCCCCAGAACCCAGCATGGAAAACAGTCCAATACTCACAGCTTGCTGGGAATCAGGAACTGCAATACAAGAAACAAGAGCACCAAATACACGAACCAGCAACCCACCAGCAACACCTTGGCCGACCCCCGCAGAGTCCCAAATCCCCAGGCCTTACTTTAATACCCTTACAAATCAGAGTCATCAGACTCCCCACCCAACTCTGCCCCATTCCCCTCAGCTGCAGCCCTGGGTGTCTTCCTCCAATCTTCCCACCTTTGCTGAGCAGTTAAAGGACCCCAGTCCGATTCACCATCCCCACTAGGCCAAGCAAGGTCACTCGAAAAGCCAAAAAAGGAGCTTTCGCTGGACTCAGCATTTATCACAGCCCTGACATCTTGCACCAGAGCTGAGTCCAGCTCGGTATCACTCTCTGCTGAAGGTAACTCTACATCAAACCCCTCAAAGTATCATCACTGGTAGGCTCCTAAGTATTTGTCGGACCTTTCTCCTGTGCTCTGTCTCTTCCAAACTCTCAGCACTTGCAGCCCTTTTCCTCCCAGCTGCAGTCAGTCCGCCCAAACCTCCCTCTTCCAGTGACATGTCCAACACAGAATCCTCCTCCGAGTTACTACCTGTAGCAACTACAGGCTCAGTTTGCTCAACTACAACATTAATAGGTAGAGGTAAAGGTCTTCCCCTGGCATTATGTCCAGTCGAGTCCGACTCTGGGGTGTAGTGCTGAGGGTGAACAACCAAGGGCCCCCTGCATTCAACGTTGATCTGACCTGCAGCAGGGAGTTCCACAGTTCCTGGATGTCCCACTTGGACCAAATATCACTGGGAGTGTGGCTACAGCAGCAGTTCAACAGAATAATCATTCTTTAACTTGCTTCTTTTCCGACCCTAGGATTGTAACAAATCCCCCAATAAAGAATCATTACATTGCAACTTTCCCCTCTCCATAGTGATACATTGTGGCCATTACTGTCTCCAACCTTCTCCAAGCATGAACTTTTCCTTCCCCAAGTCGCAGATCACTGCTGGCTCGCCCGGGATGCTCTTACAGTGTCCCAGGGAAGCCGAAACTGCGTTCCTTTAAACCGTGGATATGGAAACTCATCGGGCCCCCGTATCCGTGGGTCAACGGATCAGCTCTATTTTGGTGCCATATTTTTCCTAGATTAATTATAACACTAACTGCTATCTCGCTTTTTGCTCTTTGGGCCCCTAAGCCCTGGGAATAACCTTTTTTCATAAAGTAATAAAGTATAAAAAGAAGACCAGCTGGCTGTCAATCCATTGACCGATCCTGCTGCCGTCCCACAAATATCCAGGAACCGTGACCCGGGGAACTCGCTATAGTCAACCCATAGGACCCCTTGGGAAGCAAGCAGACCACTCTGGACCCATGGCGAGGTAGGGTTTGTAGTTTCCTTCTCCCATGTGGACGAACCCCCAACGCTCAGAATTAGCTGCGACCCCGAGTGTGAATCATATGGACCTCTCCTTTCATTCCCCTTCAATGCTTATGGATTCTTATGAACTTTTATGAACTTTCATGAACGTTTGCCCACTTTTAAAAGACTTTTAGAAACTTTTTTGGGGGAAAACCCAGGTACTTTTCTCATGATTTCTGGCTCCTAACAGACTCTGGTGGGTGAGATCGGCTGAGATGAGAAGATATGATTTCTATTTCCCTCCTATATGAATGTATCCACCAGGGCCAGTTTAACCATTACGCCGACTACGCAGACGCATAGGGCGTCATCACCTGAGAGGGGCGTCGCTACCTGGGAGGGCCGCCGCCGCACCGGCCCCACCCCGCCCCACTGCCCGTGCTGCGCTGCCCCACCCGCCGCTGCGTCCAGCCGGGCCTCCGCAGCCGGCCCCGCGGCCGCACCGCCACGCCAACGAGCCTTTCTCAGCCGGCCCGCCACCCGGGCGCTCTGGCTGCGCTGCGCATGCGCGAAAATCACCGTGCATGCGTACTGGCTCCAGAGCGCGCCTCCGGCTTTGGAGCCAGTGCGCATGCGTGCAGTCGTGCGCATGCACGGAGATTGCCGCATGCGCACTGGGCTCCAGAGCAGGAGGCGCACTTTGGAGCCAGTGCACATGCGTTGATATAGGCGCATGCGCACTGGGCTCCAGAGCGTGACTCGCACTCAAGAGCCACCAGGGGGGGCAAAATCTTTTTCACTCCCCCGGAATAGGTAGGTCCGCCCCTGGTATCCACCATATGCTTTCCCCTTGCTTGTATCTCAACTTACCTGTTCGAACACGTCTCCTCCTACGAACCAGCTAGGATGTTAAGATCATCTGGGGCGGCCCTGCTCTCGGTCCCGCCTGCTTCTCAAGTACGTCTGGCGGGGACGAGAGACAGGGCCTTCTCAGTGGTGGCTCCTCAGCTGTGGAACGCCCTTCCTACAGAAATTAGATCGGCTCCCTCTCTGTTAGCATTTCCAAGAAAAGTGAAGACCTGGTTGTTCGAGCAGGCTTTTGAATAGGCAGTGTAATGAAAATAGGAATATGGAACAATTGGATGACGAGACTGGATCTTGATTCTAACTATGAGGCGCTAATGAGATGTTTTACTGACGTTTAATTAATGGATCGATTGTTACTATTATGTTGTTTTAACTGTTTTAAAATGTTTGAGCATTGGATCTTGCTATTGTTAACTGCTTTGAGTCGCCCGAGGGATGAGAAAAGCGGTATAGAAAAACAGTAAATAAATAAATAAATAAATAGGCCTGCACTTAAATACAATCGACGCTGACAAAATCACCACCGGTCAGCTGCAAAAGGCCACCCTACTCAGATCTGCACACATTATTCGCTGATACATCACAGTCTTAGACACTTGGGAAGAGTCTGACGTGTGATCCAATACAAAAAGCCTGCATAGGGATCTTGTTAGCTGTATATCAAATGATGGTGATGATTATGATGTAATATTTATTTATTTATTTATTTATTTATTGGAGTTATACACTGCCACTCCCAGAGGCTCGGGGCGGTTTACAGCATAATGTATCAACACAATAGATAAAAATACAGTAAAACAGTAAAACACAATAAAGCACAGGTGAGAATTACAAGCATTCAAAATCCTGCCTGTATAAGTATGTCTTACACGCTCTGCGAAAGGTGTTCAAATTTCGCAGAGCTCGTGTCTCTGGGGGGAGTGCGTTTCACAATGTTGGGGCGATGATGGAAAAGGCTCTTCACCTGGTTGAAGTCAAATGGAAGGATTTTACACTGGGAATGTTTAGAAGATTCAGGTCTTCTGAGCGTAGTGATCTCGGGGGGTTATATGGAATCAGGCGATCCCACAGGTACACTGGCCCCAGACCATACAAGGCCTTGAAAGTAAGAACTAACACCTTGAAGGTGATCCGGTATTCAATTGGCAGCCAGTGCAGATCCTGCAGAACTGGAGTTATACGGCAGGTCGCAGGCTCCCCCACGTGTAGCCGGGCTGCAGCATTCTGCACTAGCTTGAGTTTCCGGATCATGGTCAAGGGTAGGCCAATGTAAAGAGCGTTACAGTAGTCAAGTCTTGAGATGACCGTGGCTTGGATTACTGTGGCTAGATTGTTCCGGGACAGATAGGGGGCCAAGCGCTTCGCCTGTCGCAGATGGAAGAACGTGATTCTGTTGACAATGGAGATTTGGGTCCCCATTGACAGCAGAGGGTCCAAATAGACACCAAGGCTTTTTACTGATGATGACGGGCGTAATGCCTCGCCACCCAGGGTCGGCAGTTGGATTTCCCTATCGCCCGGACGACCCAACCAAAGGATCTGTCTTCGCCGGATTCACCTTCAACCTGCTGGCTCGCAACCATCCAGTAACAAAAGCCAGACTGGAAGGGATCTAGTCCAGCTGTGTCATTTAGGAAAGTCTGGAACTGCTCCATTGCCGCCCTCTCAATCACCTTGCCCAGAAATGAAAGATTCGAAACTGGGTGGTAATTGGAGGGAACTGAGGGATCTAATCCTGGTTTTTTTTTAAGCAATGGAGAGACCACTGCCTCTTTCAACCCCTCTGAAAAGAGTCCTTGCTCAAGGGAGCTGTTTATTATATTCAACAGAGGGCCACGTAATCCCTCTAGGCAAGATTTCACAAGCCAAGAGGGACACGGATCCCATTTTTCTGCCAGGTAATTTGGCAGATAAGGCTAAAGCCCATGGAAAACTACAACTCCCCAGGTTCCATAGTCTTCAAGTATGTTGTTGTTATTATTATTGGTATTATTAAAGTGATGCCAAAACTGCATTAACTCTGCAGTGTAGACTCACCCATAGACACACCATTGAGCTGGAGGCCAAGCAAGACTCCAGTCTTATTAAAAGGGACGCTCACTGCTTAGAAAGTTGGAGGTACTAAACACAGAGTTCAGTGCCCTGGATGTTTTCACAGCTGTCTTTGTTAAGAGGAGGGTTTTCCCAAAGTCAGAGTATCCCCTCCAGCAGCAGCAAAGGGAGGGAAATGAAGGTTTAATTTCACCCAGACTCTTAGCAACACAAGAAACAAACAAAGCAACTTTCCCTTGGAACAGAGAGACTTTGTTGGTGGATTTATCCCAAGGGAGATGAAGCAATGGGAAGGATGGGAAGCAGAGGACACTTTCAGAAATTTCACATTCTCCATTTACCTTAAATAAGTATTCCTCAACCTTCTTAATGCCGCAACCCCTTAATAGAGTTCCTCAAGTTGTGGTGACCCCCCAACCATAACATTGCTTTCATTGCTACTTCATAACCTGTCATTTTGCTCCTGTTATGAATCGTCATGTAAATTTCTGATGTGCAGGATGTATTTTCATTCACTGGACCAAATTTGGCACAAATACCCAATACACCCCAAATTTGAATATTGGTGGGGTTGGGAGAGAGATTGACTTTGTCGTTTGGGAGTTGTAGTTGATGGGATTTATAGTTCACCTACAATCAAAGAGCATTCTGAACTCCACCAACGATGGAATTGAACCAAACTTGGCACATAGAACTCTCATGACCAAGAGAAAATACTGGAAGGGTTTAATGGGCACTGACCTTGAGTTTTGGAGTTGTAGCTCACCTACATCCATAGAGCACCGTAGAGCACATAGAATGAATGATCTGGACCAAACTTGGCATGAATACTCAATATGCCCAAATGTGAAAATACACCTTGACATAGGGAGTTGTATTGCTGGGATTTATAGTTCTCCTACAATCAAATAGCATTATGAACCCCAACAATGATAGAATTCGGCAATACTTCCCACACAGAACTCCCATGCCTTGAAGGATTTGCTGGTGCGAGCCTCCCTCCAGCCGAGAATGCTCTCCCTCACCCCGCACATGCACACCACACTGCCATGCGCTGAGTATGCCCGCTCTCCCTTCCCTGCTTGCAGGGCCGGATTAACACTTTTTGCACCCTAGGCCACACTTTGGAATTACGCCCCCTTTAAGCCAACCTCCCACAACCTGCAAGGTCCCCATTCCCACTGGCTGGAAAGCTCCGCTGTGCTCTGAAAGTCTCCTCGGGAGTCGGGAGGCTTGGGGAGAGCGCAGCGGGGGCAAACCCGCTCCAAAGGCACGCACAAGAGAGAGCGCATGAGAGAGAGCGGTGAGAGAGCGCACGCGAGAGAGCACGCAAGAGATGGAGAGACAGAGGAAACGGGGGAGTAGAGACTTTGCCAGGAGGAGGAGCGAGGAGGGGCATGAGAAAGGGGGAAAGAGGGGCGCAGACCAGGGTTTTTTTGGTCCGTGATCTGTGCCCCCCCCCCCTCGGCTTGCGCCCCTAGGCCATGGCCTCGTTGGCCTTATGGGTAATCCGGGCATGCCTGCTTGGTGTCTCAGAAACAGTCATTCTTGGCTGAGAGGCCAGCTAGTCACAGCGGAGGAGGGTTTTTGGTTTCTGTCTCCAAAAGGAAGAGGACAGGTGGAGAGATCTTCAGCCTTTTCTCCCAAGGGGATTCCAAACCCCATGAGAAATATGTGTTTTATGATAATCTTTGGCGACTCCTCTGAAACCGCCTTGCGATCCACCCAGGGGACCTGACCCCCAGGTTGAGAAACATTGACTTAAATGAGTTAGGCTTTTGCAGCGTCTCAGTATTTACGATGCTCATTCAAACATAATGCATCGCATCAATTCAATAGTCAGGATTTCAGAAAAAGGCAGACCAGTCAAGTATTAATATTGGGCTTCATTTCTTAGCAACTCCATGACGGCAATGAAATCATAAACCCAACAATATGACATCGTAACAAAGGTAGAAAAATTATGCCATCATTTTATAGACACACATAATTTTTTTAAAAGGCAATCGCTCCTTCATACTAAGTTTTGGCACTTCATAGAAATGTACTGTTGACACCATTTGGATGCGTAAAGGGAGTGTCACGGCAATGAGCATGGAAAGGGGACCTTTATTGGACTACGATTCCCAGAATCCCCCAACCAGCACAGCTAGAGCTTGATCTTCCCATCCTATATTCCTCAATGTGTAAACCTATCATGGGGTTTCTTGGCAACATTTGATCAGAAGAGGTTGAGCATCGCCTTCCCTTTGAAGCGGAGAGAGTGCGACTTACCCAAAGCCATCCAATAGCGTTCCATAAGGGTTCAAATGCTTGTACTCCTCCATTCAAATCATTCCGGCTTTTCTGAAGTATCATTCCTTTCAAATTTAAGCAGCAGGATACGAGGGTCGTTCATTAAAGATTCCCCCTGACCCACTTCTATTTATCACAGGACGCCGAAACTGCCCATGTGTGATGATAGAAGTCTCTGTAGGCTACGTGCCAATTTACAACTCAGTATTGATAAGGGTCTTGATGTGACAGGTGCGGAAGTGGAGTGAGGTTTGAGAATGGACCCAGCGGAATACAGAGCAGTCCTCAAGTTCCTTTCCTTGAAAGGCCGGCCGCACACCAAAGGAGACCGATGAGGTGAAAGAGGTTGATGGTGAGCATTCCCCATCATATGAGGGCGGGTCAATAAGTCTGTGACCTTTTGAATGAAACACAGGTTTCTGGATAAAAAATTATTTTATTTTCCAACGTCGTCTCCTTTGAGCTCTATACACTTTGTCCAACGTTTCTCCAATTTTTTTTATCCCTTCCAAAAAATAAGATTTCCCAATAGGTATTTGTTTGTGAGATGATTTCATTGTTGGAGTCAAATCTCTTTCCGCTGAGCCATTTCTTCAGATTTGGAAACAAGAAATAGTCACTCGGGGCTAAATCCGGAGAATAGGGCAGATAAGGGAGCAATTCGTATCCCAATTCATGGATTGTTGCCATGGCAACTGCACATATGTGCACCCTTGCATTGTCTTGGTGCAAAAAAACCCCTTTTTCTTGGCCAAATGTGGTTCCCCCCCAAATCCTCATTAAATTGACCCAATTAAGTTGGCATAATATTCACCATTGATTGTTTAACCCTTTTGAAGGTAGTCAATGTGGATTATACTGCGTGCATCCCAAAAAATGGTCGCCATGACTTTACTGGCTGACAAAGCCACCTTGGCCTCCTTCTTTGGCGCCGATTCACCCCGAGAAACCCACTGTTTTGACTGCTGTTTGGTCTCTGGTGTGTTGTGGTGGATCCACGTTTTGTCCACGGTTATGAAATGGCACAAAAACTCATCCATATTGCGGCTGAACAACGCCAAACACTCCTGTGAAATTGTCACACGATTGTGTTTGTGGTCGATTGTGAGCAAACGCGGCACCCATCTTGCGGAAAGCTTTCTCATACCCAAGTGATCATTTAGAATTGAAACCACTGAGCCACGTGAGATGCCTATGGCTTCCACAATCTCTCGCACTTTCAATCTCCGATCGGCCAACACCATATTGTGGATTTTTTCAATGGTTTCGGGTGTAGAGACCTCAACTGGGCGTCCAGAACATTCGGCATCTTCCGTGCTTGTACGGCCACAACGAAATTCAGTAAACCACTTTTTTACCATTGAAATGGATGGTGCAGAGTCCCCTTAGTATTTATCAAGCTTAGCCTTGGTTTGAGTGATGGTTTTTTCCGCAAAAAATAATGCTTAATGAGCACACGAAATTCACTTTTTTCCATTTTCTCCTCAAATCAGGCAGTAGTCTGCTATCAATAGCTGTCAAACACAAACTAAATGACGCAGCTTGTTCAAATTTTGACAGGAGTCAACTGACAGGTGCCCGTTGACAGGAGCAGTGTCGCCCTTTCAGTTCAGAGGCGGGAAATCCAAAAAGTCACGGACTTATTGACCTGCCCTCGTATGATGGAATCAAGAACTGGCATATTCCATTTCAGTGTGGTCAGACTTCGGTGGAAACAGCTCCAATTCCAGGGCGACCCCACTCTGCTATTGATGAACACACCATTTTGGAACATCGCCGCGTAACCATTCTCCACCTAGCCCAAAACGTCAAGATGTGTGGGGTCAGTGGAAAAAAACATCCCAGACCATCTTCAGATGCACAAAGTATCCACTCGCTGGGTCTCCCGGCTGCTCAAACCTTTCTAGAAGCAGGAACAAGTCGAGTGTTCTCAGGCTCTCTTGACAATGATGTGCCATGGAAACCAGGAGGACGTTTTCAACAGACTGACCACACAGGGTGAAAGCTGGGTCCATCACTCCGATGCTGAGACTCAAGTACAGTCAATGCAATGGAAGCATAATGAGTCACCACCTCCAAAGAAGGCACGTGCCCAACTCTCGGCAGGCAAGGTCATGCTCACAGCATTTTGGGACCAGCACGGAGTAGGATGGATGGATTTCCTAGCAAAGGGGACCATGATCACTGAGGCACACTATGTTTCAGTGCTGCAGAAATTGCGGGAGGCCATAAAACCAAGAGACAACATGGCATGCTCACCAAAGGTGTCTGCCTTCTGCAAGACAATGCACCAGTTCCCAACTTACCCGTTGCCCAAATAGAAGCATGCTCCTGTGACTTTGAAATTCAAACGCATGGCCCTTATTCACCCACCTCGCACCATCAGACTTGCACTTCTTTCCAACAAGGACGTTATTCTTGAACTGACAGCATTTTTCAGATGAGGAGACTCTGATTTCCGAAGTCACAACATGGCTTTTGGAGCAACCTGTCGACTTCCACATGTGAGGTGTTCACAGTTGCTTCAAAAATGGGAGAAGTGTGGCCACAACAGAGAAGGCCCTGTCTCTCGTCCCCACCAGACGCGCTTGCGAAGATGGCGGGATCGAGAGCAGGGCCTCTCCGGAGGATCTTAATGTCCTTGATGGTTCATAGGGGAGAATCCGTTCGGACAGGTAAACTGGGCTGGAACCATATAGGGTTTTGTAGGTTAAAACCAGCACTTTGAATTGTGCTAGTCAGGCAAAACTAATACAATAGGCAGCCAAATGTAATCTGGCGCAACAATGGGATAGGAGGGTAGATTACTATTTGTATGCTCCTGTGCCCCTTTCTTCTTTGTAGGTTAAAACCAGCACTTTGAATGTTAGTAATCTGGCTGCCGAGTGTTGGACCCTGCTCCTGTTAAACCTTGCAGTGTTGGACTAATTGCAGTTTCCGAACAGTCTTCAGAGGCAACCCCACGTAGATAGCATTGCAGTAGTCTATTCGAGATGTAACTACTGGCTTTGGAATTCTACCGCACCCCCCTTATTCACCCAACATCGCACCGCCAGACTTCCACCTCTTCCCAACAATGAAGTTATTATTGAAGGGCAAGCCTTTTTCAGGTGATGAGACTTTGCTTTCCGAAGTCGTAACGTCAGCTTCTACAAGCTAGGTGTTTACATTTGCTTCAGAAGATGGGAGAAGTGTGTGTCCTTAGGTGGCATTGATGGAGAAAAGGATTCGGAACTGGGCCAAGTTTCATTGCTCTCAGTCCACAGGAAGTGGGTCAGGGGAAATCTTTCATCAACGCTCCTCGTATATGTGCCGGAACCACTTAATACTAATATATCAGCCCTTAGGATATGTAGGAAGTGAAACGTCGGATCTGGAAATATTCTGAATTCCCTGCTTTTGATGCTCGATGCAACTCAGACCAGATGTGAATTGGCAAAGCTTCATTTTCCTAACAAAATCTAAGCATTGTCCATCTCCAGCTCCGATATTTTTGACCGAAAACGGAGGTCACTATGCCTTGATCCTGCGTTCTTGAATTTGCAAAAAAGATTATTGATAGGACCCTGAGATAAAGAGGAGGAAAAGCCCTGCAGATAAAAAAAAAAGAAAAAGTTGTTCCAGGTCTCATTCCACAAGGCTTTTCTTCCAGAGGAAATGTGATCATCGGATGCAGCGAAAGTGTTGATGCAAAATCTCCGGAAAGGATGGGCCCCTGAAAGGCCAAGGATGGCTCAATGGGGCCAAAAGCACTTCTGGGGGTCAGGCTGCGGAGGGTTCAAGCACTTCCCAATTTTCTCACAGCCTGGAGGAGCCCAATTCTAAGAATAAGAAAAGAAAAAGAAGAATCTCCGTCAGAATTGGTTACGTGCCTCCTAGTCATTTCCAACTTATGGGGACTCTAAATCAGTGTTTCTCAACCTTCCTCGTGCCATGACCCCTTAACCCAGTTCCTCATGTTGTGGTGACCCCCAACCATAACATTATTTTTGTTGCTACGTCACAACTGTAATATTGCTACTGTTATGAACCACAATGTAAATACAGGATGTAGCTTCATTCTTTGGACCAAATTGGTCACAAAGACCCAATATGCAGCTTGATCTTTAAATCCTCGTCTTGTGTAATTGCTTTTTGTCAATTCTGCTGTCACCTGGGATTGCAACATTAATGATCCATACTTGTATTTTTCCATGATCGTGAGGTCGGGAGTCATCATCATCATCATCATCTCAGCGTTTCTCAACCTGCTTTTGATATGGTCGATCACAATCTTTTGGCCCACCGCCTTGCCATTGCTGGAGTTAGGGGAACAGCCCTGAAATGGCTGTTGTCCTTTCTCCACAATCGAGGACAGCGAGTGGAAAGGGGCGGTTTCGTTTCCGAGAGAGCTCCACTTACCTGTGGGGTCCCTCAAGGTGCCATTCTCTCCCCTTTATTATTTAACATCTATATGCGACCACTTGCTGGTCTGGTTCGAAGCTTTGGTCTGGAATGTTATCAGTACGCTGACGACACCCAGCTCATTCTGAAAATGGAAGGCCGGCCGAACTCCGTACCCTCTTGTTTCCAACAGTGCCTCGAAGCCGTTACTGATTGGCTGCAGGCCAGTAGTTTGAGGGTGAATCCAGCAAAGACGGAGATACTGTGGCTGGGCTGCCCGGTGGGTAGGGAGGCCCGACTGCCTAGCTTGGATGGCGAGGCATTATGCCCGACATCCTCAGTAAAGAGCCTTGGGGTCATTTTTGACCCGTTGCTGTCGATGGAGGCCCAGGTCTCCAGCGTCAGCAAAACCGCCTTTTTCCACCTGCAGCAAGCTAGGCGTCTGGCCCCCTACCTATCCAGAGATGACCTGGCCATGGTGCTCCAAGCCACGGTCATCTCGAGACTGGACTCTTGTAACACCCTTTACAATGGCCTGCCCTTGTCAGTGATCTGGAAACTTAAGCTCGTCCAGAATGCCGCTGCACAACTTCTCACTGGGGCCCCAGTGAGATGCCACATAACACCCATCCTCCAGCAGCTTCACTGGCTCCCGGTCGAGCACCGGATCACCTTCAAGGTGATGGTGTTAACTTTCAAGGCCTTGCGTGGTCTGGGGCCACTGTATCTGAGGGACTGTCTCCTCCCCTACTAACCCCAGAGGTCACTTTGCTCCGAACAAATGAACCTCCTTGAAGTACCGACCTTCCAAGCAATCCTTCTCACATCGACCCGGCACAGAGCCTTTTCTGTAGTGGCGCCATCAATATGGAACACTCTTCCAAGCGATGTACGGGCCATGCAGGACCTTCTCTCCTTCCGCAAGGCCTGCAAGACTCACCTTTTCCGGATAGCCTTTGTTTGCTAGGCTGGAAATCTTTCTTTAAGCTAGTTTAATATGTTTGCTTTTACCTCTGTGTGTTTTTACTTGACTGTAAGCCGCTCCGAACCCTCGCGGAGTGGCGGCGTACAAGTCCAAATAATAAATAATTAAATAAATCCTGGGGGAGGTTTGTGAGAGGGTGTCAGAGGGATCACCAGAGACCATCAGAAAACACATATATCTGATGGTCTTAGGAATCCCTTTGACAGAGAAGGCTGAAGATCTCTCCTCCTGTCCTTCTCTTCCTTTTTGGAAACAGATAGTGAATCCCCCTCCGCTGTGATTGGCTGGCCTCTCAGCCAAGGGGTGGGCTGTTTCTGAGACTCTAAGCTGGGAGGGGAGAGCAGGCATGCTCGGCGCATGGCAACGTGGTGCACATGTGCAGGGGCAGTTCGTCCATGTAAGCAACCTACGCGGCCGCGTGGGGGCGCCACCTTGGATGGGCGCCACCACGCCGGCTGCACCGCCGTAGCAAACCTCCCTGCTGCCTGCAGCAGCTTCTGAGCATGTGCGGAGATTTTCGCGCATGCCCCAAACCTCCGGAGCGCTCTCCTTTGCCCTGTGCTACGCCCTGTGTGAGGGGCTGGCAGCGGGCACCAGGAAGCGCTAGGAGAGGCCTTCGAAGGCCCCTCCTAGCGCTTCCTGGTTTTCCCTGCCAGCCCCACCCACGGGGCGCTGCACAGGGCAAGGGAGAACGCTCTCCCGCCCTCTGCAACGCCCGTGGGTGGGGCTGGCAGGGGAAAACAGGAAGCGCTAGGAGAGGCCTTCGAAGGCCTTCGAATTGCGCAGGGCAAGGAGCGGCGGCGCGTGGGAGGAATGGAAGGAGTGCGCGCAAGGTACCAAGAAAAAAAATTGGGGAGGGGGCGCAAAAATAATGTTGGGGGGGCAGGGGGCAAAATAATGTGTTTTTGGGGGGGGCGCCAAAATAATTTTCGTCTACCATGCGAAATTACCTTAGACCGCCCCTGCACATGTGTGAGTAAGGGGGAGCGTGAGGGGCTGGAGGGAGGCTCGCATCAGTGAGTCCCTTCAAGGCAGGGGGGTTCTGTGTGGGAAGTTTGGCCCAATTCTATCATTGGTGGGGTTCAGAATGCTCTTCGGTTTCTTCCACCAAAAGCCCTTCTCCACTGCGATTGGACAGCTTCTCAGCCAAGGGGAGGGCTGTTTCTGGGACTCCAAGAGGGAGGGGAGAGCAGGTGTGCTTCACGCATGGCAGCTGGGTGTGCATGTGCAGGCGAGGGAGAGCGTGTGAGACTGGAAGAAGGCATTTGGAATACGTTTCCTTCCTTTTGGCCCAAACCAGAAAACCTGTGGAGCTTGACTGCTGGTGCCTGCCTTTATTCCAGAGCTATTCCCTCTTCGGGATCTCCGATAATCGAGCCAACCTTTGTACGGCTGACAGGAAGGAAGAAGCAGCCCTCGACTTTGAAAGGCTCTCTAATTATTTTGCGCAGACGTATTTGCGGAGATTACCCCCAAAGAGCCCCAGAGAAGACAGGCATCCCGGAAGGCCAGGGGTGAAGGCAGATAATAACGGTGGTGCTTTAATGAGCGGTTTGATGGATTAGACCGCCAAGTGATGGATTAGGAGGCATTTACATGGAGACACCCAAGGGACGGGCCCGATGCTGATGGTTCGCTGGGAATTATTGCCACCATTTAGTAGAGAAATGCTAATGTCAAGCTGGGAAAGTGAGCTCTACCTTCGAATCCTAGAGTTGAAAGAGACCTCGTGGGCCATCCAGTGCATCCCCATTGTGCCAAGCAGGAAAATCACATTCAAATCACCCCCGACAGATGGCCATCCAGACTCTGCTTAAAAGTCTCCAAAGAAGGAGCCTCCACCACACTCCGGGGCAGAGAGTTCCAGTACTGAACAGCTCTCACAGTCAGGAAGTTCTTCCTCATGTTTATTTATTTATATCAGGGCTGCCCAACTGGCAGCCCGGGGGCCGTATACGGCCCCCAGCCCCTTCCCTACGCCCCCCTAAACTTTTCAATAAAAAATAAAAAAAGAAAAATAAAATAAATTATAAAATTAAAAAAATACCTACTTCTGGGTTCGAGCAAGTATCGCGAGAATACGCAATCCACACGGGATTTCGCTGTCAACGCGAGATCACGCCGGCATTGACAGCGAAATCCCGTGTGGATTGCGTATTCTCACGATACTCTTCGGCTACTACTGGATCACTGAGGCCCACAGACGCGATTAGGACCTTCTTCGACTCAGTCGGTCGTCGCCTCTCTCGTCGTCCGGGTACTCCTGGATCCTGCGCGTTTGAAAAAGGTAGGCCGAAGCAGGGGCTCCTCATTCCCTCCCCCCCCCATCTCCCCTCATGTATTAAATATAAAATTAAATATATTTAAAGATGAAATAAGGGGAGATGGGATACATTAAAATAAGGGGGAGGGGAGGATGGAATTAAATATATTTAATATTAAATAAAAATAAGGGGGGAGGATGGAAATATATTTAATAATAAATAAAAATAAGGGGAGAAGACCCTACAGACCCCCAAGGTCATCAGTGACCGGAATTCAGGCCCCTGGGCTGGTAGAAGTTGGACAGCCCTGATTTATATCATTTATATTCCGCCCTTCTCACCCCACAGGAGACTCAGGGTGGTTGGGGGGGGGGGGAGATTGATTTTATAACTTGGGAGTTGTAGTTGCTGGGGTTCACCTACAATCAAAGAGCATTCTGAACTCCACCAACATTGGAACTGAACCAAACTTGGCCCACAGAACTCCCATGACCAACAGAAAATACTGGAATGGTTTGTTGGACATTGATCTTGAGTTTGGGAGCTGTAGTTCACCTACATCCAGAGAGCACTGTGGACTCAATGATGGATCTGGACCAAACTTGGCACGGATACTCAATATGCCCAAATGTGAACACTGATGGAGTTTGGGAAAAATAGACCTTGACATTTGGGAGTTGTAGTTGCTGGGATCTATAGTTCACCTACAATCAAAGAGCACTCTGAACACCACCAACGATGGAACTGAACCAAACTTGGCACACAGAACTCCCAGGACCAAGAGAAAATACTGTAAGTGTTCGGTGGGCATTGACATTGAGTTCGGGAGGTGTAGTTCACCTACATCCAGAGAGCACTATGGACACAGTACCCCATGACCAACAGAAAATACTGAGTTTTCTGATGGTCTCTGGCGTGGTGACCTCTCTGACACCCCCTCGTGACCCCCCCCAGGGGTCCCGACCCCCAGGTTGAGAACACACTGCTGTAATATCTACAGTTATGAGGCAGGGATTTCCTACAATTCCAGTTCTTTTCCCTGGACAATCCATATGATTGTGAATCCATATGAAGCACCGGGAATGTGGCGCAGCTGGCTGGGTGTCAACTACGTAAGATCTCTACTGACCAGAAGGTCATGAGTTCAAGGCCTGCCCGGGTCGGGGTGCGCTCTCGACCAATTTGTGTAGCTCGTTGTCGACCTTTGCAACCCGAAAGACAGTTGCATCTGTCAAGTAGGAAATTTAGGAACCACTTTGTGGGGAGGCTAAATTTAACTGATTTCTGGAATGTTAAATAGCCTCTGAGTGTCTGTCTATATATGTTGTATGTCAATGGCATTGAATGTTTTCCTGTATATGTGCATTGTGATCCGCCCTGAGTCCCCTGCGGGGTGAGAAGGGTGGAATATAAATGACGTAAATAAATAAATAAAATAAATATGAGGCTGAGGGCATTCTGGAAGCTGCTGCTGAAAAACAAATTAACTTTCCAAGCCTTGTCCAGCTTAGTATTCTGTGCCGCAGGACCAATTATCCTCTTGGTGTCAGATCCCTCCCTCCCTTCAAAGAGCAGCCAAGATCTGCTTCCTTCTTCCTTCGGCTTCTCTTTCTCAGATCTTCCCTTCCTGAAGTCGGCTGTCAAGCAGGAAAGGTCACTCCTGCCTGATGTTTGAGCTATTTTTATTCACTTTGTTGAGCAGGGGAACCCCAGAAGGAGGGAGAGTTTGGGAATTCTGCCTTTCGGATTGGTGCCGCCAGGTGGCAATGGCCACCTGGCAAAGAGGCTTCCAGGAAGAAGAAGGCGGCCAGCCAGGCAATCCAAGGAACAATTGGAAGGGTTTTCAAAGGGGGAAACACTCTCCCCCCCCAACACACAGGGATAAAGAAAGGATAGATTGGGTGGGACGTTCCATGATTCCTCCACCAATATGGATGGAAGTCTAATCTGCCTATGCAACTGGCATTGCTCGTTTTGGAGAGTCGGAACCACCCATACATGCTGTCCCGAAATTAAAAATAGGGAAACAGGTCTCTCTTGGCTCCCCCCCCCCCCCGCGATCGAAGATACTTAGGAAGGACTCATCCCACACTTTTTACAAGGACGTTGATAGACTAAGAAGGCCGATCCGAGATAGGCAAGTCCGGTTGCAGAAAGCACAGCAGAAAGTCTCCTTGGGTGATGTCGTTTCCAAGCTGCGGTTCTTTCTGCGTTGTCGTTTCTCTTCGAGACCCGTTCGGCGTGTCTTCTCGACACTGTGGATAGTGCATCTCCATGCGTTCCCGATGTGAGGCCAGGGTGGACCATTGTTGGTGGTCAATCTGGCCGAGTCTGAGATGTTATTTCAAAGAGTCCTTATATCTCTTTTTGGGGGCGCCTCTCTTGTGCTGACCCGTGGTGAGTTCACCATAGAGTAGTATCTTTGGGAGGCGGTGGTCCTCCATCCTAGAGACGTGCCCTGCCCAGCGCAGCTGAGTTCTCAATAGCATGGCCTCAATACTGGTGACCCCTGCTTGCTCAAGAACAGCGACATTTGTCACATAGTCAGTCCAGTGTATATTTAGGATTGTGCGAAGACAGCGCTGATGAAAGTGTTCGAGGAGTCGTAGGTGTTGGCAATAGGTGACCCATGTTTCAGACCCATAAAGGAGAATAGACAGTATGATAGCTCTGTACACACTGATTTTGGTGCTTTGCCTCAGGTGCTTGTTGCTCCAGACTCTTTTGTGAAGCCTTCCGAATACACTATATGCCTTTGCTGATCTGTGATCTATCTCTTTAACAATCTTGGCATCTGAAGAGTTGATACTTCCCAGGTAGGTGAACTGCTGAACGGACTTAAGCACAGATGTGCCTATGCTGACGTGGGGATGATGGTGTTCTTCCTGTGGTGTGGGCTGGTAGAGGACTTCTGTTTTCTTCAGGCTGACTTCCAGCCCAAACAGCTCTGCAGCTGTTTAAAAAAGCAGGATGTGAGGCGCTGCAGAGCTGCTTCTGGATGGGCGAGAAGGGCAGCATCGCCTACGAAAAGCAGCTCACGGATTAGATAATTTGTCACTATTGGGGAATCTTCCCCCCACCTTACAGATTGAATATGGATCCATGACTATGCATATCAGTGTCTCTCAACCTTCCTAAGGCAATGACCTCATGTTGTGGTGACCCCCCCATCCAGCATATCAGTATTTTCATTGCTACTTCATAACTGTAATTTTGCGACTGTAATGTCAATATGTGGTATGCAGGTTGTATCTTGATTCACTGGACCAAAATTGGCACAAATACCCAATACCCCCAAATTTGAATATTGATGGAATTGGAGGTTGAGTCTGTCGTTTGGTTTAGTTGCTGGGATTTATAGTTCACCTACAATCAAAGAGCATTCTGAAGTCCGCCAACAATGGAATTGAACCAAACTTGGCACACAGAATTCCCATGACCAACAGAAAATATACTAGAAGGGTTTGATGCGCAATGACCATGAGTTTGGGAGTTGTAGTTCACCTACGTCCAGAGACCACCGTGGACTCAATAGATCTGGACCAAACTTAGCACAAATACTCCATAAGCCCAAATGTGAGCACAGGTTGAGTTTGGGGAAAATAGACCTTGACATTTAAGAGTTGTAGTTGCTGGGATTTATAGTTCACCTACAACCAAAAAGCATTCTGAATCCCACCAATGATAGAATTGGGCCAATCTTCCCACACAGAACCCCCATGCCTTGAATGGACTCGCTGGTGCGAGCCTCCCTCCAGCATCGCACACTCCCCTCGCCCGCACATACACACCACGCTGCCATGCGCCAAGCACACCTGCTCTCCCCTTCCCACTAGAAGTCTCAGAAACAAGCCCTTGGCTGAGTGGCCAACCAATCACAGGAGAGGAGGGCTTTGGGTCGGAGGATTCATAGTCTTTTTCCAAAACGTAAGAGGAGAGGCTGAGTGATCTTAAGCCTTCTCTGCCAAAGGGGTTCCCAAGACCATCATAAATATGTGTTTTCTGATGGTCTTTGGCGATCCCTCTGAAACCCCCTCATGACCTCCCCAGGGGTCCCGACCTCCAGGTTAAGAAGCACTGTTATATGTAATTACAATGAGATCCCGCTGTGTGCCTTCAAGTCTTTTTCAACATGCAGTGAACCTATCATGAGGTTTTTCTTGGCAAGTTTTGTCCAGAAGAGTGTTTCCTTTGCTTTCATTTGAGGCTGAGAGAGTGTGGCTCGACCTAAAGCTGGACCTTTTGGCATGCAAAGCACAGACTGACCAAAACTTCATTTAATATGGGAAGTAGATAGGAAAAGGAGGACAGAGAGAGGCTTTTGGCCCCAAGTTGGCCTTTCTGTGTTGCTGTGATATAGACATGCAGACAACTGTCACCCTGATGCCTACTAAATTGTAGTACCACCGTGCTGACACTCCAAAGCAGACCTGGGCAACCTACGGCCCGCAGGCCAGATCCGGCCCGGCAGCCGATTCTGTCCGGCCTGGGGAGAAGGGCGCCGGGGGCGGGGCCAAGAGGAAGGGGTGCCGCTGCCGCCATCCCATTGCGGGCTGTGGGGCCTCCGTCGGCAGACAGCCCATCGCTCCGGAGAACAATCAAAGGAGCGGTGGCTTTGAAGTGCCTGCCATCCTGGGAAGCGACCCGGGCCTGCAGCGGGAGCAGGCGGCGACCTGCGCCGGCTGATCGCCCTGGCGACCCGGAAGACTTGATCGTCTTCCGGTTCGCCAGGGCGATCACCCGCCGCAGCTCGCCGACTGCTCCTGCTGCAGGGCCGGATCGCCTCCCGGGATGGCAGGCACTCCAAAGCCGGGATGGCAGGCACTCCATGGCAGGGCGATCAGTCGATCGGGAACGCCTCTGACGGAATGGCTGCGGGCGAGAGCGTGCAGAGGTCTGCAGCCTCTGATCGTCTGCTGCTCTCCTGTCCACTTTGTCATCCTCTGGGCTTGGGCCATTCCATCTTGGGATCCTTCCTCTCTTGTCAGCCTCTATCTTGGTTTGCACCTTGTCTTCTTGAATTTCATTTTATTTTATTTTAGTGGTTTTTATTATTATTTTATAATAATAATTTTATAATAATAATATAAGAATATAATAAATAATATAATATAATGTTATATTATAATTTCAATATATTATAATGTTTCTATATATATATAATATAATATAATAATTATGATATTAATACTAATAATATATTAATATTTCTTGATATATTAATATGTTAATATTAATGATGTGTAATATATAGTAAATAAATAAACAAATAATGTAGATTAGAATGTAATTCAGCCTTTAGGTGCGGCCCTCCATAATATTCTTTGGCTCTCATGTGGCCCCTTGGAAAAAATAATTGCCCACCCCTGCTCCAAAGAATGCAGTAAAAATCCAGGCTTTCGAGGCCTATTTCTGTCCTAATCTCTTACCATGACCGCCTTGTCGCAGACGTTGAGCTGAGGCTGCCCAGGGAGCATGGTCTCCTTGTGTTGCTCCACAACAGGAGAGATCCTTCCCATTACGCCTTGGTACTCAGCACTGGAAAAGCTGAAATGACAGAGAAGGAATGGGAATTATTTCAGAAAGAATGCAAACGCAGACTTTGAACCCAGTTTATAGGAAAACTGCATGTGTCCAAGCCCTTGTGGACCTGTATGATCCTTTGCGCAAGCTTTGGCCTACGTCTTGCCTTGCATTCGAGAGGAAGATGGGATCTGCCAGCCCATCATCCTCTCCTGAACCACCCAGGCCTTAACTCTTTGCCAGGATTATAAAGTGCAGCAGGTATTTGTTTAAGTGGCTTAGCGTGTTCCCTTTCAGAGACGTTCTTCAATGGAGGATTAATACCCCATGATCTCATTTTTGCCCATCATATTAAGAGTCGCGGAGGAAACAAAAGCAGAGCAAATTGCTTTTGGAGATAAAATGGAAACAAGGCTGCTCTCAGGACTGACCTCTGCCCCCCCTCTCTCTCATTGTGGTCCACTTTCTTCTCCCAAAATTGATCGCAGGCAAAACCCCAACACATGGTTCCACTAAGTTCTATAAATACTACAGATCCTCCTGGCAGCCTTCCAGGGATACAAAAAGAGAGAAGAGGGATTGAATGCTATGTGCAAGGAAGCCCCGGGGTGAAGCAGCCCCTTGACTTGGCTTCGGATGATGCTTGCTACGAGGGGCGTTCATTACAGATTTCCTCTCACCCACTTCTATTTATCCCAGGACGCTGAAACTTCCCATGTGCAATGATATAAGTCTCTCTAGATCAGTGTTTCCCAACCGGTGTGCTGCAGAACACTAGTGTGCCGTGAGCGATCATCAGGTGTGCTGTGGGAAATTACAGTGGAGAGAGAGAGAGAGAGAGAGAGAGAGAGAGGGAGAGAGAGAGAGAGAGGAGAGAGAGAGCTTCAGGCAGCGGAAATGAGGCTTTCCTGGCCGAAAGCAATGCCAGCCAGCCTGGCTGCAGTCAGGAGAGCCCTCCCTCCTCCCTCCCTCCGCTCTTTCTCCTTCCCTTCCTTCCTTTCCTCACTCTGCGCGCCAAGGGCTACCTGGCGGGGCTGCGGCTCCTCCTGGTTCCTGGGCGCTCTTCTGCCCTCCTCCCCTTTGGCAGCAAGGAGGAGGAGAGGGATGAGGAGTCCACAGGAGCTGCCCCCATCTGACCCCGCTCCCGGAGGCTTGAGGCAAGGCTTTCTGCCCTCTAGCCCCTCCGCACCGGGGAAGGGGAGCAACCCCTCATCTCCTGGCCTCTCCTGGCTGGGCTCCGGGTTAGGGTTGCCACTTTTTGATATAAAAAATAAGGGACATGTACCTAAAAATATGGGATTTTTCACAAAAATAAGGGACACTTCATAAAAACTCGAAAATCAAATGTTAGGCAACCCTAACTATACTCCTTTTGATGCATCCTTGGCTTTTTCAGATACGGCATCCACACTGTTGACTGATCTTTAGCCTGGGGTCTAACAGAAGCCTCCTTTCGCATGCATTCAAGGCAATATCATCTACTTGGGCCAACTTCTGCAAGAAGGCACAACCCAAGCCCTCCCGACAGATGCCCGTCTGGCTGAAAAGCCCTCCAGAGACTCCCACCCACCCCTCAGCCCCGGTGTGACTGTGATTTGTGTGCCTGGCAGGTGGTCCCTTTCCTTCCTGTCCCAGGAGTCAAAGGTGAAGACGGCCCCGTGGTCAAGGTGGGCGAGGGTGCGGCAGACCTGGCTCTGGGTCTCCATGATCAGCAGCTCCATGCGGGCCCGCATATCCCCGCGCCACGCCTGCAGCTCCCTCAGACCGCTCACCGGTGGCGCCATGAAAAACGGCAGGCCCCCTTCTCCCTATTCCTTTTCCTCCTCCTCCTTGTCCTCCCCCTCCCACCAGGAAGCGAGGGCTCTTGGGAAATGGAGTCCCGCCCAAAAGGGCCGCGCATGCCTCTCAATCAAGAGGAGGCAGCCTTGGACTACAATTTTTGAGGCTGAAATAAGGGACGTCCCTTAGAATAAGGGACATATGGCAACCCTACTCAGGGTTCACTGCAGAGCAGAGGTCGGGATGCGCAGCTCCACAGCCCAGCTTGGTTCCTTCCCGATCTGGGGAAAATAGATCTTCACATTTGGGAGTTGTAGTTGCTGGAATTTATAGTTCACCTACAACCGAAGAGCATTCTGAACCCCACCAATGATAGAATTGGGCCAAACTTCCCACACAGAGACCCCCATGCCTTGAAGGGACTCACTGATGCAAGCCTCCCTCCAGCCTCCCACGCTCTCCCTTACTCAAATGACCACGTTGCCATGCACCAATCACGCCTGCTCTCCTCTACCAGCTTAAGAGTCTCAGAAACAGCCCACCCCTTGGCTGAGAGGCCAGCCAATCACAGCGGAGGAGGATTCACCGTCTGTTTCCAGAAAGGAAGAGAAGGACAGGCAGGAAGATCTTCAGCCTTCTCTGCCAAAGGGGTTCCTATGTCCATCAGATATGGTTTTGGTGACCCCCCTGATGGTCTTTGGTGACCCTTTGGTGACCCCTGCTGACCCCCAGGTTGAGAAATGCTGACCTAGAGCCTTCTGCATAAAAGGATGCTGATTTCCTGTTGAGAGAGTACAAGAACCACCTTTGAATATCTGAAAGGGTATGAATGCTATTTAAAGTGGTGGCCTCTGGATCTGTGCAAGTCCCCAGAAAGAAAGAAATGACTGAAGCCAATGGACATAAATATGATGCTGGTCCCTGTCAAAAATAATTGCTGTTCCTTCCCATCAGGCAGCGCGAGAAGCACTGACGCGGAAAAAAGCAGAGAGCGTGTTTTCTGCCGCTCTGGAGACCAGAACACGAATCAATGGGTTCCAATTAAAAACAAAGAGATTCCACCTAAACACAAGGAAGGACTTCATGATGTAAGAGCTGCAAGGCAGTGAAATGGAGTGCTTTGAAACATGGTTAGGCTCTTTTTCTTCAAGAGAGGTTGAATGGCCATCTTATGGGAGTGCTTAAGTTGCAGGGGTTGGATTAGACCAGTGTTTTCCAGCCTTTTTTGAGCCGCGGCACATTTTTTACATTTGGGGCACACCACCAACCAAAACGACACAAAAAGACACTCTAACACAGTAATACATATAGTTAATAAGTTTTTGAATGTATTTATACACTCAGTGTGAAACCTGGGCCTGTTTCGATGAACACAACATAGATATCCTGGCAGGAATGGCAGAAAGACACAAACTTCCCACACAGAACTCCTGTAACCAAGAGAAAATGCTATAAGAGTTTGGTGGCCATTGACCTTGGGTTTTGGAGTTGTAGTTCACCTATATCCAGAGAGCACTGTGGACTCAAACAATGTTGGATCAGGACCAAACTTGGCATGAATACTCAATATGCCCAAATGTGAATACAGATGGAGTTTGGGGAAAATAGACCTTGACATTTGGGAGTTACAGTTTCTGGGGTTTATAGTTAACACACAATCAAAGAGCATTCTGAACTCTTGCAACAATGGAATTGAACCAAACTTGGCATTTTGAACTCTCATTAGCAACAGAAAGTACTGAAAGGGTTAGCTTGGGAATTGACCTGGAGTTTGGAAGTTGTAGTTCACCTACATCCAGAGAGCACTCTGGACTCAAAGAGTGTTATGCTATGTTGTTGTTTGTTTTCTATCCAGAATTACAATGTTGGAAGGAGGCTCACCACTTTAAGGCCCCTCAAACAGGCATGGGAAAACTTTGGCCCTCTGGTGCTTTGGACTTCAACTCCCACCATTCCTAACAGCCTGAGGCCCTTTCCTGCTTAAGTGGCTGAGGGGGGAAAAGGAAAAGGGCCCGAGGCTGATAGGAATGGTGGGAGTTGGAGTCCAAAACACCTGGAAGGTCCAAGTTTGCCCATGCCAGCTTTGGACAGAGGCCTCTTCCTCCCCCTTCGCGCCCTTTCTTCCCCCTCCTGCTGAACACTTACTTTTTCTTCTACACTGCCGCTTCTGCCGCCATTTTGATCCGAGGGGGCAGCGTGAGCATATTTAGGGGGGGAGGGGGGAGGGAGGAAGACGTGACCTGTGCGGGTGCTACTGCGCAGACTCGCCCCAGAGCAAAGCGAGGCAAAGTGAGCAGAGTGAGGCTGGGAAGAAGGGAGCCCGAGGGGAGAAGAAAAAGTGTTCGGCAGGAGGGGGAAGAAAGGGTATTGGAGGTTCCAATTTCCCACGGCACACCTGATGATCGCTCACGACACACTAGTGTGCCACGGCATACTGGTTGGGAAACACTGGATTAGACGGCACTTGTGGTCCCTTCCAACTCTGAAAAACAGCAGCAAAACAACCCAGAAAAGACAACCACCTTGCCATTTCCCCCCATCAGCAGCTTTGAAGCGAGGAACATGGTACCAGTAAAGGCCAAGACGTATAGAAAATAGTCAGTACATGCTTTAAAACTCGTAATTTACACATAATCTGATCGAAGGGTTTTACTGCTGTTTCAAATGCAGAGAGTGTCTCCAGTGGATGAATCTCTTCAAGCAGGTCATTCCACAGCTGAAGAAAAATGTCCACTGAGCAACAGGAAAATAGCATTATTCAATACACATCACCACCCCCAGCTCCTTCAGAGTCAGGCCAGTCACTTCAAGGATACCATCCATCCATCTTGCCCTTGGTCGGCCCCTCTTCCTTTTTCCTTCCTTTTTCCTCAGCATCAATGTTTTCTCTAAGCTTTCCTGTCTTCTCATTATGTGGCCAAAGTACTTCATCTTTGCCTCAAATATCCTTCCCTCCAGTGGAGCCGGGCATTATTTCCTAGAGCAGGGGTAGGGAACCTATGGCTCGGGAGCCAGATGTAGCTCTTTTCATGATTGTGTCTGGCTCTCCGGAGCAGCCCGGACCTCGGTTTCCCAGCATGCAGTGGGGAGGAGTGACGCAAATGTGCTGCGACTGCCGCTTCCGCACCACCATCGCCGCCTCTTCCTCGTCCCGTGCTGCTCTCGGGGCCCTGCGCCCTCTTCGCTAGGGATGGCGGAGCCCAGTGGCGGCGCTTCATCCTCCTCTTCGTCCTCCTCTTCGTCCTCCACCACGGGCCTCGGGGAAGGTGGCGGAGGAGGGCCTGGCCCTGGCGCCGTAGACCCGGCCTTGCTGCCCCCGTGGGATGTCCAGCTCATCGCCCTCATCATCGGGCAGCTCAAGAGCTGCTGCCTCTTCAACACCTTCCGGAGGGACTTCCTCGCCAATGTCGACACCAAGGTCCGCCTTGGCCCCGCGCCCTCCTCCCCCTTCCTTCCTTCCTTTCCCCCTCTTTCTTTCATTTTTTCCTCCCTCTCTCCCTAACTTCTTTCCTCCCTCCCTCTTCGTTCCTTCCTGCCTCTTCCAGTCTTTCCTTCTCTCCTTCATTTTCCCTCCCTCTTTCCCTTTCCTTCTTTCCTCCATTCTCCATCTTCCTTCTTTCTTCTTCCTTTCTTTCTCCCCTTCACCCTTTACTTCTCCTTCTCTCCTTTCTTTTCCCTCCCTCTCTCCTTCCTTCTTTCCTCCATTCTCCCCTTCCTTCCTTTCCTTCTCCTTCCTTTCTTTTCTCTCCCCTTCTGTCTTTTCTTCTTTTCCCTTCATTATTTTACTTTTTCCTCACTCCCTTTCCTTTCTTTTTCCCACCCTTTCCTTTCCTCCCTTCCCATTTCCTTCTTTCTTTTCCTCTCCTTGTCTCTCTCCTGCTTTTCTTTCTTCCTCTCCCCCTCCTTCTTTTATTTCCTCTTTCTTTCTGTCTTTCTTCCTTTCCCCCTCCCTTCCTTCCGTCTTCTCTTCCTTCCCAGAGTCCTGAGCGTGCCTTTTGCAGAGCCAGGTCTGAAGTGTCCCGTTATTCTGCCGGGGGAATCCTTTTCTCATAGTATGTATGTATAGGCTCACATTTAGTTGAATTCAGTCTTAAAATATATTATATACAGTATATTATATGGCTCTCACTGAAATAAATTTCCAAGTATTTTGCTTTCATGGCTCTCTGAGTCAAAAAGGTTCCCGACCCCTGTCCTAGGGTATGGACTGGTTGGATCTTCTTGTGGTCCAAGGCACTCTCAGAATTTTCCTCCAACACCACAGTTCAAAAGCATCTGTCTTCCTTCGCTCTGCCTTCCTTATGGTCCATCTCTCACATCCATAGATTACTATGGGAATCGCATTTGGTCTGACCTCTCTGCCATGACCGTCCTGTCTTGGGTGTCCCTTCACAGTTTCACTCATGGCATAATTGAGGTGCTCAAGCTCCAGTGCCGTGACAAGGCAACGTTCCTTTGCTGGAGGAGGAATGAGATAAAGTGCATAAAAAAGGGAAAAAAATGTACTGGGACGGTCATGGGGGATTTGTTCTTCCTTCCTCAAGGGCACACCGGAAAAGTCAGGTTTTCAGGCCTTTCCTAAAAGCTGCCAGAGTGGGTGCTTGCCTAATCTCCCTGGGTAGCGAGTTCCAGAGCCGAGGGGCCACCACAGAGAAGGCCCTCTCCTCGTCCCCACAAGCCGTGCTTGCGATGGAGGTGGAATGATGATCAAAGAGATGCTGACCATTATACATTGCAAGAAAGACTCTGTTTCACACTTAGGATGGCCATCATGCTGGTCTCGTCGTGGCAGATAACTGGAAAGGGAGAATGGATGGCTCAGAGATTAATGGCTCCCTCACAGCCTAAGGATGGATGAAGGCTGTATCTTAATGCCGGTTTCTTTTTTTCTGCTTCTCCCGCGAAAACTGGCTCCATGCCGCAGGCCACGGCGGAGTTAACAATGCACCCGGAGAGGGCCGGGGTGAAGACCCCAGACTGCCGGAGTGCAATTATGTGAAATGAACTCAAGGCCTGCCACACCTGCGCCTGGGCCTTCGTGCCTCCGATCCACCCCTGATTGGCTCCCGGGGGGCTTCTCGGAGGTAAAGTGTCAATTAGCGCGATGACCCGGGGCTCCGTCCGCCCTGCTCTTTCCTACGCGTGTGGAATCATTCCACATTGGCCACAGGGGGAATCTCTCACACCAATTGCACCTCGCCGCACCACCTGCGCATCACTCTCATTCTTCCACTGCAGTTCCCATCTTCCCTTTGGCAGCCTTGCTGAGACAGAATACAAATTTCAGGCAGCCTCTGGGACCAAGGCAGTGCCATCATCTTGCTCAGACAATAGGTGTTCAAGACACCTGGACAGATTCACTGCAGCAACATTGTCAGCATGACAACAATACTGCTGTTAATTCCCTTGCCGTGGTTTTCCCTCTCCTCTGGATAAAATGGAAGCAAGCACATCCTCCAGCTGTCATAGTATTTTGCTTTTGAGAGCAGGGGTCTTTTTGTGCCGCATGCCATCCTTGTAAATCCATGCCAGCCTGCCACATCGAGACATGGAGTTGGAAGGGCCCCCAAAAACCATCCAGTCCAACCCCTTCTATCTTGATCAGACCTGGGCATCTTACGGCCCGCTGGATGTGGCCCGCCGGCTGATTCTGACTGGCCCGGGGAGAGGCGCGTCGGGGATGGGATCATTTCCGCAAGAGGAAGGGCTGCCACTGCCGCCATCCCTTCGCCGGCTGTGGGGCCTGCGTCGACAGACAGCCTGATCAGAGGAGCGGCGGCTTTGTAGTGCCTGCCATTCCGGGAGGCGATCCGGGCCTGCAGCGGGAGCAGTCGGCGACCTGCGGTGGCTGATCACCCTGGCGACCCGGAAGACTTGATCGTCTTCCGGGTCACTAGGGAGATCAGCCACCGCAGGTCACCGACTGCTCCCGCTGTAGGCCCGGATTGCCTCCCGGGATGGTAGGCACTCCAAAGCCGGGATGGCAGGCACTCCATGGCAGGGCGACCGGCCGATAGGGAACATCTCTGACGGAATGGCTGGGGGCGAGAGTGGGCGGAGGCCTGCAGCCTCCGATCGTCCTTGCTCTGTTTTGCTTTGGCAGCGGCTGGGCTGGGTCCATTGGACCATTCCATCTTGGGATCCTTCCTCTCTTGAGGATGTCAGCCTCCATCTTGGTTCGCACCTTGTCTTCTTGAATTTCATTTTATTTTATTTTAGTGGTTTTTACAATAATTTTATAATAATTTTATAATGATAATATAATAAATAATATAATATAATGTTATATTATAATTTCAATATATTATAATGTCTATATATATACACACACTATAATATAATAATTATATTAATACTAATAATATATGAATATTTCTTGATATATTAATATGTTAGTATTAATGATGTGTAATATATAGTAAATATAGTAAGTAAGTAAGTAAATAAATAAATAAATAAAGTAGATTAGAATGTAGTTCCGCCTTTAGGTGCGGCCCTCCATAATATTTTTTGGCTCTCGTGTGGCCCCTTGGAAAAAATAATTGCCCACCCCTGCTTTAGGGCATATTGAGTATTTGTGCCAAGTTTGGTCCAGATCCATCATTGTTTGAGTCCACAGTGCTCTCTGGGTGTAGGTGAACTACAACTCCAAAACTCAAGGTCAATGCCCACCAAACCCTTCTAGTATTTTCTCTTGGTCATGGGAGTTCTGTGTGCCAAGTTTGGTTCAGTTCCATTGTTGGTGGAGTTCAGAATGCTCTTTGATTGTAGGTGAACTATAAATCCCAGCAACTACAACTCCCAAATGACAAAATCAATCTCCTTTCCCAAAACCCCATCGGTGTTCAATTTTGGGTGTATTGGGAATTTGTGCCAAATTTGGTCCTGTGAATGAAAATACATCCTGCATATCAGATATTTACATTACAATTCATAACAGGAGCAAAACGACAGTAGCAACAAAAATAATGTTATGGTCGGGGGTCCCCACAACATGAGGAACTGTACTAAGGGGTTGTGAATTAGTAAGGTTGAGAAGCACTGAAGTTGGGGCTCCCTACAGGCCAAAACATCCCCGGGGGATCATTAAGCCAAATTAAAAAGAGGGAGAGGAAAAACAAAACCCTAGCACCCCTTATGCCAGCATCATTTCCACAAATGAGGATAATTTAATTACAATGCAAAAGAGAAGGCCTACTTCCCAGGAGAGGTCTAACCTCACCGAAATGTGAGGCCGATGTAAATGTCAACAAGCTTCACAAAGTGTGTGTGTGTGTGTGGGGGGGGGAGATTAAAGGAAGAACATATTTTCTATTAGGGGCGGCCTATTAAAACAGGGCCATTTCCCATAACAATGTCACATTCTCTCTCTCGGCATTACTTCGGGAATGAAGATTCTTAGGAAGGACTCATACCACGCTTTCTACAAGCGCGTTGATGACTAAAAAGGCCAATCTGAGATAGGCAAGTTCGGTTGCAGAAAGCACAGCTGAAAATCTCTGTGAGAATTGTTGTTTCTAAGTTGCGGTTCTTTCTGCGTTGTCGTTTCTCTTCGAGACCCATTTGGCGTGTCTTCTCAAAAGAGGTCACAGCATTGTGGATAGTGCGTCTCCTACATGCCCGGATTGCCCATAAGGCCAACCTAGGCCATGGCCTAGGGGCGCAAGCCGAGGGGGGGTGCAGATCACGGACCAAAAAAAACCCAAACAAAACTGGTCCGCGCCCCTCTTTCCCCCTTTCTCATGCCCCTCCTCGCTCCTTCTCCCGGCAAAGTCTCTGCTTCGCCCACCCGTCTCTCGCTCTCTGGGCTGCGGCGGGGCCCTCGCATTGATCCATTGATTTGTCCGCGGGTCTCTGGCTGGCCTGACCTCCTGGCTCCCGGGGAAGCAACCTGAATCCTCCCTCGGTCTGTGGGAGTGCACGCCAAGCGGACATCTCTCTCTCTCTCTCTCTCTCTCGCTTGCTCACTCTTTCTCTCTCTCTCTCTCTCTCTCTCTCTCTCTCTCTCTCTCTCTCTCTCTCATATGTGCCTTTGTACCCGCTCAGGCCCGGATCAGGCCCTTTTGGCGCCCTAGGCCAAAGGCTCTGCCCCCGCCCCTGGCTTCGCCCTGCCCCCGGCTCCTTCCTGCCCCGCCCCCACCCCTGCCCCCAGCCCTGCCCCCAGCCCCGCCCCCGGCTTCACCCCTGCCTCCTGCCGGCTCCTTCCTTCCTCCCTCCTAAAGCCACTATGCCAGCCTGAGAAGTGGCCAAAATCGCGGCTTTAGGAGGGAGGGAGGAGCCGTGGGGAGGCCCCGCATCGGCTCTGGGGGTGGGGCTTTCCTTCCTCCTCCTCGCGCCGGCGAGGAGGCGGAGGGGCTGGGGCCGGGGCGGAGCCGAGGGCGGGGGCGGGGGCAGAGCCGAGGGGAGCAGAGCAAAGGAGGGGGGGTGGCCGTGGATGGCGCTTACGCCACGGAGCGCATGCACCCTTTTTTTGGGATTTTTTTTTGAATCTTTAAAAACTTGGGGGGGGGGGTCCGGACCTACTGCCCCCCCAAAGGTGCCACCCTAGGCCATGGCCTAGGGTGGCCTTATGGGTAATCTGGGCCTGTACCTGCTGCGCTCTCCCCAAGCCTCCCGAGGAGACCTTCAGAGCACAGTGGAGCTTTGCAGCCGGCGGGAATGAGGACCTCGGAGGTGACGGTACGGTGCCTACTCACCTCTCTCTCTGCTCCGGAGGCACCATGGAGAAAGCCAGCCAAGTGTGGGTCTGAGTGGTGTGTGTGTGTGTGGGGGCGGTAGAGGTTGGCTTAAAGGGGGCATAATTCCAAAGTGTGGCCTAGGGCGCAAAAAGGTGTTAATCCGGGCCTGCATCTCCACGCCCCCCGATGAGAGGCCAGGGCGTACCATTGTTGGTGATCAATCTGGCCGAGCCTGAGATGTTGTTTCAGGGAGTCCTTATATCTCTTTTTGGGGGCGCCTCTCTTGCGCTGACCCCTGTCAGTAAGAGGTATTGAATAGTAGAATACATTGCTTGGGAGTGCATTGGAGTCTCCCTCTCTGGAGGTCTTTTAAGTAGAACATGGATGGACATGTGTTGGGAGGGCTTTGATGGTGCCTTCCTATATGGCAGGGGGTTGGGCTGGATGGCTCTTGGGGTCTCTTCCCACCCTATGATTCCATTTTAGGTTTAGGCTAAACTCGGTTATCTAACTCAGTAAGTAAACCTCTCCAGTGTGGATTTCAATCCACGCCTTTCCTCACCTGATGGGAAATTTCTCCCCAGGGTCCTTTCCCAGGTGGAAGAGTAGCGGAAGCTTGGAGTGCTCTTCCTGATCATGGGAAGTGACTCCGGAAATGTTCTGTCCCGGGCAGAAATCAATGCCCTGTAATGGAAAGACAAGCATACTGTAAAAACGCGAAATACAAACTGGGTCAGAGGTCAAAAACATACAACAAAAAAAGTACGTACTTGCTTGGGACACGAAAGCAGAGAAGGAACAAGGAAGGTCTTCCCCGGAAGGGAATTGCATGGTCTAATTACAGCAACAACAACACTTATACTGAGAGTTTGGCTCAGCCTCAATTAACAGTAAGGCTTCCTAGGCCTCAGCCTCAATTGACAGTAAGGCTTCCTAGGCCTCAGCCTGCATTGACAGTAAGGCTTCCTAGGCCTCAGCCTGAATGGACAGTAAGGGTTCCTAGGCCTCAGCCTGAATGGACATTAAGGCTTCCTAGGCCTCAGCCTGAATGGACAGTAAGGCTTCCTAGGCCTCAGCCTGAATGGACAGTAAGGCTTCCTAGGCCTCAGCCTGCATTGACAGTAAGGCTTCCTAGGCCTCAGCCTGCATTGACAGTAAGGCTTCCTAGGCCTCAGCCTGAATGGACAGTAAGGCTTCCTAGGCCTCAGCCTCAATTGACAGTAAGGCTTCCTAGGCCTCAGCCTGCATTGACAGTAAGGCTTCCTAGGCCTCAGCCTCAATTGACAGTAAGGCTTCCTAGGCCTCAGCCTGCATTGACTGTAAGGCTTCCTAGGCCTCAGCCTGCATTGACAGTAAGGCTTCCTAGGCCTCAGCCTGAATGGACAGTAAGGGTTCCTAGGCCTCAGCCTGAATGGACATTAAGGCTTCCTAGGCCTCAGCCTGAATGGACAGTAAGGCTTCCTAGGCCTCAGCCTGAATGGACAGTAAGGCTTCCTAGGCCTCAGCCTGAATGGACATTAAGGTTTCCTAGGCCTCAGCCCATTTCAAATAACCTGGGCACCGCCGGGTCCCAAAGCTAGTAATAAATAAATAAATAAATAACTAGCAGTTTGACCTGTGTCCAAATACTGAGCAGGAAAGCTGTTTGATGTGACTAGTGGTCACTACGTCTCCAAAGCCATCGGACAACCTACAGCTCTCAATTGTGTTTTTAACGTCGGATTTTCTGCCCATTTATGCAACCTGAAGTGGGCCCAATCTTTACCAAAACCCGCCAAAGGCCAGCGTCTCAAAACTAAACATTCATCTAGAAACATATAAAGAGAAGGAGCCCTGAGTTGAAAGGCTTCTCTACCGAGGGATTTGATTGTCAAACCATTTTTCTAAAAATATCCCCGCGTGCCTTTAATGGACAGGCTGGTCAGTGGAGCAGGTAATATTCTGCTTTTCAATAAAGGAAGAAAGGTTAGAAGCCCATGAAATCCCATTTACCTGCACAGAGCTATAGATTCCCGAAGCAGTCGCTGGGAAAATAAAGAGAGAGAAAGAGAGAGGAAAAGACTCGTTTGATAAGCTGCAGCAGGCGACCCATAATGGATTTTAAATGGATGCGAAAGGGACCGGCCTTCTCGCCTTTCGGGGCCGGAGGCCTTGGAGTCGGAGCAAGGCTTCTGGCGTCATTTACCCAAAGTGGGACTTTAAATGCACTTAAAAAAACAAAAAACAAAACAACAACCCCGAAACACTATGATGTGGACAAGAGCTAATCAAAGCCAGGACATAACACACAAGTTGTAATTTGGATGCAAATCAAACAGGCTATTTAATTAAGAGCCCGCTAATTAGTACGCCGCTCCTCCAGTGCTAATGCTCCAGTTTGAGGAATGAGTCCGTTCTCTGGGTGTTTGCTTCCAAGCTGCTCTATTTACACGGCGCCCTTAACGTCTGATCTATATATATAAAAATCTTCATGTCGTAATTATAGGCTTAAAAACAAACCAAAAAAAACAACACTGAACACAGAAACACCAAATTTGGCCACCAAACCCCAAACGGTACAATCAACATGGTTTCTGCAAAGGCAAATCATGTCTTACTAACTTGATAGAATTCTTTGAGGGTGTAAATAAACACATAGATAAAGGGGACCCAGTCGATATTGTTTACCTTGACTTTCAAAAGGCTTTTGACAAAGTCCCTCACCAAAGGCTCCTAAATAAGCTCTTCAGCCATGGAATCAGGGACAGGTCTTGTCCTGGAATGGAACCTGGCTAAACTGTAGGAAACAAAGGGTGGTAATAAACGGACACTTCTCTGGATGGAAAGAGGTGAGAAGTGCCGTACCCCAAGGTTCAGTTTTAGGACCGTTACTTATTAATTTATTCATAAATGATCTGGATGTAGAAGTAAATTGTGAGGTAGCAAAGTTTGCAGACGACACTAAACTGTTCAGGGTAGTTAAAAATGAAACTGACTGTAAAGAGCTCCAGAAAGATCTCTCGAAATTGAGTGAATGGGCAACAAAGTGGCAAATGCATTTTAACCTAAACAAGTGTAAAGTCATGCACATCGGGGCAAAGAACCCCAAATACACTTATCAACTGATGGGATCAAAGCTTTCTGAGACAAACCAGGAAAGGGATCTTGGGGTTTTGGTGGACAGCTCAATGAAGATGTCAACCCAGTGCGCTGCAGCAGCGAAAAAAGCAAATTCTATGCTTGGCATGATCAGGAAGGGAATCGAAAATAGGTCGGCAAATGTTGTATTGCCTCTCTACAAATCTATGGTGAGGCCACATCTGGAGTACTGTGTACAATTCTGGTCACCGCACCTCAAGAAGGATATAACGGAACTGGAAAAGGTACAAAGAAGGGCAACAAAAACGATCCAAGGGATGGAGCAGCTCCCTTATGAAATCAGGTTGCAACGCCTTGGTCTTTTCAGCCTTGAAAGACGGCGTTTAAGAGGTGACTTGATCGAAGTGTATAAAATCATGCATGGGATAGAAAAGGTGAATAAAGAAAAATATTTTCTCTGTCACACAACACTAGGACTAGGGGCACTCCTGAAGCTCAAGGTAGGAAAGTTAGGACTAATAAAGGGAAATATTTCTTCACCCAGAGGGTCATTGGGTTATGGAACTCACTTCCAGAGGAGGTTGTGACAGCGGTCAGCCTGGACAGCTTCAAGGCAGGATTAGACAGATTCATGGATACCAAGGGAATCAGTAGTTACTGAAATGGACATCCAAGTGCCACCTCTGTGTTGATGGAGGCAGGCAGGATTTCCCCGGGTACTGGTTGTGGGGGGTCGGGAGCAGGTGAGGGTTTTGCCCTCCTTTCTGCTCGAGATCCCCGTGTACAACTAGTGGGCCACTGTGTGACACAGAATGCTGGACTAGATGGGCTGAGGCCCGATTCAGCATGGCTCTTCTTATGTTCTTATGTTCTTATGACCAATGCTCGGAAAATTTCACAAAAAATCCAAACAACCACTACATCTCCCAGCATCCCCCGCGACAAAAGTGGACAGCGCATGCGCGGAAATACTGCGCACGTGTACAAACCCCTTCTTTCTCCCTCGGTCGTTAAAACCGGCTTGCCGCCTCCTCCTCTGCCCGCCCCTCCCCTCCGCTGGGGACGGAAGCGGCACGTCAGCTTCTGGAGCCGGAAACATGGCGCTGGCTGCTACTGAGGCAGCCTTCGCGGCGGGGAGGAGTGACTCGGAGCTGGGCTGGCACGGCGGCTCGGGCCGACGCTGGAGGTGGGCCCCAAGGTCAGGAAGCAGGCGGGGAGGCCGGAGAGGGGCTGGAGACAGGCAGGCTGGCTGCGGGACACAGAAATGCATCGCCTCCTTGTCCGACTCCTGCCCTTTGCCCACAGCTGCCGGTGGGGGACCCCAGAGGCCATCCAGTCCCACCCCGTCTTTTCTGCCAGGCAGGACAGGCGTGTGGAGGTGGCCTGATGGGGACCGAGGCCCCTGCTGGATCAAGTCTTCTGGGTTGCCATGGCGATCAGCCCCCGCAGGTCGCCAAGTGCTCCCGCTGCAGGCCTGGATTGCCTCCAGGGATGGCAGGCACTCCAAAGCCGCCGCTCCTCTAGCCTGTCTGCCGACACAGGCCCCACAGAGCCCGCGATGGGATGGCGGCACTCCTTCCTCTTGGCCCCGCCCCCGATGCCCTTCTCCCGGGCCGGACAGAATCAGCTGCCGGGCCGGATCCGGCCCATGGACCGTGGCTCGCCCACCCCTGAACTAGGGCCAACGTGGTCTGTCCAAGGCAATTTTCTAAATCAGTGCCCCAAATAAACCCAGGAACAGGCCTAAAAATCAAGACACCAAGGAGCAGCCGTACAAAAGAAGACATCAAAGCAGTCGCTTGCATTTTGATATCCCTTGTTCTTAGGTGCTGCCTCGACAGGAGAGGTGATTCCTCAGATCAGGGGCCTATTATTTTACATCCCAGGTTCAGGTGCGGATGGAGAAGGCCTCTGAGATGCTCGAACGGACATGTCGCTTCCATGCTTTGGGACAAGGGAGAGAAATGTCAAAACATGCAGAGCACATCACGCTCCAAAGTGCACATCACGCTCCAAAGTGCACATCTCGCTCCAAAGCTGGCGGTACGAAGGCTTTGTTTCTTGCACCACAATCACCTTAAACGATAAGGTACGACCAACATAGCACTTCACACCCCCTTCTCCCTACATCTTTCTAGTTCTCTGACCCTACTAAAATTTTCTGGCTACTAGGTTAGGTCTGAGTCCCCTTCGGGGGGAGAAGTGCGGGGTATAAATATAGGAAATAAATAAATAGGTAAAATAATATTATTTTCTGACAGATTCACCTAATAGTCTAGTAATGCAGCACACAACACCTTTGACAGCCAGTCCTTAGTCCCCATCCTCACTGATATATAATGCATTATATGAGTCTACAGCAGGCATCGGCAAACTTCGGCCCTCCAGGCGTTTTGGACTTCAACTCCCACCATTCCTAACAGCCTACTGAATTGTGTCAATAGGTACCGCTTTGGGAGGAGGATTATGGACTCCCTACCTCTGCCATATAACGCAGGAGCCCCCAGTGATGCAGCGGGCTAAACCACTGAGCTGCTGAACTTGCTGACCAAAAGGACAGCAGTTCAAATCCAGAGAGAGGGGTGAGCTCCCACTGTTAGCCCCAGCTTCTGCCAACCTAGCAGTTTGAAAAGATGCAAGTGTGAGTAGATCAATAGGTACCGCTTTGGAAGGAGGATTATGGACTCCCTACCCCTGCCATATAATGCAGGAGCCCTGGTGTAGCAGCGGGTTAAACCACTGAGCTGCTGAACTTGCAAACTGAAAGGTCAGCAGATCAAATACAGGGAGTGGGGTGAGCTCCTGCTGTTAGCCCCAGCTTCTTCTAACCTAGCAGTTCGAAAAGATGCCAATGTGAGTAGATCAATACCGTGTTTCCCCGATAGTAAGACACCCCCGATTGTAAGACGTATCGGGGGTGTCAGGGGGGTCGGCTAATATAAGCCGTACCCCGAAAGTAAGCCGTACCTCGTCGCCGCCACGGCGCCGCTGCGCCACCTCCGGCGCACCTTTCTGGCCCATTGGCGCGCACCTTTCTGCCAGGCCTCTCTGGCGCCGCCTCTTGCTCTCTTCCCCCTCCCTTCCTTGGACGAAGAAAGGGAGGGGGAAGGGAGCAAGAGGCGTGGTGACACGGCGTCACGTCAGAGTGACGCGCCGCCGCTTCACCACGCCTCTTGCTCTTTTCCCCCTCCCTCCCTTCGTCCAAGGAAGGGAGGGGGAAGAGAGCAAGAGGCGCCTGTAGACGTTCCTGCGCGTGCGCTGCCGGCCGCCGGCCGCGCACACACAGAAAGCTGCGTCGCGGAGGTGTGCCGCGGCCGATGGGGCCGGTTGCGGCGGCGGCGGCGTGGCGGCGGCGGCGTGGGGACAGGGTACGTCTTAGTTTATATAAGACGTACCCCGAAAGTAAGACGCAGGGGGACTTTTCGGGGGGAAAGAAAGTAAGACGCTGTCTTACTTTCGGGGAAACACGGTAGGTACCGCTTTGGGAGGAGGATTATGGACACCCTACCTCTGCCATATAATGCAGGAGCCCTGCTGGAGCAGCGGGTTAAACCACTGAGCTGATGAACTTGCAGACTGAAAGGTCGGCAGTTGGAAACTGGGGAGTGGGATGAGCTCCTGCTGTTAGCCCCAGCTTCTTCTAACCTAGCAGTTCGAAAAGATGCACATGTGAGTAGATCAATAGGTACCGCTTTGGGAGGAGGAGTCTGGACTCCCTACCCCTCCCATATAATGCAGGAGCCCTGGTGGAGCAGCAGGTTAAACCACTGAGCTGCTGAACTTGCAAGCTGAAAGGTCAGCAGTTCAAATACAGGGAGTGGGGTGAGTTCCCACTATTAGCCCCAGCTTCTGCCTACCCAGCAGTTCGAAAACATGCAAGTGTGAGTAGATCAATAGGTACCGCTTCTGCAGGAAGGTAACGGCACTCCATGCAGTCATGCCGGCCACATGACCTTGGAGGTGTCTATGGACAACGCCGGCTCTTCGGCTTAGAAATGGAGATGAGCACCAACCCCATATAATGTTGGACTCGACTAGACGTCATGTCAAAGGGAAACGTTTACCTATATCTTTTATCTCTGCCATTGGAAGGCAAGGATGAGGAAGGAATGAAGGAGAGGGAGAGAGAGAGAGAGAAGGAAAGGGGAAAAGAAGGCTTTTTTTTTTCAATTACCTGGCTGAATTCTTCCCAGGAATTGCTCCAGGTCCAGTAATGGGCTTTATAAAGCCCAATTCGTACTGCCATCATCTCGTTGCCACGGTAATAAAATATTGGCCTGATGGAAGGAGAGAGAGGGAAGAACAAAAAAGAGATGTACGGCAACATGAGAAATGTAACGTGTCCAAACAAGCGTTCCCCCTTCCGCACCCCGGTCCATCTTTATTGGCAGCCACAGAGATAAGAGAGCCTGGCTGGCAACTCCGCTATCAGTCGGGAGCAGGTTGTCTCCTAATAGCCTCTGCCGCAAGGTTTTCAATTAGCATTTTTTAAAAGCGTCCACCGAGGCGAGAGGGAGCCTGCCTCGTGTGTGCGAAAGCGAGAACGAGACCTTACGCAACCCGTCTTGGTGTTAATCGGACGGCTTCAAATGCTTCAAAACGGGGAAGAAGTGGCACCTGGGCACCAGAGGCACAAAAGATCTGGCAGGCTAGGTCAGTGTTTTTCAACCTTTTTTGAGCCGCGGCACATTTTTAACCTTTACAAAATCCTGGGGCACACCACCAACCAAAATGACACAAAATGACACTCTAACACAGTCATACATATAGTGAATATGTTTTTAAATGTATTTATACACTCAGTGTGAAACCTGGACCTGTTTCGATGAACACAACACAGATATCCTGGCAGGAATGGCAGAAAGACACAAACTTCCCACACAGAACTCCCATAACCAAGAGAAAATGCTATAAGAGTTTGGTGGGCATTGACCTTGGGTTTTGGAGTTGTAGTTCACCTATATCCAGAGAGCACTGTGGACTCAAACAATGTTGGATCAGGACCAAACGTGGCATGAATACTCAATATGCCCAAATGTGAATACAGATGGAGTTTGGAGAAAATTTGGGAGTTACAGTTTCTGAGATTTATAGTTAACACACAATCAAAGAGCATCCTGAACTCCATAAACAATGGAATTGAACCAAACTTGGCATTTTGAACTCTCATTACCAACAGAAAGTACTGAAAGGGTTTGCTTGGGAATTGACCTTGAGTTTGGAAGTTGTAGTTCACCTACACCCAGAGAGCACTGTGGACTCAAACAAAGTTATGCTATGTTGTTGTTTGTTTTCTATCCAGAATCACAATGTTGGAAGTAGGCTCACCACTTTAAGGTCCCTCAAACAGGCATGGGGAAACTTCGGCCCTCTGGGTGCTTTGGACTCCAACTCCCACCATTCCTCACAGCCTGAGGCCCTTTCCTGCTTAAGTGGCTGAGGGGGGGGGGGAGGAAAAGAGCCTGAGGCTGCTAGGAATGGTGGGAGTTGGAGTCCAAAACACCTGAAAGGTCCAAGTTTGCCCATGCCAGCTTTTGACAGAGACCTCTTCCTCCCCCCTCGCGCCCTTTCTTCCCCCTCCTGCCCAACACTTACTTTTTCTTCTACACTGCCGCTTCTGACGCCATTTTGATCCGAGGGGGCAGAGTGCGAGTGTTCAGGAGAGGGGGGGAGGAAGACGTGACCCGTGCGGGCGCTACTGCGCAGACTCGCCCCAGAGCAAAGCGAGGCAAAGCGAGCAGAGCGAGGCTGGGAAGAAGGGAGCCCGAGTGGAGAAGAAAAAGTGTTAGGCAGGAGGGGGAAGGGGGATTGGAGGTTCCAATTTCCCACGGCACACCTGATGATCGCTCACGGCACAGTAGTGTGCCACGGCACACTGGTTGGGAAACACTGGGCTAGATTTCCAGCAGAAAAGGAGGCCAGGGTGTATGGGCTTCCTTCAAATACAAACCACAGGATGGGGACATTGGATAGGACAGGGACAAAATATATACACACTCACTGGGCTGGTGTGTGACACGAAACTGGAGACAGACTGACCGGTTCAGCTATAATTCTGTGCAAAAGGTGAAACCTCGACCCAGCGAAACATTGCGAAAGAGGAGTTCCTATTCTGACACTATTGCAGAACCCATATGCAGTGATGTTAATCCTCTCCAGCATAGACAGTGTTTCTCAACCTTCCTAATGCGGCGACCCCTTAATACAGTTCTTCATGTTGTGGTGACCCCCAACCATAACATTATTTTCATTGCTACTACTTAACTGTAATTTTGCTATTGTTATGAATCGTAATGTAAATATCTGATATGCAGGATTAATTTCCATTCGCTGGACCAAATTTGGCACAAACACTCGATACGCCCAAGTTTGAATACTGGTGGGGTAGATAGGGGATTGATGTTGTCATTTGGGTGTTGTATTTGCTGGGATTTACAGTTCACCTACAATCAAAGAGCATTCTGAACTTCATCAATGATGGAATTGAACCAGACTTGGAACACAGAACTCCCATGACTAACAGAAATAATGGTAGGGTTTGGTGGGCATTGACCTTGAGTTTTGGTGTTGTAGTTCGCCTACATTAGTGATTCTCAAAGTGGGTGCTACCGCTCTCTCGGGGGATGGTGGGGGGAGAGCGCTGCGAGGGGGTGGGGGAGGAGGGAATGGCACCCCCCCTCGCTATCGCCCCCGCTCCCTTGTCAAGGAAGGAGGGCGCGAGGAGGAGGAGGAAGGAAGGGAAGCCCCCGGGGCCGCTGCCGGGCATGCGCGGCACCCAGGAACATGGCGGAGGAGGCAAAGGTGCTCGCGCCCTCCTTCCTTGAAAAGGGGTGCTGCCGGGGGCAGGGCTTCCTTCCCCCTCCTCCTCGCACGACTCAAGGAAGAAGGGTGTGAAAAAGTGGAGAAGCCCCGCCCCCAGGGTCGCTGCCAGGGGCGGGGCTTCCCTCCGTCGTCGTCATCGCCTCCTCGCGCGACTCAAGGAAAAAGGGAGCGAGGAGGAGGGGGCGGGGCTTCCCTCCGCCTCCTCGCAGTGGAAAGAAGGAATGTGTGGTGTGGGGGGGGGGGGCGGTAGAAGTTGGTTTGGGGGTGTAATTCCAAAGTGTGGCCTAGGGCGCCAAAAGGGGTTAATCCGGGCCTGAGAGGAAGGGGGCAGGCTCTGCACAGTGCCCTTCCTCTCCTCAACTCTGCCCACTCCAACGGGGCTGTATGGCCTGGGCAGGTTTGAGGAGAGGAAGGGGGCGGTGAGCAAATTTTTTTCTGGAAAGGGGGCGGTAGGCCAAAAAGGTTTGAGAACCACTGGCCTACATCCAGATATAACTGTGGACTCAAAACAATGAAGGATCTGGACCAAACTTGGCACGAAGACTCAATATGCCCAAATGTGAACACTGGTGGAGTTTGGGGAAAATAGATCTTGACATTTGGATGTTGCAGTTGCTGGGATTTCTAGTTCACCTACAATCAAAGCGCATTCTGAACCCCACTAAGAATAGAATTGGGCCAAACGTCCCACACCTTGCCTTGAAGGAACTCACTGGCACGATCCTCCCTCCAGCCTTGCATGCTCACCCTCGCCTGCATGCCTGCTCTCTCCTCCCTGCTTGGAGTCTCAAAACAGCCCACCCCTTGGCTGAGAGGCCAGCCAATCACAGCACAGGAGGGCTTTTGGTGGGAGGATTCGTTGTCTGCTTCCAAAAAGGAAGAGAAGGACAGGTGGAGAGGTCTTCAGCATTCTCTGCCAAAGGGGTTCCTAAGACCATCAGAAATATATGTTTTCTTATTGTCTAGACCAGGGCTGCCCAGGAAGTCAATCAGACATTCCCGGGACCGAAGGAGATCGATCCCAGCCGGACGGGGTCTCATAAGGACCAGGCCGTGCCAAATATATGTTTTCTTATTGTCTACTCCAGCAGCTTCTCCAGGCTTGAGGATCAATGCCAAGCCAGTGGTGGCATAGCTAGCACAAGGCTGGCTTGGCATTGCCATCCCAAGCCTGGATGGGCTGCTGGGAGCTCAAAGGGAGGAGGGGCAGGGCTGGCGCGCCCCACCCCTCCCTCTGTCACTCCCAGCAGCTTCTCCAGGCTTGAGGATGGCAATGCCAAGCCAGTGGTGGCATAGCTAGCACAAGGCTGGCTTGGCATTGCCATCCTCAAGCCTGGAGAAGCTGCTGGGAGCCAAAAGCCAGAGGGAGGGGCTTGGTGCAGCCTGGCTCCGCCCCTCTGGCTTCCGCTCTACCAGCAGCTTCTACAGGCTTGAGGATGGAAATGCCAAGCCAGTGGTGGCTAGCTAGCACAAGGCTGACTTGGCATTGCCATCCTCAAGCCTGAGAAGCTGCTGGGAGCCCAAAGCCAGAGGAGAGGGCTTGGTGCAGCCTGGCTCCGCCCCTCTGGCTTCAGCTCTACCAGCAGCTTCTCCAGGCTTGAGGATGGCAATGCCAAGCCAGTGGTGGCATAGCTAGCACAAGGCTGGCTTGGCACTGCCATCCTCAAGCCTGAGAACCTGCTGGGAGCTCCAAAGCCAGAGGGAGGGGCTTGGTGCAGCCTGGCTCCGCCCCTCTGGCTTCCACTCACCAGCAACTTCTCCAGGCTTGAGGATGGCAATGCCAAACCAGTGGTGGCATAGCTAGCACAAGGCTGGCTTGGCACTGCCATCCTCAAGCCTGGAGAAGCTGCTGGTAGAGCTGAAGCCAGAGGGGGCGGAGCCATGCCACGCCAAGTCCCCCCCCCCCTCTCAGCCTTGAGGAGGTAGGTAGATCTTTCTGACTTGGTTTTATTATAAGTAGCTCACATGCTGAAAAAGTGTGGGCACCCCTGATCTAGACTCTATGGTGACCCCTCTGAAACCCCCTTGCAACCCCCCCCGGGGTCCCGACCCCCAGGTTGAGAAACGCTGCTATAAAGGAATCCCGCTGCACCTCTGGGACTACATGGAAATAAGAAACTCAGCTTTTGTACATGGTTTGGTGGACTTTATCCCACTTCCACGGATGAATTTGATGGCGTGGATGGTGCCCATGAAGGCTTCTGCTAGAAATTCCCTTCTTTGTCTCAAAGGTGTTGCTGGATGCCCTTCCATTCTGACAACCAACACCCCATGTTTTCAATGCACATGACATGGAACGTCTGTGGATTGAATGAAGACTCACATTGGGACATTGAGCAGCACCCAGAAATGTAAATAAGCCTTGCAGGAGGCCTAAATTAATTCACATTTTCAGGTTTCCTGGAAAAATGAGGACTAGATAACACCTTGCCCTCTCACTGGCTCTCCTTCACCATGGGTTCATTGCTTGTTTACTGTGATTTGTGGGGCTTAGAGGGAACAAGGTTCCTCTTGTGTTTGGCAGAGCCGAACTTCAGCCAGGGACCAGAAAGGCACGGGAAAGGTGTGTGTTCATAAATGTTGGGCTTCTGGGAGCAGAAAATATATTGGGAAAGGAGAATAATTCCATTATGGATCTAATGAAGGGAAAGTTGCTATTACACTGGCATTATGCAGTGACCTCAAAACTTCTGGAGCAATTGCCAGGAGAGGAACAAATAGCTGCTAAGGATGTATTACGGACCGAGCAGATGCACTAAGTTCCAGCTTCCGGCCCCTCAGAGGAGCGCCTGGAAACCTCCCAGGCCACTCAGGAACAGAGCAGGCCGGTGATTCACCGCGATCACAGAGCTCCTAGGACTTTAAGGACCTCGGCTAGACCACCATGGTGGAGGAAGCCTACAGTGTTCAAGTCAAGGACGTTCTGGGGTCTGAGCTCTGGAAGCTGGAGCAGATCGGACATCTCTAAATCACTGGGACCAGAGGGTATAGACCAGGGGTGGGCAATTATTTTTTCCAAGGGGCTACACGAGAGCCAAAAAATATTATGGAGGGCCGCACCTAAAGACGAAACTACATTCTAATCTACATTATTTATTTATTTACTATATTTACTATATATTACACATCATTAATATTAACATATTAATATATCAAGAAATATTCATATATTATTAGTATTAATATCACAAATATTATATTATAGTATATATATAGACATTATAATATATTGAAATTATAATATAATATAACATTATATTATATTATTTATTATATTATTATATTATTATTATAAAATAATTATAAAATAATAATAAAAACCACTAAAATTAAATTAAATTCAAGATGGAATGGCCCAATGGACCCAGCCCAGAGGATGGCAAAGCGGATCCAGCCGCCGCAGAAGAGAGTAGAGCAGCAGGCAATCAGAGACTGTAGGCCTCCGCCCGCTCTCGCCCCCAGCCGTTCCCCAGCTGATCGCCCTGCTATGGAGTGCCTGCCATCCCTGGAGGCAATCCGGACCTGTAGGGGGAGCAGTCGGCGAGTTGAGGTGGCTGACCGCCATGGCGACCCGGAAGACGATCAAGTCTTCCGGGTTGCCAGGGTGATCAGCCACCGTAGGTCGCCGAATGCTCCCGCTGCAGGCCCAGATTGCCTCCAGGAATGGCAGGCACCCCAAAGCTGCCGCTCCTCTGGCTTGTCTGCCGACACAGGCCACACAGAGCCTGTGATGGGATGGCGGTGGCACCCCTCCCTTTGGCCCCGCCCCCGATGCCCTTCTCCCTGGGCCGGACAGAATTGGCTGCCGGGCCGCACCTGGCCCGCGGGTCGTAGGTTGCCCACCCCTGGTATAGACAGTTCCCCTCCCCCTGGTCTAGGGGCTTTCCATGACCTCCTGGGAGCTCCACAGCTCCCCTCCTTTGATTGTGTGACAGATCTCACTGTTAGACGATCCTCTCAGCTTGCGCGGGACCTGAGTTTTACCCCAGACCCACATTTTGCTATTGATTTCTTTAAATGTCGTATACCCCCTTCACTCCCCCATCTATGTAATCTCTTTTTCTATTCTGTTTTGCTGTTTCTGTTATGTGCCAAACTCTGTAAACCGCTCCGAGCCCCCGGGGAGTGGTGGTATAAAAGTTTGAAGCATAAATAAATAAATAAATATGATTGTTATGTTGGGTGTTGACGGACCATTTGATGTTACATTCTCAAAGTATGTCAGAATTGTCATGCTATCCATTAAATTTCAACTGTTTTTGGTTGTTTGTGACCATTAGCTTCAGGAAAACCAATGCATTCTGTGACACTAAACGATGGGTGTTATGTGACATCTCACTGGAGTCCCAGTGAGAAGTCGGGCAGCGGCATTCTGGACGAGCTTAAGTCTCTGGATCAATGTAAAGGGCGTTACAGTAGTGCAGTCTCGAGATGACCATGGCTTGGAACACCGTGGCTAGGTCGTCTCTGGATAGGTAGGGGGCCAGACGCCTAGCTTGCCGCAGGTAGAAAAAAGTGGTTTTGCTGACGGTTGAGACCTGGGCTTCCATCGACAGCAATGGGTCTAAGACGACTCCAAGGCTCTTTACTGAGGATGTCGGGCTTAGTGCCTCGCCATCCAAGCTAGGCAGTCGGACCTCCCCACCCACAGTATCTCCGTCTTTGCTGGATTCGCCCTCAATCTACTGACATGCAGCCAACCAGTAACGACTTCAAGGCACTGATGGAAACAAGATGGTACGGAATCTGGTTGGTCTTCCATTTTCAGAACAAGCTGGTATCATCAGCGTACTGATAACATTCCAGCTCAGATCTGCTCCTGAACTTGCTTCCCTAGCCAATTGCCTTTCAGGAATGTGGCCTTCAGACACAGGCCACTCATTTTCAGGCCTTAAAACCTCTTGTTCGCTTTCCTGATGACTTGCAGGCCCCGAATCCGCAGTGTCATCAGAATGACTAACAGGCCCAGAATCCCCAGAGAGATCAGGTGCAGGCACAATCAACGGCTGAACTATAACATCTGTGATCTCAAGATGCTTCCTTCTCGCCTCTTCCTGCTTCAACCAAGAGTCTCTAAAGGCAACCAAACAATCCACGGAGGAGTCTCGGGTTGGGAAGCAGGCTGTGTGCCACACACGGCTCACCTGTCAATTAGTTTGCCTTTCAGAACGACGGGCGAAAGGTCGATGCCGTCGATCTCCCTGTCATCGGGAGGTGGGAGTCCTGCCAAAGCCAGGCTGGTGGCGAAGAGATCCATCACGCTCCCCAGCTGATGGCTCACCTGCAATTGACAAGGGAAGAGTGAGCAGATAGATAGAGGGATGGGTGGATGCACACACAGAGAAGCCTGCCAGAGGAAACAGTGTTTGCGTCCAATAAGGGAAAGGAGTCACATGATCTATGGGAATATTTGCCAATTATAGCAGAGTAGAGCACAGCATAGCCAGTACTATATATAAGCTTATGGTAGGAAACAGGAGAGGAAATAAGCAGGATGATGGTAAGTTAATCACAAAAAGGTAATTGCTTACTTTTATTGTTGCAGGTAATATATGAAAGAGTAGATCGACAAAGTTAGCTAATTTTGGTAGAAGAGTCCCTAATGCTGACTCTCATGTCTCTGGGTAGTAGTAGTAGTAGTAGTAATATAAGCAGGCCCCACATTAAGACAGGCTCTGTAAGGTTGTTCTTAAGCTGAATTTTGAATGTAAGTTGGAACTGGAACACTTCTTAAGTGTGGCTCCAGCCCAAACTATACATTCTTCAGTTTTGGATAGTGTAAGGAAGGATTAACATCGCTATGGTGTTTGTTTTGCTGACTGATCCTGTTCAGAAGATTTCACCTCACTTCCTGTCCCTGTGAGAATGTGATTTTGGAGAATTTGGCTTGTTTTAGACACAAGGATTGGAGAGAAAGCTTCAACAGCAGAGGCACGCCAAGTGACCACCTAATGATCAAAGGACATTTAGTATAATCAGGGCCGGACTAAGGTAATTTGAAATGGTAAGCAAAAGGTATTTTGGCGCCCCCACCCCAAGCCAATCCCCCCCCCCCCCAAAAAAACCATTTGCTGTGGTGCGAGAAAAGCCGAGAGCCGCACACGCGACTCAGCTTACACGAGGGAGGCTGCCCCGGAGAGGAGGAGGGTTTGGCAGCCAGAGGCGAGTTGCGTTTCCGGTCTGCTCACGCCGCACCAAATGCGCATGCACGGAAGTTCAGCACATGCGCATTTGGTGTGGCGCAAGCAGGCTGGAGACGCACCAAACGCACATGCGCGGACTTCGGCCTGCCAAACGCTCTTCCTCTTCTGCCTCGTGTAAGGCTATTCGCACTGCATCTCCGGCCTGCTGGAGTCGCGCCACACCAAATGCATTTGATGCGGCGCAACTCCAGCAGGCCGGAGATGCAAATCGCCCTACACGCGGCTGAAAAGGAGGGGCCTTTTGCAGCTGGAGCCGTCACCGCATCAAATGCGCATGCATGGAACCTGGTGGCCAGATGCGCCCCTGACTATTTGGCCCCCTACGTGGCCACATAGTTCGTGTAACGTTAGATCCTCCCCTGAGAATAATGCCATGTCGAGTTCCTGCTCTGGAGTACGACAGAGCAGAAACACCTCTGACTTGAAACACCACACCAGCTTCATAAAACCATCAAGCAGTTTATTGTAGAATATATGTAGGCAAAGCAATAAAAAAATGGGTTTTGTGGCATGGATTCTCCCAGCTTGGTTTGGTTTTACTGGCACGTTAATTTATTGTTAAATTTACTAATGATGTTGTACAATTTTTAAAATGATTTTATTGTAAATTGTAATTTTATGGTATTTATGTTGTTAGCATCTCCTGATGCTCATGTGAGACCGCTCCGAGTCCCTCTTGTGGGGAGAAGGGCGGGATAGAAATATACGAAATAAATAAATAAAATAGCAAAACAGTAAAAGTCCAAAATTCAGGATAATCCATAAACGTTACAGGGAAACCTGGTCCATTAAAACATAGAAATCCATGAAGCAAGGCACTTGAAACCATGAGACAAAACAGCAGGAACTTCCAGGCAAAACCTTAAGCTTCAGCCTTCGAAACAAACCACTGGGTGTGCTAGCTATACAAACAGAAAAGAAACAAAACGGGGACAACGCTGTATGTCCATAAGAACCTTACAATATATCATAACTACGATAACTAGCTGGTGGCTAAAGAACACATAAGTGTGCAATAAAGACTAATATGCATGCAAGTAACCAAACATATGGAAGATGTCCCAAGACAAGGTCTGGTATCTATATTCAAATAATCCGCTTCAATTAGTAATCTATATATATAAAAGGGAAGTGGTCGTGCAACGAGGCAAATGCACGCCAAAACCACATTTCCCACACACAAAACAAAACACAGGGCCACTCATCCCCACCCTGAGGTACATCACCCACCCACAAAAACACCCAAAAAACCAACAGAACACCCCCAAAACATCACCCACAAAACAACATTGCCACGCATGCGCACACAACCACACACAAAACATGGCCGCCAAAACAACATCACAATGACACGCATGCGCAGCAAACGAACGGCCCCGTAACACCGCAACCAGCCTCCATCGCCGCCTCCACGCCGCTTCTCGCTCTCTTCCGCCCCCTCTCTTACGCAGCCCAAGGAGGAGGCCACAGAGAGAGGGGTTGCCCGGTTCCCCTTCGCCCTCCGGCAGAGGCCTCTTCGCCGCCGCCCACCGCCTCCCTTCCACTGCCCGGTAACGAGGCCGGGGGGGAGCCGCCCCGTCACTGCCCAAGGAGAGGGCCGCGGGAGAAGGTGATCGAGCTACCCTTCGCCCTCCTCTTCGCCCTCCTCCGGTAACGAGGCCGAGGGGGCGCTGTGCCCACCTGCTCCGCCGCTTCCTCGGTCTCCCCACCTCCCAGCCGATCCCGGGAGGGGGCCCGGGAGGGGGCACTTCGCCGTGCTCGCCTCTTGCGATGGAGGGCGCGGAGGCGGCCAAAGAGGCGACCACGGCGCCGCCTTGCTCTTACCGATGTGACTCCTCCAGGCCCCCCTCCCGGGAGCGGCTGGGAGGTTGCAAGGGCGAGGAGGCGGCGGAAGAGGCGGCCACAGCGCCCACTCGGTTGGAGTTGGTGGAGGAGGCGGGGTCGGCCAGGGGACTACATTTCCCAGAAGGCCCCGCGACTCACCAGGAAACAGGGCGGAGACAAGGCACGAAAAGAAAAAAATGGCCACGCGGGGCCTACTGGGAAATGTAGTCCCCTGGCCAACCCCGCCTCCTCCACCAACTCCAACCCCTTCTCAGAAGAGCTAAGGCCGAGAGGTGGGCGGTCCAAGGCGAGCCCCGCAGACCGCAAAACAAGGTACCCTTTTCCCGGGCCCCTCTTTCTCTTTCTCCCTCTTCACGGGCATCTCGCCCCACCCTCCTCACTTGATTGAAGAAAGGAGGGCGGAAAGAGGGGAAGAAAGAGACGGAGAAACCCCTTCCGCGAATGCACACACGACGGCAGGGCATCTCTCCTCTCCTCCTCCAGAAAAAGCCACAGCGAAGCGTGGCCAGGTCAGCTAGTTACATATATAAGAGAACGAATACATACTGTACATATACAAAAGACCACAATACTGTACCCTTGCGATGATTCAGGAAATATGGTATAATCGGGATGCAATGCGTTATCAACCCATTCTCCCTCCCTCTTCCTTCCTTCTTCTTCTTCTTCTTCTTCTTCCCCCCCCAAGTCTTCCTTTCCTTCTCCTTCCTTTCTTTTCACTTCTCTCTTTCTCCCCTTCTGTCTTTTCTTCTTTTCCCTTCATTGTTTTACTTTTTTCTCACTCCCTTTCCTTTCTTTTCCCACCCTTTCCTTTCCTCCTTTCTCATTTCCTTCTTTCTCTTCCGCTCCTTGTCTCTCTCCTGCTTTTCTTTTCTTCCTTTTCCATAGTTCGTTCTTTTCTTTCTTCCTCTCCCCCTCCTTTATTTCCTCTGTCTTTCTTTCTTTCCCCCTTCCTTCCATCTTCTCTTCCTTCCCAGAGTCCTGAGCATGCTTTTTGCAGAGCCAGGTCTGAAGTGTCCCATCATTCTGCAACAGGAGTCCTTTTCTCATAGTATGTACGTATAGACTCACATTTAGTTGAATTCAGTCTTAAATATATAAGTGGAGCTGTTTGGGCTGGAAGTCAGCCTGAAGAAAATAGAAGTCCTCTACCAGCCCGCACCACAGGAAGAACACCATCATCCCCACGTCAGCATAGGCACATCTGTGCTTAAGTCCGTTGAGCAGTTCACCTCCCTGGGAAGCATCATCTCTTCAGACGCCAAGATTGACAAAGAGATAGATCACAAATTATGAAAGGCATGTTGTGCATTTGGAAGGCTTCACAAAAGAGTCTGGAGCAACAAGCACCTGAGGCAAAGCACCAAAAACAGTGTGTGCAGAGCTATCGTACTGTCTATTCTCCTCTATGGGTCTGAAACATGGGTCACCTATCGCCAACACCTACGACTCCTGGAACGCTTTCATCAGCGCTGTCTTTCCACAGTCCTAAATATACACTGGACTGACTATGTGATGAATGTTGCTCTCCTTGAGCAAGCAGGGGTCATCAACATTGAAGCCATGCTATTGAGAACACAGCTGCGCTGGGCAGGGCAAGTCTCTAGGATGGAGGACCACCACCTCCCAAAGATACTACTCTACGGTGAACTCGCCACGGGTCAGCGCAAGAGAGGTGCCCCCAAAAAGAGATATAAGGACTCCCTGAAACAACATCTCAGGCTCGGCCAGATTGATCACCAACAATGGTTCACCCTGGCCTCACATCAGGAGGAATGGAGACGCACTATCCACAATGCTGCGGCCTCTTTCGAGAAGAGAAACGACAACGCAGAAAGAACCGCAACTTGGAAACAACATCACCCAAGGAGACTTTCTGCTGTGCTTTCTGCAACCGAACTTGCCTATCTCCGATTGGCCTTTTTAGTCATCAACGCGCTTGTAAAAAGCGTGGGATGAGTCCTTCCTAAGAATCTACGTCCGCGAAGTAATGCCGAGAGATATCTATTATATAAAGGAGGACCCGTCATCGAACGACTGACAGAGACAGAGAACCCTTCCAAGGCAGAGACACCAAACTTGCCAACAAAAATAGGCCTCAGGCAATGAAGGTTTTTAGCAAAGAAACTTTCCCCCCCAAAACCTAGAAGGCCCCCCAAAAAACTATATTTCCCAGCATCCTCTGCGGCAGCCAGCGAAACCCATTTGCCAACATCGGCCCACACAAAATGCAGGGAGGCTGAGTAACCATAGTAACGCTGGGCAGAGCCAGCCAAGGCTAGGATAGAATGCTCAGTGATTTCAGTTTAGTCAGTTGGTGTTTGAGGGTTAAACTGTCAAGGCCAAGATCTAGGAGGGAGACAAATAAGGCACCAGGGACACAGGCACCACTGACAAACACGTACCCCCAGAATAACACAGACTTGCAAAACCCACAAAAAAAATTCCTGCAACACAACCCCCCCAAAAAAACCACAACAATTATGCCATCATCATAAACAAGGCTCAAGGACAAACACTACAAATCTGTGGCATAGACCTTGACACAGAATGCTTCTCCCACGGACAACTCTACGTAGCGTGCTCCAGAGTTGGGAAACCACAGAACCTCTACATCAACACAGCAGACGGAAAGACAAAAACATTGTATATCCACAAGCTCTGCAGAACGCCAGCAACACCACACACCAACAACTCCCCAGGGCTTCAACATCCCACCCACCAGAACAACCCACAACGACACAGCCATGACCCCACCAAACCCATAATTAACATCAATTCAAACCCTTACATACTCAGACTTTCTCGCATCTCCTAAATAGGGCACAGCAATGCGTGCCAGGTACAGCTAGTATTATATATATTATATGGCTCTCACTGAAATAAATTTCCAAATATTTTGCTTTTATGGCTCTCTGAGTCAAAAAGTTTCCCGACCCCTGCTCTGGCCCAACATCAGGAACACCATCCCCATTATGCACATCAACATGAACATCATTCCCATCATGAGCATCAGACACGATCACAGGCTGAACAGGCTGACAAACATACAACACTCCAAGTGGCCAGCTTCCACTCAAAGGACATTTCGCACAATGTCAAGTTTTTTAACTTTGTGTTTTTAAATACATGTTAACTGTCCCCTCAACTCGCTTCCGACACAATAAATAGTTCTCTGACTTTGGGAAGGAAATATGGCTTAAGGTCATACTGAACAGAAGAAAATAATTTGGGCCAACTCAAAAGGACTTTGATTCCCGCAGAGTATTTTAAGACGAAGCCAAGTCAGTGTGAAGCCGGCAATGATTTCTTGTACTTGCCCCTTCGTTATTGAAATGCCTCCTGAAGTAATACGTCTCGCCTTAAAACGAATACGTCTCGCCTTCGAATGGCCCATTACATCCCTGGCCTTGCAAGTGGAAAACTTCTCCAAAGAAACCCAATGCCAAACGATGGATTTATTATCGGTGGCACCACATTGAAAAGGAGAAAGGGGAGGAAGGCGGGGAGGGGAGGCTACTCTATTTTAATATAAACTTTGAAGTATTTTCAGAGGGGAAATGGAGGGGAATTGAGCATTATGTCGACAGCGTCCTTTTATTCTGGTTTGCGCGCGTGTATATTCCGGAGAGAAACAACCCGGCGGAAAATAAATAATGAAAATAGCGAGATCAGATATTTCCCCGTATCAGCAAGGAACAGCCGGTACAGAGAGGATGGAGACATATATATACATATATATGTGTGTGTGTGTGAGAGAGAAATAAACTCTTGGCATACATGGAATGTCTTTAAGAAAATGGAAATCCGTTTTGCTTTGGGCCAACGTGGCGAGACGAAACCGCCCCGCGCCGGCGTTATCAGTGCTTTCAAGCCTCCGACGCTGAATCAAAGGCGACAATTAATAAAGTTGCCCCCGCCAGGAACGGAGAGGAGGCAAAGCTAAATATTTGAAACCGGGTGAACAAATGTCAGGGCGTTTTTAAATAAAAATCCTTTCACATTTATCACAGCGAGCAGGCCTGATATCCCTGTCTAATTCAATTTCAATTTGTGCCCTCTGGGAGATAGCGCAGGAAAGGTTGCGGCGGCGCTGTCTTCAGGTTGATATGTTCTTTTCTCCTTCAGGGAGCAGAACCAGGAAGGAGGGAAGAGGGGAAGGAGGGGGAGGAGAAGAAAAGAGAATGAGCGGAAAAGGAGCCACAGAAAGAGTAAAAGACTACACATCCCTGGCTGTGTGGTAAACACAAAAACTCTCTTTTTAGCCCTCGAAATTTGGGCAAGATTTATTGCTGATATTGCAGTTGATTCCTTTAGGGATGATCCTGACTAATCCCACATTATCTAATTAGAGTATTATAGAAGTCTGATCTGGCTACGGTCGTCCACGCTCTAGTCACATCCCAAATAGATTACTGCAATGCACTCGACGTGGGGCTGCCTTTGAAGACAGTTCGCAAATTGCAGCTAGTCCAACAGGCGGCAGCCAGATTACTAACTGGAGCTACATACAGGGAGCATACCACCCCCCTGTTCTGTCAGCTCCAATGGCTGCCTGTCCACTTCAGAGCTCAATTCAAAGTGCTAGTTTTGACCTTTAAAGCTCTATACGGTTCTGGCCCTGCTTACTTGTCTGAACGCATCTGCCGCTACGTTCCACCTCGTAATTTAAGATCAGCCGGGGAGGCCCTGCTCTCGTTCCCGCCAACTTCTCAAATGCGGTTGGTGGGCACGAGAGAGAGAGCCCCCCGCTTGTGGAATGCGCTCCCAAGCGACATACGATCGACCCCATCCCTCCTGGCATTCAGGAAAAAACCCAAATTGTGGCTCTGGGACCAGGCTTTTGCACATTAGCATAATTGTAATTGGTAAGTTGATGGTTATGGCTCAATGCTTATGCGATGGACGGAACTTTGTTTTAACTTAAATGTATGTGTATTATGTGATAACGCCAATTGTATTTTAACCCTGAATGTCTATGGTTTTATATTGTAATTTATATTGTGTTTCGGCATCGAATTGTTGCCTTTTTGTTAGGCCGCTCTGAGTCCCCCCTCGGGGGTTGAGAAGAGCGGGGGTAGAAATGATGTAAATAAATAAAATAAAATAAATTATATTTAAAATTATTTTTAACATGCAGGAGCCCCCAGTAGCGCAGTGGGTTAAAACGCTGAGCTGCTGAACTTGCTGACCAAAAGGCCACAGGTTCGAATCCGGGGAGTGGAGTGAGCTCCTGCTGTTAGCCCCAGCTTCTGCCAACCTAGCAGTTTGAAAAGATGCAAATGTGAATAGATCAATAGCCAGGTTGGTAACAGGAGCGTCACTCAGGGAGCGTACAACACCTCTGTTGCGCCAGCTCCACTGGCTACCAGTTTGCTACCGGGCACAATTCAAAGTGCTGGCTTTAGCCTTTAAAGCCCTAAACCAGGGGTGCTCACACTTTTTCAGCATGCAAGCTACTTATAAAACAACCAAGTCAAAATGATCGACCTACCCACTACAAAAATGTGAAACATATAACACAATATCTGCTTTGAACTGGATTTTCTGAGTCCACACTGCCATATAATCTGATTCAAAGCAGATAACATGGGATTTTATTCACCTGTGTGGAAAGGACCTCAGATAACCCAGGGCCGGCAGCTCTTGGGCGGCGTCGGAAGCCTGCGGGGCGGAACTGAGCCTTCCTCCCGCCCTGCCTGCGATCTACCAGGACGCCCTACGCGATCTACCAGTAGATCGCAATCTACCTAACGAGCACCTCTGCCCTAAACGGTTCTGGTCCTTTCCCCCACCAACCCAAGGTCACTTCGTTCCGAACAACTGAACCTCCTTGAAGTACCAACCTTCAAAGCAATCCGACTCACATCAGCCCAGCGCAGAGCTTTCTCTGTAGTAGCGCCGTCAATTTGGAATACCCTGCCAAGCGAGGTGCGGGCCTTACAAGACCTACTCTCTTTCTGTAAGGCCTGCAAGACCCACCGGCTAGCCTTTGATTGCTAAGCCAGAAAACCCTCTTTTAATCTAGTTTAATATGTTGTTTTTATTTCTATTGTGCTTTTATGTGATTGTGAGCCGCTCCGAGCCCTCGGGGAGTGGCGGCCTACAAGTCCAAATAATAAATAAATAAATAAACTTACATGCCCGAACATATCTCCCCCTATGAACCTTCAAGATTTTTAAGATCATCCGGAGAGGCCCTGCTCTCGGTCCCGCCTGCTTTGCAGGCGCGATTGGTGGGGACGAGAGACAGGGCCTTTTCAGTGGTGGCTCCTCGGCTTTGGAACGCCCTTCCTAGTGACATCAGATCAGCCCCCCCCCCTCCCAACATTTCGCAAGAAGGTCAAGACTTGGCTGTTTGACCGGGCATTTGCAGATGTAATATGATTATTAAATTGAGACCTAAGGAATGACGACGACACAATTGGAAATCGACTTAATAATGAGACGCTGATATTGTGTTTTTAACTTTAATTGCTAATTTGTATATGATATGATTGTGTTAGTAACTGTTGATGTATTTGTCTTGGGCAGTCCTTGCCATGTGCATACCGCCTCGAGTCGCCTTCGGGCTGAGAGGGGCGGTATAGAAGTAGAGTAAATAAATAAAATAAAATAAATAAATAGGTACCGCTCCGGCGGAAAGCTAATGGTGTCCATGCAGTCATGCTGGCCATATGACCTTGGAGGTGTCTATGGACAACCCCTGCTCTTCGGCTTAGAAATGGAGATGAGCACCAACCCCCAGAGTCGGATACGACTGGACTTAATGTCAGGGGAAAACTTTTACTTTGACCTGCTTATATTCAAAATGATTTTTTAAACTTATACTGTATATACACACACACATTTTGTACACAAATAGATTATGGTTTAAGCCAGTGTTTCTCAACCAGTGTGCCGGGGCACACTAGTGTGCCGTGAGCCATCATCAGGTGTGCCGTGGGAAATTGGAACCTCCAGGAAAGGGGGGGGGGAGAGTCTAGTGTGTTGAGTATAAAAACCCTAAGAAACCTACCTCGATAAAGGCACAAAATTACAACCCCCCCCTCCCCACCCGTTGTCTACTTGGTCTCTCCCTCTCCATGCACTGGGAAGGCCCACTTCCCTTTTCCCAAGTAGAGACCTAACCTCTTGCCTCCTGGGGGGTTCTGTGTGGGAAATTTGGCCCAGTTCTATCATTGGTGGGGTTCAGAATGCTCTTTGATTGTAGGGGAACTATAAATCCCAGCAACTACAACTCCCAAATGTCAAGGTCTATTTCCCCTGAACTCCATCTGCGTTCATATTTGGGCATATTGAGTATTCATGCCAAGTTTGGTCCTGATCCAACATTGTTTCAGTCCACAGTGCTCTCTGGATATAGGTGAACTACAACTCCAAAACTCAAGGTCAATGCCCACCAAACACTTATAGCATTTTCTCTTGGTTATGGGAGTTCTGTGTGGGAAGTTTGTGTCTTTCTGCCATTCCATCTATGTTGTGTTCATCAAAATAGGCCCAGGTTTCACACTGAGTGTATAAATACATGTAAAAACATGTTAACTATATGTATTACTGTGCTAGAGTGTCATTTTCTGTCATTTTGGTTGGTGGTGTGCCCCAGGATTTTGCAAATGTCAAAAGTGTGCCGTGGCTCAAAAAAGGTTGGGAAACACTGGTTTAAGCATTGCAAGTACTATAAATCCCACTCAGCTGGATCCTTCTGGAAAGCAAGTTCACCATGAGATACCACTCCAAGGTTCACTCCTTGGTGGTGGAATTCGTTTTGAAATGGCAGCCAAGAGAGACCATGGGAACAGGACTTTGAAGACAAAGGTTCGAATCCGCCCTGCTCAGTCAAGAACCCTATTGGTGGCCTTAAGTAGGTCACACTCTCTCAGCCTCAGAGGATGGCAAAGGCAAACTCCCTCTGAAGACATCATGCCAAGAAAACTCTTGACGACCTTTGGAAGCGACTTAAAGGCAAATAATGACAAAAAGAGACAAAAGGATTCGGAACGTGTGCTTGTTTTTGCTCAACAGACTAAAAATAATTTTTAAAAGATTTCCACAGGAACACTGATCACACCGCGAGGCAATAACCCCCACTGCTTTTTCCACTTTCTAATTTGCCAATTAATCCTAAACCCTCCCAAATCTGTAAATGTATCCACGCATAGTGCTTGATTTCAAAGCACATATGGGTTGCGTTTCCTTGGGTCGGGGAACGCAGAGCCCTCTCTCTACCCGGGAGATGTCTGTGTGGGTTTTTTGGTTTTTCTTCCTAAAGAGCATCTCCGCAGCTCAGCAAGACTCACAGATTGTCATATGGCGAAGGATCTGCTTGGGAGCCATGCGTTTGTGCAAAGACGAGCCCGAGGCAAAGGCCACCATCCGAGGGAGGAAAAGAAATGTGCCGAAACCCACCGAATCCATATGGCACTAAGTGTCCTTAAATCACACTGAATGGCAGTTGTTTATCACAAATCCCTGCTTGGGATTGGATCCTTCTAGTGAGCTATTTGTCCTCTCTCTCTCTGCAAAAGCGTGTGGATCGGTGCTAAAATAATAGCCGTGAAAGGGAAAGAAACAAGCAGAAAACTTGGAGGAAGCCGAGGGAGAAACAGAAAACAAAGAGAAGAAAAGGATGGGTAGAAGCAACACCCAAAATGTGCCACCCCCCTCCAAGTGTAGTGTCTTGGCGGTGGATAAGTAGTTGGCCATGGAGACCTACGAGGGCGGGTCAATAAGTCCGTGACTTTTTGAATGAAACACAGGTTTTTGGATTTAAAAATCATTTTATTTTCCAAGGCAGTCTCCTTTGAGCTCTATACACTTTGCCCAACGTTTCTCCAATTTTTTTCCCTTCCAAAAAATAAGATTTGTCGAGGTCATCAAAATAGATATTTGTTTGTGAGATGATTTCATCGTTGGAGTCACATCTCTTTCCGCCGAGCCATTTCTTCAGGTTTGGAAACAAGAAATAGTCACTCGGGGCTAAATCCGGAGAAAAGGGCAGATGAGGGAGCAATTCGTATCCCAATTCATGGATTGTTGCCATGGCAACCACACATGTGTGCACTCTTGCATTGTCCTGGTGCAAAAGAACTTTTTTCTTGGCCAAATGCGGTCGGTTTTTTTCCCAAATCCTCATTAAATCGACTCAATAAGTTGGCATAATATTCACCATTGATTGTTTTACCCCTTTGAAATGAGTCAATGTGGATTATACCGCGTGCATCCCAAAAAAAACGGTCGCCATGACTTTATTGGCTGACAAACCCACCTTGGCCTTCGTTGGCGCCAATTCACCCAGAGAAACCCACTGTTTTGACTGCTGTTTGGTCTCTGGTGTGTTGTGGCGGATCCACGTTGCGTCCACGATTATGAAACGGTGCAAAAACTCGTCCATATTGTGGTTGAACAACGCCAAACACTCCTGCGAAATGGTCACGCGATTGCGTTTGTGGTCGATTGTGAGCAAAGGCGGCACCCATCTTGCGGAAAGCTTTCTCATACCCAAGTGATCATTTAAAATTGAAACCACTGAGCCATGTGAGATGCCTATGACTTCCACAATCTCTCGCACTTTCAATCTCCGATCGGCCAACACCATATTGTGATTTTTTTCAATTGTTTCGGGTGTCGAGACCTCAACTGGGTGTCCAGAACGTTCGGCATCTTCCGTTTTCTCGCTGTTCAGTGAAAGGCTGAGCTTCTTGTATGCTTCTGCAAAGATGTTTAGAGTGGCTTGTAAGTCTTATTCTGAATGTGCAAAGGCTACATTATCATCACCATACTGGAGTTCTATAACAGATTTTGTTGTGATCATGGTTTTGGCTTTCAGTCTTCTGGGGTTAAATAGCTTGCAGTCTGTTAAATAGATGATTTCCACTCCGGTGGGAAATTTCCCATCAACAAGATGAAGAATCATAGTGATGAAGATAGAAAATAAGGTTGGGGCAATAACAAATCCCCGTTTGACATCTGATTCTACCTTAAATGGGTCACTTTGGGAGCCATTGTTGTCCAAGACTGTTGCCATCATGTCATCATTTCACAATTTTTTTTGGAGGATGGTTCAGAGAGCACTGTGATTCATTGTGTAATAATAATAATAATAATAATGTTGTTGTTGTTGATAGTTAAATGGCAGAACACTCCTTTTCATAAAGGGCATCCGAGGTTCAATCCCAGCCTCTCCAATAAAGGCTAAGTAGATAATTTGGAAAGTCATTGGTAAGAAATGCTGGGCGAGAGCAAGCCATAGTGTGACTCCGGATACTGTCACTTCCCTATATTCCTTGTTGGATGGAAGACACAACCTTCTTCAGAGAAGGAAACCTCCAGCCTCAGTAAACTGCAAACCCAGCACCAGTCCTCAGATGCTTCCAGTACTTAATTCATAAAAGAAAAAGTAATAAAAATAATAAAAAATAATAAAATAAAAATAATAAAATAAACAATTTATCTCTATATATAATAAAGCGGAATGTTTGTTTGTTAGTATGTATGTTTGTATGTATGTGGGTCCTGGCCTCTACATTCTGACAACATGATTGGTTGCCAGTGAGGGAGTATTTGCATAACGTCTTTAATTGGCCAGCCAACACAAACATTCCGACACTCTAAACTTCCAGAGGCGGAGGGATAAGGCCAAGGTCTGAGGCAGTCAGATTGGCCAGTTGGGAGCATTCCGACACTCTAAACTTCCTGAGGCAAGCCATGGTGGGAGACCAAAATGACAGAACAAGACTTGGCACACAAAACCCCCCAGACCCACTCTACATCCTGGTACCGTTTGAAGGAGGGCAGACCATGGATGATGGGACTCCAATGATCTGATGTATCTAGGGAGGGCCTTCCAAAGCCGAGGAGCCACCACTGAAAAGGCCCTGTCTCTCGCCCCCACCAGTCGCGCCTGCGAAGGCGGGACCGAGAGCAGGGCCTCTCCAGATGATCTTAAACATCTCGATGGTTCATAGGGAGAGATGCGTTGGACAGGTAAGTTGGACCCGAACCGTTTAGGGCTTTAAAGGCTAAAAGCCAGCACTTTGAATTGTGCCCGGTAGCAAACTGGCAGCCAGTGGAGCCGGCACAACAGGGGAGTTGTACGCTCTCTGAATGCCGCTCCTGTTATCAACCTGGCTGCTGTCCGTTGGACTAGTCCAGGGCTGTCCAACTGGCGGCCCCGGGGCCGGATCCGGCCCCGTAGCCTGTTGGACACGGCCCCACCTATGCCCTCAGCCGCCATTTTTAAATTTTTTTTTTAAAAAAAAAATCGATTTTTTTTTTAAAAATGGCGGCCGGGGGGGAGGGGGAGGCGGGGCAGGGAGGAGGAAGAGAGCTGGCTCTCCTTTCGGCGCCCCTCCCTACCTAGGGCGGGGAGCCGCCGAAAAGGGCAGAAGGCGGCGCCAAGAGCAGCGCGTCACAGGCCTGGTGTGACGCGCTCTTGGCACCGCCTACTCCTTTCGCGGCCCCGCCTAGAGCTGAGGGGCGCCTTAAAAGGAGGAGTAGGCGGTGCCAAGGACAGCGCGTCACGCCAGGCCTGTGACGCTGCCGTTGGCGCCGCCTTCTGCCCCCGGCGGCTCCCGGCCTAGGAAGGGGGGCGCCGGAGGAGTAGGCGGTGCCAAGGGGCAGCGCGTCACGCCAGGCCTGACGCTGCTGCGTTGGCGCCGCCTTCTGCCCTTTTTCGGCTCCCGGCCTAGGAAGGAGAGGGGCGCCGAAAAGGAGGAGTAGGCGGTGCCAAGGGGCAGCGCGTCACGCCAGGCCTGTGACGCGCTGCTCTTGGCGCCGCCTACTCTTTTTCGGCGGCTTTAGGAGGAGGCGGGGCCTGGGCTGGGGCGGGGCCTGGGGGCAGGGCCTGGGGCGGGCAGAGCGGCCGCAGGTCATCAGTGACCTCTTATCCGGCCCTGGACCCGCCAGAAGTTGGACAGCACTGGACTAGTCCAATCACTTTCCCAGACCACTGCAACCCTCATCCAGTGAATGATCAAGACCAAACGTGGCACACAGAGCCCACATGACCCACTCTACATCCTGGTGCTGTTGGGAGGGGGATGAACCATGGCCGATGGGACTTGCAGTACCTTCACTAACTTCCTGAGACCACTGCACGCCATGTAAACATCTGATAAGGACCAACCTTGGCACAGAATGCCTTTCTCAAATAACCCGGGCAGGGCCGGGTCCCCAAGCTAGTAAATAATAAAAAATAATATAAAAGTAATAAAAATAATGGGTTATTGACCAAAGTGAATGAACACATTCAAAGTCTTGAGTTGTTCTGTTTTTAGTCGTCAATTGGCTTTTATGTATTTTCTTCTGTTATATTTTAATCTTGTATTGCTGTTAAATGTTTTTCTAAAAATATTTATGCAGCATTGAATCTTTGCTGTGAGCCGGTCTGAGTCCCTCTGTGGAGGTGAGAAGATCGGGGTACAAACGTGTTAAATAATAAATAAATAAATAAATAAAAGTTTGAGTGTTGGACCAGAGTTCAAACCATCATTCGGCCATGGAAACCCACTGGGAGAACTTGGGCAAATCGCACTCCGGCCGCATCTCAACTTGAAGGCACACGATACACATAGAAAGCAAATAAAGCCAGGCAGAGAGATGTGCAACTAGCATGTCTGAATGTGTTTTGCTGAAACTGAGGAGGGAGGGGAGAAGAGGCCTCAATAAAGAGATGGCAAAGCTAGGGTTGCCATATTGTGATGGAAGAAATAAGGGACATTTACAGGATTTTTCACAAAAATAAGGGACACTTAATAAAAACTTGAAAATCAAAATCAAACACCAGGAAGGCCCAAATCCGCCCATGCCTGATCTACACTGTAGAATTGATGCAGTTTGAACTGCCACGACCCAATGCTGTGTAAACATCGGATTTGTAGTTCTACAAGGCCTTCTCTGCCAAGTTACCAAACTACGACTCCACTGTGGGAGTTGGGAGTCCAAAACATCTGGAGGGCCGAAGTTTGCCCAGGCCTGATCTAGAGTGGCTCCGACACTACATGGAAGAGGCTGGAATAGATGACCTTTGGAGTCCCCAGACTCTACATGGAAAGGGAATTTCAGCTCCCACAATTCCTCGCAGCCAAGAACAACCACCAGGCCCAGGTTCTGCCTGGCCATCTGCGGGAGGATTCTGTCCCGGCCGGAGGCCCCAGGAGTGCGCACCGTGAGTGGGCAGGCGTGCTCGGGGCTGGGAGGGCTGTGCGGAGGAGGTGGAGGCCGGGCTGGGCTGGGGAGGCCGGGGAGGCCTCCCGGCTGAGCTGCTCGAGCACAGCCACGCTGCGGGCGCCGCTGACGGCCAGGCAGAGGTCCTGGGACCAGGCCAAGGGCTCCCTCCGCCGCCACGCCACCAAGCGAGGGCGGGGACCAGGCCCAGGAGGAGCTGTAGCCGGCTCCCTCACAGCCGCCGCCATCTTGGGCCCTGGTTCCTCGCCACGCACGCCCCGCCCCCTTCCGACACAAAGAGGGGCCCAACGCGTTCGCCTGACTGCGTGTCTCCCCACCCACTGCAATATACACTCCCAAATTTCAGGTACCTCGCTAGTCGCCCCAACATGGGGTCCTTCCCTTCCTTCTTCACCCTCGAGGCCTACCCGCGCCAGCCAGCTCAGCCTGCTCCGAGCCGGCCCCTCTTTTCCCAGCACCAGCCAGAGGACAGGCCAGGTCAGAGGAGCGAAAAATAAGGGACAGCAGGTGTAAATACGGGACACCCAAAAAAGAACCAAAATACGGGGCGTCCCGTATAATACGGGACATATGGGAACCCTAGGCAAAGCCGAAAGAGAAAATAAGGGGAAAACGAAGGAAGGAAGGAAAGTATGCACAGAAGCAGAGATTGAAGGCAAGGGCTGGACTTGGGAGGCAGAAGAAAACTAAAGCAACTCTTGATTTCTCACCTGCAGCAAGGAGTAGGCTGTAAGGCATCAGAGGTCTTGAAAGCAAGAAGGAAAAGAAGAAACATCTTCCATGGCCCTGTCTTTACTTGACAAGAACACAAATCACAGGATGCAGGTTTCCCCCTAAAACAGGCATGGGCAAACTCAGGTCTGGGGGCCCTTTTCTCAGACCCTCCTCTCTCTCACACCATCCCATCCTTCCTTCTCTCTTTCCCCCTTCCACTTTCTTTTCCTCCCCTCCCTTCCCTTTTCTTTCCTCTTCTTTCCTCCTTCTCTCACCTCTTTTTCTCCCTCTCTCCCTCCTTCCCTCTCCCCCTCTTTCTCCTTCCTTCCCTTATCTTCCCTTACACCCTTCCCTTCCACCCTTTCGTCCTTCCCTCCCTTTTGTCTTTCCTTCCTTCCTTTCCTTCCTCCCTCTTTCTCTTTCCATCTTTCCCTTCCGCCCTTTTGCCATTACTTCCTTCTCTCCCACTTTCTCCTTCCTTCCATCCTTCGCTTCCACCCTTTGTCCTTCCCTCCCTTTTCTCTTTTCTTCCTTAGCTCCCTCCCTCTTTCTCCTTCCATCCTTCCCTTCCACCTTTCCCTTCCTTCCCTCTTTCCTCCTTCTCTTTTTCTTCCTTCCTTTCTTCTTTCCCTTTTGTCTTTCCTTCTTTCTCTCTTTTCTTTATCCTTCCCTTCCTTCCTTTCATCCTTCTCTTCACCCTTTCTTCCTTTCTTCTCTTTTGCCTTCCTCCTTCCTTTCCTTACTTCCATCCTTCCATCCCACTTTCATTCTTCCTTCCTTCCCATCTGTCTTTCCTTCCTTCCTTCTCTACCTCTTTCTCCTTCCATCCTTCCCTCCCCCCCTTTGTCCTTCCCTCCCTTTTCCCTTTCCTCCCTAGCTCCCTCCCTCCCTTCCCTCCTCCTTCCATCCTTCCCTTCCACCTTTCATCCTTCCTTTCTTCTTTCCCTTTTGTCTTTCCTTCTTTCTCTCTTTTCTTTATCCTTCTCTTCACCCTTTCTTCCTTTCTTCTCTTTTGCCTTCCTCCACCCTTTCCTTCCACACTTTCATTCTTCCTTCCCTCCCATTTGTCTTTCCTTCCTTCCCTCTCTCCCTCTTTCTCCTTCCATCCTTCCCTTCTTCCCTTTCAGCCTTCCTTCCTTCCCTCTTTCCCCCTTTTCTCTCTCTTTCCTTTCTTCCTTCCCTTTTGTCTTTCCTTCTTTCTCTCTTTTCTTTATCCTTCCCTTCCTTCCTTCCATCTTTCTCTTTACCTTTTCTTCCTTTCTTCTCTTTTGCCTTCCTCCTTCCTTCCCTTCTACATTTTCATTCTTCCTTCTCTCCCATTTGTCTTTCCTTCCTTCCCTCTCTCCATCTTTCTCCTTCCATCCTTCCCTTCTTCTCTTTCAGCCTTCCTTCCTTCTCTCTTTTCTTCCTCCTTCCCTTCCTTCCATCACAGTCAATCCTCCTAGCAGTGAGTGCTAGTATGCAGCCCCCAAATTAAAAAGTTTGCCCATGCTTGCCCTCAAAGGTCTATGATCCCCCTCCATCTCAGGGCCATTCCCAAGGAAGAGACCCCATCAAAGGACCAAGGAAATGATGGAATAGGAGAGACTCTGCACACCTAAAGTGGGCTGCCAACACGGTGAGCAAGGCCCTGAAACCCTACTAATCTGGGTCTGCAAGGGATTCACAAGATACACGCAGACAGAAGCAAAACTTTCTTGAATGTGAAAACTGAGAAATCATCTCCTGCCGATATGCAAATTTACTCAGGTGCAGGTATCGATTGTGTTTGCTGTTTAGGAGCAAAGGGATCGCTTGCAGTATCTCCCACTTGAGGTGAGCTAGGGTTGTCACATGCCCCGTATTATACGGGACGTCCCGTATTTCGGCTCCAAATTTTGTGTCCTGTATTTTAAGCTCCTGTCCCGTATTTTCAGCTACTCCGGAGGGGAAGACGAATAATTCCTATTGGCGGGTGCTGGGAAGAGAAGGAAGGAGACTCACTTGCCTTGCTCCTGGTTCCCAGTGCCGCCGCTCAACCGCCGCAAAGAAGCCCCGCCTCTCTACGGGTCTCCTGCCCGCGGCCGCCATGTTTACTCTTGGCGGAAGTTCGGTGAGAAGGGCCGACTCGGACCAGGAGCTCAGGTGATGCCTTTCCTTGTGAGCTCAGCTCACTTCCGGCCTCTCTTCGGGAAGGCAGCGGAAGGTAGCGGCCTGCCCGGCCTGCCCGGGAAATGCCTCCTCCTCCTCCTCTGCAGCCTGCTGTGCCCTCCCAGCCTGCCTCTCCCTCCCTCCGTCCACTTCCGCACTGGCCGAGGAAACCCAGGTAAGAGCGGCCTTGGGCTTGAACTCACCTGATCTCCAACCCATTATAGCAGACAATACCGGGAATGTGGCGCAGCTGGCTAAGTGTCAGCTGCATAAGATCTCTCTGACCAGTAGGTCATAAGTTCGAGGCCTTCCCGGGTCGAGGTGGGTGCTCGGGTTTGCAGCCCGAAAGTAGGAGATAAAGGTACCACATTAAGTGGGGAGGCAAATTTTGACTGAATTATGAGGCCATTAAAAAAACTGCAGGAACGCTGAGGAATGCGGAAAGGAACAACAAGGGACGCTGAAGAACGCTGAGAGATGAGGAGTGCGTCAGCTCCTCCTGGTGGCCAGAGTTTGCCTCTGTTCGTCTATATGTTCGTCTATATGTGTGTATGTACCTGTAATCCGCTCTGAGTCCCCTTCGGGGTGAGAAGAGCGGAATATAAATAAAGTAAGTAAATAAATAAATAAATATTGATGTATTTATTTACCACATTTCTATGCCGCCCTTCTCACCCCTAAGGGGACTCAGAGCGTCTTATAAGAAAGATAGATATATACAATACATTATATTATTAGCACCGCAGACTATTAGTATTATATACTTCCATATTGTACTATACCATTATATTGTAATATTATTGGTAATCTTACATGTAATACAAAATATAATAATTATAATATCGTATTATTGTTATTAGTATTATATTGTATTGCATTAAAATATTATACACATTATATGTATACAGAGTATATTACATTGCGTTACAATCTATCTATGTATACTAGCTGTCCTGCCACGCTTCGCTGTGGCTTTTTAATTCCTTTCTTGTTTATTTGCCTTCTCTGTCCTTCCTTTCATCCTTGTTTTCTTTCTCTCTGTTCTTCTTCCCTCTTTCCTTCTTTTTCCCCCCCCCCTTCCATCCTTTGATTTTTTCTTTTTGTCTCCTTACTTTTTTCTTATGTGTCTTCTCCTCGTCGTTGTGGGAAGGGGGGTCTTCCGCCGCTTCTCAGGCGGTTGTTGAGGCAGGCAGGGTGGGCATTGTTGTGGGCGCCTCCTTTGTCGCTTCCTAGGCCTCCTCCTCCGCCTCCTAGCTGCTCCTGGACACGCAGCTCGGGTCCAGGAGTGGCATGGAGTCGGTGGAAGAGGGCAAGGATGCGAGGAAGCAGGCGTGAAAGAGGAAGTCCCGCCTCTCCTGGTCAGAAGTCCTCCACGGGACTACACTTCCCAGAAGGCCCCGCATGGCCACTTCCTGCTCTTGCGGAGCTTTCTGGGAAGTGTAGTGCCGTGGTTTCCGCCTCCTCCGCTGGGTTCTCGGTCCTCTCCGTCGCTTTACAGGGGCTCCCAGACCCGGGCGCCGCTCCTGGATCCGGGTGGTGCGGGCGTCGTCGTGGCGCGTCCTCCGTTGCCTCCTCGCCCGATTCCCAGGCAGCCATGCCGCCGCCCGTGTGGCCCGGGAACGGATGCAAGATGGCGGAGGAGGCAGCGGAGGAGCCGGTCACGACACCGCCCGCACCACCCGGTTCCAGGAGTGGCGGCCGGGTCCGGAAGCCCCTGGAAGGCGACGGAGGAGGGCGAGAATGCAGCAGAGGAGGCGGGAACGGCGCCGTCCGCGTCTCTCCGGTCCAGGTGCGGTTGGGAGGCGGCGGAGGAGGGCAGTGAGCGAGGACGGAGAGAGGGGTTTGGGTTTCGCCGATCTCCGGCCCTGCCTCCTGCCCTGGCGCGCATGGGGAGGCAGGGCCGGAGATCGGCAATCCGCCCTCCGCAGCCGCCTCCCGCGGATCCAGCGGCGGCGCCTGAAAGAAGGTAAGCCCGGGAGCTTACCTTCTTTGAGGCTCGGTCGCTGGATGGGGGGGTGGGGGGCGGCGGTCGGCGATCCGCCCTCCGCCGTGCCCCCCGCGGTTGCAGCGGCGGTGCCTGAAAGAAGGTAAGGCCGGGAGGTTACCTTCTTTCAGGCGCGGTTCAGGGTGAGTGGGGAGAGAGGGAGACGGGATGGGTTTGTGTGTTGGGGGGGAGTGCGCCTGCGCGATTGCTCTCCCTGTGTTCTGCGCTCGCGGCCAGCGCAGAACGGGAGGCAATGGGCGGTTTTTGGGGGCGTGGTTTGGGGGGGTTGCAAGGTAGGGAGGTGGGTTTTTTTGTGTCAAGGTAATACCTCGTGGTCTGGGGGAATGTGTCTCGTTGGATTGGTGTTTTTGGGGGGCATAGTTTGGCCGTGCATAACGTCCGTTGCACGACCACTCTCTTTTTATATATATAGATAATAAAAGTCAGTGTTTGCGGCGATGCGGTGGGAGGAATATGTGGCAGTGTTTCGATTGGCTGACACTGTGGGATTATTTGCATAAATGGCCGTGACTAGCCAGCCTCCCAACATCCCAACACAGCACAAAGAGGAAAGGGAAGGGCCTGAGGCAGGCATAAATGGCTGGAGTTGAAGTTATCCAGTTGACAGTTTTTTCTGTTGAAATGGAATGTTCAGTACCTTCACCCAATACACTTCTAAGGTGACTCAGATGGAAAGCAAAAGGCCTCAGGCACTCAGCCACTGCGGCCCACAGCAATGACGGATCAGGACCAAACATGGCAAACAAGGGACCAATGGCCCACTTCACAACCTGGTGTGGTTTAGGGCAGGATGGGCCACGAATGATGGGATTTGCAGTACCTTCACCTCATTCACTTCCCAAACAACACCGTAGCCCCTTTTAATCACATAACAGGCACAAAATTGACAACAAGGCTTCCTTAACTTGATTTTCCTGACTAGGCCTCAGCTCATGGGATATTGTTAGGCTTCCTCAACTTGATTTTCCTGACTAGGCCCCCAACAATGACAGAACAAGACCAAACTTGGCACACAGACCCCCGAAGGTGCACCCTACATCCTGGTGCAGTTTGAGGAAGGATGGACCATGGATGATGGGACTTGCAGTACTTTAGTTCACTTCCTTAGAGCACTGTGACCCATACCAATGATGAACTATGGCACACAATGCCTTCCTCAAATAACCCGGGCACCGCTGGATCCCCAAGCTAGTATATTATATTAAGCACAGGAGACAAGGTGGAACTGCCCCCTGCCCGCCCCCCCTTCACTCTGCCCGCCCCCCCTTCACTCTGCCCCAGAGCAGCAGCTGGTGCCCTACACTGATAATTGGGGCAATAAGGCAGTGCCGAAGGGTGTCCCTTATTTTTGTGTATTTTTAGCTAAATGTCCCTTATTTCTTATATCAAAAAGTGGCAACCCTAGCTATAGCACAAAGAAGAGGTCGCCCGTTCCCTTAGGCAAGCAGGGATACAATGGCCAAGGCACACCATTTCAGACCAAAATTCCAGGCCCAGATTGGACTCAAAGCCCACTCGAAGTTGATTGTTTTAAAACAGGAAAGGGAAAGATCTTTCAAATCTATCGTAAAGGAAATATTCCTGACTCTTACCTGACCAGCAGGTATATGTCCTGGCCACCAGGCAATGGCTGGCTCTCTCATACCGCCTTCAAAGGTAGTCTGCTTGCCACAGAGGAAGGGGCCATTGCTGCCCGCTAAGGGATAATAATAAGGAAACGTTCATTCAAAAACATCGTAACGAGGGGAGCTAGACCTGGAACAAAGGGTTGTGGGTGAACTACAACTCACATCAAGCCAGGTTAACCCCCTGAAACTCCATCAGTGGTTAAAGTTTGTAATGTGGGTTAAGTTTGTTCTAGAAGTATCATTGGTGGGGTTCAGTGTGATCTCTGGCTGCAGGATAAACTGCAGCTCCCACCATGGTGGGTCAGTCCCTCAAATCTCTCCAGTAGGTTCAGTTGGTCATGGGGGTTCTATGTGCCAAGTTTGGTCCAGACCCGTCATCGATGGTGCTCAGTGTCTGTGGATGCAAGTGAACTACAGCTTCCAGAATGGAAGGTCACTTCTCTGCAAACCCCTCCAGTATTTTCAGTTGGTCATGGGGGTTCTGTGTGCCAAGTGAGGTCCAGGGCCATCATTGGTGGGGTCCAGAGTGCTCTTTGATTGCAGGTGAACTATAAATCCCAGTACCTACAATGGCTATAGATCAAGGTGAATTCCTCCCAAACCTCTCCAGTATTTTTCTTTGGTCATAGGGGGCTGGGCTACATGTTCAAGGCACTCTATAAACTGTAATGTCATTGGAGGGAGACTTTTGGAGGTTCCTTAGCACTGTGGGTCTTAGCACTGTTGCTGTCCTTGAGCAAGCAGGGATCAACAGCATTGAGGCCATGCTATTGAGAACACAGCTGCGCTGGGCAGGGCACGTCTGTAGAATGGAGGACCACCGCCTCCCAAAGATACTACTGTACGGTGAACTCGCCACGGGTCAGCGCAAGAGGGTGCCCCCAAAAAGAGATATAAGGACTCCCTGAAACAACATCTCAGGCTTGGCCAGATTGATCACCAACAATGGTCCACCCTGGCCTCACATCGGGAGGCGCGGAGATGCACTATCCACAATGCTGCGGCCTCTTTTGAGAAGACATGCTGAATGGGTCTCGAAGAGAAACGACAACGCAGAAGGAAACGCAACTTGGAAACAACATCACCCAAGGAGACTTTCTGCTGTGCTTTCTGCAACCAAACTTGCCTATCTCAGATTGGCCTTTTTAGTCATCAACGCGCTTGTAAAAAGCGTGGGATGAGTCCTTCCTGAATCTTCGTTCGCGAAGTAATGCCGAGAGAGAGGGGGTTAAAGCTGTTTGTGGGAGTAGGAGAGTGTCTGTGGAAGTGGGCACCTCAGCCACATACACACATACAGATTTTCACATTTATTATGTGTGTGTGTGTGTACTCTGTGTGTTTTGAGTGACTTCATAACTCAAAATCCACTGGACACCAAATTTGGCCACAATACACCTACTAACCCAAGGAGTGATCATCACTCAAAAAAATTGATTTTGTCATTTGGGAGTTGTAGCTGCTGGGATGTATAGTTAACCTACAATCAAAGAGCATTCTGAACTCCACCAACGATGGAATTGAACCAAACTTGGCACATAGGCAGGGGCGGCCCGACCTAGTTTGGGGGGGTACGCGAAGAAATTTTGTCCCCCCCCGCCGCCGCGTCACTCGCCGCCGCCGCCACGCCGCCGCCGCCCGGCCCCATCGGCCGCGGCACACCTCCGCGCACCTCTCTGTCTGTCCGCGCGTGCAGAAGCACCTACAGGCGCTATAGCGCCTGTAGATGTTTCTGCGCACACGCGGATCTGAGCACGCGCACTCCGCTCCCAAGCGCGCCTGCCGCTTTGGAGCCAGCGGCGCATGCGTGCAGTGCAGATTTTGCTCATGCGCGCTGGCTTCAAAGCGGCAGGCGCACTTGGGAGGGAGTGGGCGTGCTCGAACGTTCGCGTGCGCAGAAATGTCTACAGGCGCTACAGCGCCTGTAGGTGCTTCTGCGCACGCGTGGACGGCGGTGCAGGGCAGTGCGGCGGCGGTGGGGGCGCGGAGTCGGCGCGGCGGCGCCCCTCCCAGCCGGTGGTGCCCCTCCCAGCCGAGGATGCTCTACGCGACCGCGTGGGTCGCGGAATCGCTGGGGCCGCCCCTGCACATAGGACTCCTATGACCAACAGAAAACACTAGAAGGGTTTGGTGGGCATTAATAAACTTCTCCCTTGAGCAAGGAGTTTTTCCAGAGGGTTTGAAAGAGGCTGTGGTCTCTCCATTGCTGAAAAAACCAGGGTTAGATCCCTTGGTTCCTTCCAATTACCACCCAGTTTCAAACTTATCGTTTCTGGGCAAGGTGATTGAGAGGGCAGCAATGGAGCAGTTGCAGACTTTCCTAAATGACACAGCCGGTCTAGACCCCTTCCAGTCCGGCTTCTGTGTAGGGCACGGGACGGAGACGGTCCTGGTCTCCATCACAGACCAGTTACGTTGCCGGCTTGATCAAGGCGGATCGGCACTGCTTGTATTATTGGACCTCTCAGCAGTGTTTGATACAGTCAATTACGATCCTTTGACGCACCGCCTTGCCGTGGTTGGAGTGAGGGGGACAGCCTTGAATTGGCTGTCCTCTTTCCTCCACAACCGGAAGCAGAGAGTGCAAAGAGGAGGGTTGGCTTCCAGGGGATCCCCCTTACCTTGTGGGGTCCCTCAGGGAGCCATTCTCTCGCCCTTGTTATTTAACATCTATATGTGACCACTCGCTCAACTGGTACGTAGCTTTGGGCTGGAATGTCACCAGTACACTGATGACACCCAGCTCATTCTGAGGATGGAGGGCCGGCCGGAATCCGTACCCAATAATTTCCATCAGTGCCTTGAGGCCGTTACTGGATGGCTGCGAGCCAGCAGGTTGAAGATGAATCCGGCGAAGACGGAGATCCTCTGGCTGGGCCACCCGGGCAATAGGGAAATCCAACTACTGACCCTGGATGGCGAGGTATTACGCCCGTCATCATCTGTAAAAAGCCTGGGTGTCCATTTGGACCCTCTGCTGTCAATGGAGACTCAAATCTCCATTGTCAGCAGAGCCGCGTTTTACCACCTGCGACAGGTGAGGCGTCCGACTTCCTATCTGTCCTGGAATGACCTAGCCACGGTAATCCAGGCCACGGTCATCTCAAGACTTGACTACTGTAACGCTCTTTACATTGGCCTTCCCTTGACCGTGATCCGGAAACTTAAGCTAGAGCAGAACGCTGCAGCTCGTCTCCTCGCGGGGGAGCCTGTATGCTGCTGTATAACACCAATACTGCAGGATCTGCACTGGCTGCCAATTGAATACCGGATCACTTTCAAGGTGTTAGTCCTTACTTTTAAGACCTTATATGGTCTGGGGCAGGCTCAGTGTACATCAACATACGGGATCGCCTGATTCCATAAGAGGGGCTTTTGAACCCTCTGAGATCTCCAACCACCCCATACGCTCAGAGGACCAGACAAAGAGACATGCTTCTCAGGCATCCCCCCAGTGTGAAATCTTTCCACCTAACATCAACTAGACAAAGGGCCTTTTCTATCATTGCCCCGGTGTTGTGGAATGCTCTGCCTCAACGACGGAGGACTTCGCAGCGTGCAGGGGTGCGTGATACAGGCTCTGGCGAAATCTAACCACCTTTAAGCAGAGCATGCAAGACACATCTTTTCAGGCAGGCTTTTGAATGCTTGTGACTTTTAACTGTGTTTTACTTGTGTTTTATCTATTGTATTTGTGACTGTGTTGTAAACCGCCCCGAGCCACTTGGGAGTGGGGGTGTACAAGTCTAATAAATAAATAAATAAATGAAATAAAATAAATTAACCTTGAGTTCTGGAGTTGTAGTTCACCTACAGCCAGAGAGCACTGTGGACTCAAAACAATGATGGATCTGGACCAAACTTGGCACAAGTGAGGGTTATTTTTGAGCCTTACAGTTCAGATTCTCCAAAAGAGTGAATCAATTTCCTAAACAACTTCCCAGGAAACATATCAAATCTTCGCCTCCATCCACTGACACCAGCATTAAGCATGCAACCTGTGAATATCGAGGCAGGGACCAGGCAAACTCTCCTGTCTCTCCGCACTAAAGCTCTCCCTGGAAATAGGTGTGATGTTTTATGGCAGCTCCTGGTTAGCGCCGAGCCGTGTCTTTGCGGCTGGACTGACAAAAAGCCAGGCATCGCTCAAGGCCACAAACGGTGCCAACGAGGCGCCCGGGACAATAACCCTTTCTGCGGCTCTTTCTGCCCCATAAGAAGTGTCTCTGTTGCCTGCGACATGACTGAAGAAAACACGAGGGGTGAGGGATAATTCAGAGTGACTGTGCCCCAAGGGAATGAAAACCAAAGACCTGAGAAGCAAACCTGAAAACGCGAAGGGATTGTCGTCTTCTTAGCGGTTTTTCAGAAGAGGTTAGCGGACTTGTTTGGAAAGCCATTTGCATTTATTAAGGCATGCTACACAGAAGTCACAGATCAAGGAGCCACACGGAGAAATGGGGAATAAATAAAATGATGGTGATAATGTTGTTGTTAGTGGGGATGCCACAGTGTTGGGGTAATTTCCAAAAGGAGAAAGCATTTCTAAAGTAAAGCCGAAACAGCAGCAGTAGTTTTAGCAGTTCAGAAGCTTCTTGAGCGCAACAGTTGAGCAAACGAGCTTCAGCAATTACAGTAGCAGAGTCAAGCTTTAAAAGTTATTTATTATTATTATTATTATTTATCTATTATATAAAGGAGGTCCCGTCATCGAAAGACTGACAGAGACAGAGAAACCTTCCAAGGCAGAGACACCAAACTTGCCAACACAAATAGGCCTCAGGCAAGGAAGGTTTTTAGCACAGAAACTTTCCCCCCCCGAACCTAGAAGGCCCCCAAAACAATGATACAAAAAAACCCTACATTTCCCAGCATCCTCTGCGGCAGCCAGCGAAACCCATTGGCCAACATCGGTCCCCACAAAATGCAGGGAGGCTGAGTAACCATAGTAACGCTGGGCACAGCCAGCCAAGGCTAGGATAGAATGCTGTGTGATTTGAGTTCAGTCAGTTGGTGTTTGAGGGTTAAACTCACAAAACCAAACTCTATGAGGGAGCAATTCTCCAGCAGTTCCTACCCACACAACACCACACAACTTCCTATCACAACCCATCCCCCCAACCTTACGGGACCCCGCACACACAACACCTACCACCACCACAAACAAAAACCAACTCCACCTATACTCCAACCACAACACAACACAACACTGCACTTATACTCTACAAACACCCAAAACACCCGACCCACACAAGCATTCCACAACATACTACCATCCAGAATTCCACCAGACACCCACTAACTCACCAAAAAAGTAATACCTACACACAACACAATACGCACATAACACAACCTTGCGTCTACTGCTCAACCCATTTGTATGCCATTCCTTCCTTCCACACAGGCAGAAACTGACCCAAAAGACAAGCCATGCCTTCTAAAAAGAACAGCATCGGACGACACACTCGCAACGCTACATACATCAAACAAAAAAGGGCAGAACAAACGCCAGAACAGAAACACAGTTTCTTTTTCAAATCAGACTTGGGAAACCACAGGACCTCTACATCAGGGCTGTCCAACTGCCGGCCTTGCAGGTGTTTTGGACTTCAAATCCCAGAAATCCTAACAGCTGGTAAACTGGCTAGGATTTCTGGGAGTTGAAGTCCAAAACACCTGCAGGGCCGGCAGTTGGACAGCCCTGCTTTCCATCAACACAGCAGACGGAAAGACAAAAAACATTGTATATCCACAAGCTCTGCAGAACGCCAGCAACACCACACACCGACAACTCCCATCCCACCCACCAGAACAACCCACAACGACACAGCCATGACCCCAACAAGACCATAACTAACATCAATTCCAACCCTTACATACTCAGACTTTCTCGCATCTCCTAAATAGGGCACAGCAACGCGTGCCGGGTACAGCTAGTTTATTTTATAAATAAATAATAAATAAATCTGCCCATCTCTTTGTTGAGGACTACAAACTTGTGCAGGATGTGATTGAGTTCAAACAAACATGATACTTTTTTTGTCCTTACGACTTTTAAAAAGAATCAATGCATTTAATATTATGGGAAAGGAAATGCAGGCCTCCGCACTACTGAAAAGTGCAGCGGGAGCCTTCTGGAGATCATATTTGCAAACAAGACCTTCCAGATTTGTACTGGAACTCAAAGTGAAGAATGCTATGAATATATCCACTGCTCACTGTGTATCAATCCAATAATAAAGCCAAAAAATGTATGCAGTTCAAATAAGAAATATTTAATAGCTGTATAGTTTTTGGATAAATCTCCAATTAATATCAAGAAATAATATAAGTATACCGGATACTGTCTCCTATGATATGTCCATCAAAAAAAAAAGGTAAATGATGCAGGTTAGTTCGTTGCGCTATCTCTTTAAGAGTGAACCATACTCACTGAGCCCAGGCGTGTATGGTGCTCACCCCAAGCCGTAGTCTATCCTAGCTCATCCAAACCAAAATTTGTGTAGGAATACATTTCCTATTTATTCCTCTTTATTTGTGTTTGGATGAGCTTGGATAGACTACGGCTTGGGGTGAACACCATACACGCCTGGGCTCAGTAAGGATCACTCTTAAAGAGCGCAATGAACTTACCTGCATCATTTACCTTTTTTTTGATGGACATATCATGGGAGACAGTATCCGGTATACTTATATTATTTCTTGATATTAATTGGAGATTTATCCAAAAGCTATACAGCAGGGCTGTCCAACTTCTACCGGGTCCAGGGCCGGAATAGAGGTCACTGATGAGCTCGGGGGCCGCTCGGCCCGCCCCCAGGCCCCGCCCCCAGGCCCCCCCCAGGCTCCACCCCCCAGCCCAGGCTCCGCCCTCTCCTAAAGCTGTCATTCTCCCTCCTCCTCCTCCTCCTCTTTCCCGGGCACCGTGGCTGTCCCGAGCAGAAGGCGGCACCAAGGGCAGCGCGTCACAGGCCTGGCGTGATGCGCTGCCCTTGGCGCCGCCTACTCCTCCTTTACGGCGCCCCCCCGCCCTTCCTAAGGTGGGGGAGCCGCCGAACAAGGGCAGACGGCGGCGCCAACGGCAGCGCGTCACAGGCCGGGCGTGCCGCGCTGCCCTTGGCGCCGCCTACTCCTCCTCCTTTCGGTGGCCCCCGCCCTTCCTAGGCGGGGAGCCGCCGGGGCAGAAGGCAGCGCCAAGGGCAGCGCGTCACAGGCCTGGCGTGACGCGCTGCCCTTGGCGCCGCCTACTCCTCCTTTTCGGCGCGGAGAGGGATGGAGGGGCGGTGCAGGGAGGAGGAGCTGGCTCACTTCCCCCCTCCCTGCCCCGCCTCCCCCTCCCCCCCCCGGCCGCCATTTTTTTTTAAAAAAATTTAGAATTTTTTTAAAATTCAAAATGGCGGCTGGGGGCATAGCTGGGGCCGTGTCCAACAGGCTGGGGGGCCGGATCCGGCCCCAGGGCCGCCAGTTGGACAGCCCTGCTATACAGCTATTAAATATTTCTTATTTGAACTGCATACATTTTTTGGCTTTATTATTGGATTGTACTGGAACTCAACCAAGCCTCACATTCTTTGACCCAAAACTGACCTTGATCAGGAGCGGAAACGAGAGCGGCGCCATTGTCAGACGTAAAAAACACAAAGGTGTCCTCGCTTATGCCCAGCTTTCGAAGACGGCTCAGGATCTTCCCAACGCTGTCGTCAATTTCTCGCACTGCATCACCGTACCTGAGAGGGAGGAAGAAGAAATGATAAAGCAACAGATATGCTTTATATTCATGTGCATTCAAGATCTCAATTATTTTAGGTGAACTCTTCCTCGCATTGAATTTCGCTCCAGTGCAGGAGGAGTGAGAAGGGGTTGGCTCTAAAAGTGGCGTGACTTACCTCCCTCCTTGGCTAGAGCCCAAGAATGCCCTGGAGGCATAGACAGGCGCATGAGTGGCATCGATGGCCCAGTAGAGAAAGAAGGGCTGCTGCTTGGCTTGCTGGGAGCTCATGAAATCGAGGGCTTCCTGGAAATACCAAAAAAGGGGACTTTGGATAGGAACGCTACTGGCCTATACAGAGCCCCAACTGCAGAGAAGTCCTTTGGGGTTTCCAAAGCTTTCTATTGGGATAAACATTACGTGTAAGTACATCTGAGTTCTCTCTCTCGGAGCCCTTTCTAATAATTAACGGAGTGAAACAAGGCTGTGTTCTTGCACCAACCCTATTTACAATCTTCTTCGGCATGATGCTCCAAAGGGTTACGGCAGACCTTGAAGAAGAGGACGGCATATATGTACGCTATCGTACTGATGGTAGCTCGTTCAACTTAAGCCGCCTGAGGGCTCGCACTAAGACTCTAAACTAGCTAGTCCGTGAGCTGCTTTTTGCCGACAATGCTGCCCTTGTCGCCCAATCAGAAGCCTCACATCCTGCTTTGCAACAGCTGCAGAGCTGTTTGGGCTGGAAGTCAGCCTGAAGAAAATGGAAGTCCTCTACCAGCCCGCACCACAGGAAGAACACCATCATCCCCACATCAGCATAGGCAAATCTGTGCTTAAATCCGTTCAGCAGTTCACCTTCCTGGGAAGCATCATCTCTTCAGACGCCAAGATTGACAAAGAAAGAGATCACAGATTAGCAAAGGCATAGAGTGCATTTTGAAGGCTTCACAAAAGAGTCTGGAGCAACAAGTGCCTGAGGCAAAGCACCAAAATCAGTGTGTACAGAGCTATCATACTGTCTATTCTCCTTTATGGGTCTGAAACATGGGTCACCTATCGCCAACACCTACGACTCCACAAACGCTTTCATCAGCGCTGTCTTCGCACAATCCTAAATATACACTGGACTATGTAACGAATGTTGCTGTCCTTGAGCAAGCAGGGATCACCACCATTGAGGCCATGCTATTGAGAACACAGCTGCGCTGGGCAGGGCACGTCTCTAGGATGGAGGACCACCGCCTCTCAAAGATACTACTCTATGGTGAACTTGCCACAGGTCAGCGCAAGAGAGGTGCCCCAAAAAGAGATATAAGGACTCCCTGAAACAACATCTCAGGCTCGGCCAGATTGATCACCAACAATGGTCCACCCTGGCCTCACATCGGGAGGCATGGAGACGCACTAGCCACAATGCAGTGGCCTCTTTTGAGAAGACACGCCGAATGGGTCTCGAAGAGAAACGACAACTTGGAAACAACACCACCCAAGGAGACTTTCCGGTGTGCTTTCTGCAACCGAACTTGCCTATCTCAGATTGGTCTTTTTAGTCAGCAACGCGGTTGTAAAAAGCATGGGATGAGTCCTTCCTAAGAATCTTCATTCGCGAAGTAATGCCGAGACGATTGGGATAAACATTACCTGTAAGTACATCTGAGTTAAGTTGGATTCTCCCGTCTTGAGATTGATTTTGATATCTTCATAATATCTAAAAGGGAAAGAAAACAGAGCTGGGGGGGAAAAAACCAAGTGAATGGCAAAGAGAGCAGTCATAAGAGACAACAGCCCACTTAGGCACACGGCCGATACTGCCGTGTGCCTAAGTGAATAGCTTTTAAATGTGTTTAATAGTTTCAAGGTTTAATCCTATTATAATGTTTTGTTCATATGTACTCTTTTTGACCATTTGGTCATAGTTTTGCTTTATTTTGATCCTCACACTGAATTTAAAGTGTTTTTGGCTTTATTTTTGCCATTTTTGAGTTGACTGATCCGTTTCAATAAATGTGCTTGGCCGACTTACCGGCCGAGCGGGTTGCGGGGCGGGGTCGCCCTCGCCGCCATTTTGCGGAGTATGTGGGGACTTCTCCTTCCCAGAAGCCCCTGGGGTGGCGGGAAGTTTTCCCGCCACCAAAATGCCAGCCGGCCAATGACGGGGCTGGCCCCGCCTCGCCCCCTCTCTGCGCTGGCTGGCCTGCACTTCCGCCTGGGCAGCCTATTTAAGGCCGCCCAGGGCTGCCCAGGCTACACGTGGGGGCCAGCTCTGTTTTTCCTCCCACCCTCCCTACTTATTGCATTGCTTGTTGGTGTCCATTTTGTTTATTCTTCATGTCATTCTTGCATTGTTCATGGTTATGCGTTATTATGTTCTTTGTCATAACTCCGTGTTTGGCGTGTGGCATGGCCCCTGGATCAGGCTGGCTTATCACCCCTTGGTTGTAAAGGGGATAACGCCCAGGCCCCCTGGGGTGCCGAGTTTCCGTGGGCAGGCATTGGGCTGCTCGCATCCCAGGCTTGCATACGCCTTTGGACATTCGTGGGGGCTGTACAACCCTGATCCTGGGCCCATGCGTGGCCGCCAACCCTTTGGTCCTGTTTTCAATAAATGAGTTGTGGCCATTTTCATCCAACCACTTGTGTCTGTGTTATTGTCCTTGGCGCGAGGTGTGTCACCCTTGCACACGCAACTCTTTTCCTTTGCTTATTGGTCTGGCTCTTTAAGGCTTTTTCTATTGTGACAAACACAGCCTGGAAAACTCACAGCAACCCAATAATAATCATATCATCATCAACAGGGGACTTCAGCCAGAGTTCAGATGTAGAAGGAGGATGAGGGAGGTATGGTGCTTCCTAACTTCCAAATGATTAATTTTGCAACCTCAGAGTTGTTAATGGAGATCTCATTCATAATTCAGGGCAATCTCAGTAGGGACTTGTAAGCTCTCTGTGTTAGCGAGGTGGGATTTTCACGGGTTCACTTCAGGCGCCTGGGGTTGGTGTGTGCAGGGATTTCTGGGAAAGGCCTCCCTAAGGAGCCCAGGAAGCGATAGGAGCCCTCCTCCAAGCCCACTTTCTTCTTACAGGAAGGAAAGGAAAACACACACCAAGCCCGGATTACCCATAAGGCCACCCTAGACCATGGCCTAGGGTGGCAGCCATGGGGGGGGGGGGCAACAGGTCCGGACCCCCCCCAAAATTTTTTTAAAATGATTTTTAATAAATTTGATCTTCGGGCTCTCCTGCACCTGTGCGCGGAGCGCCATAGGCCCTAGGGCCTCTGACGCGGCTTCCTCTCGCCCCTTCCTCACTCGCGTCGGCCCCGCCCCTCCTTCCTTCACTGCAGGAAGGAGGGGCGGGGCCGACGCGAGCGAGGAGGAGGCGGAGGGAAGTCCCGCTGCCCCCTCCTCGCTCACGTCGACGTCGGTATCGGCCCTCTTTCCTTCCTTTACTGAAGGAAGGGCAGGGCCGACGCCAACGCGAGGAGGAGGAGGCAGAGGGAAGTCCCGCCGCCCCCTCCTTGCTCACGTCGACGTCGGTATCGGCCCTCTTTCCTTCCTTCACTGAAGGAAGGGCAGGGCCGACGCCAACGCGAGGAGGAGGAGGCAGAGGGAAGTCCCGCCGCCCCCTCCTTGCTCACGTCAACGTCGGTATCGGCCCTCTTTCCTTCCTTTACTGAAGGAAGGGCAGGGCCGACGCCAACGCGAGGGGGAGGAGGCAGAGGGAAGTCCCCGCCCCTCCTTGCTGACGTCGGCGTCGGTATCGGCCCTCTTTCCTTCCTTCACTGAAGGAAGGGCAGGGCCAGCATGCAGGAGGAGGAGGCAGAGGGAAGTCCCTCCGCCCGCTCCTCGCTCGTGTTGGCGCCGGCCCTCCTTCCTTCCTTCACTGAAGGAAGGGCAGGGCCGACGCCAACGCGAGGAGGAGGAGGCAGAGGGAAGTCCCACCGCCCCCTCCTCGCTCGTGTCGGCGCCGGCCCTCCTTCCTTCCTTCACTGAAGGAAGGGCGGGGCCGACGGGAACGAGGAGGCGGAGGAAAGTCCCGCTGCCCCCTCCTCGCTTGCGTTGGCCCCACCCCTCCTTCCTTCAGTGAGGCGGAAGGAGGGCCCCCCCGCAAGCAGCCCTGCCCCCGCAAGCGGCCCCGCCCCCTCAAGCAGCCCCGCCCCCCGGGGCAGCGCTTCCAGAGTGTGGCCTAGGGCGCCACAAACAGTTAATCCGGGCCTGACACACACCCAAGAGCAATGGAGCCCTGAGTTTTCTATTACTGGAGAACTTAAAAAAACACCAAGTTAAAGCAGGAGGAAGCCAAGCACAATCAATAAGGTGGTCCAGGGAATCGGAAGGGTAGAAAAGAAAAAAGGGGGGTACCTGCCAATCATCTCCCAGTCCCTATAAACGGGGATGTTGGGAGCGGCTTTGTTATCGTAAGGCCCGAAGTGGCAGTTGGGGGACCCGAACCATTCATCGAATCCGTGCCTCAAGGGATGGAACTGGGGCTGGTGCCCAAGGTGCCTGGAAAACATCAACAGAAGGAGCAGAAGAAAATAAAGATGGCTTTAACAGATTAAGGAGATGGACTAAGATTAACTATTTATTTATTTATTTATTTATACCCCGCCACCATTTCCCCAAGGGGACTCGGGGAGCCTTACATGAGGCCAAGCCCAATGATACATAATAACAACAGCAAATAATAAACAACAATACAATCAAAATACGTACACACAGGCAATAACCGACAATTCAAATCCATTCTGGGCGGGCCAATGTAAAATATTTAATTCAACCTTCCTAATGTCGCGATCCCTTAATACAGTTCCTCATCTTGTAGTGACCCCCAACTATAAAATTATTTTCATTGCTACTACATAACTGTAATTTTGCTACTGTTATGAATTGCAATGTAAATATCTGATATGTAGGATGGATTTTCATTCACTGGACCACATTTGGCACAAATACCCGATATGTTGAAATTTGAATACTGGTGGGGTTATTCGAGAGCCGTTGCTTTCCAGATAACTCCCTGGAACCAATCTGCAGCAGGGCTGTTTATTCCCTTTCCTCAGGTGTATGAATCTGCATGCATTAGCACCCAGCTGCATCCCCTTTGGCTGCAGCCTATGGAGCATCACTCCCTCTCCAAAGCCTTAACAGTTTGGGTGGAAATAAATAATTCACAGCTCTAGGGCCTTTTGCTTTCTTCCTGCATTTTTGGTGACAATGAACTCAGGGGAGGGGAGGTTGACGCACATATTTGCAAATCCTCCCGGAATACAGGGGTCTTTCTTTTCGTCTGAATAGTTCTGCATCTATTTTTATTCATTTTTGCTTACTTTCGGGCTTCAGTATGCATTTTAAGAGAGATCTTCTTTCTTCTTAGGCAATCCCTCGTAGCCCATGTATAGTGTCTGGGCGGTGGATACGTAGGTGGCGGTGGAGTCCTCTTCTTGATCCACATGTTCTTCCGCAGTGAGGACATTGGTTTCCAGGTGGAAGGCAGTTCCGGTCAGGGCTTCCTCTTGACACATTTCTCCCTTTCGCCCTCAATTCGTGCCTCTTTGAATTCGCAGCACTGCTGATCACAGCTGACCTCCAGTTAAAGCATTCACAGGCCAGGGCTTCCCTGTTCTCAGTATCTATGCCAGTTTTTAAGGTTGGCTTTAAGCCTATCTTTAAATCTCTTTTCCTGTCCATCAACATTCTGTTTTCCGTTCTTGAGATGGGAGTAGAGCTCTACTGAATAGCCAGTTCTTAAGTGCTTGGGTAAAAGGACACAGGTCACGCATAGCTCTCACGTACGGTGGCACGTGTTCCATAAGGCTGGGGCAGAGAAAGAAAAGCCCTCTGCCTCGGGCTCACAAGACGTACTTCTTTGGGACCTGGTATATAAAGCAAGTTATGTCGAGGGGGTCAGAGCGACCACTGATGGCCATATGGTGAGAGGCAGTCTCTGAGATACATCGGCCCCTGACCGTATACGGCCTTAAAGATTGTGATTGGCTTTCAATCCAGCAGAGTTGATAGCATAGAAGCATTCCTTCAATGCTGGTGATCTTAGCTTCTTCCAGCATGCTGACAAATGTCCTTCTGTCTTCCCAAGAGATTTGCAGGATTTTCCAGAGGCAACACTGATGGAATCGTTGAGTGTAACATCTGTAGACAGTCCACATTTCGCAGGCGGATAGTAGGGTTGGGAGGACAATGGCTTTATAAACAAGCCCCTTGGTCTCCCAGTCCTCAAATACTCTTTGCTTCATTCGAAAAAAGGCCGCATTTGCAGAGCTCAGGTGGTGTTGTAGTTCAGTTTCAATGTTGACTTTTGTGGAGAGGTGGCTGCCAAGGGAGCAGAAATTGTCAACAATTGTATTTCTGGCATTGCAGAGGGATTGGCTAGTGACTGCTGGAATTGCACTTTGGCTTTCTCCATGGTCAATGAGAGGCTGAGCTTCTCGTATCCTTCTGCAAAGGGGTTTAGAGTGGCTTGTAGGTCTTCTGAATGCGCCTAGACTACGTTATCATCAGCATATTGGAGTTCTATAACAGATGTTGCTGTGACCTTGGTTTTGGCTTTCAGTCTGCTGAGGTTAAATAGCTTGCTGTCTGTCCAATAGATGATTTCCACTCCCAGGGGAAGCTTCCCATTAACAAGATGAAGCATCATAGCGATGAAGATGGAAAATAAGGTTGGGGCAATAACATATCCCTGTTTGACACCTGATTCCATCTTAAATGAGTCACTTTGGGAGCCACTGCTGTCCAAGACTGTTGCCGTCATGTCATCATGGAGGAGCCGCAGAATGTTCACAAATTTGTCAGGGCACCCGATTTTTTGGAAGTTGGCCTTTGCATCAAGACCAACGAGTGCTTAGGGGAGGGATGGTTTCCAAGGGATCCCCCCTACTTTGTGGGGTTCCTCAGGGAGCCATGCTATCCCCCTTGTTATTTAATATCTACATGCGACCACTCGCTCAACTGGTACGTAGCTTTGGGCTTGAGTGCCATCGGTACGCTGATGACACTCAGCTCATTCTGAGGATGGAGGGCCAGCCCGACTACGTACCCAACAATTTCCATCTGTGCTTTGAAGCCGTTACTGGATGGCTGTGAGCCAGCAGCTTGAAGGTGAATCCGGCGAAGACGGAGATCCTCTGGCTGGGTCGTCCAGGTGATAGGGACATCCAACTGCCGACCCTGGATGGCGAGGCCTTATGCCCATCATCATCTGTAAAAAGCCTAAGTGTCCAGTTGGACCCTCTGCTGGCAATGGAGACCCAAATCTGCACTGTCAGCAGAATCGCGTTCTTCCATCTGCGACAGGCGAAGCGTCTGGCCCCCTATCTGTCCCGGAACGATCTAGCCACGGTAATCCAAGCCACGGTCATCTCTAGATTGGACTACTGTAACGCTCTTTACATTGGCCTACCTTTATCTGTGATCCGGAAACTTAAGCTTGTGCAGCATGCAGCAGCCCGGCTACTCGCGGTGGAGCCCGCGACGTGCCGTATAACTCCAATCCTGCATGACCTGCACTGGCTACTGATTGAACGCCGGATCACTTTCAATGTGTTAGTTCTTACTTTCAAGGCCTTATATGGTATGGGGCCAGTGTACTTACGGGATCGCCTGGTTCCATACAACCCCCCGAGATCACTACGTTCAGAAGACCTGAACCTTCTAACTATTCCTTCTGTCAAGTCCTTCCGCCTCACCTCAACTAGGCGGCAAGCTTTTACCATCATTGCTCCAACCTTGTGGAATACACTGCCTCCGGAGACCCGTGCTCTCCGTGATTTGAATGCATTTCGCAGGGCATGTAAGACATTTTTATTAAGACAGGCTTTCGACTGCCTGTGAATAATCTGCTATGTTCTATTGTGTTTTATTGGATGTCATTCTTTTATTGTCTTTTATGCATTGTGTTTTATCTCCATGTCGTAAACCGCCGCGAGCCTTTGGAAGTGGGGGTGTACAAGCCGAATAAATAAATAAATAAATAAATAAATAAATAAATAAAAAAATGAAATCCAAAGAAAATAGTGCACAAATCTGAAACAATTATATCTTGTAAGCCGCTCTAAGTCCCCTTCGGGGTGAGAAGGGCGGCATATACTGTAAATGTAGTAAATCAATAATAATAAATAATAATTAAGGGAGATAGATATGCAATCCATGGGGCCCTATCATCTTCCCCAAATAGGCCCAGCACCTTGGAGATATCCTTCAGAGTCTAGCCTAGGCATGGGCAAACTTCGGCCTTCCGGGTGTTTTGGACTTCAACTCCCACCATTCCTAGCAGCCTCAGGTCCTTTCCTTTTCCCTCTCAGCCGCTTAAGCACCCAAAGGGTCAAAGTTTGCCCAGGGGAAGAAACAGGGAAGCCAAAGGAAAAGAGCTGCCACTTCTGGTCTTTACACGTTCTCTCCCTTTCTTTTTCTTGCTCCCTTCCAAAGTGGCTTGGAAACCACGCTTGCTTCTGCCGCAGCTGCTGCTGTGTGCCTTTCCTTAACAACCCTGATTGATATAAAAGAACTGTTTTCGGTGGCCCTGCCGTTTCCCTTGTTAACACCTGCGCCTGCCGCACCGCTGAGGGTTGTCATCAATTTCAACGATCCGACTCTTAGCTCTCTTAAAAGAGCTCCAGGGATGCTGCCCAGGCAGATTGCGGGTCAATATTTGCTCACAATCTCTCCATTTACCCTCTGCCCATCTAGATTATGCTCTGGTTCCCAGAAGAGGGCCAGCATCACGCCTATTTCTTTCTTTCTTTCTTTTTCTTTGGAAAAGGAAGAAATTGTCAGAAATATTCAAAAATAATTTGGTATTTTTAATTACAAAACTGTGAATGAAGTGTTGAAAGGGTTAAATCAGGGGTCGGGAACCTTTTTGACTCAGAGAGCCATAAAAACAAAATATTTGGAAATTTATTTCAGTGAGAGCCATATAATATATATAATATATTTTAAGACTGAATTCAACTAAATGTGAGTCTATACATGCATACTATGAGAAAGGGATTCCCCCGGCAGAATGACGGGACACTTCAAACCCGGCTCTGCAAAAGGCATGCTCAGGGCTCTGGGAAGGAAGAGAAGACGGAAGGAAGGAAGGAGGAAAGAAAGAAAGACAGGGGAAATAAAGGAGGGAGGGGGAGAGGAAGAAAGAAAAGAAGAACACACTATGGAAAAGGAAGAAAAGAAAAGCAGGAGAGAGACAAGGAGGGGAAAAGAAAGAAGGAAATGGGGAGGAAAGGGTGGGGAAAAGAAAGGAAAGGAAGTGAAGAAAAAGTAAAATAATGAAGGGAAAAGAAGAAAAGAAAGAAGGAGAGAAAGAGGGAAGTGAAAAGAAAGAAAGGAGAAGGAAAGGAAGACTTGGGGAAAATAATAGAAGAGGAAGGAAGGAAGGAAGAGGGAGGGAGAATGGAGGAAGGGAGGGAGGGAAAAGGAAGGAGAGAAAAAGAAGGAAATGGTGAAGGGGAGAAAGGAAGGAGGAAAGAGGGAGGAAGAAAGAGGGAGGCTCTGTGAGTGCAAAGCTGTTTATCTGCATGATCAAGAAGCCCAGCGTGGAAGCAAAGAAGGAAGTATAAATAACTTTATTTGTGTTATGGAAACCTTGTTCTTGTAAAAATGCAACTAGACTATTTTGCTATAAAGAAAAGCCTCTTAAGGAAGAGATAACATTGGTCTGTGTGTTTTTGTTCTTTTTAACACTGGGCTACTGGCACTGGGTCACGCTGCTGCTGCTAAGTTACTCTGCTGTGCATTTATGAGGAGCCACCCAAGCAGGAGCGAAAAGGAACATGGCCATATAGTCGGAAAATTCACAGCAACCCAGTGATTCAACAACACATTCAATAAAATAAACAATACTAGCCAATTTCTAGGTCTCAAGTTGCTCGAACTCTCATTGTTGTACATATAAACACACCTCAATTTCTGCACATGCCTCAAAAAGACATTCCAAAGAAAGTTTACCATTTGCCAACTATCTTATTGGCGTAGCCTGCTTTCTTCAGCAGTTCGGGAAGGAGCAGTTCAGAATCCGGGATGCCCCCCGTTATCTCTTGGGGGGTATAGGCTGCATTAAGAGAAGAAGATGTCAAAGGGATTAGCAGGTAGGTTGCAGGAACTTTCCACCTTAACAGGATTCCTCGACCTTCCTCTGCACTGAGCTTAGCTTAGGGGAGATGGAAGACCTGAATGAGACTTTGAAACCAGAGGCAAGGAAGGGAGAGTGTAGGAAGGGAAGGCTGATTGGGGATTAGTGACACGGAGGCTCTGATGCGCCACACACAACTAGAGCACACTCCTAGCAACTGGAATGAAGTTTCTGTGCTGATCAGAAAGAGCTTTGCAGTCCAAGATGCCCTGATATTTTGAGCTTCTGAGCTTTCTGCTTAATGGAACATGGCCCTCTAAGGCAGTGTTTCCCAAACAGTGTGCCGTGAGCGATCATCAGGTGTGCCGTGGGAAATGGGAACCTCCAATACCCTTTCTTCCCCCTCCTGCCGAACACCTTTTCTTCTCCACTCGGGCTCCCTTCTTCCCAGCCTCGCTCTGCTCGCTTTGCTCTGGGGTGAGTCTGCGCAGTAGCGCCCGCACGGGTCATGTCTTCCTTCCTCCCCCTCCCCTCCTGAACACGCTCACACTGCCCCCTCGGATCAAAATGGCGGCAGAAGCGGCAGTGTAGAAGAAAAAGTAAGTGTTCGGCAGGAAGGGAAAGAAGGGGCGCAAAGGGGAAGGGGGAGGAAGAGGTTCCTGTTGAAAGCTGGCATGGGCAAACTTGCACCTTCCAGGTGTTTTGGACTCCAACTCCCACCATTCCTAGCAGCCTCAGGCCCTTTTCCTTTTTCCCCCTCAGCCATTTAAGCAGGAAAGGGCCTCAGGCTGTTAGGAATGGTGGGAGTTGAAGTCCAAAGCACCCAGAGGGCCAAAGTTTTCCCATGCCTGTTTGAGGGACCTTAAAGTGGTGAGCCTCCTCCCAACATTGTGATTCTGGATAGAAAACAAACAGCAACCTAACATAACATTGTTTGAGTCCACAGTGTTCTCTGGGTGTAGGTGAACTACAACTTCCAAACTCATGGTCAATTCCCAAGCAAACCCTTTCAGTACTTTCTGTTGGTAATGAGAGTTCAATATGCCAAGTTTGGTTCAATTCCATAGTTGCAAGAGTTCAGGATGCTCTTTGATTGTGTGTTAACTACAAACCCCAGAAACTGTAACTCCCAAATGTCAAGGTCTATTTTCCCCAAACTCCATCTGTGTTCACATTTGGGCATATTGAGTATTCATGCCAAGTTTGGTCCTGATCCAACATTGTTTGAGTCCACAGTGCTCTCTGGATATAGGTGAACTACAACTTCAAAACCAAGGTCAATGCCCACCAAACTCTTATAGCATTTTCTCTTGGTTATGGGAGTTCTATGTGGGAAGTTTGTGTCTTTCCGCCATTCCTGCCAGGATATCTATGTTGTGTTCATCGAAACAGGCCCAGGTTTCACACTGAGTGTATAAATACATTCAAAAACATATTAACTATATGTATTACTGGGTTAGAGTGTCATTTTGTGTCATTTTGGTTGGTGTTGTGCCCCAGGATTTTGTAAATGTAAAAAATGTGCCACGGCTCAAAAAAGTTTGAAAAACACTGCTCTAAGGGTCCTTCCACACAATCATATAACCCAGAATAGCTGTGTGAAAGGGTTACTGGCTGTTAGGAATTGTGGGATTTGAAATCCAAAACACCTGGAGGGACGAAGTTTTCCCATGCCTGAATTAGAGGAATGACTGTTGGATTTAATTAACTAAATGAATGTCATTCAAAGTAGAAGTCTGATTACACTATGTAACATGATTTTTATTCCTGGGTTATAAATGTAATTTCCTAATTAGTTCTACCATTTAAAATGGGAAAAGTTTATTAAACTGCAAAAAAAAAATATGCTTTCGTGGGAGGGACATCATTCTGCAGCACATTTTGCTCTATTTTTAAATGAATATCTCCTAGGGTCTCAACCAATTTGACATAGTTTGCGGCAGCCATGAGAAACAAAGTTTCTGGAGTAGAACAACTCCTTTCAAATTAAGTTCCGCAAAATTAAACAGGAAATGACACTTTCAAACCAGGAACAGGAGTTTACAGGCAGATCAGAATCCAATGGTAACAATTAAAGTGGCTGTTGTGCCGCAGCATTCACTTGTCGACAAAAGGTGACACCATAAACTTAGGGGAATGTCTATCTATCTATCTATCTATCTAAAAATGCTCTGTCCGTAATGAGGCTGAAGTAAACAAAAGAACCACTGAACGGAATCACACCAAATTTGGCAGAATAACCTCTCACAATGCAAGGTGTGACCAACAAAAATAAAAAACTAAAAAATCCCCTAAAAATAACTTACAAATCCTATATCATAAAAAAGGAGAAGATGCCACTAAGGCCCTTGCCTTTCAACTCTCAGCCACTTCAGATTGTTAGAATGCTGAGGTGGACCAATCAGAACCCATATGCAAGTAACGCCACAGTGGCAACCAATCACCATTTCTGACAGCCTCAGCCCCTTGCCTTTCCCCTCTCAGCCACTTCAGAGTCTTAGAATGTTGAAGCTGGCCAATCAGAAGCCAAATGCAAATAATACCACAGTGGAAACCAATCAGAAAGCTGCCACATATCTGCCATCTGCATACATACATACATACAAACATAATATAATGTTACTAGTATATATTACTATGTTAAATACACTCACAGAATAGAGTTAGAAGGGACTCTACCATGGTATTAGGGGAGAACAGACAGGAAGGAAGGAGAGAAGAAAGAAGGGAGGGAAAAAGGGAAGGAATGCAAGAGGAAAAGGGGGAGGAAGGAAAGAGAGAAGGAGGGAGGGAAAGAAGGAAAGAGGGAAGGGAGGAAGGAAGGAAAGAAGGAAAGAGGTACAAAAGGAAGGAAGAAGAGAAAGTAGAAATGAAAGGGAAAGGAAAGGCAAGAAAGAGGTAAAGAAGGAAGGAAGGAGAAAAGGAAAGAAAAAGTGAAAGAAGGAAGGAAACAGGGAGGGAAGAAAGGAGATGAAAAAGTAGAGAAAGTGGGGGGGGGAGTAAGGAAAGAGAGAAGGATGAAACCAAAGAGTGAAAGAAGGAATAAAAGAAAGAGGTAGAGAAGGAAGAAAGGAGAGAAAGGGGAAGGGGAAGAAAAAGGGGAGAAGGAATAGGTAGGTACCTATCTTTCATAATAGTCCAGATATCTACTCTACTTCGAAAATTCTTACTATAGGCCACAGCAACGCGTGGCAGGGCACAGCTAGTATTTAATAAAAGGGAAAGGTTTCATCTTGACATTAAGTCTAGTCGTGTCCGACTCTGGGTGTTGGTGCTCATCTCTATTTCTAAGCCAAAGAGGTGGCGTTGTCTGTAGGTGCCTCTAAGGCAGGCCTGGGCAAACTTCGGCCCTCCAGGTGTTTTGGACTACAACTCCCACAATTCCTAACAGCCTACCGGCTGTTAGGAATTGTGGGAGTTGTAGTCCAAAACACCTGGAGGGCCGAAGTTTGCCCAGGCATGCGCTGTTATCTTCCGGCAGAAGCGGTACCTATTGATCTACTCCAATTGCATGTTTTGCATGTTGTTAGCTCATTTTTAAATGTGTGTGCATTCTTTTGTTGTTTGTTTGCACTTATCCTAGGCAAGTCACCAAAGAGACAAAAATGCCCACGCTCACCAGTATGCCGCTCGCATCAATCCGGAGTTGTAAATGCATACTCTGAAACATATGGTCTCCTACAGCATCTGCCATTTTGGAACAAACAACACTCACAACCACCAAACCCGGCTGCAAATCAGCTCAAGCTGCCACCTCCTGACAGGAGCAGCCGAGCACAGCTCGCCTTTGCGGACAGCTTGGCCACGGGCGCCCTCCAGATGCCCTTGCCCACCTCCGGAGGAAGAACATATTTTTATGCGAGAGGATTTCAAACAGACGGTTAGCCAACAAACAATAATCCTCCTCGCCTTCGTTTTGCTGAAAAGTCAGTTAACTCATCCGAAGAGCTCCTCTGAAGCCAGCAAAGAGACAAAATTGGATTGGGACTTTGTCTTACAGCAACAGCGTTTTGAGACTTTGGAAAAGACTCAGATTTGGAAATTCTGGGCTACGACTTCAGCCCCCCCAAATTGATTTAATACATCTTTGGTTGGGTAATTTCAAAAATGAAAAAAGCATTTTAAAAGGTCAAGCAGTAGCAACAACAGTTTAGCACAGTGTTTCCCTTTAAAAAAAAGTTTTCTGGATTTTTTCCCTCTCCCACCCTACCCTCTTTGTACATGCGGTTTATACGTACATCATAAGAACATAAGAACATAAGAAGAGCCATGCTGAATCGGACCTCAGCCCATCTAGTCCACCAGTTGTACACGGGATCTCGAGCAGAAGGAGGGCAAAACCCTGACCTGCTCCCGACCCCCACAACCAGTACCGGAAATCCTGCCTACCTCAACCAACTCCGAGGTGGCACTTGAATGTCCTTTTCAGTAACTACCGATACGCTTGGTATCCATGAATCTGTCTAATCCTGCCGTGAAGTTGTTCAGGCTGACAGCTGTCACAACCTCCTCTGGAAGTGAGTTCCATAACCCAATGACCCTCTGGGTGAAGAAATATTTCCCTTTATTAGTCCTAACTTTCCTACCTTGGAGCTTCAGGGAGTGCCCCCTAGTCCTAGTGTTTTGTGACAAAGAAAATAGTTTTTCTTTATTCACCTTTTCTACCCCATGCATGATTTTATACACTTCGATCAAGTCTACAGAATTTGCATTTGAAATATCAGTAGCACGGTGTTTCTCAACCTTCCTAATGCTGTGACCCCTTAATACAGTGTTTCCCAACCGCTATTCCGCGGCACACTAGTGTGCCATGAGCGATCACCTGGTGTGCCGCTGAAAAACCTCTCTTCCCCCCTTTCTTCCCCCTCCTGCCGAACTCCTGCTGCTGCTGCTGCTTGGGGGAGGAGGAGGAGGAAGGGCCAGGCGGCGGCAAAGAAGAAGGGGCTGGGGCGCCGCCTCCTTCGGCCGTTTCCCCAGCTATCCAGCCTCCAATCGAGGGAAGGCGGGGAACGGAAGCGGAAGTGAGGAGCACAGTCCAAGGCAGGCCCACCTGCTTCTTCTTTCAAAGTACCGGTTGCCTACCCTGGATGGCGAGCCTTTAAGCTCGTCACCCCTTGTTAAGAGCCTAGGTGTTCAGCTCGACCCCCTGCTGACCATGGAGACTCAGGTCTCCTCGGTCAGCAGGGTGGCATTCTTCCACCTACGACAGGCTAGGCGACTGGCCACCTACCTGTCCAGGGACGACCTGCCACGGTGATCAAGCGACGGTCATCTCGAGGCTGGATTACTGTAACGCCCTCTACGTTGACCTTCCCTTGGCGGCGGCTCCGGAAACTCAAGCTAGTGCAGAATGCGCTGCTGCCTACTGGCCGGAACGCCAGTGAGGGAGCACATTACCCCCATCCGGCAACTGCACTGGCTTCCCATTGAGTGCCAAATCGCCTTCAAGGTGTTGGTGTTGACCTTTAAGGCCTTGCACGGCCTAGGGCCTGCGATCTGAGGGACCGCCTTGCCCCATATATTCCCCGAGACCACCCGTTCAGAAGAACAGAATCTGCTTTTGATACCATCTATCCGCTCCTGCCATCTGTCTTCAACTAGGCAACGGGCCTTTTCGGTGGTAGCTCCAGAGCTCTGGAACTCCCTCCCTGGGGAAGTCCGAGCCATCTCAGAGCTGATTCCCTTCCGGAGGGCTTGTAAAACTGCTTTATTTAGATCAGCCTTCGGCTAGGTCCCCTGACTGGCCGATGCTAGCACAATTCCCAGACCCAAGGCACCTTCTGTGTTTCCCTCTTTACTACCTTATGACATGTAACTTTTAAATGTTTTAACTGTTTTATTGTAGGGCTGCATGTCTGTTCCATGCTGCCCGTTTTATATGTTGTAACCCGCCCCGAGCCTGCAGGGAGGGGCGGAATATAAAACCAAATAATAAATAAATAAACCGCAGGAAAGAAGGAAGGAAGGCAGGCAACCGCGGACCGAGTGAGTGCCTTCCCTTCTGGTGTGGAAGAGGGAGAGAGCCATTCAGGAAGGGAGCCACCTGGGGATTCTGTGTGGGAAGTTTGGCCCAGTTCTATCATTGGTGGGGTTCAGAAGGTTCTTTGATTGTAGAGGAACTATAAATCCCAGCAACTACAACTCCCAAATGGCAAGATCTATTTCCCCTGAACTCCATCTGCGTTCATATTTGGGCATACTGAGTATTCATGCCAAGTGTGGTCCAGATCCATCATTATTTCAGTCCACAGTGCTCTCTGGGTGTAGGTGAACTACAACTTCCAAACTCAAGGTCAATTCCCAAGCAAACCCTTTCAGTACTTTCTGTTGGTAATGAGAGTTCAATATGCCAAGTTTGGTTCAATTCTACTGTTGCAAGAGTTCAGGATGCTCTTTGTTTGTGTGTTAACTATAAATCCCAAAAACTGTAACTCCCAAATGTCAAGGTCTATTTTCCCAAAACTCCATCAGTGTTCACATTTGGGCATATTGAGTATACATGCCAAGTTTGGTCCTGATCCAACATTGTTTGAGTCCACAGTGCTCTCTGGATGTAGGTGAACTACAACTTCAAAACTCAAGGTCAATGCCCACCAAACTCTTATAGTATTTTCTCTTGGTTATGGGAGTTCTGTGTGGGAAGTTTGTGTCTTTCTGCCATTCCTGCCAGGATATCTATGTTGTGTTCATCGAAACAGGCCCAGGTTTCACACTGAGTGTATAAATACGTTTAAACACATATTAACTACGCTGTTGATGTGGCATCGAATTGTGCCTGCTGTAAGCCGCTCTGAGTCCCCCCTCGAGGGTTGAGAAGAGCGGGGTAAAATCCTGAAATAAGAAATAAATAAATAACTATATGTATGACTGTGTTAGAGTGTCATTTTGTGTCATTTTGGTTGGTGGTGTGCCCCAGGATTTTGTAAATGTAAAAAATGTGCCGCGGCTCAAAAAAGGTTGGGAAACACTGCCTTAATACAGCCAAGGTCTATTTTCCCCAAACTCCACCAGTGTTCACATTTGGGCATATTGAGTATTTGTGCCAAGTTTGGTCCAGATCCATCATTGTTTGAGTCCACAGCGCTCTCTGGATGTCGGTGAACAACCACTCCAAAACTCAAGGTCAATGCCCACCAAACCCTTCCAGTATTTTCTCTTGGTCATGGGAGTTCTGTGAGCCAAGTTTGGTTCAATTATATCATTGGTGGAGTTCAGAATGCTCTTTGATTGTAGGTGAACTATAAATCCCAGCAACTACAACTCCCAGATGACAAAATCAATCCCTGTTTCTCCAACCCCACTCATATTCAAATTTGGGTAGATCGGGTATTTGTTCCAAATGTGGTCCAGTGAATGAAAATACATCCTGCTTATCAGATATTTACATTATTATTCATAACAGCAGCAAAATTACAGTTATGAAGTAACAACAAAAATAATGTTATGGTTGGGGGTCACCACCACATGAGGAGCTGCATTAAGGGGTCGGGGCATTAGGAAGGTTGAGAAACACTGCCCTACATCCATTCCCTTTATTCGATTGAAATCATGATCTTAATTCAAAAGGGTAAAAACAAGGACTTCTACCGTGTTTCCCCGAAAGTAAGACAGCGTCTTACTTTCTTTCCCCCCCGAAAAGTCCCCCTACGTCTTACTTTCGGGGTACGTCTTATATAAACTAAGACGTACCCCGCGCCGCCGCCGCCGCCCGTCACGCCGCCGCACACCGCCACCATCACGCCGCCGCTGCCGCACCTCCCCATCGGCCGCGGCACACCTCCGCGACACAGCTTTCTGTGCGTGCGTGGCGGCGCACGTGCAGGAACGTCTACAGGTGCCTCTTGCTCTCTTCCCCCTCCCTTTCTTCATCCAAGGAAGGGAGGGGGAAGAGAGCAGGAGGCGGGGCGAAGCGGCGTCACGTCAGAGGCTTCGCCCCGCCTCCTGCTCCTTCTCCCCCCCCCTTCGTCCATTCGAGCTCACGAAGGGAGGGGGGAAAGGAGCAGAAGGCAGCGCTGCAGCATCACGTCAGAGGCCAGGCCTCTGATGCGACGCCGCTCACCCCGCCTCCTGCTCCTTCTCCCCCCGCCTCCTGCTCCTTCTCCCCCCCCTTCGTCCATTCGAGCTCACGAAGGGAGGGGGAAGAAGGAGCAGGAGGCAGGGCAAAGCAAGCCATGTCAGAGGCTTCGCCCCGCCTCCTGCTTCTTCCCCCCCCTTCGTTCACTCGAATGGACGAAGGGGGGGAGGGGAAAGGAGCAGAAGGCGGCGCAAAGGCGGCGTCACGTCAGAGGCCAGGCCTCTGACGCGACGCCGCTTCACCCCCGCCTTCTGCTCCTTTCCCCCCTCCCTTCCTGAGCTCAAAGGGACGAAGGGGGGGGGGGAGAAGGAGCAGGAGGCGGGGAGAAGCCTCTGACGTGACGCCGCTTCGCCCCGCCTCCTGCTCCTTCTTCCCCCCTCCCTTCGTGAGCTCGAATGGAGTACGGCTTACATACGGGGTACGGCTTACATTAGCCGACCCCGCTGACACCCCCGATATGTCTTACAATCGGGGGTGTCTTACTTTCGGGGAAACACGGTAGGAGTGATACGTTTTCTTCTTTGCCACTGGAGCAACAATTCTCGCTTTAAGCAAGGTGCAGGGTCTCTCTTATACTCTCCATCACCTTTTCTTGTTTTGTGGTCTGCTTCCCCCCTCCCCCCCTTTAATGGAAGGAACAGTTTGAAAACTAAAAGGTTGGTTTGCAACAAAGGAAAACATACCATTCCTGGCATGGGCGTTTGTCGTGTAGAAGCCGTTCCTGATGGGGAGGCGACCCGTTAAAAGGGCGGCTCTGGCTGCAGAGAGATTTTTGTTTTTTTAAAAAAAGAGTAATTGTGTACATGAATCAGATATTCAGCTTCACCAACCAAATTCAATCCCAATTCTGCCATTTTAATACATGCGATCACCACCATCCTGACCACCCAGAATAGATTACTGCAACACACTCTACGTGAGGCTGCCTTTGAAGACAGTTCGGAAACTTCAACTAGTCCAACAAGCGGCAGACAGATTACTAACTGGAGCTACATACAGGGATATACCACCCCTTGTTATGTCAGCACCACAGGCTGCCTGTCCACTTCCGAGCTCAATTCAAAGTGCTGGTTTTGGCCAATAAAGCTCTATATCTGGGGTAGGGAACCTATGGCTCGGGAGCCAGGTGTGGCTCTTTTCATGATTGCATCTGGCTCTCCAGAGCAGCCCGGGCCTCAGTTTCCCAGCATGCAGCGGGGAGGAGTGACACAAATGCAGCACTGCTTCCGCGCCGCCATCGCAGCTTCTTCCTCATCCCCCACTGCTCTTGGGGTTTCCATATCCACGGTTTAAAGCAGGGGTCAGGAACCTTTTTGACTCAGAGAGCCATAAAAGCAAAATATTTGGAAATGTATTTCAGTGAGAGCCATATACTGTAATCTATATATATAAAGGAGACGTGGTCGTGCAAAGAAGGATATGCACGGCCAAACCATAACCCCCCCAAACAAAAAACCCACGAGACACATTCCCCCAGACCACGAGGTACAGACATAACACAAAAAAACCCACCACACTAACTTCCAACCCCCAAAAACAGCCCCAAAAACCGCCCATTGACTCCCGTTCTGCTGCCCGCGAGCGCCAGACAGAGGGGAGACCAACCGCGCAGGCGCACAACGGAGCCGGCAAGAATAAAGAGGACAAGGCAGAGGAGGAAAAAAAAAACAGCGGCGAGGGGGGAAAGATCATAGCCCACCCCAGGCCCTCACCCCCTCGCTCACCGACTCCTCCTCCTTCTCCATGCCGGTGGCCATCTCCGAAACAGCACGATTTCGCCAGGGGGCCTCGCTACCATGACGGCGCCACCGTACCCGCCTCCTCCGCCGCCTCCTCGCACTCCTTCCCACCCCACTGGCCCACTTACCTTACTTGGCCTCTGGCCGCCCACCAGAACTCCTTCTGGGACTCTGGGTTGACCTCTCCTGCCCGTCTCCGCCGCTTCTCGCGACCGGGAAGCCAGAGCCCAAAACTACAAAACCCCAAAACTACAAAAACAAATGGCCGACAAACCACTTCCGGTACGCCAGAAAAGGCTCCGCCGGAAGTTGGAGCAACAAGAAAAGGAATCCACCTGGAAACACGGACAACACCCCCACGGGAATAGGAAGTCCCGCCCCTTATGGCCGGAAGACCTCCACATAAAGATGGCGGCCGCCAAGACACACTGGCGACCGTGTGGAGGGCTCCACAGTGCGGCCGGAGACCGGAGCCTACAGCTGCTCTCCACTGGGAGAACAAAGCCTCCTCGCCGCCTGGATGGGGGGGGGGCCAAGGGGGATCTTCGGCAGGAGGCGCTCTGTAAAGGAGGGCGAAAGGGGCCCAAGCGCTCTCTCTCCCTTCGCCCTCCTCTTCTGGGAGTGGAAAGGAGGCAGCGGAGGACAGCGAGAAGGCAACAGAGGAGGGCGAAGGGAGAGAGATCGCTTGGGCCCTTTTCGCCCTCCTTTACAGAGCGCCCTGCCGAAGATCCCCTTCGCCCCCACCCTTCGGCAGGGAAGTGGCGAAAGGGGGAGCCATGGCGGTGGCGCCTGAAAAGGAGGGTGAAAGGGGCCTGCGATCTCTCTCGCTTCGCCCTCCTCTGTTGCCTTCTCGCTGTCCTCCGCTGCCTCCTTTCCACTCCCAGAAGAGGAGGGCGAAGGGAGAGAGAGCGCTTGGGCCCCTTTCGCCCTCCTTTACAGAGCCCCTCCTGCAGAAGATCCCCTCGCCCCCTTCTCGCCAGGAACTGGCGAAGGGGAGCGATGCCGGGCGGCCCTCTGAAAATAAAGGCTAAAGGGCCCCAGCGCTCTCTCTCCCTTCGCCTCCTCTTCTGGGACCGGAAAGGAGGCAGCGGAGGACACCGAGAAGGCAAGAGAGGAGACGGAAACGCCACAAACGTGCGCTTCTTCGGGGTCCCCTTCCACATGGAGGTACCAAGAAGGCTGACAGGGAGAAGAACAGACTGACATGGAACAGACAGGCAAGCCTACCAAAATAAACAAAACCCATTACAAAAAAAAAAACCTCCAACACAAAACAACACAAACCCACACATATAGACACACACACATATATAAACACATATATACACACATAAACATATATACACATACATTCTCACACATATACGTACACACACATACATATCTATACACATAAACACAAATACACACATACATATATTAACACACACACACATACCCCCACATATAAACACACACATATACATAACCATACATATCTATACACATAAACACACATACACACAAATACGCACATACATATACATACACACACAAATATATACAAACACCAATATATGCACATACACATATAAACACACACATATATACACATACCCATAAATACACAAACACATATATTAACACACACACACACATACCCCCACATATAAACACACACATATACATACACACATACACACAACCATACACATGTATACACACACAAAACACATACTCACATCATTTCCAAACCTTACATACTTAGACTTTCCCGCATCTCCTACATAGGGCACAGCAACGCGTGCCGGGTTCAGCTAGTATATAATATATTTTAAGACTGAATTCAACTAAAAGTGAGTATATGCGTGCATACAATGAGAAAAGGATTCCCGCGGCAGAATGATGGGACACTTCAGACCTGGCTCTGCAAAAGGCACGCTCAGGACTCTGGGAAGGAAGAGAAGACGGAAGGAAGGGAGGGGGAAAGAAAGAAAGACAGAGGAAATAAAGGAGGGACGGGGAGAGGAAGAAAGAAAGGAAGAACAAACTATGGAAAAGGAAGAAACAAGCAGGAGAGAGACAAGGAGGGGAAAAGAAAGAAGGAAATTAGAAGGGAGGAAAGGAAAGGGTGGGGAAAAGAAAGGTAAAATAATGAAGGAAAAAGAAGAAAAGAAAGAAGGGGAGAGAGGGAAGTGAAAAGAAAGGAAGGAGAAGGAAAGGAAGACTTGGGGGAAAAGAATAGAAGAGGAAGGAAGGAAGAGGGAGAATGGAGGAAAGAAGGAAGGAGAGAATGAGAAGTAAAGGATGAAGGGGGAGAAAGAAAGGAAGGAAGAGGAAGGAAGAGAGAGCATGGAGGAAAGAAGGGAGAGAGGGAGGGAAAAGGAAGGTGAGAATGAGAAGGAAAGGGTGAAGGGGAGAAAGGAAGGAAGGAAGAGGAAGGAAGTGGGAGAATGGAGGAAAGAAGGAAGGGGAGAGAGGGAGGGAAAAGGAAGGAGAGAAGGAGAAGGAAAGGGTGAAAGGGAGAAAGTAAGGAATGAAGAGGGAGAATGTAGGAAAGAAGGAAGGGGAGAGAGGGAGGGAAAAGGAAGGAGAGAAGGAAAGGGTGAAGGGGAGAAAGGAAGGAAGAGGAAGGAAGGAAGTGGGAGAATGGAGGAAAGAAAAAGAGAGAGGGAGGGAAAAGGAAGGAGAGAAGGAGAAGGAAAGGGTGAAGGGGAGAAAGGAAGGAAGAGGAAGGAAGTGGGAGAATGGAGGAAAGAAAGGGAGAGAGGGAGGGAAGGAGAGAAGGAGAAGGAAAGGGTGAAGGGGAGAAAGGAAGGAATGAAGAGGGAGAATGTAGGAAAGAAGGAAGGGGAGAGAGGGAGGGAAAAGGAAGGAGAGAAGGAAAGGGTGAAGGGGAGAAAGGAAGGAAGAGAAGGAAGTGGGAGAATGGAGGAAAGAAAGGGAGAGAGGGAGGGAAAAGGAAGGAGAGAAGGAAAGGGTGAAGGGGGAGAAAGAAAGGAAGGAAGAGGAAGGAAGAGGGAGAATGGAGGAAAGAAAGGGAGAGAGGGAGGGAAAAGGAAGGAGAGAATGAGAAGGAAAGGGTGAAGGGGAGAAAGAAAGGAAGGAAGAGGAAGGAAGGAAGGGGAGAATGGAGGAAAGAAGGGAGAGAGGGAGGGAAAAGGAAGGAAGAAGGAGAAGGAAAGGGTGAAGGGGAGAAAGGAAGGAAGGAAGAGGAAGGAAGAGGGAGAATGGAGGAAAGAAGAAGGGAGGGGAGGGAAAGGAAAGGAGAGAAGGAGAAGGAAAGGGTGAAGGGGAGAAAGGAAGAGGAGAATGAGGAAAGAAGGCAGGGAGAGAGGAGGGAAAAGGAAGGAGAGAAGGAAAAAGGGTGAAGGGGAGAAAGGAAGGAAGAGGAAGGAAGTGGGAGAATGGAGGAAAGAAAGGGAGAGAGGGAGGGAAAAGGAAGGAGAGAAGGAGAAGGAAAGGGTGAAGGGGAGAAAGGAAGGAAGAGGAAGGAAGTGGGAGAATGGAGGAAAGAAAGGGAGAGGGAGGGAAAAGGAAGGAGAGAAGGAGAAGGAAAGGGTGAAGGGGGAGAAAGGAAGGAAGAGGGAGAGCCAGATGCAATCATGAAAAGAGCCACATCTGGCTCCCGAGCCGTAGGTTCCCTACCCCTGCTCTATATGGTTCTGGCCCAGCTTACTTGTCCAAACTGTTTATTGATTGGGTGTGGATGGAATGTTATTTTAATTTAATTGATTGTTGACAACTTGTTTAATTGTTACTGTTTTTCACTTTGCTTGTATTTACGGTTTTATATTGTCTATTGATTCCGGCATCGAATTGCTGCCTTTGTTAGCTGCTCTTGAGTCCCCCCCCCCCCCTTGGGGGTTGAGAAGGGTGAGGTAAAGATGCTGTAAATAAAATAAAATAAATAAACGGTTCCATGTCGTAGTCTACAAGGCGGCAGAAAACAAGCCTGCTCCCTCCTCCCTATGACTCCCCCTCACCTCTTGATCCATGGCTCTCATCATGTCCCCTCTCAGCCTTCTCTTTGGACGGCTCAACATTTCCAGCTCTTTAAGCTGCTCCTCATAGGGCTTGTTCTCCAGACACTTGATCATTCTAGTTGCCTTCTTTCTCTGGACACATTCCAGCTTAGAGTCAACATCTCCCTTCAATTGTGGTGCTCAGAATAGGCCACAGTGTCATTTCATCTGGGGTTTGTTCATTTTCACCTCAACATCGAACACGGCCATAGAGGCCGGAAACCACACAACCACACCCCAGTGATTCCAGCCACGAAAGCCTTCGAAATTATTATTATTACAGTGTTCCCTCACTTATTGCTGGGGTTAGGTTCCAGGACCTCCCGCAATAAGTGAAAAACCATGATATAGGGCTGCTCTATTTAATATGTATACATTATTTTAGTAGTTATACACTATTTTAAGTCTTTATAAACTTAAAATAAAGTGAAGGAAAGGAAGGAAAGGCCCTTCAAGGCTGGAGGGAAGGAGGACTGAGGAGGGAAACGCTTTGGAGAGCGATGGTGGAAAAACCCCACAAAACAGTGAAAATGCCATGATATATATTTTAAATTAATTTTTTAAAAATCCGAGAAACAGCAAGTCTGCAATAAGCAAACCGCGAAGTAGTGAGGGAACACTGTATTATTATTATTATCATTATCTTCTTCTTTTATCATAATCTTTTTTTCCCCAGCAGCAGAACAGGCAGACAGTACAGTTTTGTGGGGTGAATTGAGTCCAAATACCACACGGCTGTCATGTAAAACATGAGAAACATGTTCAAGCTTCACATCACATGCAAGACATGAATCGGTTGAGCTCCTTGTCTATGCTTCACATGCCTAGACAATTCTGACATTAACTCACATGGGGAACAGAGTGGGTTGGCAGTGTAGAAACTCGGGAAGAGCATCCCTTCTGCAGCCATCTGGTCCAAATGGGGAGTTTCCTTGGAAGGCTGCCCAAATACGCCTAGGTCGCCCCAGCCCATCTGGAAGAAGAAGAAGAGAAATAATATTGGCGTCTTCATTTTGAGACCTATTCCTGGGGTTCTTTGGTGTTCTGATACAGAAAACTCTAGTTCAGTGGTTTCCAAACTTTTTTGGCCTACCGCCCCCTTTCCAGAAAAGGTTTTACTCACCCCCCCTAGAAATTAATTTCTTAAAAATGTAATAACAATTAAACAGAAAGATATATGTACTAATGCAGTGGTTCTCAACCTTTCTAATGCCGTGACCCCTAAATAAGGTTCCTCATGTTGTGGTGACCCCCAACCATATTTTCGTTGCTTCTTCATAAATAATTTTGCTACTCTTACGAATTCTAATGCAAATATCTAATATGCAGGATGTATTTTCATTGTTACACATTGAACATAATTAAAGCATAGTGATTAATCACAAAAACAATATGTTTGGTGGAGTATGGACAACAGATGATGGGATTTGCAGTACCTTCAATCCATTCAGCTCTGACTTCCACAGACCAGTGACACCCCCACAAATTACAGAACTGGACCAAACTTGGCACACAGAACCCACATGACCAACAGAAAATACTGGAGGGGTTTGGGATGAATTGGCAGTGATTTAGGGGAGATGTAGTTCACCTACATTTGGAGAGCACTATGAACCCAAACAATTCTGGATGAAACTTGACACAAATACTCAATATGCACAAATTTGCACACTGGTGGAGTTTTGAGAAAATAGCCCTTCTCATTTGAGAGTTGTAGTTACTGGGATTTATTGTTTACCTACAATCAAAGAATATTTTGAATTCCACCAACAATGGAATTGGGCCAAACTTGGCACCCAGAGCCCCCATGACCAACAGAAAATACTGGAGGAGTTTGGAATGAATTGCCTCCGCAGGGAAAGGTCGTGCTTTCTTCCGCGGTGGCGGGGAGGCTCCACTGGAGGACGCAGAGGCCTTTGCACTGCAGCCTTCGCACTGCACTGCGTGTGGGGGTCAAAGCGAAGGGGGCGGGGCCAAAGAAGAGGGCTGCATGACCCCTAAATGGCCAATCGTTCACCACCCCCTTAAAGGGGTTCATTGCCCCCCAAATTCCCCTGAGCCTCCCACCGCCCCTTTGGATCGCCTCACCGCCCACCAGGGGGTGGTACCGCCCACTTTGAGAATCAGTGCTCTAGTTTCTTAGACAGGGTTATCCTGGTGTTCTATGGGAACTGGCAAATACCACTTGTTCTGTATCATCATTATCAATCTTTATTACAGTCCAAAGACCCAATTTACTCAGCGAAAAAAGTGCACAGCAGATCCATAAACCAATGGGCAAGGGCGGACCTACCTGTTCCCGGGGGTACGTTAAAAAAAATTTGCGCCCCCCCCCCCCAGTTGCTCCCGAGGGGAGCCCAGTGCGCATGTGCCAATCTGTGCGCACGCGCACTGACTCCGGAGCGCGCCTCCCGCTTTTGAGCCCAGTGCGCATGCGCAAAACTGCACACACGCGCACTGACTCCAAAGCGGGAGGTGCGCTCTGGAGCCAGTATGCATGCGCGGAGCCACAGATCCGCGGAGCCGCGCATGCGGAGGCGCGGCCAGAGTGCCCCGGGCGGCGGGGCCACCTAACAAAGGCCCGGCTGGCGCGGCGGCGGGGCGGGGCCGGCTGCGGAGGCGGGGCGATGCCCCTCCCAGGTGGCAACGCCCCTCCCAGGTGGCGTCGCCCTACGCGCCTGCGTAGTCCGCCTAATGGACGAACCGGCCCTACCAATGAGACTACATAAAAACAGGACGGGTGCAATTCTATATGCATATGAACAATGGTAAAAACACTGCAAATATATACAAGGCAAGACTCAATAATAATAATAATAATAATAATCTTTATTTATATCCCGCCCCATCTCCCCAATGGGGACTCGGGGTGGCTCACACGAGGCCAAGCCCAAACAATTACAATAAAATAAAAACTCATTAGGCGTGTCTTCTCGAAAGAGGCCGCAGCATTGTGGATAGTGCGTCTCCATGCCTCCTGATGTGAGGCCAGGGTGGACCATTGTTGGTGATCAATCTGGCCGAGCCTGAGATGTTGTTTCAGGGAGTCCTTATATCTCTTTTGGGGGGCCTCTCTTGCGCTGACCCGTGGCGAGTTCACCGTAGTGTAGTATCTTTGGGAGGCGGTGGTCCTCCATCCTAGAGATGTGCCCTGCCCAGTGCAGCTGTGTTCTCAGTAGCATGGCCTCAACGCTGGTGATCCCTGCTTGCTCAAGGACAGCAACATTAGCCACATAGTCAGTCCAGTGTATATTTAGGATTGTGCGAAGACAGCGCTGATGAAAGCGTTCGAGGAGTCGTAGGTGTTGGCGATAGGTGACCCATGTTTCAGACCCATAGAGGAGAATAGACAGTACGATAGCTCTGTACACACTGATTTTGATGCTTTGACTCAGGTACTTGTTGCTCCAGACTCTTTTGTGAAGCCTTCCAAATGCACTCATTGCCTTTGCTAATCTGTGATCTCTCTCTTTATCAATCTTGGCATCTGAAGAGATGATGCTTCCCAGGTAGGTGAACTGCTGAAGGGACTTAAGCACAGGTGTGCCTATGCTGATGTGGGGATGATGGTGTTCTTCCTGTGGCGTGGGCTGGTAGAGGACTTCCGTTTTCTTCAGGCTGACTTCCAGCCCAAATAGCTCTGCAGCTGCTGCAAAACAGGATGTCAGGCGCTGCAGGGCTGCTTCCGAATGGGCGACATGGGCAGCATCGTCTGCAAAAAGCAGCTCACGGACGAGATAGTTTGGGATATTATTATTATTAATAATAATAATAATACTGATGATGATGAATTGATTCATTAACAAATCAGGCATCTTTGTAACAGATTACAAAGTTACTTTGTCAGGACAGGTACAATAAGGAAGCATGCTGGGAGTTGTAGTCCAAAGAAGTAACTTTTCCAAGTTACTTTGTCAGGGCAGGTACAATAAGGAAGCATGCTGGGAGTTGTAGTCCAAAGAAGTAACTTTTCCAAGTTACTTTGTCAGGGCAGGTACAATAAGGGAGCATGCTGGGACAAAGTAAGGAAGCATGCATGCTGGGAGTTGTAGTCAAACAATAAGGAAGCATGCTGGGAACTTTTCCAAGTTACTTTGTCAGGGCAGGTACAATAAGGAAGCATGCTGGGGAGTGTAGTCAAAGAAGTAACTTTTCCAAGTTACTTTGTCAGGGCAGGTACAATAAGGAAGCATGCTGGGAGTTGTAGTGCAAAGAAGTAACGTTTACTTTGTCAGGGCAGTTACATGCTTGTCAGGGCAGGTCACAATAAGGAAGCATGCTGGGAGTTGTAGTGCAAAGTAACTTTTCCAAGTTACTTTGTCAGGGCAGGTACAATAAGGAAGCATGCTGGGAGTTGTAGTGCAAATAAGTAACTTTTCCAAGTTACTTTGTCAGGGCAGGTACAATAAGGAAGCATGCTGGGAGTTGTAGTCCAAAGAAGTAACTTTTCCAAGTTACTTTGTCAGGGCAGGTACAATAAGGAAGCATGCTGGGAGTTGTAGTCCAAAGAAGTAACTTTTCCAAGTTACTTTGTCAGGGCAGGTACAATAAGGGAGCATGCTGGGAGTTGTAGTCCAAAGAAGTAACTTTTCCAAGTTGTGATGTTCCGTTATTGGCCTTCTCCCTTCCCTTTCCTGTTCTTCCCAACCTATTGAATGACTCTGAACTTGGGAAAGTTCCTTTTTCTGGACTACAACTCCCAGCAGCCCCTACCCTCATGCCTCTTCTCCCTTCAAAGACACTCTGTTTCCCACTCACGTCGTCCATAAGCAGCAGGACGAGGTTGGGCGAGGCGGCGTCGCTTTTCCCCTCCGCCAGGCTCCAAACCTCGACTAGGCCGCAAAACAGGGTGAGCAGCACCGTCGCCATGGCAACCGCAGCGCCCAGGAAGGCCAGGAGAAGGAAAAGGAAAAAGGGAAGGGGTGCTGGCCAAAGAGGAGAGAGAAAGCCGCCAGCGGGACTGTCGCAACACTTCCGGCTCCCAATCGACACTGCAGGGAAACAAGGAAATAATGGAATCGCGCCGCGTTCATTGGCTGCCCCGAGATCACGCGGGCGGAAGTAAGGGCAAAGGAGGAGGAGGGGGGAAAGGCCGCCAGTAGCCAAGATGGCGGTGTGTATTGCTGTGATCGCCAAAGAGGTGAGGAGAGAGAAAGGGTCCTGGCTTGAATTTGGGGGGCTGCCCGTGGCAAGGGGGGCACGTTGAGAAGCCGAACAGCTCCTTCTCCTTAGGCTTGCAACCCAGTTAAGGCCTAATAATAATAATAATAATAATAATAATAATAATACAGAGGAGTTCCTTCTCCTTAGGCTTGCAATCCAGTTAAGGCCTAATAATAATGATAACAATAATAATAATGATAATAATCTCTCGGCATTACTTCGCGAACGAAGATATAGGAAGGACTCATCCCACGGTTTCTACAAGCGCGCTGATGACTAAAAAGGCCAATCTGAGATAGGCAGGTCCGGTTGCAGAAAGCACAGCAGAAAGTCTCCTTGGGTGATGTCGTTTCCAGGTTGCGGTTCTTTCTGCGTTGTCGTTTCTCTTCGAGACCCATTCGGCGTGTCTTCTCGAAAGAGGCCGCAGCATTGTGGATAGTGCTTCTCCATGCCTCCCGATGTGAGGCCAGGGTGGACCATTGTTGGTGATCAATATGGCCGAGCCTGAGATGTTGTTTCAGGGAGTCCTTATAGCTCTTTTTTGGGGCGCCTCTCTTGCGCTGACCCGTGGCGAGTTCACCATAGAGTAGTATCTTTGGGAGGCGGTGGTCCTCCATCCTAGAGATGTGCCCTGCCCAGCGCAGCTGAGTTCTCAATAGCATGGCCTCAATGCTGGTGACCCCTGCTTGCTCAAGGACAGCAACATTCGTCACATAGTCGGTCCAGTGTACATTTAGGATTGTGCGAAGACAGCGCTGATGAAAGCGTTCGAGGAGTCGTAGGTGTTGGCGAGAGGTGACCCATGTTTCAGACCCATAGAGGAGAATAGACAGTACAATAGCTCTGTACACACTGATTTTGGTGCTTTGCCTCAGCTGCTTGTTGCTCCAGACTCTTTTGTGAAGCCTTCCAAATGCACTCTATGCCTTTCCTAATCTGTGATCTCTCTCTATATCAATCTTGGCATTTGAAGAGATGATGCTTCCCAGGGAGGTGAACTGCTGAACGGACTTAAGCACAGATTCGCCTCTGCTGACGTGGGGATGATGGTGTTCTTCCTGTGGTGTGGGCTGGTAGAGGACTTCCGTTTTCTTCAGGCTGATTTCCAGCCCAAACAGCTCTGCAGCTGTTGCAAAGCAGGATATTAGGCGCTGCAGGGCGGCTTCTGAATGGGCGACAAGGGCAGCATCATCAGCAAAAAGCAGCTCACGGACTAGATAGTTTAGAGTCTTAGTGCGAGCCCTCAGGCGGCTTAAGTTGAACAAGCTCCCATCAGTACAATAGCGTATATATACGCCGCCTTCTTCTTCTTTGAGGTCTGCCGTAGCCCTTTGGAGCATCATGCTGAAGAAGATTGTAAATAGGGTTGGTGCAAGAACACAACCTTGTTTCACTCCGTTAGTTATGAGAAAGGGCTCCGAGAGAGCATTGCCGTATCTGACTTGACCGTATCTTAATTTGCAATCCAGTTAAGGTCTAATGATAATAATAATAATACAGAACACTTCCTTGTCCTTAGGCTTGCAATCCAGTTAAGGCCTAATAATAATAATAGTAATAATAATAATAATACATAACAGTTCCTTGTCCTTAGACTTGCAATCCAGTTAAGTCCTAATGATGATGATGGTGGTGGTAACAACAACAACAATAGTAATGCAACAGAACAGTTCTTTGTCCTTAGGCTTAGAATCCAGTTAAGGAATAAAAATAATAATAATAATAATAATATTAATTGTAAAGATTACAAGGCAGAGCAGAAGAGAAAACCGGCAAAAGGCAGCTGTCCATGGACAGTTTCTGGGGAAAGACCAAGATCAAAACTGACAAGGAAAAAACATGGATGTGGCTCACAAATGGAACTTTGAGAAAGGAGACGGAGGGCCTGATTCTTGCAGCCCAAGAACAAGCCATTAGAGCCGGAATTGGAAACTCGATGACAGATCTCAAGTGTAGACTCTGCAAGGAAGCAGGGCGAAACGATGGATCACATCCTCAGCTGCTGCAAGAAGATCACGCAGACGGACAACAAGCAGAGGCATAACAGTTGTTCAGATGATCCATTGGAACTTGTGCCACAAATACCATGTGCCTGCGACAAAGAATTGGTGGGATCAGCAGCCTGAAAATGTTACGGAAAATGAACACGTCAAACTGGCTACGGTCGTCCACGCTCTGGTCACATCCCGAATAGATTACTGCAACGCACTCTACATGGGGCTGCCTTTGAAGACAGTTCGGAAATTACAACTAGTCCAACGGGCGGCAGCCAGACTTCTAACTGGAGCTACATACAGGCTCCACCCCCCTGTTGTGTCAGCTCCACTGGCTGCCTGTCCTCTTCCGATCTCAATTCAAAGTGCAATTTTGACCTTTAAAGCCCTAAACCAGGGGTGCCCACACTTTTTCATCATGCGAGCTACTATATGAACAATCAAGTTGAAAAGATCACCTGTTGTGCATGTGAGCGTGTGCCCACGAACTCGCCGCTCTCTCTTAATGTCTTCGTTGCCTTCCTCCTTCCTGCTGTGTGCTTTCGCGAAGCAGGAAGTCCCCATCCCGTCCTGCTTCTTGCGTGCACAGCAGGCCCCTCCCACGCACGCAGCAGGAGGGTACTTATAGGCGCACCCGCCAGCGCTCCGGCCAGATATGGCTTCGGCAGCAGCTCGGAATGCGCAGGGCTGGGAAGAGGGGCCGCCTGGCTGCTGCCTGGGCTGGGAAACTCAACCGAGAGAGGGACCCATGTGAGGCTGGAGCCTCCCCACGGAAGCCTTCCCCCCCCTCCCTCGAGGCTTCCTTACCTGGGCAGGAGAAGGAAGAGTGGAAGAGGTGCTTCCCCAAAGTGACAGATGCAGCGGGGGCGCCTTCCTTCCTTTCGAGGGTGTCACTCAAAAAGGACGCCCAAGTGGACGGCTGGCAGGAAGGAGGACCCCTCGCACTGGTGGCAGTCCATGCCCATGGGAGAGGGGGGGGGTGGATCTTCCTAGCCAGCTCTGAAGAGCCGCCACCCCCCCCTCTCTCTCTCCCGTGGGCCCTCGTCGCCTTTCTCCTTCAAGGGCGAGGGAGGGCGAGACGGAGAAAGGTGGCGAGGGCACAAGCAGCAGCAGCAGCAAGTAGAGTCTCCATCCCCGCAGCCCCCTCCTCCTCGGGTTCAGCCCCAGGAACACGGCGGAGCCCTCCCTCCTTGCCCCCAACCAAGGAAAAAAAGCAGCCCCACACAGCTCGCTCTCCCAGGTCTCGGCTTGGAATGGGAATTGGCAAAAGAAGCCCCGCAAAGGCGGCGGCGGGACCACACGTCTTGTGGCGCATGGCAGGAGCGCGCCATCTGGCTGGTGAGGCCCAAAGATCACCTGGAAGAGGGCCAAAGATCACCTAGGTGCTCCCGATCACCGTAATGAGCACCCCTGTTCTATACGGTTCTGGCCCAGCTTACTTGTCCGAACGCATCTGCCGCTACGTCCCACCTCGTACTTTAAGATCTTCCGGGGAGGCCCTGCTCTCGCTCCCGCCAACTTCCCAAATGCGGTTGGTAGGGACGAGGGAGAGGGCCTTCTCGGTGGTGGCTCCCCGTTTGTGGAACACGCTTCCCAACGACATACGATCAATTTCATCCCTCCTGGCATTCAGGAAAAAAGTAAAATCCTGGCTATGGGACCAGGCGTTTGCACACTAGCACAAGGCAGCATTTTAAATTGGATTTTAATGGGAAATTGATGAATAGGGCTCAATGCTTTTTATGGACGGAACAGTGTTTTTAACTTAATTGAATGCGTATGATGGTTAATGTAATTGTATTTTAATGTATTTTAATGTTGAATGTTTCTGTGGTTTTATATTGTGTTTTACTGTGTGGGCATCGAATTGAGCCTTTTTGTAAGCCGCTCTGAGTCCCCCTCGGGGGTTGAGAAGAGCGGGGTAAAATTCCAGAAATAAATAAATAAACTACTCTGGAACTTCTGAATTCAGGCTGACAGAGTTTTGGAGCACAAGACTCCTGACCTCACCATCGTGGGGAAAAATAAAGTTTGGATCATTGCTGTTGCAATCCAAGGCGACAGCAGGATTGATGAGAAGCAACTGGAAAAGACGACATGATATCAGGATTTAAAGATAGAGCTACAAAAGACTCTGGCCCATGCCAGTGAAGGTGGTCCCAGTGGGGATCGGCACAATGGCTGCCGTGCCTAAAGACCTTGGCCTGCACTTGAAAACAATCGCACTGACGAAATTACTATCTGTCAGCTGCAAAAGGCCACCCAACTCAAATCTGCATGCATTATTCGTCCTAGACACTTGGGATGTGTGATCAAATTCAAAAGTCAGCAGAGTGATCTTGTTTGCTGTCTACTAATCTTGTTGTGCATCAAATAATAATAGTAATAATAATAATACAAAACAATTCCCTGTCCTTCGGCTTACAGTTCAGTTAAGAAGTGATGATGATGATAGTAATAACAAAAATAATATTAATATGAAACAGTTCCCTGTCCATAGATTTCCTGTCTAATTAAGGCATAATAATAATTATTATTATAATAAAAAAAACAGAACAGTTCTCTGTCCTTATTTTACAATCCAGTTAAGGCATGATGATGATGATGATGATAAAAGGACAACAGAACAGTTCCCTGGTGTAATGAGGTCACTGTGTATCGAGGATTTTATCTTTATTTTATGGCTAAGTGAGTAGTTTGTATTGTTACCTTTGCATTGTGTTAGATGATTAAATGTTAGACTACAAAGGGTTAACGGGGAATATTACAGTGCACAGCCTCTGAGAAGTTCCGTTGCTATAGAAACAGGAGGCAGAGCCTAACACTAGCTTTAGAATTTCCAAGTTTGAAATTCTTCAGTTGGTCAGGAGCGGTTAGACTAGCTGGTGGCAGTTTGAGAAGCTGCTGTTATCTTTTCTGAGGAAAACAGAAAAGGCCGTGTTTTGATACTGCAGAAAGGCAGTTAGCTTTAGAAAGCATATAGGAACCACTGTTTGTAGGCTAGGCTGGAAAGCTAACCTAGAAGATAGATAGAAAGCCTATTGGGGCAGAATATAATATTATTGAGTCAGTGTTTGAAGAAATACAGTCAAGCATTGTATTTAGAAACTTAGTAACCTTAAGACCTGTGCCTCTAAAGAAATATTGTAACCACTTAAGCTCTGTGTACTTTGAAAACCTCCACGCTTGGAACCTTGTTAACAATAAACAGTTAAAAGTTCTTTATTCATAAATCTCTCTGTGAACTCTTTTTGGTGCAAGCTTTAGAAACATCGGGTGGTCACATAACTTGGTGGCAGCGATTGGTAAGTGAGTAATTGGTCAAGAATTACTCACTGTTGGCAAAGGTTATAAAGTAAGGAGGCTTCCCATAAATAGGTGAGATAGCCTGCTCTGTCACAGTTCTCCACAGTTAGATTGAAGAAAAAGATCTTCACATAAACTGGTGGCAAAAGATTCCTCACATAATTTCTTAAGGAACTCAAGTGTGAAATTGCTGAACTTCTAGCTAAGATATATAACCTTTCTCTAAGATCAGGCACTGTACCCGAGGACTGGAGGGAGGCAAATGTAACACCGATCTTCAAGAAAGGATCCAGAGGTGATCCAGGAAATTATAGTCAGTTTAACCTCAGTTCCAGGCAAAGTGATGGAAACCATTATTAAAGAAAATATTACTAGGCACATAGAAGAGCAGGCATTGCTGAAAGAAAATCAACATGGTTTCTGCAAAGGCAAATCATGTCTTACTAACTTGTTAGAATTCTTTGAGGGTGTAAATAAACACATAGATAAAGGGGACCCAATTGATATTGTTTACCTTGACTTTCAAAAGGCTTTTGACAAAGTCCCTCACCAAAGGCTCCTAAATAAGCTCTTCAGCCATGGACTCAGGGGACAGGTCTTGTCCTGGATTGGAACCTGGCTAAACTGTAGGAAACAAAGGGTGGTAATAAATGGACACTTCTCTGGGTGGAAAGAGGTGAGAAGTGGCGTACCCCAAGGTTCAGTTTTGGGTCCGTTACTTTTTAATTTATTCATTAATGATCTGGATGTAGGAGTGAATTCTGAGGTAGCAAAGTTTGCAGACGACACTAAATTGTTCAGGGTAGTTAAAAATGAAACTGACTGTAAAGAGCTCCAGAAAGATCTCTCGAAATTGAGTGAATGGGCAACGAAGTGGCAAATGCATTTTAACCTAAACAAGTGTAAAGTCATGCACATCGGGGCAAAGAACCCCAACTACACCTACCAATTGATGGGGTCAAAGCTTTCCGAGACAAACCAGGAAAGGGATCTTGGGGTCTTGGTGGACAGCTCAATGAAGATGTCAACCCAGTGCGCAGCAGCAGTGAAAAAAGCAAATTCTATGCTTGGCATGATCAGAAAGGGAATCGAAAATAGGTCAGCAAATGTTGTATTACCTCTCTACAAATCGATGGTAAGGCCACATATGGAGTACTGTGTACAATTCTGGTCTCCACACCTTAAGAAGGATATAACGGAACTGGAAAAGGTACAGAAAAGGGCAACAAGAATGATCCAAGGGATGGAGCAGCTCCCTTATGAAACCAGGTTGCAACGCCTTGGTCTTTTCAGCCTTGAAAGACGGCGTTTAAGAGGTGACTTGATCGAAGTGTATAAAATCATGCATGGGATAGAAAAGGTGAATAAAGAAAAATTATTTTCTTTGTCACAAAACACTAGGACTAGAGGGCACTCCCTGAAGCTCCAAGGTAGGAAAATTAGGACTAATAAAGGGAAATATTTCTTCACCCAGAGGGTCATTGGCTTATGGAACTCACTTCCAGAGGAGGTTGTGACAGCTGTCAGCCTGGACAACTTCAAGGCAGGATTAGACAGATTCATGGATACCAAGTGGACATTCAAGTGCCACCTCGGAGTTGGTTGAGGTAGGCAGGATTTCCCTGGGTACTGGTTGTGGGGGGTCGGGAGCAGGTCAGGGTTTTGCCCTCCCTTCTGCTCGAGATCCCCGTGTACAACTGGTGGGCCACTGTGTGATACAGAATGCTGGACTAGATGGGCTGAGGTCCGATTCAGCATGGCTCTTCTTATGTTCTTATGACCTTGTCACAGTTTTGTGTTCGAATCATTACATAAATTGACGCTAGCTGTAAGCAGCGTTGTTACAAATTGATGGCAGCAGTGGGATATAAAGGATAGCCTGCCTTGCCACGGTTTAAAATTAGCATCGTTACACCTGGCTTTATGTTTACCATTCAGTTAAGAAATTATTAGTAGTACGGTAGTAGCAATGAGCTTCCTTTTCTCAACTCTCAAGATGAGTACAACGTAGCTATCATGCAATAGATATAAAAACATATAAAATACATAGACTAAAGCCCATGGACACATTCATACCAATAAATAAAACTTAAGTTTAAAAATGACAGGGTGGTTGGTCCAGAAGGAAAAGGGAAGGCAGCTCCTTGTTGACTCTTCACGTCACCTCCTCCTTTGTCCCTCCTTCAGAACTACCCCCTCTACATCAAGAGCGTCCCCACAGAGAATGAACTGAAATTCCACTACACGGTGCACACGTCGCTGGATGTGGTGGATGAGAAGATTTCGGCCATGGGAAAGGCACTGGTGGACCAGAGGGAGCTCTACCTGGGGCTGCTGTACCCCACGGAGGACTACAAAGTGTATCTTCAGGGCTTGTTGGGATTATTCTTTGGGGCCTATAGTTCCATACATCTGTTATTATAGAACCCTAGAGTTGGAAGGGACACCAGGTGCCATCCAGTCCAGTGGTGGAACTGAACATTTCAGAACTCTAACAGAACTTTCAAAATTTCGTTATAAATGGCAGTTCCTAATTGGTTCTGTTTTTTAAATCGCCAATAATGAAATAATGAAAATGTGAAAGTTTTGTTAGAGTTCTGAAATGTTCACCACCAGAACTTTAGCAACACTGTAGAAGCAAAGCACAAGCGCCACCTAGTGTTCACCACCAGAACTTGAGTTTTGTAAGTACTGCTGATAAGACGCACCTAGATTTTTAGAAGAGGAAAATTGGAAAAAAATATTTTGAGCCAAAAAGTGGGCCCCGGCTTGCCTGCTTGAAGCGCGGCCTGCCCACCTGGAAGGGTGGACCCTCCTCGGCGCCCTCCGCCATCCCTAAGCCTTTCCTTGGCCGCCTCCTCCTCGGTCCGCCTCCTCCCTCCTCCGCCCGCCCGCCGCCCGCCCGCCTACCTCTGCCTCCCTCCCTCACCGCCATCGCGCATGGGCAGTAGGTCCCAAGCGCGTCTGATCGTCTGGCGCGGCGCGCCTGGCCGCTGGCGTGCCTGGCGTCACCTACTGCCCATGCGCGCGCATGGGCAGTAGGTCCCGAGCGCGCCAGGCGCGCGTCAGACGTCAGACGCGTCAGTTGTGCTTGGGACCTACTGCCCATGCGCGCGGCGGCGGGGAGGGAGGCAGAGGTAGGCGGGCGGCGGAGGCGGGCGGAGGGGGAGGAGGAGGCGAAACCGAGGAGGAGGCGGCCAAGGGAAAGGCTTACTATCGCCCCCCCCCCCCCTTCGCACCATAAGACGCGGCTGATTTTTCCTCCTACTTTGAGAGGAAAAAAACTGCGTCTTATGGTGCGAAAAATACGGTACTTTAGAACTATTTAGAACCGTGATTGCCCAGGCCTATTGGGAGTATATCTATTTTATTGGGAATTTCTATTTTGTCATTTTTCCAACATTCAATGGATTTAACCATCTGATATATACTAGGGTCACATAAGGGATTGCAAGTCAAAACAGTTTAAGAAGCCCAAGTGTGGATAACACTTGGCTGCATCGTCCCTCTTCCTGTTTCCTGTCCTCCGAACAATCTTTTCCTTGACCAGCCAGGCAGATATGGCTACGTCACCAATTCCAAGGTGAAGTTTGTGATGGTGGTGGATTCTTCCAACACGGCGCTCCGAGACAACGAAATCCGAAGTGTAAGTCCAGGGCAAGGGGCCTTTGCTCCCTCTGAATACTTGGAGCAGGATTGTCACGAACATGGTTCCTTTTCCAGATGTTCCGGAAGCTGCACAATTCTTACACAGACGTCATGTGCAACCCCTTTTATAATCCTGGGGACCAGATCCAATCCAGGTGAGTCCACAGTGAGGAAGCGTGCTCTCTTTGGTTGTTCCTGGGGTCTTTTGTATTGAAATTCAGGGAAATGTCATAAAATAAACAGGTGACAGGTGAATGTACATAAACATACACTATTATTATTATTAGCAGTATTAGTATTATTACTTGATACATAACAAGATTGGTCCAAAGCAGGGATAGGGAACCTATGGCTCAGGAGCCACATGTGGCTCTTTTCATGATTGCATCTGGCTCTCCCATTCCTTCTTTCCTCCATTCTCCCTCTTCCTTCCTCTTCCATTCTTTCCTTCTCTCTTTCCTTTTCCCTCCCTCTCTCCCCTCCCTTCTTTCCTCCATTCTCCCTCTTCCTTCCTTCCTCTTCCATTCTTTCCTTCTCTCTTTCCTTTTCCCTCCCTCTCTCCCCTCCCTCCCTCCCTCCTTCCTGTTCCATTCTTCTTGCCTTCCTTTTCCCTCTCTCCCCTTCTTTCCACCATTCTCCCTCTTCCTTCCTTCCTTCCTTCCTTCCTTCCTTCCTTTCTCCCCTTCACCATTTCCTTCTCCTTCTCTCCTTCCTTTTCCCTCCCTCTCTCCCCTTTCTTCTTTCCTCCATTCTCACTCCCTCTTCCTTTCTTCCTCTTCCTCTTTTCCCCAAGTCTTCCTTTCCTTCTCCTTCCTTCCTTTTCACTTCCCTCTCTCCCCTTCTTTCTTTTCTTCTTTTCCCGTCATTGTTTTACTTTTTCCTCACTCCCTTTCCTTTCTTTTCCCCACCCTTTCCTTCCCCCCTTCCCATTTCCTTCTTTCTCTTCCCCTCCTCTCTCTCCTGCTTTTCTTTTCTTCCTTTTCCATAGTTCTTTCTTCTTTTCTTTCTTCCTCTCCCCTCCCTCCTTTATTTCCTCTGTCTTTCTGTCTTTCTTTCTTTCTTTCCCCCTTCCTTCCTTCCGCCTTCTCTTCCTTCCCAGAGTCCTGAGCGTGCCTTTTGCAGAGCCAGGTCTGAAGTGTCCCCTCATTCTGCCGGGGAATCCTTTCCTCATCGTATGTACGCATAGACTCACATTTAGTTGAATTCAGTCTTAAAATATTATATCTATTATATGGCTCTCACTGAAATACATTTCCAAATATTTTGTTTTCATGGCTCTCGGAGTCAAGAAGGTTCCCGACCCCTGGTCCAAAGCAAACAAGATAACTATGCTGGCTTTTGTATTTGATCACATGTTGGACACTTCCTAAGTTCTATTGTTCTATTGCAGGGCTGTCCAACTTCTACGGCCCAAGGGCCGGAATTCCGGTCACTGATCACCTGGGGGGCCGAAGGGTCTGCCTCCGCCCCTGGCTCCGCCCCCTCCCCAGCTCCGCCCCCACCCCTCCCCCAGCTCCGCCCCCTCCCCAGCTCCAATTTACTTACAATTGACCTTGACTTGTGGAGTTGTAGTTCACCTCCATCCAGAGAGCACTGTGGACTCAAATAATGATGGATCTGGACCAAACTTGGCATGAATACTCAATATCCCCAAATGGGAACACTGGTGGATTTGGGGGAATGTTTCCTAATACCTTTGAGTTAATTGAGTCCACACTCAAATTGGGACACACCAAAAAAACCCCAAACACCTCAATGCCGTCGCAGGGCTTGATGGGGCCTCCTTTCCCAGAGGTGGGTGGAGGAGGCCCAAAGAGCTCCCTCCCTCCCTCCCTCCCTCCCTGAAGGGAAAACAAGCCGCGGGGGCAGGCGCAAAGGAAGCCACGTTGCGCCCTGCACGCGGGCCCCCCTCACCCAATGTCCCACTGTTTTTAGATTGATTGATTCGAGCCAGGCCCTTCCTTGCCCATACTGCGGGAGCCCCGCCACAGGGCCAAAGCGCTGACGCCAACGCGCCCGAAGAGCCCCGCTGGAGCCGAGGCCAAGCTCAGGCCGCGCGCGGCGGCACTCCCCGCCACGCGGCGCGAAGCGATGGCCCACCCCAGGAAGAGGACGGAGCCAGGAGGGCTTTCCCTGCCTCACTCCCCCTCCCTCTCTCTGAGGGAATGGGGCTGGCCTGGAAGCAGCCGCGAGGGGGAAGGAGGCGCGCCCAGGCCGGCCGCGAATCCCGCGGGACCGAGATTTCGGCAGCTATCGCGAGACTACGCAGCCACAGACAGGATTTCGACCTCCCTCGAAATCCCGTCTGTGGCTGGCGTAGTCTCGCGATGCTTGCCTAAACCCGGAAGTAGGTATTTTATTATTATTATTATTATTTTGTATTTTATTAAAACAAGTTTGGGCCGGAGGGAAAGGGCTCGGGGGCCGTGTACGGCCCCATGGCCGCCTGTTGGACAGCCCTGTTCTATTGTAATTGACTTGTTCTATTGTATTGTAATTATTATTAGACCTTAATTCGATCATAAACCTAAGGACAGGCAACTGTTCTGTACTATCATCATCATTTCTATTATCATCCGCATCATGATGCCTTAACTGGATTGTAAGCCTAAGGACAATGGACTGTTCTGTTGTATTATTATTACTATTATTTGATACACAACAAGATTAGTACAAGGCAAACATGACCACTCTGCTGGCTGTTGTATTGGATCACACTTCTGACACTTCCCAAGTATCTAGGACTAAGTGATGTATTAAGATATGTAAGCTTCGTTCCAAAGCCAGGTCCTCCTGAAGGACAACAGGGAGGGAGCAGATCTAACTTCACTTGGGTGAGAGTTCCATAGCCGAGGGGCCACCACGGAGAAGGCCCTGTCTCTCGTTCCCACCAGACCCGCTTGCGAAGAAGGTGGGACCAAGAGCAGGGCCTCTCCAGAGGATCTTAGCCTCCTTGATGGTTCATAGGGGAGAATGCGTTTGGACGGGTAAACTGGGCCAGAACCGTATAGGGTTTTGTAGGTTAAAACCAGCGCTTTGAATTGTGCTCGGATACTAATTGGCAGCTAGTGGAGCTGGCGCAACAAGAGAGTGGTATGCTCCCTGTACGCCACTCCCGTTAGTAACCTGGCTGCCGAGTGTTGGACTAATTGCAGCTCCCGAGCAGTCTTCAGAGGCAACCCCACGTACAGAGTGTTGCAGTAGTCTATTCGAGATGTAACCAGAGCATGGACCACCGTGGCCAAGTCAGACTTCCCAAGGTACGGGCGCAGCTGGCGCACAAGCTTTAACTGTGCAAAAGCTCTCCCGGCCACCGCCGAGACCTGAGGCTCCAGGCTCAGCGATGAGTCCAGGATCACTCCCAGACTGCATACCTGCGCCTTCAGGGGGAGTGTGACCCCATCCAACACAGGCTGTGACCCTATGCCCTGTTCGGCCTTTCGACTGACCAGGAGGACCTCTGTCTTGTCAGGATTCAGTTTCAATTTGGAATGCATTCTCTGGTCTGTTTGCAGCTGGTTTTCTTGCTCCGATGCATTTGCTTGCTGCTTCCCTCACATGTTATCTGTTTCTTCCCAAGGGCCTTTGACAACATAGTGACATCCATGATGGTGCAGGTTTGCTGAAGCCACTGCCTTTTCTTCCTCTAGAAAAAAAACACAAAACATGCCACCTTGTTGTATATATTTATTTGACATTTTGTTCGTAATGTGTGTTGTTGCTCTGTGAAATAAATCCGCTTCATAGGAAGCTGGCTTGAAGTATTTCTTCACCAAGGAGGAGAAATGGGTGCTGCTGTTATAATAAGGTGGGCAGGCCGCCTTTGTGGCTCTTTCTTTTCTTCCTCCATTTTCCTCATACGCCTTCTCCCCAACTTCCTTCATTTTTCCTTTTCCTATCTGTCAGGGGTACTTTGATTGCGCTTCCTGTATGGCAGAGGGTTGACTAGATGGCCCATGTGGTCCCCTCCAATTCTGTCATTCTATACTTGTCTTCATACACCCTTCCCTCCTTCTCCCTACATTTGGTTTTCTTTCCTTCCTTCATCCATCCCTTTTTTCTTCGCTTCTTTCTCTCTTCCTTTATCCCTTCTTTCTCTTCCCTCCCTTTGTCTTCCTTCCCTTCATCCCTTTCATCCATTCTCCCCTCCCTCCCTCCATCCCTTTCCTCTTCTTTCCCTTCATTTTCTCTTCCCTTTCTTTCCTTCTTTCACTCTTCCTTCCATCCTTTCTTTCTCTTCTATCCCTCCCTCCCTTCATCCCATCCTTTCTCCTTTCTCTCTTCCCCCCCTCACTTTTTTCTTCCTTTTATCCCCTTTTCTTTGCTTTCATCCCTTCTTTCACTCTTGTTTCTCCCCTTCTTTCTCTTCCCTCCTTCCCTTCATCCCTTCTGTTTTCCTTTCTCTTCCCTCCCTTTCTTTTCCCTCCTTTAATCCCTTCTCTCTTTTCCTTCCCTCCATCCATCTTTCTTTTTCTTCCCTTCATTCTTGTCTCCCTCCTTTCAACCCTTTCTTTCTTCCATTCTGTTCCTTCCCTTCGTCCCTTCTTTCTCTTCCCTCCCTTCTTTTCTCCCTTCCCTCCCTCCATCCCTTTCTTCCATTTTTCTCTCTTCCTTCCCTTCATCACTTTCTCTTCCCTCCTTTCTTCTTTCCTTCCTTTTATCCCCTTTTCTTCCCTTTCATCCCTTCTTTCACTCTTCTGTTCTCCCCTTCTTTCTCTTTCCTCCCTTCATCCCTTTCTCTCTTTCCTCCCTCCTTTATCCCTTCCTTTCTCTTTCCTCCCTCACTTTTCTTTCTTCCTTTTATCCATTTTTCTTCCCTTTCATCCCTTCTTTCACTCTTCTATTCTTCCCTTTTCTCCCCCTCCCTCCTTTCTCTCTTCCTTCCCTCCTTTAATCCCTTCCCTCCGTTCTCTTCCCTCCCTGCCTTTCTCTTCCCTCTTTTCATCCCTTTCTTTGTTCCTTCCCTTCATTCCTTCTCTTCCCTCCCTCCATCCTTTTTCTTCCCTTCCTTTCTCCCTCTTTCTTTCCTCTTCATCCCTTTTTCTTCTTTCCCCCCATACCTTTTCTCCTGCCAGTCCTTCATCTAGCAACGGCCTTTGTAGTATATACCAACCCCCCATACTTGGACACCCACACACATGTGTGTGTGTGTATGTAGCTCTTTTTCTCCATCCAACATGGACGGTGCTTTCTGCAGAGTCAGAGTAGTAAACAGATCCACACGCAATAGTTTTGTTGTGGGTTTGGTTTAATTAGAGAATCATTTATTTTTGTTTAAAACATATTAACATCTTACAAAACAGCTCCGCAACACACTGCATCTCTGTTCATAGGCTTCAATGCAAAAAAAACAAAACCAAAACAAACCCACCCTTTTCACTCTGCACATTCCTTTAAATGCTCCACCGCAAAAACCCCTTTGAAACCAGTTGCAGCCGCAAGAAGCTCTCCTTGGTCTCAATGGGGTGAGGCGCAGGGAACATTTCCCTAAGCATCTACTACACACATTTCTTTTTGGCTGCGGCAAGAGGACGAGAAGTGAAAGACATACGATGCAAAGTGTCAATACAGGACGTTGTTGTCGAGTGCAATTTTATCGTAAGACAAGGTGATTCTTATTTTTCTTTTATTGCAGGTTTCAAGGCCTGATTTTTGACCTGACAAGTTTTTTTAAATTTCGATGTGCGGAAAACAACACCGTTTTCCAATCAGAATATTTTTCTTTCTCCCTTTTTTCACCCCAGTCCGAACAGAGATCTGGCCGATGAGCGCAATAACAATTAAAACATTATGTCCGTTAACATTAAATTAGTTTAAAAGTGGAGGAGGGGATGCTAAGGAAAGGAAACCCATAGAGGAGTTACTTTTTGGAATGGTCTCCAAATTCCCCCAACTGGAGGACTATGGGACATGTAGTCCAAAGAAAGTAACGTCCCCAAGCTGTGAATGCAAACCAGAGGCGAAGTATCACTGGTCATTCTCGTCCCAGTTTGCTGGCCCATTGCCACCCATTGAATCTCTTTCATTTGGCTTCACAGCTCCTCCCAAAGTTGTGCAAAACGTAAGAATTTATTTTAAAATATGTTCTAATTAGACAGGAGTGAAATAGAATCTCCGCTGAATGCAGGCGTGGGAAAAATTTCGAACTTGGGGCCTGTGTGCTTGCACTCCCTGCTAGGAGGACTGGCTGCCTGGTGATGGAAGGAAGGGAAAGAGAGAAGGAAAGAGAGAAGGAAGGAAGGATGACAAGGTGGAAGGGAATGGAGGGAGGAAAGAAGGAAGAACAGAAGACTGCAAGGAAAGGATGGAAGGAGAAAAAGGGAGGGAAGGCGGAAGGAAGGAAGGAAAGGAAGGACAGAAGAGAGCAAGGAAAGGATGGAAGGAGAAAGAGGGACACAGGAGGAGGAAGGGAAGAGGGGAGGAAGTAAAGGCAAAGGGACACAGGAGGAGGAAGGGAAGAGGGGAGGAAGTAAAGGCAAAGGGACACAGGAGGAGGAAGGGAAGAGGGGAGGAAGTAAAGGCAAAGGGACACAGGAGGAGGAAGGGAGGAAAGACATGGTAAGGAAGGAAGGAAAAAGAAGGAAGGAAGGGGGAGGATAAAGGAACGAGAAGAAAGGGAAGGAAGGACAAAAGGGTGGAAGGGAAAGAAAAGTGCAAGGAAAGGATGGAAGGAGAAAGAGGGACACAGGAGGAGGAAGGGAAGACGGGAGGAAGTAAAGACAAAAGGTAAGGAAGAAGAAAGGGAAGACAAGGGAAGGAAGGATGGGAGGGAGGGAGGAAAAAGAAGGGAAAGGATAAAGGGTAGGGAAGGAAGGACAAAAGGGTGGAAGGGAAGGAGAAAAAGGGAAGGATGGAAGGAAGGGAAGAGAAGGAAGGACGGATGAAAGGGAAGGAGAGGAAAGAGGGAAGGAAGTAAAGACAAAAGGGGAGGAAGGAAAAGGAATGAAGGAGGATGGAAAGAGAAGGAAGGATGGAAGGAGGGAGGGAGGAAAGAGGGAAGGAAGTAAAGACGGGAGGAAGGAAAAGGAATGAAGGGTGGGAAGGAGGGAAGGATAAAGAGAAGGAAGGAAAGACAAAAGGGAAGGGAGGGAGGAGAAAGAGGGAGAGGGGAGGAAGGAATGAGGAAAGGGTGGAAGGGAAGGAGAAAGAGGGAGGGAGGAAAGAAAGAAGGAAGGATAGGATGGTGAGGGAGGGGGCCTGAGAAAAGACCCCAAGGGGCTGCATCCAGTCCACAGGCCTGGGTTTGCCTATACCTGGCCTAATGACTTGGATCTGTTTTCAAGAGCTGCTACAAACATCATTAACTTGCATAGCAAACATGGTTTCCTCCAAAGCAACCATTGTAAAGACCTGCCCAAAGTATTGACGATGACCGAGTAATGCTTCCTTGCCTATCTACACTGCAAACTTAACCCAGTTTCATGACTTTGGCTAAGAACCCCTGAAAAGCAAAAGAGATGAATTCAGAGACAGAAACGGGGACTATTAATAAGACCAGTCTTCCATAGAGAGGGAACAAAATGACCTGGGCAAATAATGCATGGCAACTATACATACTCAAGCAACAGCTCCAAAACACAGCCATTTGGAATTTGCAGCCATACGCACAGAATTCGCAGCCAGTCCGCTCGCAAAAGTATTTTCTGCATCGTTGCATCCAAGGCGAAGCTGGGATCCTCTGCACTTTTTTTAAACAACAACACAACATTGCGACGCAAACGACACGCAAGGAACGAGAAGCATCATCATTTCGGTGGGCTCACGTATGCGTATATCTTTTCCAAGGACCACCCAAGTCTTCTCAATTCGACCATCTAGTAGGGAGCGTACCAAGGAGTGAGCCTTCCGCGGCCCCTATATTGGGAAAAATACACACAAACACAATAAAAAACGTGCAATAGTTTCTTTTGAAAACCATTTAAAATTATTTAGAAAATAATTTATTTAAATCTTTTTTGGAAACCAGGCTGTAAGATTTCAGGAGATGGGTATGTTTGGCTTGGAGAAGAGAAGGTGAGAGAGAGACGTGAAGGTACATTTCTGGACCAGACTGTTTTCTGTTGCTACAAAGACTACTGAACAAAGATATATAGAACAACTAAACCAAATTGTTGGTACTGTGCAGAAAAAAATGGTACCTTTTTTCATATGTGGTGGCTCTGTCGGAAAGCCAGGAAGTTTTGGAGTATGGTGAATAGAGAATTAGAAATTTTTTTTAAAGTACAGATGGAGAAGAAACCGAGTAATCTATTATTAGGTATATTCGACCCCAAGATAATGATTACCGAGATTGAAAAAAAAATAATTTGAATTTAAGTTCTGCGGCAAAGATATTATATGCTAAGTACTGGAAATCGGACAAGTCACCAACAAAGGATGAATGGGTTCTAAATATAATCGAAGCCATACAAATGGAATGGCTATCAGAATCAATTAAAGAAAAAAAGGCCGAAGCAGGGTCAAACAGGAAACAGGACTGGAAATGTATACAGGATTATTATCAAAGGGAATATAGCACCACTTTACAGCTGGAATGGGAATGACACTATATATAAGAATAAGAGGTCACTATTAAAGGTTTAGGGCTAAACTAGTTATGCTTTCTCTCCCTTATGCACCACAGGCATCTTGTGAAGCGTCAAGAGGAGAATGTAGGGACTTCTGAAATCGTGGTTGTGGAATAAGGATAATCCACCCACCCAGAACTTTGTCAATGTCCATACCCCACTTTTCCGGCACCCTTTTCTAGTATGTGTTGGGATGCAGACAGTACCCCCCCCTCTTATTTTCACACTTTTTCTTATGTACCCTTATATGTGATGTTTTGTTTTGTACGATCAATTACTGTGTTCAAATTTAATAAAGACTTTTTTTTTAAAAAAAAAAAAAGACTAAAAAGTGAGAAACAATGGAGCCAAAAGAAAACGGATTCCAAATAAACACTGGGAAATAAATAATAATTTTTCTACAGACAGAATGGTTCAACAACAGAATAGTCTACACCAGTGGTTCCTAAACTTTTTTGGCCTACCGCCCCCTTTCCAGGAAAAAATTTACTCACCGCCTCCTAGAAATTAATTCTTTTTAATGTAATAGCAATTAAATGGGGTGGGCAATTATTTTTTTCAAGGGGCCACATGAGAGCCAAAAAATATGGAGGGCTGCACTTAAAGGCTGAACTACATTCTAATCTATATTATTTATTTACTATATTTACTATTTATTACACATAATTAATATTAACATATTAATGTATCAAGAAATATTCATATATTATTACTATTAATATCAATTATTATATTATAGTATATATATATAGACATAATATATTATAATATAACATATATTATTTACTAGCTTGGGGACCCGGCGGTGCCCGGGTTATTTGAGAAAGGCATTGTGTGCCAAGGTTGGTCTTTGGTACTTCAAGTCCCATCATCCATGGCCCACCCTCCTGTAAACTGTAGAAGGACGAAGACTGGGTCATGGGGGGCACAGGGTGCCAAGTGTAGTCTTTTTCGGTCTTTGTTCAGGGCTGCAATGTTCTGTGGGAAATGAAGGCTTTGAAAGTACTACAAATCCCATAATCCATGGAGGTACCTAAAGTCCCACTCTTCTCCACACGGCAGTAGAATGTAGTGTGGGTCATAGGGGCACTGTGTGTCAAGCTTGGTATTGCATTGGGCCTCTGTGTGGCAAGTGTGTCCTGATCCGTCATTGGTGTGGGCCGCTGTGCTTTAAACAAGTGAGTTAAAGTACTGCAATTTTCGTCATCCATGGTGCATCCTACCTCAAACTGCACCAAGATTTAGAGTGCATCTTGGGGGGGTCTGTGGGCCAAGTTTGGTCTTGTTCTGTCATTGTTGTGGACCTAGTCAGGAAAATGAAGTTGAGGAAGCCTTACTGTCAAATCAGGTTGTGGCCTAGTCTGGGAAATCAAGTAGAGGAAGCCTTACTGCCAAATCAGGTTGTGGCCTAGTCTGGGAAATTAAGTAGAGGAAGCCTTACTGGCAAATCAGGTTGTGGCCTAGTCAGGATAATCAAGTAGAGGAAGCCTTACTGTCAAATCAGGTTGTGGCCTAGTCTGGGAAATTAAGTAGAGGAAGCCTTACTGCCAAATCAGGTTGTGGCCTAGTCAGGATAATCAAGTAGAGGAAGCCTTACTGGCAAATCAGGTTGTGGCCTAGTCTGGGAAATTAAGTAGAGGAAGCCTTACTGCCAAATCAGGTTGTGGCCTAGTCTGGAAAATCAAGTAGAGGAAGCCTTACTGGCAAATCAGGTTGTGGCCTAGTCAGGATAATCAAGTAGAGGAAGCCTTACTGGCAAATCAGGTTGTGGCCTAGTCTGGGAAATTAAGTAGAGGAAGCCTTACTGGCAAATCAGGTTGTGGCCTAGTCTGGGAAATTAAGTAGAGGAAGCCTTACTGCCAAATCAGGTTGTGGCCTAGTCTGGGAAATTAAGTAGAGGAAGCCTTACTGTCAAATCAGCTTGTGGCCTAGTCAGGATAATCAAGTAGAGGAAGCCTTACTGTCAAATCAGGTTGTGGCCTAGTCTGGGAAATTAAGTAGAGGAAGCCTTACTGTCAAATCAGGTTGTGGCCTAGTCTGGGAAATCAAGTAGAGGAAGCCTTACTGCCAAATCAGGTTGTGGCCTAGTCAGGATAATCAAGTAGAGGAAGCCTTACTGCCAAATCAGGTTGTGGCCTAGTCTGGGAAATCAAGTAGAGGAAGCCTTACTGCCAAATCAGGCTGAGGCCTAGTTTGTTAAATCAGCTGAAGGAAGCCTTTTTTTAAAGTGCACTCTCTGGCACCTTTGAGATTTTGGATGTTGGAATGTTGGCCATGCAGAGTCCGTTATGCAAATTTTCCCTCAGTGGCAACCAATCTCCTCTGTCTGGTGCCTTAGAGGGTTGGAGTTCTGAGGCTGGCCAGTCAGAGCCATTTATGCAAATAATCCCGGAGTGGCAGCCAATCGAAACACTGGCACATATTCCTCCTGTCGCTCGGCCCACCCGCCCACCGCCCGCAAACACTGACTTATTATATGTAATTGATTATAATATATTATTATAATAAAATTATTATAAAATAATAATAAAAACCACTAAAATAAAATGAAATTCAGGAAGACAAGGTACAAACCAAGATGGAGGCTGACTTCCTCAAGAGAGGAAGGATCCCAAGATGGAATGGCCCAATGGACCCAGCCTAGAGGATGACAAAGCGGACCCAGCTGCCACCGCAGCAGAGCAGAGCAGCAGGCGATCGGAGGCTGCAGGCTCTCACCCCCAGCCATTTCCCAGCTGATCACCCTGCCATGTAGTGCCTGCCATACCGGCTTTGGAGTGCCTGCCATCCCAGGAGGCGATCCGGGCCTGCAGCGGGAGCAGTCGGCGACCTGAGGTGGCGGATCGCCCTGGCGACGCGGAAGATTATCCCGGGATGGCAGGCACTCCCAAGCTGCCGCTCCTCCAATTGTTCTCCGGAGCGGTGGGCTGTCTGCTGACGCAGGCCCCACAGCCCGTGATGGGATGGCGGCAACACCACCCCTTCCTCTTGGCCCCGCCCCTGATGCCCTTCTCCCGGGCCGGACAGAATCGGCTGATGGGCTGCATCCGGCCCACGGGCCGTATGTTGTCCAGGTCTGAATTAAACAGAAAGATATATGTATTAATCCAGTGGTTCTCAACCTTTCTAATGCCATGACCCCTAAATAAGGTTCCTCATGTTGTGGTGACCCCCATCGATATTTTCGTTGCTACTTCAAAAATATTTTTGCTACTCTTATGAATTCTAATGCAAATATCTAATACGAAGGATGTATTTTCATTGTTACAATTTGAACATAATTAAAGCCTAGTGATTAAACACAAAAACAATATGTTTGGGGGAGTATGGACAACGGATGATGGGATTTGCAGTACCTTCGACCAATTCAGCTCTGACTTCCACAGCCAAGACCCCATGAATGGCAGACCTGGACCAAACTTGGCACACAGAACCCCCATGACCAACAGAAAACACTGGAGGGGTTTGGGAGGAATTGACAGTGATTTAGGGGAGATGTAGTTCACCTACACTATGAACCCAAACAACTTTGGATCTGGACCAAATTTGGCACAAATACTCAATATGCCCAAATTTGAATACTACTGGAGAGCCAGATGCAACCATGAAAAGAGCCACATCTGGCTCCCGAGCCATAGGTTCCCTACCCCTGCCATACAGCCTGAAAAATTCACAGCAACTCCAGGCTAAACGTTTTGCAAATTGCAACTCCCTAACGCAGAGCAGATTAAAGCAATGTTAAACTGCATTAATTCCACAGTGTAAACGTGCCCCAGCTCACAGGGCCGGATTAGCGGCCTGTGCCGCCCAAGGCCGCCCGGTCTAAATGCCGCCCCCGGGGGCGGGGCCTCTTGCGGGGGGGGCAGCGTGACGCACAAGGCGCTGCCGGAAGTCCCGCCCCTAGGGCGACTCAAAAGGCTTCCCCCGCTGCCGCCACGCTCGCACCGGCACACCTCCTCCCTTCACTAAAGGAGGGAGTGGCGCCCGCCCGCGCGGGGCGGCGGCAGGGGAAGCCGCGTGAGTCGCCTAGGGGCGGGACTTCTGCGCGCCTTGTGCGTCATGCCGGAGCGGCTCCGCCCCTCCTTTCTTCAGTGAAGGGAGGGGGCGGAACCGGCGAGGAGAAGGCGCCGCTGGAAGTCCCACCCCTAGGGCGACTCACATGGCTTTCCCCACCACCGCCCTGCTCGCCTGTGCCCCAAACACGAGCGGGGCGGCGGCGGCGAAAGCCACGTGAGTCTCCCTGGGGCGGACTTCCAGCGGTGCCTTCTCGCCCGGTTCCGCCCCTCCCTTCAGTGAAGGGAGGAGGGGCAGAGCCGCTGCCGGCGTGATGCACAAGGTGCCACCGGAAGTCCTAGGGCGACTCCCGCAGCTTCCCCGCCGCCGCTCTCGCACCGGTGCACCTCCTCCCTTTACTGAGGGAAGGAGTGGCGCCCGCCGCGTCAATCGCCCTAGGGGCGGCGGGACTTCCCCCCGGCTCCTTGTCCTGCGGGCGGGCGCCACTCCTTCCTTCACCCCTTCTTTCAGGGCCGGAAATGCCACCCCTAAAATCCGCCGCCCGAAGCCATGGCCTAGTCTGGCCCTATGGGTAATCCGGGCCTGCCAGCTCAGCCCCTGGAGAGGCTGAGGAAGGTCTGCCAGATGCCAAAAGTATCAGTGTTTTCTCCATCTAAGCTGCTGTTCTCATTCACTGAAAGGATTGCCATTTCTCTCCCCTTCCCCAACTGCAGATCAATATCTGGCCCTAAGCAGGCTTTCCATCATGCATATAATTGATTCCAATGCACTTGTCGGACTGCATAACCAACCACATTACGTTCTGCATTGTGGTGGAGGGCAATTGCAATGCACGGCAGGGACAACCCTTAATTTCAGATGCCGATCCCGAGCCCATCTTGCAGTGACAAGATATCTTTCTTGTTACCCGTGATAATTGTTAACAATTTAGTTATATTCTCTTTATCTATTTTATCTTGGACTTTAAGTATTTGTTGTTTATTTTATTTTATTTTATCTGCTTAATTGCGCTAATTTTATATATGTATTACAATTATTTTCATTTAAATAAATAATTTTATTTATTATTTATAATATTATGTAGTATAATATAATATGATATAATATAGTATAATGGTATGGTATAATATTGTATATGCATATAATATGGATAATGTTGTAATGTAATACAATATAATACTACTACTACTAAGAGCACCGGGAATGTGGCGCAGCTGGCTGGGTGTCAGCTGCATAAGATCTCTACTGACCAGAAGGTCATGAGTTCGAGGCCTGCCCGGGTCGAGGTGGGCTCTCGACCTATTGTGTAGCCTGTTGTCGACCTTTGCAACCCGAAAGACAGTTGCATCTGTCAAGAAGGAAATTTTGGTACCACTTGTGTGGGGAGGCTAAATTTAACTGATTTATGAGGCCATAAAAAGATCTCTAGGAAACACGCTGAGGAATGAAGGAGTGCGACAGCTCCCCCTGGGGGCGAGATGTTGAATTGCCTCTGTCTGTCTTGTGTGTTTGTGTGTCTAAATGTAATGTGTACATTGTAATCTGCCCTGAGTACCCTGCGGGGTGAGAAGGGCGGAATAGAAATGAAGTAAATAAATATTATAATTGTATATTTGCGTTACATGTAATATTACTAATAATATTGCGATATAATTTGTTATAATACAATGTGATATGTAATTGTTGTACTGTGACAATGACGTAGTATGTTGTATTTGATATTATAGTATAATATAGTATGGTATAATATCTCGGCATTACTTCGCGAACGAAGATTCAGGAAGGAATCATCCCACGCTTTTTACAAGTGCGTTGATGACTAAAAAGGCCAATCTGAGATAGGCAAGTTCGGTTGCAGAAAGCACAGCAGAAAGTCTCCTTGGGTGATGTTGTTTCCAAATTGCGGTTCTTTCTGTGTTGTTGTTTCTCTTCGAGACCCGTTTGGCGTGTCTTCTCGAAAGAGGCCGCAGCATTGTGGATAGTGCGTCTCCATGCCTCCCGATATGAGGCCAGGGTGGACCAGTGTTGGTGATCAATCTGGCCGAGCCAGAGATGTTGTTTCAGGGAGTCCTTATGTCTCTATTTCTGGGCGCCTCTCTTGCGCTGACCTGTGGCGAGTTCACCATAGAGTAGTATCTTTGGGAGGCGGTGGTCCTCCATCCTAGAGACATGCCCTGCCCAGCACAGCTGTGTTCTCAATAGCATGGCCTCAATGCTGGTGACCTCTGCTTGCTCAAGGACAGCAACATTCGTCACATAGTCAGTCCAATGTATATTTAGGATTGTGCGAAGACAGCGCTGATGACAGCATTCGAGGAGTCGTAGGTGTTGGCGATAGGTGACCCATGTTTCAGACCCATAGAGGAGAATAGACAGTACGATAGCTCTGCACACTGATTTTGGTGCTTTGCGTCAGGTGCTTGTTGCTCCAGACTCTTTTGTGAAGCCTTCCAAACCTGTGATCTATCTCTTTGTCAATCTTGGCGTCTGAAGAGATGCCAAGATATTGTGTATGCATATAATATTGATAATTATTATTATAGCTAGGTGAAGCTGTGATTGACTTGTGGTGCCAGTTCTGGAAGAAAAGCAAGGTAGAAAGGGTGACAGATGCCCTCTGAGGGATACTCTTCCAACCACCTGCGCTCCTCTACTTCAACACCTTCAAGGCTACCAAGGCGAGCAGCTCTCAGGTACGGCTTGCTGCCAGGTAGCAAATGACTGCTCACTTCTGTCACTTCCAATACGAGGAAAAAATAAAAGAAAGACCAGCGCCAAGGGCCGCTGCCATGTTGCCTGACCCTTTGCTCTCCATGCACTTCAACAAACCCTGCCGGCCTCACATGTGCCCAGGTGATGTTAACCCAACTGGACTTATTTCCAAGAGTTTCCCCCCAGGAGAAAGGGAGTCGTCTTTTGACTGTGAATAGAGTTCATCCACACTGCAGAATTAATGCAGTTCGACACCCCTTGAAACTGCCACGACCCATTGCGATGGAATCCTGTGCTCCAACAGTATGTATGTATGTATTTATGTATGTATGTATTTATTTATTTATAGTACTTATATTCCACCCGTCTCACCCCGCAGGGGACTCAGGGTGGATTACAATGTACATATACATGGCAAACATTCAATGCCATAGATACACAACATATATCGACAGACACTCAGAGGCTATTTAACACTCCAGCTTCTGGCCACCAGGGGAGCTGTTGCTTCCTCATTCTTTGCATATTTCCTGGAGATTTTTATGGCCTCGTAAATCAGTTAAATTAGCCTCCCCACAAAGTGGTACCTAAATTTCCTACTTGACAGATGCAACCGTTTTTTCAGGCTGCAAAGGTCGACAACAAGCTACACAATTTTGGTCGGGAGCTCACTCTGATCCGGGCTGGCTTCAAACTCATGACCTTTTGGTCAGTAGGGATCTTAATGCAGCTAACTCCCAGCCAGCTGCGTCACAGTCCCGAGGGAATGCTGACAAGCCAAAAGGTTCATGATTATATCATATATAATTATATGATATTATATCATATAATCATATAGAAGTTTCATCTATGCTGACGATCGTGGCATCACCACTCAAGCTGGAAGCTTCAACAGAAGCTCTCCAAAGCTTTAGATGCTCTTACTGCCTATTACAGGGAACACCAGCTAATTCCTAATCATGTGCCTCTTAATGAGTCATGCCATATTATCACAGGATGTCTACGCAGGGGCGGTCTCTCGGTTATGCCAACTACACGGCTGCGTAGGGCGCCGCCACCTGGGAGGGCCGCTGCCGCGCCGGCCCCACACCAGCCGCGCCGCCACGCCACCCGCGCCTCCGCATGCGTGGGGCTTCTGCACATGCGCAAAAATCTGCGCGCATGAGCACTGGCTCCAGAACGGGACTCACGCTCGGGAGCCACTGGGGGGGGGGGAAATAATTTTCGCTTACCCCCCCCCCCCGGGATAGGTAGGACCGCCCCTGCGTCTACGCCCCACACCACTGGAGAAATTATACTATTTAGCTGGGTTTGCACGACCTGACATCCATCCGGAAGTAGCAGCCAATAATGAAAGGACCAGGGCAGTGACACCTCCGGCCATCCTCTGTTTGGACATAAGCCAGCATGCCAATGCCTAAAATCAAGAAATAGTTTCCTAAGATCTACAGAGACACTAGCAGGAACACTTCAGCAAGCCAGAGTCCAAAAGTGGCAGGCTAAAACCCAGCACCTTAATCAATGGCTGAGACTGGACAAGAGACTCCCCTGGGCGCACAGAAAACTGGGCAACCTAAAAGATGAGATGCAGAACTAACCTTAAGAAATGGGGCTACAAAGTGGAGCCCACGACATGGGAGTGCAGAGAAGAGCAAACCACAGGCAACAATGCAACCTGAGCCCTGCCACATGCACAACGGAGGACCTTCTCACAGTGACACCTGGGGCACTCTGAATGGCCAGCTTCTGGTCAAAGGACAGTTAGCATCATACCAAGTTTTTTTTAAAAAAAACGTTGTCCTTTTAAATGCATTTTAACTGTACCCTCAACTCCTGTATAGACTACTGCAATGCTCTCTACATGGGGCTGCCTTTGAAGACTGTTCAGAAGCTTCAATTGGTCCAACGGACAGCAGCCAGGTTGATAACAGGAGCGGCACTCAGGGAGCACACAACTCCTCTGTTACGCCAGCTCCACTGGCTGCCAGTTTGCTACCGGGCACAATTCAAAGTGCTGGCTTTAGCCTTTAAAGCCCTAAACGGTTCTGGTCCAACTTACCTGTCTGAACGCATCTCTCCCTATGAACCATCGAGATGTTTACGGAGAGGCCCTGCTCTCGGTCCCGCCTCATTCGCAGACGCGATTGGTGGGGACGAGAGACAGGGCCTTTTCAGTGGTGGCTCCTCGGCTTTGGCACGCCCTTCCTAGTGACATCAGATCGGCCCCCTCCCTCCTGACATTTCGTAAGAAAGTCAAGACCTGGCTGTTCGAGCAGGCATTTGCAGACGAAACATAAGTGTTGAAGTAGATCTATAGAATGATGACGATGTGACGGGAAGTGATTGTAACAAGACACTGAGAATAGTATTTTTATACTTTTAATTGTTAATTGTTAGTTGTTTATATGGTTATTGCTTTAGTGTTTTGATTATGTTTTATCTGGAGGGCAGTAATTGCCTTATGTAAACCCCCTCAAGTCGCCTTCGGGCCGAGAGGGGCGGGATAAAAATGTAGTAAATAAATAATATTAATAAATAAATAAATAATAAATAAATACAACTCACTTCTGATGCAATAAAAATCATATCATATCATTATATCATTATAGTACATTATACTATTATATTATAATATATTATAATCAGATTAGAATTATTTTACTGTATTATTATTATTATTATTATTGATCTCCCCAGGCACTCACCTGTAGACCCTTCCGCGTGGTCTCGCACGTTGGGCTCCATTGAAACCGGCCCGGCGTGGCAAGGCACCCCGTCCGTGGAAATGACCCCGGGATCCACCACGGTCAGTCGTGCTGATGCCAGGCATGTTGGTCCTTTTGGGCAAGACCTGGAAGAGAGTGGAAGCCGCCTTATCCTGGGTCCTATCACAGATCCATTGAGCCTAGATGTGCCTAGTTTCCTGTAGGGTTTTAGATAGGCTTCCCTTCCTAACCCTAATAGGCACGAGGGGCCCCTTGCAAAGGGATATGGGCTCTACCCTTATACTGAGCGCAACCACTAGTCCATTTAGTTTAGTAGTGGCAGTTCTGACTGGCAGCCATTGATTCCTTTAGGGCTTTACGTAGGCTCACGTGGGAATTTCCCTAATATTGAGTTAGGCGACTGGTCCATTTAGCCTAGTATTGCCTAGTAAAGCCATATTGGATTTTCCTAATATTGAATTAAATAGTCCATTTTAGCCTAATATTGACAGCTCTGACTGGCAGACAAGGCTCCTTTTAGGATTTTAAGTAGGATCCCTCTTTGCAACCCTAACCAGGCCACCCTAGGGTACCCATAAGGCCACCCATAAGGCCACCCTAGGCCATGGCCTAGGGGCGCAAGCCGAGGGGGGGGGCGCAAGTTCACGGACCAAAAAAAAAGTTGAAACAAAACCGCAATGTGCGGCATGTAGATGACTCTCTCTCGGGGAGGGCGGGGGAGAGTGCTGCGAGGGGGTGGGGGAAGAGGGAATGGCACCCCCCCTCGCCATCACCCCGCCCCCTTGTTAAGGAAGGAGGGTGCGAGAAGGAAGTGGCGGAAGGAAGCCCCCGAGGCCACTGCCGGGGATGCGTGGCACCCAGGAACATGGCGGAGGAGGCAGAGGCGCTCGCGCCCTCCTGCCGCGCATGCCCTGCAGCGGCCCCGGGGGCGGGGCTTCACTCCACCTCATCCTCCTCGCACCCTCCTTCCTTGACTCAAGGAAGGAGGGCACGGCGAGGAGGAGGGAAGCCCCGGCAGCGGCCCCGGGGGCTTCCCTCCGCCACCTCCTTCTCGCGCCCTCCTTCCATGTTCCTGGGTGCCGGCTCCGAAAGGCCCAGGAGCCGGGAATGGGCCTGGGAGCGCCTCCCTGGGCTCCTGCCTGGCCCAGCTGCACAAGGGTGCCAAGCCGGGCCTGGACGAGGCCTTGCTGGCCCTCCGCACGCAGCACATCAAGGAGGCTGGTGGCATCGCCCGCCTCCGGGAGCACGGGGGGGGGGGGGACTGGCGCCGCTGCTGAGGGTCCTGGCCGGCACCCCCAGGCCCCGCCGCATCCTCGAGCTTACCCTCAGTATCCTGGGCAACTGCTGCACCAAAGGCGGGAGCTGGGCCCGTGTGCGCCAGCTGGGAGGCATCCCTCCCCTCGGTGAGAGAGGAAAGGCAGGCGGAAAGAAGGAATGTGTGTGGGGGGCGTGTGCGCAAGAGGTTGGTTTGGGGGCGTAATTCCAAAGTGTGGCCTAGGGCGCCAAAAAGGGTTAATCCGGGCCTGACCCTAACTGGAAAAATATCACCCACCTTAATGACGCGGTCCCGGAATACACTCTCATCCAGCTCCATGGCTACCTTGACAGAGTTCTTGTCCGCAAACTCAATGTAGGCATACCTGCAATAGGAGAGAAAGGGTGCATCCACACTGTTGATTTAATGCAGTTTGATGCCATTTTCAACTGCCATGGCTCCGTGCTATGGGATCCTGGGAGTTGTAGTTTGGTGAGGCACCAGCACTCTTGGTCAGAGCAGGCTGGTGACCTTGGCAAAACGACAACTCCCAGGATCCCATAGTATTGAGTCATAGCACTCAAAGTGATGTTAAACTGCATTCATGCTACAGTGTTGATGTTCATGCTCCCTTCCCAAAACCTGCCACTCCTTTTCCAAAGCCCCACTCCTGTCCATAGCCAGACACTCACCCTTTTGGATGGCCAGAGAACTTGTCGCAAAGGATGGTCACGCGGTTGATCTTCCCGCAGTTGTTGAAATGCGACTCCAGCTGTTCTGCGGTTCCTCCATAATCCACCTGCAAAGATCACGAGGAAGACCATGAAGGAGGCCATGAAGATAGCCACGAGAAAGACCACAAGAAGACCATGAGAAAACCACAAAGATGACCATGAGAAGACCATGAAGATAACTATAAGAAGACCAAGAAGATGACCATGAGAAGACCATGAAGAAGACCACAAGAAAATAATGAAAAAGACTATGAGAAGACCATGAAGAGGACCATGAAAAAACCATGAAGATGACCATGAGAAGACCATGAAGATGACTATGAGAATACCAATTTAAAAAACCATTAAAAGACGAGAAGACCATGAAGATGACTATACAAACACCAAGAAGATAACCATGAGAAGACCATGAAGAAGACCACAAAAATCATGAAAAAGACTATGAGAAGACCATGAAGAGTACCACAAGAAAGTCATGAAAAGACTATGAGAAGACCAAGAAGATGACCACGAGAAAACCATGAAGACCACAAAAAATCATGAAAAAGACTATGAGAAGACCATGAAGAGGACCATGAAAAAACCATGAAGAAGACCACAAGAAAATCATGAAAAAGACTATGAGAAGACCATGAAGAGAACCATGAAAAAATCATGAAGAAGACTACAAGAAAATCATGAAAAAGACTATGAGAAGACCATGAAGAGAACCATGAGAAAACCATGAAGAAGACCATGAAGAAGAACACAAGAAAATCATGAAAAGGACTATGAGAAGACCAAGAAGATGACCAAGAGAAGACCATGAAGAAGACCACAAGAAAATCATGAAGAAAAAAAAGAGAAGACCATGAAGAGGACCATGAAAAAACCATGAAGAAGACCACAAGAAAATCATGAAAAAGACTATGAGAAGACCATGAAGAGAACCATGAAAAAATCATGAAGAAGACTACAAGAAAATCATGAAAAAGAAGAGAAGACAAGAAAAACCATGAAAAATCATGAAGAAGACTACAAGAAAATCATGAAAAAGACTATGAGCAGACCAGGAAGAGAACCATGACACAATCATGAAGACGACTACCAGAAAATCATGAAAAAGACTATGAGAAGACCATGAAGAGAACCATGAAAAAATCATGAAGAAGACTACAAGAAAATCATGAAAAAGACTATGAGAAGACCATGAAGAGGACCATGAGAAGACCATGAAGAAGAACACAAGAAAATCATGAAAAAGAATATGAGAAGACCATGAAGAGGACCATGAGAAGACCATGAAGAAGAACACAAGAAAATCATGAAAAAGACTATGAGAAGACCATGAAGACCACAAGAAAATCATGAAAAAGAGAAGACCATGAAGAAGACCACAAGAAAATCATGAAAAAGACTATGAAGACCATGAAGAGGACCATGAAGAAGAACACAAGAAAATCATGAAAAAGAATATGAGAAGACCATGAAGATGAAGAAGACCACAAGAAAATCATGAAAATACAAGAAAATCATGAAAAAGAATATGAGAAGACCATGAAGAGGACCATGAGAAGACCATGAAGAAGAACACAAGAAAATCATGAAAAAGACTATGAGAAGACCATGAGAAGACCATGAAGAAGAACACAAGAAAATCATGAAAAAGACTATGAGAAGACCATGAAGAGGACCATGAAGAAGACCACAAGAAAATCATGAAAAAAGAATATGAGAAGACCATGAAGAGGACCATGAGAAGACCATGAAGAAGAACACAAGAAAATCATGAAAAAGAATATGAGAAGACCATGAAGAGGACCATGAAAAAACCATGAAGAGGACCATGAGAAGACCATGAAGAAGAACACAAGAAAATCAATTAAAAGACTATGAGAAGACCATGAAGAGGACCATGAGAAGACCATGAAGAAGAACACAAGAAAATCATGAAAAAGACTATGAGAAGACCATGAGAAGACCATGAAGAAGAACACAAGAAAATCATGAAAAAGACTATGAGAAGACCATGAAGAGGACTATGAAGAAGACCACAAGAAAATCATGAAAAAAGAATATGAGAAGACCATGAAGAGGACCATGAGAAGACCATGAAGAAGAACACAAGAAAATCATGAAAAAGACTATGAGAAGACCATGAAGAGGACCATGAAAAAACCATGAAGAGGACCATGAGAAGACCATGAAGAAGAACACAAGAAAATCATTTAAAAGACTATGAGAAGACCATGAAGAGGACCATGAGAAGACCATGAAGAAGAACACAAGAAAATCATGAAAAAGACTATGAGAAGACCATGAGAAGACCATGAAGAAGAACACAAGAAAATCATGAAAAAAGAATATGAGAAGACCATGAAGAGGACCATGAAGAAGACCACAAGAAAATCATGAAAAAAGAATATGAGAAGACCATGAAGAGGACCATGAAGACCAGAAGAAGAACACAAGAAAATCATGAAAAAGAATATGAGAAGACCATGAAGAGGACCATGAAAAAACCATGAAGAGGACCATGAGAAGACCATGAAGAAGAACACAAGAAAATCATGAAAAAGACTGAGAATACCATGAAGAGCACCATAATAGGTGATGAAAAAGAACACATGAAGACGATGAAAAAGACCATGAGAAGATTGTGAAGAAAACTATAAAGTAGACCACAAGAAGACCATGAAGTAGACCATGAAAATATCATGAAGAAGACTATGAAGTAGTCCACAATAAGACCGTTGAAAAGGACTGTGAAGATCACAAGAAGACCATGAGGAACCCTCGGCCATGCATCTCACTTACGTTCCCCACGTAGATGGAGCGCTGGTCAGCTTCCACCTTCTCCTCTGTCGTCCTGTGCAAAAGAAGACCTGCAACGAGGAGAGCACTCCAAAGTGAGAGGGGCATGTGTTTATGGGACCCACCTACTCAGAATGGTAACAAAGAAGACTGTAGAATGAATGCTATGGAATCCTGGGAGTCTTAGTTTTGTGAGGCCCCAGCAGTCGTGGGCAGAGAAGACTTAAGAGTTTGCGTACTACAACTCATGAAGCCATCACAGTTAAAAGTTGGGTCAAACTGCATTTATTCTACAGTGTAGATCAGGGGTCAGGAACCTTTTTGACTCAGAGAGCCATAAAAGCAAAATATTTGGAAATTTATTTCAGTGAGAGCCATAGAATATATATAATATATTTTAAGACTGAATTCAACTAAATGTGAGTCTATACGTACATACGATGAGAAAAGGATTCCCCCGGCAGAATGACGGGACACTTCAGACCTGGCTCTGCAAAAGGCACGCTCAGGACTCTGGGAAGGAAGAGAAGGCGGAAGGAAGGAAGGAGGAAAGAAAGAAAGAAAGAATGACAGAGGAAATAAAGGAGGGAGAGGAAGAAAGAAAAGAAGAACTGACTATGGAAAAGGAAGAAAACAAAAGCAGGAGAAAGACAAGGAGAAGAAAAGAAAGAAGGAAACGAGAAGGGAGGAAAGTAAAGGGTGGGGAAAAGAAAGGGAGTGAGGAAAAAGTAAAATAATGAAGGGAAAAGAAGGAAAGAAAGAAGGGGAGAGAGGGAAGTGAAAAGAAAAGAAGAAGGAAAGGGTGAAGGGGGAGAAAGGAAGGAAGGAAGATGGAGAATGAAGGAAAGAAGGAAGGGGAGAGGGAGGGAAAAGGAAGGAGAGAAGGAAAGAGTGAAGGGGAGAAAGGAAGGAAGGAAGAGGGAGAATGAAGGAAAGAAGGAAGGGGAGAGAGGGAGGGAAAAGGAAGGAGAGAAGGAAAGGGTGAAGGGGGAGAAAGGAAGGAAGGAAGAAGGAGAATGAAGGAAAGAAGGAAGGGGAGAGAGGGAGGGAAAAGGAAGGAGAGAAGGAAAGGGTGAAGGAGAGAAAGGAAGAAGGAGAATAGATTAAAGAAGGAAGGGGAGAGGGAGGGAAAAGGAAGGAGAGAAGGAAAGGGTGAAGGAGAGAAAGAAAAAAGGAAGAAGGAGAATAGATTAAAGAAGGAAGGGGAGAGGGAGGGAAAAGGTAGGAGAGAAGGAGAAGGAATGGGTGAAGGGGGAGAAAGGAAGGAAGAGGGAGAATGGAGGAAAGAAGGAAGGGAGAGAGGGAGGGAAAAGGAAGAAGGAAAGGGTGAAGGGGGAGAAAGGAAGGAAGAGGGCCACGAGCACAGCGGGGGATGAGGAAGAGGCGACGATGGCGGCGCGGAACTGCAGTCACAGCGCATTTGCATCACTCCTCCCCACTGCATGCTGGGAAACCGAGGCCCAGGCTGCTCTGGAGAGCCAGATGAAATCACGAAAAGAGCCACATCTGGCTCCCGAGCCATAGGTTCCCTACCCCTGGTGTAGACACACTCTATGACATTGTAGACCAGGGTTTGAATCCCCATTCAGACATGGAAGTCTACCTGGATCTGAACTCAGGAGGAGACTCTTGGCCTGCAGCTCCTGGAGCCATTCCTCCTGCTCCATCTCCCGAACCTTCGCCTTGATGGCTTCTAGCTCCTGAAAAATACCAATGAAATGAGAGCAAGTCTAGTGGTTAAAACATCAGACTAAGTCTATGGAGGTCCAGGGTTCGCATTCCCTCTACTCAGCCAAGGGGAACCAAGTCACACTCTCTCAGCCTCAGAGGAAGAACATGGTAAGCCTCATCTGCATCAGTTGACCTTAAGCAAGTCATACAGTCTCAAAGAAAGGGGGGGGGGATCTCAGACTGTTATGCCTTGTTGTACTCTGTTGTTTGGGTTTGGCCCCATGTAAGCTGCCTGAGTCCCAGTTGGGGGAGATGGTGGCGGGGCATAAATAAAGATTATTATTATTATTATTATTATTGTAGCTACCTGATTCAGGGTTATGCAATTGCTTCAAGCTATGGCTTCAGTCTGATCTAGGTTAATAATCCATCTTGAGGCACACTTTGAATATATTTTAATGGTTTTTAACAGGGATTTTTAAAATACTGATTATATTTAATCCAGTTTCAATGTTTGCATATTGGTATATTTTGAACTGTATGCTGATGCTTTTATGTTAAGCTGCTTTGAGTCTCCTGCGGGAGAAATAAAGTAGTGTAGTACCGTGTTTCCCCGAAAGTAAGACACCCCCGATTGTAAGACGATCGGGTGTCAGCGGGTCGGCTAATGTAAGTCGTACCCGTATGTAAGCCGTCGTCCATTCGAGCTCACGACGGGCGGGGGAAGACGGAGCAGGAGGCAGGGCAACGCGGCGTCACGGCAGAGGCTTCCCCCCGCCACCTGCTCCTTCTCCCCCCCCCTTCGTCCATTCGAGCTCACGAAGGGGGAAAGGAGCAGAAGCGGGTGAAGAGCGGCGTCGCGTCAGAGGCCTGGCCTCTGACGTGACGCCGCTTCGCGCCGCCTTCTGCTCCTTTCCCCCCCCTCTTCGTCCATTCGAGTGAACAAAGGGGGGGGGGAGAAGGAGCAGGAGGCGGGCCGAAGCCTCGGACGTGACGCCGCTGCCCGCCTCCTGCTCTTCTTCTTCCCTCCCTTCGTGAGCCCGAATGGACGAAGGGGGAGAAGGAGCAGGAGGCGGGGTGAAGTGGCGTCATGGCCGCTTCTCTTCCTTTCCCCCTCCCTTCGTGAGCTTGAATGGACGAAGGGGGAGAAGGAGCAGGAGGCGGGGCGGGCCTCTGACGTGACGCTGCCGCCTCGCTCTCTGCTCAAAGCTTCCCCCTCCCTTCCTTGGACGAAGAAAGGGAGGGGGAAGAGAGCAAGAGGCGCCTGTAGACGTTCCTGCGCGTGCGCCGCCGGCCGCGGCATGCGCAGAAAGCTGCGCCGCGGAGGTGTGCCGCAGCCGATGGGGCTGGTTGCGGCGGAGGCGTGACGGCGCGGCGGCGTGGCGTGGCAACGGGTACGTCTTAGTTTATATAAGACATACCCCAAAAGTAAGACGTAGGGGACTTTTGGGAAAAGAAAGTAAGACGCTGTCTTACTTTCGGGGAAACACGGGTAGTAATAATAATAATTATAAAGTGGTGTAATAATCAATAATCAATAACCAATAACCAATAACCAATAACCAATAACCAATAATTAATAATTGCAGTGTGGATAAGGCATGGGCCAACTTTAGCCCTTCGGGCGTTAGGAATTATGGAAATTGGTGTCCAAAACACTTGGAGAACCAAAGCTTGCCCACACCTGGTGTGGATTCACCTTAAGGCAACATTGCCCTGAAAGGTAGCGTAGATGCCAAATATAGACCACTCCTCACCGGATCCTCCTCCTTCTGCAGAAGATCCGTTGTCTCGGCTTCCAAGGGACTCAGTGTGGTCTGTTCTTCCAAATGCTTCTGCCAGGCTGAGATTTCGGCCACGTCCCACGGGGAATCTGCCGAAGCCAAAGGTGGAGGGTCGCGCCACCAGGATCCGGCTTCTGGAAAGTGGAGGCTAGGGAGGGAAATGGCGCAGGCCACGGTCAGACTGCAAAGCCCTACACCCGCGGTCGGGAACCTTTTTGATTCAGAGAGCCATGAAAGCAAAATATTTGGAAATGTATTTCAGTCAGAGCCATATAATATATATAATATATTTTAAGACTGAATTCAAATAAATGTGAGTCTATACGTAGATACGATGAGAAAAGGATTCCCCCTTTGGCAGAATGACGGGACACCTCAGACCTGGCTCTGCAAAAGGCACGCCCAGGACTCTGGGAAGGAAGAGAAGACGGAAAGAAGGAAGGGGGAAAGAAAGAAAGAAAGAAAGAAAGAAAGAGAGAGGAAATAAAGGAGGGAGGGGGAGAGGAAGAAAGAAAACTATGGAAAAGGAAGAAAAGAAAAGCAGGAGAGAGACAAGGAGGGGAAAAGAAAGAAGGAAATGGGAAAGGAGGAAAGGAAAGGGAGGGGAAAAGAAAAGAAAGGGAGTGAGGAAAAAGTAAAATAACGAAGGGAAAAGGAAGAAAAGAAAGAAGGGGGGAGAGAGAGAAGTGAAAAGAAAGGAAGGAGAAGGAAAGGAAGATTTGGGGAAAAAGAATAGAAGAGGAAGGAAGGAAGAGATAGGGAGGGAGAATGGAGGAAAGAAGGAAGGGGAGAGGGAGGGAAAAGGAAGGAGAGAAGGAAAGGGTGAAGGGGAGAAAGGAAGAAAGAGGGAGAATGGAGGAAAGAAGGAAGGGGAGAGGGAGGGAAAAGGGAGAGAAGGAAAGGGCGAAGGCGGAGATAGAAAGGAAGAGGGAGAATGGAGGAAAGAAGGAAGGGGAGAGGGAGGGAAAGGGAGAGAAGGAAAAGGCGAAGGCGGAGATAGAAAGGAAGAGGGAGAATGGAGGAAAGAAGGAAGGGGAGAGGGAGGGAAAAGGGAGAGAAGGAAAGGGCGAAGGATAGAAAGGAAGAGGGAGAATGGAGGAAAGAAGGAAGGGGAGAGGGGAGGGGAAAGGGAGAGAAGGAGAAGGAAAGGGTGAAGGGGGAGAAAGAAAGGAAGGAAGGAAGGAAGGAAGAGGGAGAATGGAGGAAAGAAGGAAGGGGAGAGGGAGGGAAAAGGGAGAGAAGGAAAGGGCGAAGGCGGAGATAGAAAGGAAGAGGGAGAATGGAGGAAAGAAGGAAGGGGAGAGGGAGGGGAAAGGGAGAGAAGGAGAAGGAAAGGGTGAAGGGGAGAAAGAAAGGAAGGAAGGAAGGAAGGAAGGAAGGAAGAGGGAGAATGGAGGAAAGAAGGAAGGGGAGAGGGAGGGAAAAGGGAAAGAAGGAGAAGGAAAGGGTGAAGGGGAAGAAAGAAAGAAAGAAAGAAAGAGAGGAAGGAAGAGGGAGACTGGAGGAAAGAAGGGGATAGAGGGAAGGAAAAGGAAGGAGAGAAGGAGAAGGAAGGAACAGGGAGAGCCAGATGCATCATGAAAAGAGCCACATCTGGCTCCCGAGCCATAGGTTCCTGACCCCTGCCCTACACCAAAACTTCAACCATCATTACCCAGGTCAAAAAAGAAGCACAATTGGTGGATCGTGCAAAAGGAATCTGCGAAGCCCACCTCTTCCAAGGTGAACGGAACCACCTAAACTGGGCTCTCCAGGCCAATGGAGACTTCACTACAGACATCAGAAGAGATGCAAGACCGAGAACAGGCCACGAGAGTCAAGACAAAGATCCACCCAGAGGAAAAGTGTTCTGGCCATACATCAAGGGGGCAACTGACCACAGAGGGAAACTGAGGGTGAAACACAACCTTCAAACTATCTCCAGACCCACCAAGAGAATCCAACCAATGCTACGTCCAGCAAAGGACAAGAGGGATCCTCAGACCACTACAGGAGTCTACTGTATGCCATGCAGCTGTGGACAAGTTTATATAGGGACCACATACATAACGTTGCTGTGATGGGGTTTTTTTTGGGTAGCACAACCATGTTCCAGCAGCATTCTCTCCTGATGTTTGGCCCGCATCTGTGGCTAATAGCATCTTTAGAAGTTCTGTTGGCAGTGAACCAAGTGAAGTGTATATATATACCTGTGGAATAATGTCCAGGGTGGGAGAAAGAACCCTTGTCTGTTTGAAGCAAGTACAAAGGTTGCAATTAGCAAGCTTAATTAGCATTTAGTAGCCATGAAGCTGCAAAGTCAATTAGTGAGGGTATCTGCATAGAGGTAGCCCGGAATCTGTCGCCTGGAGACACCCTCTTTGGAATAATGCCTGGGTGGGAGAAAGAACCCTTGTCTGTTTGAAGCAAGTGCAAAGGTTGCAATTAGCAAGCTTGAATAGCACTGAGTAGCCATGAAGCTGCAAAGTCAATCGGTGAGGACGTCTGCATAGAGGTAGCCTGGCCTCTGTTGCCTGGAGATACCCTCTGTGGAATAATGCCCGGGTGGGAGAAAGACCCCTTGTCTGTTTGAAGCAAGTGCAAATGTTGCAATTAGCAAGCTTGAATAGCACTGAGTAGCCATGAAGCTGCAAAGTCAATCAGTGAGGGCCAGGCATGTTTCCGGGGCTAAGGGGCTTCAGCCCCCCTCGAAATTCTCAGGGTGGTCCGCAAGAAGGCCTTACTGGTACATTATTTAAACTGTTAAGTTTAGTCATATCATGATCTGATCACCATGCTCATTATATCCCACATTAATGGGGTTATTGGGATAACAATACAAAAGATTTGCTAGGGTAGACCCTCTTCCACCCAGTCTCAGCCCCCCTGAACCAAACTCAGCCCCCCCCCCAATCAAAATCCTGGCTACGGCCCTGGTGAGGGCGTTTGCATAGAGGTAGCCTGGCCTCTGTTGCCTGGAGACACCCTCTGTGGAAGGAAAGAGAAGGAAGGATGAAAGGGTAGAAGTGAAGGGTGGAAGTAAAGAAGGGAAGGAGGAAGGAAGAAGAGAAGGAAGGAAAGAGAAGGAAGGAAAGACAAAAGGGAAGGAAGGAGAAAGTGGGGAGGAAAGAAAGAAGAATGAAAGGGTGGAAGGGAAGGATGGATGGAACAAAGGAAGGAGGGGCGGGGAGGAGGAAGGAAAGACAAAAAGGAGGGAAGAATGAAAAGGTGGAAATAAAGGGAGGGAGGGAGGAAGGAGAGAAGGAAGGAAGGAAAGAAAGGGTGGAAGGGAAGGAGGAAGGAAGGAGGGAAGGAAAGAGAGAAGGAAGGAAAGACAAAAAGGAGGGAGGAATGAAAAGGTGGAAATAAAGGGAGGGAGGGAGGAAGGAGAGAAGGAAGGAAGGAAAGAAAGGGTGGAAGGGAAGGAGGAAGGAAGGAGGGAAGGAAAGAGAGAAGGAAGGAAAGACAAAAAGGAGGGAGGAATGAAAAGGTGGAAATAAAGGGAGGGAGGGAGGGAGGAAGGAGAGAAGGAAGGAAGGAAAGAAAGGGTGGAAGGGAAGGAGGAAGGAAGGAGGGAAGGAAAGAGAGAAGGAAGGAAAGACAAAAAGGAGGGAGGAATGAAAAGGTGGAAGGAAAGGAGGAAGGAAGGAGGGAAGGAAGGAAAGAAAGGGTGGAAGGGAAGGAGGGAGAAAGAGGGACAGAAAGGAAGGGAGGAAGGGAAGGAAGGAGGAAGGAAAGGGGAAGGAAGGATGAAAGGGTGGAAGGGAAGGAGAAAGAAGAGGGAAAGGAGGAAGGAAAGAGAGAAGGAAGAACGAAAGGGAGGAAGTGAAGGATGGAAGGAGAAAGAGGGGTGGGAGGTAAGGAGGAAGGAAAGGGAGAAGGAAGACAAAAGGGAGGGAAGGAGGAAAGGGTGGAAGGAAAGAATAGATGGAAGTAAGCAAGAGAGGGAGGAAAGAGAAGGAAGGAAAGACAAAGGGGAAGAAAGGAAAGGGAAAGAGGGATGGAGGAAAGGAAGGAGGAAAGGGTGGAAGGGAAGGAGAAAGAGAGAGGGAGGGAGGAAAGGGGGAAGGAGAAAGAGGAAGGGAAGGAGGAAGGGAAGAGAGAAGGAAGGAAGGGTGAGAGAGAGGAGGGCCTGAGAAAAAAGCCCAAGGGGCCACATCCAGCCTCCAGGCCTGGGCTTGTCCATACCTGATCTAGGTAAGAGATATATATGCATGCATTTGTGTATATTGTGTGAGTGTGTGTGTGTGCATGTGACTTGTGCGAGCCTAACAGTTAGAGCCATTAATTGTCTCCAGCAGCAGCCACTTAACTCCATCACTTTAGAACTATTCCTACATGCAGTTACTCAGACAGGACTGCAACTTCATTGTCTTCACATGCGAGCATTTTGCAACCTTGGCGCAGAGCACGAAAGGGCTCATTGTGTTTGCCCGCATGGCAAAGGGTTGGACTAGATGCCCTTTGGGGTCCTCCCTGAGCCTTAGAATAGCCTGACCCCTGTATCCCCATCTGACAAAACAGTCATTTCCTAGGCCTTCCGGTGCAACTGGAAGTCTGTTATTTCAAGTGGTTTATTATTATCCTTTGAGGCTTGGAATACCCATGTAGACTCCTCCCGAAGTAGGAAAGCTTTGGGACTACAAATCCCAGAACTCTGGGAATTTATAAACCGGATAGAAGGTAGTGTTAGCCAGCTACGCATTCACCCTAGCATACCTATCTTATGCACCTACCTGCATAGGTGAGCCCTGCAAAGATGCAAGCAGGAGTAAAGAATGGCAGAACCAAGCATCCTCACATTGTTGTTATATTATTGTTATTATTATTATTATTATTACCTTGCCCCAAGTCCAAACATGACTGCTCAAGAGTCGACCTGCAAACTCCACCACTCCCAGGTAAAAAAAAAGGTAAGCTTGGAAGAAGCCACTGCTCCAGGTGAGGCACTTGATAAGTCAACAGCCAATCAGATGCTGAGTTAGGCAGGGCTACCTGGATAAGGGCGGGGCATAGAGACTCCTATAAGAGGGGAGCCTCAGGTGGGTCTCTAAGCTTGAATTAAAAGGCAGTCTAGTAGTCCTTGGAAGCTAGGAAAACCTAAAGAGGTAGCATTGAGCTTCAATAGCATTGAGTAGCCAGTAAGCTGCAAAGTCAACCAGTGAGGGTATCTGCACAGAGGTAGCCTGGCTGTTGTTGCCTGGAGGCATCCTCTGTTTGGGATCATGTGCCAAGGAAGGAAGGAAGGATGGAAGGGTGGATAGGAAGGATGGAAGTAAGGAAGGGAAGGAAGACCGAAGGAAGGAAGGAGGAAGGAAAGACAAAAGGGAAGGAAGGAGAAAGAGAGAGGGGGAGGAAAGAGGGAAGGAAGAATGAAAGGGTGGAAGGAAAGGATGGATGGAAGGAAAAAAAGAATGAAGGAAGTAGGGGAGGAGGAAGGAAAGAGAGAAGGAAGGAAAGACAAAAAGAAGGGAAGAATGAAAGAGTGGAAGGGAAGGAGGAATGAAGGAAAGACAAGGAGGAGGGAAGAATGAAAGGGTGGAAAGAAAGGAAGGAAGGGTGGAAGGGAAGGAGGGAGAAAGAGGGACAGAAAGGAAGGGAGGAAGTGAGGGAATGGGGAAGGAAAGGGGAAGGAAGGATGAATGGGTGGAAGAGAAAGAGAAAGAAGAGGGAAGGAAGAAGGAAAGACAAAAGGAAGGAAGGATGAAAGGGAGGAAGGGAAGGATGGAAGGAGAAAGGGGAAGGGAGGTAGGTAAGGAGGAAGGAAAGAGAAGGAAGGAGAGACAAAAGGGAGGGAAGGAGGAAAGGGTGGAAGGGAAGAATAGATGGAAGTAAGGAAGAGAGGGAGGGAAGAGAAGGAAAGACAAAGGGGAAGAAAGGAAGGGGAAAGAGGGATGGAGGGAAGGAAGGAGGAAAGAGTGGAAGGGAAGGAGAAAGAGGGAGGGAGGAAGAGAGGGAGGAAGGAAAGGGAGGATGCCTCCAGGCATCAACAGCCAGGCTACCTCTGTGCAGGCACCCCTACTGATATAGGATATGAGAGCACCTTGTTGTGGCTAACAGCGTGTGAGCTCCCACTGTTAGCCCCAGCTTCTGCCAACCTAGCAGTTTGAAAACATGCAAATTTACATAGATCAATAGGTGCTGCTCTATCGGTGCTCTATGCAGTCATGCTGGCCACATGACTTTGGAGGTGTCCACGGACAACGCCGGCTCTTCGGCTTAGAAATGGAGATGAGCACCACCCCCAGAGTCGGACACGACTAGATTCAATGTCAGGGGAAAGCATTACCTTTAAATTATTACTATTTATTAAAATATTATTAAAAATATTTGGTGGCGCAGCAGGTAAAACTGCTGAGCTGCTGAACTTGCTGACCAAAAGGTTGGTGGTTCAAATCCCGGGAGTGGGGCGAGCTCCTGCTGTTAGCCCAGCGTCTGCGAACTTAGCAGATGTGAGTAGAGCAATAGGTACCGCTCCAGCGGGAAGGTAACGGCACTCCATGAAGTCATGCTGGCCACATGACCTCAGAGGTGTCCACGGACAACGCCGGCTCTTCGGCTTAGAAATGGAGATGAGCACAAATCCCCAGAGTCAGACACGACAACTTAATATCAAGGGAAAACCTTTACCTTTACTAACAATACAATATAGCAATATAATAAGTAAATAAAATATAATTATAATTATGTCAATTATTTTATTATTATTACATACAGATAAAATATAATATATAATCTCTCGGAGCCCTTTCTAATAACTAATGTAGTGAAACAAGGTTGTGTTCTTGCACCAACCCTATTTACAATCTTCTTCAGCATGATGCTCCAAAGGGCTATGGCAGACCTCGAAGAAGAAGACGGCCTATATATACGCTATCGTACTGATGGGAGCTTGTTCAACTTAAGCCGCCTGAGGGCTCGCACTAAGACTCTCAACTATCTAGTCCGTGAGCTGCTTTTTGCTGACGATGCTGCCCTTGTCGCCCATTCAGAAGCAGCCCTGCAGCGCCTCACATCCTGCTTTGCAGCAGCTTGGGCTGGAAGTCAGCCTGAAGAAAATGGAAGTCCTCTACCAGCCCGCACCACAGGAAGAACACCATCATCCCCACATCAGCATAGGCAAATCTGTGCTTATTTCCGTTCAGCAGTTCACCTACCTGGGAAGCATCATCTCTTCAGATGCCACGATTGACAAAGAGAAAGATCACAGATTATCAAAGGCATAGAGTGCATTTGGAAGGCTTCACAAAAGAGTCTGGAGCAGCAAGCACCTGAGGCAAAGCACCAAAATCAGTGTGTACAGAGCTATCGTACTGTGTATTCTCCTCTATGGGTCTGAAACATGGGTCACCTCTCGCCAACACCTACGACTCCTCGAACGCTTTCATCAGCGCTGTCTTTGCACAATCCTAAATATACACTGGACCGACTATGGGTTGAATGTTGCTGTCCTTGAGCAAGCAGGGATCACCAGCGTTGAGGCCATGCTATTGAGAACACAGCTGCGCTGGGCAGGGCACGTCTCTAGGATGGAGGACCACCGCCTCCCAAAGATATTGCTCTATGGTGAACTCGCCACGGGTCAGCGCAAGAGAGGCGGCCCCAAAAAGAGATATAAGGACTCCCTGAAACAGCACCTCAGGCTGTGCTTTCTGCAACCGAACTTGCCTATCTCGGATTGGCTTTTTTAGTCATCAACGCGCTTGTAAAAAGAGTGGGATGAGTCCTTCCTGAATCTTTGTTTGCGAAGTAATACCGAGAGAGATTATATACAGATAAAATATAAAATATAATATAATAATGGTGATGATGCTAATAATAATAATAATATCCATTCCTGTTGCTCAAGGGAAAACCTTTACCTTTACTAACAATACAATATAGCAATATAATAAGTAAATAAAATATAATTATAATTATTAATGTCAATAATTATTTTATTATTTATTAAATACAGATAAAATATAATATAATAATGGTGATAATAATAATAATATCCATCCCTGTTGCATTGCATGGCAGAAGGAAGCCAACGAAACCAATCCAGTGATATTAAATTTTCTTTATTACACGGATACAGAGTTCAGAACAGACGTGACCTGAATTCATTATGTTTTACATCTTTTCACAGGTTCAAACATACAGTACATTTAGAGAAAGCAGGAGACATCGAGGGAAAAGAGGGGGGGACAGCATGCCGAAACAGAAATCAAATGAACCAACCCTCCTATATCACTTTTGTCAATTCTCTTGGGGGGGAAAGGCCCACAAACACCAGGGGAAACAGGGCGAAAGGGGGAGACGTAAAACTTCTTTTTTATTATTATTTTGTGTGAATTTCCTATTCTTCTCCTCTCTTTAAAAACCTCTTTGCACAAACACTCTGCCACCACGCATCCGCACTCGCACACCTGGGGACATTCTGCATCCCTTCCACCCTTTGGGTGCATCCACACTGTGGAATGAATGCGGTTTAGTGCCACTTTGACTTGCAGTTGGCACTCTTTGGCAGAGGAGACTTTCGGTGGCAGGGGCGGCACTAATTTTAATGGTGGAGACTTTTCCCCCTGTGCATGCCCAGGGCCTGTGCGCAGGCGGTAAGCCTGGTGAACACAGCACATTATTCCCCCCCCTCCGTGCATGACCAGAAGCTCCTGTGTGCAGGCGCAGAAGCCTGTAAACACAGCACTCCCTATTCGGCACGTGCCCTCACCCTCCGTGCATGCCCAGAAGCTCCTGTGTGCAGGCACAGAAGCCTGTAAACACAGCACTCCCTATTCGGCACGCGCCCTCACCCTCCGTGCATGACCAGAAGCTCCTGTGTGCAGGCGCAGAAGCCTGTAAACACAGCATTCCCTATTCGGCACGTGCCCTCACCCTCCGCGCATGCCCAGAAGCTCCTGTGCGCAGGCGCAGAAGCCTGTAAACACAGCACTCCCTATTCGGCACGCAGGGAGGTTTGCTACGGCGCGGTGTCGGAGCACACAAGGCCCAAAAGCGGAACATCGGCCGGACGCTGTCTGGCGGGCGAGGGAATGTGCCCTTTACCCAGATGGCGCCCCATGCAGCGATATCCTTTGCCTACCAGTAGGACCGCCCCTGTTTGGTGGCATTGCAAAGCGGTGCCAAACTGCATTCGTCCCACAGTCTAGATGCACCCCAAGCCGTCTCCAAATTCAAGTATTGCACAGCTCTGTGTGTGTGTGATGCGCCTCTCAAATACCCTGAGAGCATGGCAGTGCCATCCATTTATATATATATATTGGAGCAGTTTCCTTCTCTGGAGGCTTTTAAGCAGAGGCTGGATGACCATCTGTCGGGAGGGATCGGATTATGTCTTCCTAGCAGAAAGAGATTGGACTGGATGGCCTATAGAGGTCCCTTCGAATTCCAGGATTCTATTATTACTACTATTATTTTGGAAAGGATGGGAAGACCTGAGCATTGGCTGCCTGTGTTTACTTCCAACAGCACCGGTTTGTGGTCAGAGAAGACCCTGGGTAGTATTTCCACCTTAAGCGGTTGAGGGGGGAAAGGAATGGGACGCTTTGAAATGGGATGCCAGAGTTTCGCAAACTACAACTCCCAGGATCCCCATAGCATTGGGCCACCCAAGGATTTCATCTTTGGGAATATCGACCAAGTCCAAGGATAAGAGGCGGCTTGTTTCGATTTGCCAAGTTAAAACAACAACAAATAGTCAGTTGGTCATCTCTCCAATCTCCTTCCTTTGTATCATAATGGATGGCTCATATATATGTCTGTGTAAACACACACACACATATACATACATACAATGAATGCATTGTCGTGTGCATTTGAGCCTATTGTGCCCAAAGCTGGATCTACACCGACATATAATGCTGCTTGACTGCGTTGAATTGCATTGTATGGGTTTCCAATATTGACCACGTAATGCAGTCCCAAAGTGCATGATATGGCAGTGCAAATCCAGCCCCAAAAATGGAAGAGCATATAGACTATGGCTGGATCTACACTGCCCGGTAATGTAGTTTTAAACTGCCTTAGATGGCCAGTGTAGACCCACATAATGCAGTTCAATACAGTCCAACCGCCTTATATAAGTCTAAATTGACCATATATTGACCATATAGTAGTCTATATTGACCATATAATGCAGTCTATACTGACCATATAATGCAGTCTATACCGACCATATAATCCAGTTTATACCGATCATATAGTGCAGTCTATACAGACCATATAATCTAGTATATACCTACCATAAGATGCAGTCTATACTGACCATTTAATAGTCTATATTGACCATATAACAGTGTATACTGATCATATAATGCAGTCTATATTGACCATATAGTGCAGTGTATACCGACCATAAAGTGCAGTCTATACTGACCATATTATACAGTCTATACTGACCATATTATACAGTCTATACTGACCATATAATAGTCTATTTTGATGATATAATAGTGTATATTGACCATATAATGCAGTCTATATTGACCATATAGTGCAGTGTATACCGACCATAAAGTGCAGTCTATACTGACCATATAATGCAGCCTATACTGACCATATTATACAGTCTATACTGACCATATAATAGTCTATTTTGATGATATAATAGTGTATATTGACCATATAATGCAGTCTATATTGACCATATAGTGCAGTCTATACTGACCATATAATGCAGTCTTTATTGTCCATATATTGCAGTCTATATTGTCCATATATTGAAGTCTATACTGAGCATATAATCCAGTATATACTGACCATATAGTGCAGTCCATACTGACCATATAATCCAGTATATACCGACCATATTATACAGTCTATACTGACCATTTAATAGTCTATATTGACCATATAACAGTGTATACTGACCATATAATGCAGTCTACATTGACCATATAGTGCAGTATATACCGACCATAAAGTGCAATCTATACTGACCATATAATGCAGCCTATACTGACCATATTATACAGTCTATACCTACCATATAATAGTCTATATTGATGATATAATAGTGTATATTGACCATATAATGCAGTCTATACTGACCATATAATGCAGTCTATATTGTCCATATATTGCAGTCTATACCAACCATTTAATGCAGTCTATACTGACCATATAGTGCAGTCTATACCGACCATATAGTGCAGTCCATCCTGACCATATAATGCAGTTTGTATTGACCATATTATATTGGCCATATAATGCAGTCTATACTGACCATATAATGCAGTGTAGATCCATCCTAAAGGCCCAAAAGACCCCATGCTTATTGTATTCTCTCATAGGAGTTAAAGACCTTTTACCAAAGAGAGGAACAAAATAAATTAAACTTCCCAAAAATTCCCCAAAAGGAGCCTATGGATCCATCCCGTTTCCTAATTTTGACATCTCAGTTTTTTTACTATTTGGCACACACCTCGTCATCATTATCACAATTCATATTATAATAACAATTATTATTCTATTTTTCATCATTGTCATTTGTAGTAGTCCTTTTTTTTCCTTTTGGACCTTTGCAATGACTATGTACATTCACATTTGACGCATCGGTCTCCCTGCAGCCGCACTAATAATCCCCGCTTTGCCCCGTATATTGCACTCCCGTCCTCAACGCTTGCAAGAAATGCAAACGACTGATATCACTCCCCCCCGGAAACGCAGCTTATGCTTTCCTGCACGAACGCATTGTGGAAGACAAGAGAAAGGAAACCCAAGGTGCATCTACACTGTGGCATTAACACATGGGCAAACCCGGGCCTTCCAGGTGTTTTGGACTACAATTCCCACTATTCCTAACACCCTCAGGCCCCTTCCTTTCCGCCCTCAGTTGCTTAAGGTGGAAATACTACACAGGGTCTTCTCTGACCACGAACCGGTGCTGCTAAAATTAAAGGGGGGACATTGGGAAAGGAAAGCATGGAAAATAAATGATCCGTGCCATGCTTTACACCAGGCCTGGATCATCTTGGACCTGCCTCCAAGTGTTTTGGACTTCAACTCCCACCATTCACAACAGCCTCAGGTCCCTTCCTTTCCCCCCTCAGCCTCTTAAGGTGGAAAAACTACCCAGAGTCTTCTCTGACCACAGACCGGTGCTGCTTAAGCGGCTGAGGGGGAAAAGGAAAGGGACTGAGGCATGCCCGGATTACCAATAAGGCCAATGAGGCCATGGCCTAGGGGTGCAAGCCGGGGGGGGGGGGCAGATCACGGACCAAAAAACAAAAACAAAATTGGTCTGCGCCCCTCTTTCCCCCTTTTTCATGCCCCTCCTCACTCCTTCTCCCGGCAAAGTCTCTGCTCCGTCCCTCCGTCTCTCTCTCTTGCACTCTCTCTCTCTCTCTCTCTCTCTCTTGCTCTCTCTCCCGCTCTCTCTTGCTCTCTCTCTCGCTCTCTCTCTCGCTCTCTCTCTCTTTCTCTCTCTCTCTCTCTCCCGCTCTCTCTTGCTCTCTCTCTCACGCTCTCTCTCTCTCTCTCTCCTCTCTCTCTCTCTCTCCCACTCTCTCCCTCTCCCGCTCTCTCTCCCGCGCTCTCCCTCTCCTGCTCTCTCTCTCTCTCTCACGCTCTCTCTCCCGCTCTCTCACTCTCTCATGCTGTCTCTCTCTTCCGCTCTCTCACTCTCTCATGCTGTCTCTCTCTCACGCTCTCTCTCTCACTCTCTTTCTCTCTCTCTCCTCACGCCTCTCTCACGCACTCTCTCCCTGTCTCTCTCCCGCTCTCTCTCTCACTCTCTCTCCCGCTCTCTCTCACTCTCTCTCATGCTGTCTCTCACGCTCTTTCTCTCTCACTCTTTCTCTCTCCCCGCTCTCTCTCTCTCACGCTCTCTCTCTCTCACGCTCTCTCTCTCTTTCATGCGCGCCTTTGGAGCGAGTTTGCACCCGCCGCACTAACCCCAAGCCTCCTGACTCCCGAGGAGACCTTCAGAGCACAGTGGAGCTTTCCAGCCGGTGGGCATGGGGACCTTGGAGGTGGCGGGAGGTTGTCTTAAAGGGGGCGTAATTCCAAACTGTGGCCTAGGGCGCAAAATAGTGTTAATCCGGGCCTGGCCTGAGGCTCTTAGGAATGATGGGAGTTGCAGTCCAAAACACCTGGAGGGCTCCAGTTTGCCCGTGGCTGGTGTAGATGCACCCTCGAAAATGTGGGATTGATGGAAAGACACAAAAATGCCATGGGTATTTATTTATTTACAGGCTGCCGACGGAGACCTTAGCTGCGAACGACAGAACAGTTTTCTTTCCCTTTTGGAAGAAGTTGAAGTGAAAAAACTCTGCCTGGGATTTGGTAGTTTATGGGTTGCAGAGAGAGGTAGTGGTGCAAGAAAGACGAGCCCAGGCAAAATGTCCTAGTGAGTAGAGTCTGTATTTGGAGCCGAAGAGGAACCGGGAAAAGGTAGCGCACAGGTATTTCTGGAAGAACACACACACACACTCTCTCTCTTTCTCTTCCTGGAATATCGACACCCTCAAATGAATGCAGTTTGATACCATTTTAATTGCTGTGGCTCATTGTTATGGAATGCTGTGAGTTATGGTTTGTTGGCGCTCCAGCATTATTCACCAGAGAAGGCTCAAGACTATGTCAGATCCCATCATTCTGAGGCCTTGAGCCACGGCAGTTCAAGTGGCATCAAATCGCATTAATTTGACACGTCTGCACTGCTGAATTAATGCAGTTTGGCACCACTCAAACTGCCATGGCTCAATGCTACAGAATGATGGGAGTTGTAGTTTGGTGGAGCCCCAGCACTATTCGCCAGAGAGGTCTCAAGATTATATCTCAAACTACAACTCCTATTATATCAAACTACAACTCCCATTTTGTCAAACTACAACTCCCATCATGTCAAACTAAAACTCCCATGATTTCATTGCATTAAGCTACGGCAATTAGAATAGCATCAAACTGCATTTATTTAACACGTCTGCACTGCTGAATTAATGCAGTTTGGCACCACTCAAACTGCCATGGCTCAATGCTACAGAATGATGGGAGTTGTAGTTTGGTGGAGTCCCAGCACTATTTGCCAAAGAAGTCTCAAGATTATATCTCAAACTACAACTCCTATTATATCCAACTACAACTCCCATTTTGTCAAACTACAACTCCCATCATGTCAAACTAAAACTCCCATGATTTCATAGCATTCAGCCATGGCAATTCAAGTGGCATCAAACCGCATTAATTTAACACGTCTGCACTGCTGAATTAATGCAGTTTGGTACAACTTGAAATGCCATGGCTCAGTGCTACGGAATGTTGGGAGTTGGTGGAGCCCCAGCACTATTCACCAGAGAGGTCTCAAGACTACATCTCAAACTATAACCCCTATTATATCAAACTACAACTCCCATTTTGTCAAACTACAACTCCCATCATGTCAAATTACAACTCCCATGATTCCATAGCATTGAGCCACGGCAGGTAAAGTGGCGTCAAAATGGCACGAATTCAATAGTGACGCATCCGAGGTTGGGTGACCGGACAGTAGCCATTATACTTTCCTTTTTAATGCTCTTTGAAGGAAATAGAACTGGAAATATTTATGATCCATCCAGGGAGAGAGCTGAAGGAGTCATTTTCTGCCTCATCCATACACATACAAACTTGCGCACATACATACATACATACATACATACGAGTAGTGGATTTCTCTTTTGTTGGTGCCATATGGGTGATTTTTTTTTGCCTTTGCTTTTTTTTTTATTCTACGAAAACAAAACATGTCTTCTGATCCCCTTCTTTGCACATTTTTTTCCATCCTTCTTCGAAGGATAAATCCAGAACGCGGCAAAGGTCCAAGTGCATTAAAGAACCGCGAGGAGACGACAAATTTCGCCAGCAGCCATCGTCGGGAGAAAGTCCCCAATTGTTCTGCTCTTAACTTGGGTATATATTCCCTCAGTTTTTTTGCAAAAAAAAAAAAACAACCCTCAAAAGCATAAATATATTTATATATTTATATATAGATTTTAGAAAAACGACAACAACTACGACAACCATTCCCTCCCGAGTAAGGAGGAGAAAGAAGGAACCGACTGACCAAGCAACCGAACCGACGAACGAACAAAAAAAAGAAACTTTGGCAGTGGAAAAAAAGTTTGGATATTTTCTATTCTGGTTATTATTATTATTATTATTTGGATTTCCTTTGGAACAGAGGTGAATCTGGTATCTTCTTGGCTAACTAGCAAGGTAGTTTACAGGTAAGCTTCCTTCACTTGGTTTCGTCGGGTTCTCTTTTTTGGATTTTGTTTTTTCTTTTAAAGCCAAAGAGTTGGATGTTTTTTATGGTTTATTTTTTATTATTATTTTTTTTACAAAAAAGAAAAAAAATCTTGTTTTGTAACTGAAAAAAAAATCCCCTGCCTTCTTCTCTTTTTCTCCTTTCAGGGGAAAGCGTTTGCTTCTCTCCCCTTTTCTTTGTCTCGGACACATTTCCGGCAGAAAGGCGGACGGATGGAAGTCACCCGTTCGATTTTCGCGGCCTCCTTCCCCACCCCCTGAAGCCGGATGCGTGGCGTTAATACCTGCAGACAAATCCCTCGTCCAAAATAATAATAATCCAAACCAAATTATAAACTCTCCCAATCCATATCGGTCAAACGGATCGTCGACACCAACACCGACGTCATCTGCGAAGGTACTGAATTTGGAAAAAAATTAAAAACGAATGAACGGAGCAGATGGGTCTTTGCCGTCGCTCCGCTTTAAAGCCCAGGTTTGAGAAGTCATGAGGATTTCGTGTGAGAGATAGAGGTCGTTTCAGAGGTCAAATACGTGTCAGGTAGCTGAGGGTTTGCATTGAATGCAGTTTTGTGTCTTTCCTTTGTATTTTTTTTTCATTTGGAGACAACTGGTAGCAGCAGCAGCAACTGTTCTTGGTCAGTTTTCCGGCTTCCTTTCCCCGTCTTAGCGAGACGCTGTGTCCAGAGGGACCGGAGTGGCCGGAGTGCCAGAACGCGATGCAGCGGCCGAGCTGGAATCGCTGGGGCTTCCGGCTGCCGTGCTGGCAACATTAGCCCCTGCGGCTGCCATGTCCGGTTGAGCCGCAGCCGCTGCGGGAGTCCCACTCGGCTGGAGTCCTTGGAGCGTCTGGCCACAGACATGGTGGTGTTTCTCCCAATCTTTGTGCTGGCAGAAAGATCCGCAGTAGCGGGCGGTGTTGCATCCACTGCAGGTCTCGCTGGCCTTGCGCCCGCAGTTCCAACAGCTCTGCAGGGGAAGGCGAAAGCAGACAGAGTCAGGGGCCAAGTGAAAGATACCCGCGGAAAGCAGGGCTCAAAAGCCCGAAACCGTCTAGCTCTTCGACGGGGGCCGCTCCCTGTGGCGCTGTGGATCGGGGTCCAGGGTCGAGCTCAACCAATTCATAACATTTAAGGAGAACGGAACATGGAGGGGATGAAAGAGATACGTAAAGGGGTGGGCGGGAAGAAAGAAGCTTGGCCACCAAGCCTGGTGGGCGCCCCCCACTCCGAGCCATCGGTTACGGTTTCCAGCCGAGCACCAGGTTGGGAGAGGGAGTCACTACCTCACTGGAGTCCTCCTGCTGGTTGATGACGGTCAAGGCGTCCTCGGAGGCCTGACGCTTGGCTTCGGCCAAAGCTCGCTCCATCTTGGCCCGCTCCGTCGTGATCAGTTCGTGGGCCTTCCGCTCAGCATCAGAGACCGCCTTCTGGAGCTCGGACATGGCCTGGCGCTTCACTTCATTCACGGCTTCTTCTGAAAGGAAGAGCACAGAGCAAGGCGGAAATCATGGAGGGGGAGCTCAATAAGGACCGGGGTCAAGAAGAACATTGGAGTTCTCAAGGCAAGCTCGGAAACTGCATTGCAAATAACTCAGTACTTGCAATCCATAATATCGGATCTCTGCCAAGTGAGATCGGGAAGTTCTGTACCGTTAATGCTTGTACCATTAATAGTTGTATTGAAGAGGGACTCTCAGCTAGAGACTGACATTCCATCCTCTATGTCAGTGTTTCCCAACCAGTGTGCCGGGGCACACTAGTGTGCCATGAGCAATCATCAGGTGTACCGTGGGAAATTGGGACCTCCAATACCCTTTCTTCCCCCTCCTGCCGAACACTTTTTCTTCTCCACTTGGGCTCCCTTCTTCCCAGCCTCGCTCTGCTCGCTTGGCTCAGGAGGGGAGGGGGGAAGGGAGAAAGACGTGACCCACCTCACGTCTTACTCCCTCCCCCCTCTCCTGAACACGCTCACGCTGCCCCCTCAAATCAAAATGGCGGCAGAAGCGGCAGTGTAGAAGAAAAAGTAAGTGTTCAGCAGGAGGGGGAAGAAAGGGTGTGAAGGGGGAGGAAGAGGTCTCTGTCGAAAGCTGGCATGGGCAACCGTGGACTTTCCAGGTGTTTTGGACTCCAACTCCCACCATTCTTATCTGTTGCCAGGGAGTTCCCCATTCTGGCCAACAAAGCTATTTTGACATTGCTCCCGTTTATCTGTGTGAGATGAGCCACAGTGTTTTTCAACCGTTTTGAGCTGTTTTTTACATTTACAAAATCCTGGGGCAAATGACACAAAAATGACACTCTAACACAGTAATACATATAGTTAATATGTTTTTAAATGTATTTATACACTCAGTGTGAAACCTGGGCCTGTTTTGATGAACACAACATAGATATCCTGGCAGGAATGGCAGAAAGACACAAACTTCCCACACAGAACTCCCACAAACGAGAGAAAATAATATAAGAGTTTGGTGGGCGTTGACCTTGGGTTTCGGAGTTGTAGTTCACCTATATCCAGAGAGCACTGTGGACTCAAACAATGTTGGATCAGGACCAAACATGGCATGAATACTCAATATGCCCAAATATGAATGCATATGGAGTTCAGGGGAAATAGACCTTGACATTTGGGAGTTGTAGTTGCTGGGATTTATTGTTCCCCTACAAAGAGGATTCTGAACCCCACCAATGATAGAACTGGGCCAAACTTCCCACACAGAACCCCCAGGAGGCAAGAGGAGGTCTCTACTTGGGGAAAGGGAGGCGGGTCTTCCCAATGCATGGAGAGGGAGAGACCAAGTAGACAACGGGTGGGGAGGGGGGTGTTTGTAATGTTATGCCTTTATCGAGGTAGGTTTCTTAGGGTTTTTATACTTCAACACACTAGACTCCCCCCCCCCTGGAGGTTCCAATTTCCCACGGCACACCTGATGATCGCTCCCGGCACACTAGTGTGCCCCGGCACACTGGTTGGGAAACACTGCTCTAGCTTGACTGCGATAAAAACTAAAAACAGAGAGAGACTGACAACTGTTGAGCAAGAGCTTCATGTGTGTCTTTCTGCCATTCCTGCCAGGATATCTATGTTGTGTTCATCGCAACAGGCCCAGGTGTCACACTGAGTGTATAAATACATTTAAAAACATATTAACTATATGTCTTACTGTGTTAGAGTGTCATTTTGTGTCATTTTGGTTGGTGGTGTGCCCCAGGATTTTGTAAATGTAAAAAATGTGCCGCGGCTCAAAAAAGGTTGAAAAACACTGCTCTATGCTTATGCATTTTAATTATCCTGTAACCCCCCTTGAGCCACAAGGAGAGATGATTAAGAAATAAAATAATAATAATAATACTTAAAGGTACAGGGCCCCCATCTTGGGTTGTTTTTTTTTACAGTAATCTCTGCTAGGTGATATCAGGGAGTCCAATATCTTTAATATTAGTACTATTAATACTTGTGTCATTAATAGTTTTATGGAAGAGTGAATTTCAGTCAGTGACTGACATTCTATCTTCTACTTAAAGGTACAGGAGCCCTGTCTAGGATGGCCTTTTTGACAGTAACTATTCAATCTCTGGCAGGTGAAATGGGACTTTCGTACCGTTAATAATTGTATTGAAGAGTGAATTTCGGCCGGTGACCGATATTCCATTTTCTACTTAAGGGTACAGGGTCTCCATCTTGGGTTGCTTTTTTGATAGTAACTATTCAATTTAACAGTAACTACTTGATATCTGTCAAAATCAGGGCCTCCTGTACCTTTAATAGAATCTATATATATAAAATTGCTCAGTCTGTTTAATGTCGTATATAGACAAAGAAACTATGGCTCCCACAACCACCAAACTTGACAACCGACTGGACCATTACACTAGGTACAGACAACGCCAAAAACACCGGACCTACATACCTCCCAACACCCCAAAAAAGATCCCCAAAAAATTGCCAACGGAACTCCCACCCCGGCCACTTCGCTGCCAGCGCAAACGTTTAGAACGTTCACACATGGAAGCCAGAGCGCCTCCTCCGCCTCCTCCTTTGATCAGGAAGAGCGGCGAGGGGGGGGCCTGGAAAGAGGAGGGGACACCCCTCCCCTCCTCCCCAGCCCCTCCCACCTCCTTCCGCGCCCCCTGCTGCCGCCCGGTAAGGAAGAGGGCGGGGGGCCTTGGAAGGAGGAGGGGACCCGCCTCCCATCCCCCAAGCCCCACCCACCACCTCCCGCACCCCCCACTGTCCCGGTCAGGAAGAGCGGCGGGGGGCGTGGAAAGAGGAGGGGACCCGCCTCCCCCCCCCCCCAGCCCCTCCCACCTCCTCCTGCGCCCCCTGCCGCCTCCTGGTAAGGAAGAGCGGCGGGGGGGGGGCGTGGCAGGAGGAGGGGACACCCCTCTTCTCCTCCCCAGCCCCTCCCACCTCCTCCCACGTCCCCATCCAAAGGCCGGGGCTAACTTGGGCCTTTCAGGGGTTTTTGGACTTCAACTCCAAGTTTGCCAGGCCCAAGTTTGCCCAGGCCTTGAAAGGGGCCTGGGCTGAGTTGAAGTGAAATCCAAAACACCCAGAAAGGACCAAGTTCTGGACTGCACAGGCCTTTGAAGCCCCAGGGGCCTGAGGCTGTGAGGCCCAAGTTTGCCCAGTGGGCGTTGTAGTCCAAAACCCCCAGAAAGGCCAAAGTTCTGGACTTCAACTGCCACACCCCCTCAAAGCCCCAGTTCCTTCCAAAGGCCTGGGCTAAACTTGGGCCTATCAGGAGTTTTAGACTTCAACTCCCACAATTCCTCACAGCCCCAGTTCCCTTCCAAAGGCCTGGGCAAACTTGGGCCTTTCAGGGTTTTGGACTTCAACTCCCACACCTCACAGCCCCAGTTCCCTGCCAACGGCCGGGGCAAACTGGGGCCTATCAGGGGTTTTAGACTTCAACTCCCACAATTCCTCACAGCCCCAGTTCCCTTCCAAAGGCCTGGGCAAACTTGGGCCTTTCAGGGGTTTTGGACTTCAACTCCCACAATTCCTCACAGCCCCAGTTCCTTCCAAAGGCCTGGGCAAACTTGGGCCTTTCAGGGGTTTTAGACTTCAACTCCCAGGCAAGTTCCTCACAGCCCAGTTCCCTTCCAAAGGCCTGGGCAAAACTTGGGCCTTTCAGGGGTTTTAGACTTCAACTCCCACAATTCCTCACAGCCCCAGTTCCCTTCCAAAGGCCTGGGCAAACTTGGGCCTTTCAGGGGTTTTGGACTTCAACTCCCACAATTCCTCACAGCCCCAGTTCCCTTCCAAAGGCCTGGGCAAACTTGGGCCTTTCAGGGGTTTGGACTTCAACTCCCACAATTCCTCACAGCCCCAGTTCCCTTCCAAAGGCCTGGGCAAACTTGGGCCTTTCAGGGCTTTTGGACTTGAACTCCCACAATTCCTCACAGCCCCAGTTCCCTTCCAAAGGCCTGGGCAAACTTGGGCCTTTCAGGGGTTTTGGACTTCAACTCCCACAGGCCCACAGCCCCAGTTCCTTCCAAAGGCCTGGGCAAACTTGAGCCTTTCCCCTGAAAGGCCAAAGTTTGGACTTCAACTCCCACAATTCCTCACAGCCCCAGTTCCCTTCCAAAGGCCTGGGCAAACTTGGGCCTTTCAGGGTTTTGGACAGCAACGCGTGGCCTCACAGCCCCAGTATCCTAAAAGGCCATGGGCAAAGTGAATTTCAGGGTTTTGGATATTCCATCTTCTACAAAGGTACAGGGCTCCCTTGTTCCCTTTTTGAAGGCCTGGGCAATTTTGGGCCTTTACTTGGGTTTTAAGTCAAAATCAGGGCCATCTGTGGCCGGGTAATAGAATGTACTAATAAGTTTCATGGAAGAATTTCAGCCAGTGACCGATATTCCATCTTCTACTTAAAGGTACAGGGTCTCCGTCTTGGGTTGCTTTTTTGATAGTAACTATTCAATTTGACTGTAACTACTTGATATCTGTCAAAATCAGAGCCTTCTGTACCTTTAATAGAATGTACTGATAAGAGTTTCATGGAAGAGTGAATTTCAGCCAGTGGCCAATATTCCATCTTCTACTTAAAGGTACAGAAGCACCATCTTGGATTGTCAGTTGAGGACTATTCATGACTTGAGACAAAGGAATGCCATTAAGCTTTGCACATTAAGTATCAGCCACAGAGGTGCAAATACAGAGACAAAACATATATTCCTGTTTGAAACAATCCAAAGGACTGTTTTCAGGTGACAGTGAAATTGGAGGATGATTCTTTTTCATCTATGTGAATGCGACAGCTCCCCCTGATGGCCAGAAGCTGGAATGTTAAATTGCCTCTGTGTCTGTCTATATATGTTGTGTGTCTATGGCAGTGTTTCCCAACCTTTTTTGAGCCGTGGCACATTTACAAAATTCTGGGGCACACGACCAACCAAAATGATACAAAACGACACTCTAACACAGTAATACATATAGTTAATATGTTTTTAAATGTATTTATACACTCAGTGTGAAACCTGGGCCTGTTTCGATGAACACAACATAGATATCCTGGCAGGAATGGCAAAAAGACACAAACTTCCCACACAGAACTCCCATAACCAAGAGAAAATGCTATAAGAGTTTGGTGGGCATTGACTTTGAGTTTTGGAGTTGTAGTTCACCTATATCCAGAGAGCACTGTGGACTCAATGTTGGATCATGACCAAACTTGGCATGAATACTCAATATGTCCAAATGTGAACAAAGATGGTGTTTGGGAAAAATAGACCTTGACATTTGGGAGTTACAGTTTCTGAGATTTATAGTTAACACACAATCAAAGAGCATTCTGAACTCCACCAATGATGGAATGGAATCAAACTTCCCACACAAAACTCCCATAACCAAGAGAAAATACTATAAGAGTTTGTTGGGCATTGACCTTGAATTTTGGAGTTGTAGTTCACCTACACCCAGAGAGCACTGTGGACTGAAATAATGATGGATCTGGACCACACTTGAAATGAATACTCAATATGCCCAAATATGAACGTAGATGGAGTTCAGGGGAAATAGACCTTGCCATTTGGGAGTTGTATTTGCTGGGATTTATAGTTCCCCTACAATCAAAGAGCATTCTGAACCCCACCAAATGATAGAACTGGGCCAAACTTCCCACACAGAACCCCCAGGTGGCTCCCTTCCTGAATGGCTCTCTCCCTCTTCCACACCAGAAGGGAACGCACTTACTCGGTCCGCAATTGCCTGCCTTCTTTCCTTTTTTCCTGCGGTTCGAAAGAAGAAGCTGGTGGGCCTGCCTCGGACTGCGCTCCTCACTTCCGCTTCCATTCCCTGCCCTCCCTCAATTGGAGGCTGGCTGGGGAAACAGCCGGAGGCGGCGCCCCGGCCCTTCTTCCTCCTCCCCCCCCCCCAGCAACAGCAGCAGGAGTTCGGCAGGAGGGGGAAGAACGGGCGGAAGAGAGGTTTTCCCGTGGCACACCAGGTGATTGCTCACGGCACACTAATGTGCCGCGGAACAGCGGTTGGGAAACACTGGTCTATGGCATTGAATGTTTGCCTGTATATGCACATTGTAATCTGCCCTGAGTCCCCTGTGGGGTGAGAAGGGCGGAATAGAAATGATGTAAATAAATAAATAATAAAATATGTTGGCAACATTTAGTGTGCTTGCTTGGAGTTGGATGCAGAGGATAGCAGAGCACAAGGTGAGCTCTGGCTGCATGCACATTTCACCTGGCAGCCCTATTCCGCAATAACCAAAAAAAGTGGCTTTTGATAGATAGATAGAGTGATAGATTTATTTATTTATTTATTTACATCATTTATATTCTGCCCTTCTCACCCCGCAGGGGACTCAGGGCGGATTACAATGTACACATTACATTTAGACACACAAACACACAAGACAGAGGCAATTTAACATCTGGCCACCAGGGGGAGCTGTGGCAATGACAACATTCACACTTGCCTCAATTTATTTGTTTGTTTGTTTGTTTGTTTATTTCATTTCTATTCGCCTTCCTTACCCCGCAGGGGACTCAGGGCGGATTACAATGTACACATTACATTTAGACACACAAACACACAAGACAGACAGAAGCAATTTAACAGCTGGCCATCAGGGGGAGCTGTCGCAGTCCTTCACTCCTCAGCATGTTTCCTGGAGATCTTTTTTATGGCCTCGTAAATCAGTTAAATTAAGCCTCCCCACTAAGTGGTAGGTCTTTTCAGCCTTGAAAGACGGCGTTTAAGAGGTGACTTGATCGAAGTGTATAAAATCATGCATGGGATAGAAAAGGTGAATAAAGAAAAAATATTTTCTCTGTCACCCAACACTAGGACCAGAGGGCACTCCCTGAAGCTCCAAGGTAGGAAAGTTAGGACTAATAAAGGGAAATATTTCTTCACCCAGAGGGTCATTGGGTCATGGAACTCACTTCCAGAGGAGGTTGTGACAGCTGTCAGCCTGGACAGCTTCAAGGCAGGATTAGACAGATTCATGGATACCAAGGGAATCAGTAGCTACTGAAATGGACATCCAAGTGCCACCTCTGTGTTGATGGAGGCAGGCAGGATTTTCCCCGGGTACTGGTTGTGGGGGGTCGGGAGCAGGTGAGGGTTTTGCCCTCCTTTCTGCTAGAGATCCCCGTGTACAACTAGTGGGCCACTGTGGGCCACAGAATGCTGGACTAGATGGGCTGAGGCCCGATTCAGCATGGCTCTTCTTATGTTCTAAGTGGTACCTTAATTTCCTACTTGGCAGATGCAATTGTCTTTCGGGTTGCAAAGGTCGACAACAGGCTACGCAATAGGTCGAGAGCCCACCTCGACCCAGGCAGGCATCGAACTCATGACCTTCTGGTCAGTAGAGATCTTATACAGCTGGCATCCAGCCAGCTGCGCCACATTCCCGATGCCATCTTGGAACAATTGTAACCACTAAAAACATTGGTAATCCTGCCCCAGTCTATGAATCCTGCAACTAGCTTGTCTCCCCTTTGCCCCCAAAATACTCCCTTCCCAATAAACTCACCAGCTTTCCGCCAGATTTCCTCAGGCATGTAGCCAGACAAGGGCCTGGAAGTGAATTCGCGATGAGCTTCTGACCAAAGGAGAAGATAGGAGGGGAAAAAATAAAAAATAAAAATTCAATGCCCCGTCTGATTTTAAACAAGGCCCCCAAATCTCTTTCCACAAGCATTGAAAGAAAGAAAAAAGAACTGGTGCAAATACTAAAGATAAATGTCCCCCATTCTGGTTGGAATATATACCCCATCCTCCCCAACCACACAGCGGGACATCCAATGCGCCACATTGTGGAAAGCTGGCTAAAGAGAAACCCATGCCTACAAATGTGCAGCCCAACAGATATTGACAACCTGCCATCAAAAGAATGCCAATATCTATCATCAAAAGGGTGCCAATATCTGTCATCAATAGGATGCCAAAGTATGTCAACTAAAGGAGGCTAAGATCTGTCTTCAAGAGTAGAATGCCACTGTCTATTATCCATTGGATGCCAATGTCTATCATCAGTAGGATAATGATATATGTCACCAATAGAATACCAATGATCTATCATCAATAGGAGGCCAATATCTGTCATCAATAGGAGGCCAATATCTGTCACCAGCAGTAGAATTATCCATAGGATGCCAATGTCTATCATCAGTAGGATAACATATGTCATCAATAGAATACCAATATGTATTATCAATAGGATGCCAATGTTGGTCATCAATGGGAGGCCAATATCTGTCATCAATGGTAGGATGCTATATATATCATCCATAACATGTCAATGCCTTGTCATCAATAGGCTGCCAATGTCTATCATCAATACGATGCCAATGTCTATCATCAAAGGATGCTATGTTGACTGAGCGATCCTGGAAGACCACGGAGGCCGCCATATTGTATCTGCGCACCCCAAATGCTCCCCCCATGGATACCTATAGGAGGGGCCTCTGTGTTGGCCGTGCTGTTGTGGGAGCGGCTGGCAGGGCTGCCCCCCTTCTTCATGTCCTCGGCATCGCTGTAGCGGCGGATCCAATGGTTGAGCTCCTCCCGGTCCGCCTCCTGGCAGCGGCGCAGCACCGTCAGTGAGCGGCGGGTCTTCTCCACCATGTCCATGATGCAGTTCAGCAGCTGCTGGGCAGAAGTTACACGTCAGGGCTGAGTCAGCAGCTGCGTATCCCTACAAACCTAATACTCTGATTTTGCAAACTAAGTGGAACAGAGGGATCATAACAGTTCTGCAATGGTACATCATTAGAGTATCATCAATAGGTTGTCAATATCTGTCACCAATAGAGTGCCAACGTCTATAATCAATAGTGTGCCAACATCTGTCATTAATAGAATGCTAATGTATACTATCAATAGGCCAATGTTTGTTATCAACTGGAGGCCAATATCTGTTATCAATAGGATGCCAATGTATGTCATTAATAGGAGGCCAATATACAATCAATAGGCCAATGTATGTCATAAACAGGAGGCCAATATCTCTCATCAATAGGAGGCCAATGTATGCCATCAATAGGATACTAATGTATATCATCAATAAGGATACCAATAGGTGTCATCAATAGGATGCCAGTGTATACCACCAATAGGAGGTCAATGTTTGTTATCAACAATATCTGTCACCAAAAGGATGTGAATGTATACCATCAATAGGCCAGTGTTTGTTATCAATAGGAGGCCAATATCTGTCACCAATAGTATGTCAATATATGTTATTAACAGGAGGCCAATATCTGTCACCAATAAGGATCCAAATACCTGTCATCCATAGGATGTTAATGTATGTCATTAATAGGAGGCCAACGTATGCCATCAATAGGATGCTAGTGTCTATCATCAATAAGAATACCAATAGGTGCCATCAATAGGATGCCAATGTATACCACCAATAGGAGGTCAATGTTTGTTATCAACAGGAAGCCAATATTTGTCACCAAAAGGATGTGTATGTATACCATCAATAGGACAGTGTTTGTTATCAATAGGAGACCAATATCTGTCGCCAATATGATGTCAATATATGTCATTAACAGGAGGCCAATATCTGTCACCAATAAAGATATAAATACCTGTCATCCATAGGATGCCAATGTATGCCGTTAATAGGAGGTCAATGTTTGTTATCAACTGGAGGCCAATATCTGTTATCAATAGAATGCCAATGTATGTCATTAATAGGAGGCCAATGTATACAATCAATAGGCCAATGTGTGCTATAAACAGGAGGCCAATATCTGACATCAATAGGAGGCCAATGTATGCAATCAATAGGATGCTAGTATCTATCATCAATAAGGATACCAATAGGTGTCATCAACAGGATGCCAATGTATACCACCAATAGGAGGTCAATGTTATCAACAGGAAGCCAATATCTGTCACCAAAAGGATGTGAATAGGCCGATCAATAGGCCAATGTTTGTTATCAATAGGAGGCCAATATCTGTCACCAATAGGATGTCAATATATGTCATTAATAGGAGGCCAATATCTGTCACCAATAAGGATCCCAATACCTGTCATCCATAGGATGCCAATGTATACCATCAATAGGCCAATGTTTGTTATCAACTGGAGGCCAATATCTGTTATCAATGGGATGCCAATGTATGTCATTAATAGGAGGCCATGGTATACAATCAATAGGCCAATGTCCGCCATAAACAGGAGGCCAATATCTGTCATCAATAGGAGGCCAATGTATGCCATCAGTAGGATGCTAGTGTCTATCAGCAATAAGGATACCAATTGGTGTCATCAACAGGATGCCAATGTATACCACCAATAGGAGGTCAATGTTATCAACAGGAAGCCAATATCTGTCACCAAAAGGATGTGAATGTATACCTTCAATAGGCCAGTGTTTGTTATCAATAGGAGGCCAATATCAGTCACCAATAGGATGTCAATATATATCATTAACAGGAGGTCAATATCTGTCATCCATAGGATGCCAATGTATGCCATTAATAGGAGGTCAATGTTTGTTATCAACAGGCCAATATCTGTCATCAATAGGATGTGAATGTATATCAATCAATAAGCTAATGTCCATTATCAACAGGAAGCCAATATCTGTCATCAATAGGATGTCAATGTTTACCATCAATAGACCAATGTCTGCTATCAACAGGAAAACAATGTCTCTGATTAATAGGATGCCAGCCGCTGTCTTAGTGGAGACCCCTTGACTTACTATCTGGCAACCCTATTGATGATAGATGTTGGCACTCTATTGGTGACAGATATTGACAACCTATTGACGATACTCTAATGATGTACCATTGCAGAACTGTTATGCTCCCTCTGCTCCGAACCCTAGTTGGCAGTGGTCTTAGGACTCCTCTGTTTACACCATGTCTTCCAGATTTTGCCCCAGGAGCGGAGACACTGTCCTGCCCCACACACATTTCGGGCAACAGGATTTGGTACATACGTTGTTCAGATGCTTCCATTCTTCGGCCCATTCCCTGTCCGTTAGCCGGTGATCAATGACTTCTTCTTGCCGGGTGCTGTGAACAGCTGTGGGAGAAGAGAATGACGCCCATGAGGGATGCAGCTAACCCCCGACAGGCACCCAGTGAGTATGGGATGGGGAAGCCATGGCTCGCCCGGTCTTGCCACTCACCCACTTGGCGGTGGCGCTCCCGCATCTCCCGGGGGTCCGGGTGCCGGTAGGCGTCGCGGTAGTGGTGGGCGATGGCCATGTCCTCCAGGCGGTAGTGCTGGGGAGGAGGCGGGGTGGGGTGGGGGATCCCGTTGGGCTGGGGGCCCAGGCCGTTGCTGGGGCTGTAGCGCTGGGCGGGGCTCATGGTGCAGGGCCGCTTGCTGAGGGGCTCCGGGTGCAGGGGGTCCCGCTCCAAGCCATTCTCTTTGGTCCTTCTCCGGGAGAGAAAGGCAGCCGTGTCAACACCCTTTGGCAAAGCCTCAACTCATTGGCCCCTATGGGAGCCTCTCTTTCGTACCCCCATCATGCCCCTCAGAGCCCGTACCTGTCCGGCGTCCTCCTTTTGCCCCCTTCATTGACCTCCAGCAGCAATTCGGAGGAGTCGATGGGGGAAGAGGCATTGGCATCCAGGAGGAGTTGCTCATGCTGCGCCAAGTACTGGGCGGGCGTCTGCTTGGCCATGCGAGCGCAATGGAGGAGCTCACGCTGCAGCAAGGGCAGGTTGGCCTGAGAAGCAGAGGAGGAGGAGGAAGAGGAGGATGATTGGGGGAAGAGGGAAGAAAGAAGAGAAGAAGAAAGGGAACAAAATGAGAGGAAGAGGAAGAGAAGAGGGGAAGAGGGAAGAAAGAAGAGAAGAAGGGGAAAGAGGAAGAACAGGAGGAGAAAGAGAAAGAGAAAGAAGAGAAGGAGAGGGAACAGAGGAAGGAAGAAGAGAAGAAGGGGAAAGAAGAATGGGAGGAAAAAGAGAAGGAAGAGGAGAGGTGGAAGAGAGGAATGAAGAAGAGAAGAAGGAGGGGAAGAGGAAGAGTGGGGGGAAGAGAACGGAGGAAGAGGATTAGAAAGAGGGGATGAAAAGAAGGAGGGAAAGAAGGAAGAAAGAAGAGAAGAAGAAGGGGAAGAGGAAGAATGGGAGGAAGAGAAAGAGAAGGAGGAAGAGGAAAAGGGAGATGAGTATGAGTAGGAGGATAGGGGAGAAGAAGGAAGGATGAAAAGAAGAAGCAGAAAAGAAAAGAACAGGAAAAAGAGAAAGAGGAAGAGGAGAATGAAAATAATGAGGAAGAGGAGAGGGGAAGAGAGGACAGAAGAGATGAAGAAGTACAAAAAAGAGGCAGAACGGGAGGAAGAAAAGAAGAGAAAAAAGGAGAAAGAGAAGAGGGAGGGGGACAGGAAGAATAGGAGGAAACGGACGAGAGAGGAAGGAAAGGAGGAACAGAAGAAGGGGAGGATGAGGAAGAGAAAGAAAGGAGGAAAAAGAGAAGAGGGAGAGGAACAAGAAGAGTCGAAAGAGAAGGAAGAGGAGGAGGAGGGGAGGTAGTGGAAGAGAAGAGATGGAGGAAGAGTAGGAAGAGGAAAACAGGAAGAACAGATGGAGGGTGAAGAGTAGAAGGGGGAGAAAGAGGAAGAGGAAAAAGAGGTGAAAGAGGAAGTGGAGGAAGAGTGGGAGAGGGAAGAAGGGAAAAAAAGAGAAACTTATGTGCACAGATAGGATGCCAACTGAGGCTTGAACAACACGACTGGATCCACCACTACCATGATGCCAAGGACATGATTTCCATTTGGGATACATTCTGGGTTTTAGTCCAAACTTTAAGCCTCTGAAGCTATTTTGGGGGTGAGGTTAAACTTTTTGTCTGTCGGAGCAGCTTGGCAATGCACCCCATGACCTAGAATCGTGGCAGGAAGGCTGTCCTCCAGAAGTTTCCCAAAAGAGGCTGGACAGCTCCCTCATTGCTCTGCCAAAGAGCCAAGTCTTCAGTGCGACAGTGAAGCATCTCAGTTTGCGCATGGCTCGGATGTCAGGTGGCAGAGAGTTCCAGTTTTGGGGCGGAGGCTCTGAAAACTCTCCACCTAGTGACCTCCAGGCAGATTTCTCGACAGCCCGGTATATGGAGGAGATTCTTTTGGGAAGATCGAGGTGACCACTGGGGTTGATAGGGGGAGAGGCGGTCCCTAAGGTACGTCGGCCCCTGGCCATATAAGGCCTTAAAGGTCAATACCAGCACCTTGTAGGAGATCCGGAATTTGATTGGTAGCCAATGCAGCTGACACAGGATAGGTGTTGTATGACATCCCACAGGGTTTCCCGTAAGGAGCCTGGGAGCTGCATTTTGTACCATGCGAAGTTTCCGAGTCACTGACAATGGAAGGCCAACGTAAAGCGTTACAGTAGTCCAGTCTCGAGGTGACCGTGGCATGGGTCACTGTGGCTAAAGCCTCCCCGGAAAGATAGGGTGCCAGCCGCCTAGCCTGGCGAAGATGGAAAAACACCTGTTTGCTGATGGCGGAAAATTGGGCCCCCATCGATAGCAAGGGGTCCAAAATGACACCTAGGCTTTTCACGGTGACAGATGGAACAAGGGGTTCACCGTCGAGGGTAGGCAGTGGGCGCTCCACTCCCACTCCCAGGCCACAGGATCTCCGTCTTCGCCGGATTCACTCTCAGCCTGCTAGCTGGCAGCCATCCAGTCACGGCTTCAAGGCATAGAGTGAAATTATCGGGTACCGAAACTGCCCCGGTCTCCAAATGCAGAAGGAGCTGGGTGTCATCGGCATACTCAAAACACTCCAGTCCGAAACTCTGTACCAGCTGAGCGAGCGGTCGAACATAGATGTTACATAAGAGAGGGGAAAGGATAGCCCCTTGAGGTACCCCACAATAGAGGGGGCACCTCTCGGAGACTTGTCCCATCCCGGTTCTGGAGAAATGAGCTGAACCAATTCAGGGCCAGCCCACAGACTCCGGACGCTGCGAGGCGGTGTGTCAGCAGATCGTAATCGACAGTATCAAACGCTGCAGTGAGATCAAGAAGCACTAGCAGCACCGATCCACCTCGGTCGAGCTGGCAACGGAGCTGGTCTGCGATGGCAACTAGAACAGTCTCGGTCCCATGCCCATGTGTTTTGGACTCTAACTCCCACCATTCCTAGCAGCCTCAGGTCCTTTTCCTTCCCCCCCCCCCTCAGCCACTTAAGCGGGAAAGGGCCTCAGGCTGTTAGGAATGGTGGGAGTTGAAGTCCAAAGCACCCAGAGGGCCGAAGTTTCCCCATGCCTGTTTTAGGGACCTTAAAGTGGTGAGCCTCCTTCCAACATTGTGATTCTGGATAGAAAATAAACAACAACATAACATGACATTGTTTGAGTCCACAGTGCTCTCTGTGTGTAGGTGAACTACAACTTCCAAACTCAAGGTCAATTCCCAAGCAAACCCTTTCACTACTTTCTGTTGGTCATGAGAGTTCAATATGCCAAGTTTGGTTCAATTCCACTGTTGCAAGAGTTCAGGATACTCTTTGATTGTGTGATAAATCCCAGAAACTGTAACTCCCGAATTTCAAGGTCTATTCTCCCCAAACTCCATCTGTGTTCACATTTGGGCATATTGAGTATTCATGCCAAGTTTGGTCCTGATCCAACATTGTTTCAGTCCACGTTGTTCTCTGGATATAGGTGAACTATAACTCCAAAACCCAAGGTCAATGCCCACCAAACTCTTATAGTATTTTCTCTTGGTTATGGGAGTTCTGTGTGGGAAATTTGTGTCTTTTTGCCATTCCTGCCAGGATATCTATGTTGTGTTCATCGAAACAAGCCCAGGTTTCACACTGAGTGTATAAATACATTAAAAAACATATTAACTGTATGTATTACTGTGTTAGAGTGTCATTTTGCGTCATTTTGGTTGGTGGTGTGCCCCAGGATTTTGTAAATGTAAAAAATGTGCCGCGGCTCAAAAAAGGTTGGGAAACACTGCTCTAGGGGACCCTTTCCAACTCCGCAACACAGGCGGCCTTTCCTCTCTATGTGTCTCTCTTCTTTCTCTTTCAAATTTGCCGTCCCCCGGCCTTCGTTTCCTCTTTCGGCGGCTGATCCAAAGCCAAATCCCCATCTGTTGCACATGTTTGAGCGCCAAGGGATGAAATGCGCTGTTGCGGGTGCCAGGGCGGGCAGACCTCTCCCCCGGGCCCGAAATCCCCATTTCCAGCTCATGTCTCCCTCCCAATTGCCTGCCCTGACCCTGAATTTCCAGAAGGGAAAACATCCCTGGGAATAAAAGACCCGCTGGGGGCTGCGTCTGGTTGCAATTACAATGCAATGAGAAACATCTGGAAACAGCTGGAAGGGAGGAAAAGGAGAGAGAGAGAGAGAGAGAGAGAGAGAGAGAGAGAGAGAGAGAGAGAGGCTGAAAGGGAGAAATCTCAGGGCGAAAGCACTGCCTTGGAGTCCGTTCCTCCCAAGGAAACTTTACCAAGCTATGGACTAAAATACATCTGCCAGTTATCCCTGTGGGATTTGCAGTTTGGGTTCGGGAAGCAGAGAGCCCAAGGGAACATAGTAGTCCTATAGCAGTGTTTCTCAACCTGCCTAATGCCGTGACCCCTTAATACAGCTCCTCACGTTGTGGTGACCCCCCAACCATAAAAATATTTTCATTGCTACTTCATATCTGTAATTTTGCTACTGTTATGAATCATAACCAATATGCTCAAATTTGAATATTTGGGGTGGGGGTGGGGGTTAAGGGATTTTGCCATTTGAGAGTTGTAGTTGCTGGGATTTATAGTTCGCCTCCAATCAAAGAGCATTCAGAACCCCACCAATGATAGAATTGAACTCAAACAATGATGGATCTGGACCAAACTTGGCACGAGTACTCAATATGCCCAAATGTGAACACTGGTGGAGTTTGGGGGAAATGGACATTGACATTTGGGAGTTGTAGTTGCTGGGATTTATAGTTCGTCTCCAATCAAAGAGCATTCTGAACTCCACCACTGATGGTACTGAACCAAACTTGGCACACAGACCTCCCATGACCAGTAGAAAATACTGGAAGGGTTTTGGTGGACGTTGACCTTGAGTTTTGGAGTTGTAGTTCACCTACATCCACAGAGCACTGTGGACTCAAACAATGATGGATCTGGACCAAACTTGGCACAAATACTCGATATGCCCAAATGTGAACACTGGGGGAGTTTGGAGAAAATAGACCTTGAAATTTGAGTGTTGTAGTTGCTGGGCTTTATAGTTCACCTACAATCAAAGAGCATTCCGAACCCCACTAATGATAGAATTGAACTCAAACAATGATGGATCTGGACCAAACTTGGCACAGAAACTCAATATGCCCAAATGTGAACACTGGTGGAGTTTGGGGAAAATGGACATTGACATTTGGGAGTTGTCGTTGCTGGGCTTTATAGTTCACCTACAATCAAAGAGCATTCCAAACCCCACCAATGATAGAATTGAACTCAAACAATGATGGATCTGGACCAAACTTGGCACAGAAACTCAATATGCCCCAATGTGAATACTGGTGGAGTTTGGGGAAAATAGACATTGACATTTGGAAGTTGAAGTTGCTGGACTTTATAGTTCGCCTACAATCAAAGAGTATTCTGAACCCCACCAATGATAGAATTGAACTCAAACAATGATGGATCTAGACCAAACTTGGCACAGAAACTCAATATGCCCAAATGTGAACACTGGTGGAGTTTGGGGAAAATGGACATTGACATTTGGGAGTTGTCGTTGCTGGGCTTTATAGTTCACCTACAATCAAAGAGCATTCCGAACCCCACTAATGATAGAATTGAACTCAAACAATGATGGATCTGGACCAAACTTGGCACAGAAACTCAATATGCCCCAATGTGAATACTGGTGGAGTTTGGGGAAAATAGACCTCGACATTTGGGAGTTGTAGTTGCTGTACTTTATAGTTCGCCTACAATCAAAGAGTATTCTGAACCCCACCAATGATAGAATTGAACTCAAACAATGCTGGATCTGGACCAAACTTGGCACAGAAACTCAATATGCCCAAATGTGAACACTGGTGGAGTTTGGGGAAAATAAACATCGACAGTTGTCGTTGCTGGGATTTATAGTTCACCTACTATCAAAGACCATTCTGAACTCCACCAATGATAGAATTGGCCCAAACTTTCCACAGAGAACCCCATGACCAACAGAAAATACTGTGTTTTCTGATGGTCTTTGGTGACCCCTCTGACACCCCCCCACGACCCCCCAGGGGTCCAAACCCCAAGGTTAAAAAACGCTGCATTATAGGGAGCATTATGGGTCAAGATTGGGGACAATCCAGGCAAAGAGTCACTTAATATAAAGGGACTCACCTTCAAGAATGGGATGACGAAGGGGCGCAAGGGGAAATTGGTGGCTTCCTGGAGTTTGGAGTGGAACTCCTCAATGGTCAACGTGGAATTCTATGGGGCAGAAAATGGAAAGAGGTGAACAGGGGGCATCCGGATTATATCGACACCCTGCAGATTATATTTCAAGCCTCATTATTTGGATCATGTTACCCCACTTTTGAGATGTCGCCATTAGTTACCCCTATAAGAAGCACTGCTTGACTATTGAGGAAAATGTGGACGCTAGAGATAGCATCGTATGAAAGCTGACCGGCACAACCTGGCGATCACAACCAGACACAGCGAAGACATCTGCCCTTGCGCCTTGCTATCCTACTGCTGAAACGCATGCTCAGCGTGGAATACATCTCACCACTTTAAAACAGTGGATGCGGCTCTTAAAGAGACATGCTGCATTATGTCTACACCTCACACCACTCAGGGCAGGCCCGGATTAAGCCCTTTAGGTGCCCTAGGTCACACTTTGGAAGCCCCGCCCCCAGGCCGATGCTGGGCATGCGCGGCATCGGGCCCGGGGGCGGGACTTCCCCCCGCCTCTTCCTCCTCACGCCGCCCCCTCCTTCCTTGAATCAAGGAAGATGGGGCAGGCGCGAGGAGGAGGAAGGAAGCCCGCCCCGGTCAATGCTGGGCATGCGTGGCATCGGGCCTGGGGACGGGGCTTCCCTTCGCCTCTTCCTCCTCGTGCCGGCCCCTCCCTCTTTGAATCAAGGAAGATGGGGCCGGCGCGAGGAGGAGGAAGGAATGAAGCTCCGCCCCCGGGTTGATGCTGGACATGCGCGGCATCAGGCCCGAGGAGCGGGGCTTCCCTACGCCGCTTCCTCCTCCTCACCCTGCTCTCCTTCCTTGGGCGTGAGAAAAATGAGGCGGAGGGAAGCCCCGCCGCCAGGGCCACCGTTGGCGGGCATGCGCGCGGGGCAGAAGGGGGCGAGCGCCTCTGCCTCCTTCCCCAATGTTCCTGGGTGCCGCGCATGGCCATGGAGGAGGAGGAGGACAGAAGGGAAGCCCCCGTGGCCGCTGCTGGCCATGCACGGCACCCAGGAACATGGCAGAGGCACCCTCCTGTCGTGCACGCATGTCCGCCAGCGGCCCCGGGGGCGGGGCTTCCCTCCACCTCATCCTTGCGCCCTCCTTCCTTGACAAGGGGGCGGGGGTGATGGCAAGGGGGGGGCACCATTCCCTCCTCCCCTGCCCCCTCGCAGCGCTCTCCCACCACCCTCCCCCGAGAGAGAGAGAGAGAGAGAGTCATCATGCCGCACGTTGCGGTTTTGTTTGAAAAAAAAATTTGGTCCTTGATCTGGCGCCCCCCCCAGGCTTGCGCCCATAGGCCATGGCCTAGTGTGCCCTTATGGATAATCCAGGCCTGCTCTGGGGCGGATTTAACAGTAAGCAAAGTAAGCGCCTGGCTAGGGCGCCATGTGGTCAGGAGTGCATCCGGCCGCCAGGTTCCATGCATGCGCCATTGCTGCGGCGGGACTCCAGCTGGAGCAAGCGCAGAGGCGGAGTTGCGGGCCAGCGCGGTGCAGAGGCGGAGCTCCCAGCACGTGCGGAGGGTCTCCACGCACGCCAGAAACCCGGCCTCCGCGCCGGCCCACGGCTCCGCCTCTGCGCCTGCTGGAGTGGGCACGGAGGCGGAGTCGCGGGCCGGCATGGAGGCAGGGCTACAAGCCAAGGTGGAGGCGGAGTTTGGGGTGGCGCCAAAATAATTTTCGCCTACCATTTAAAATTACCTAGGTCCGCCTCTGCACCACTGTAAAGCCAACCTTAAGAAATGGGGCCACAAAGCGGAGTCCATGACATACGAGTGTGGAGAAGAGAGCAGCTATTGCAATGCAACCTGAGCCCTACCACATGCACAACGGAGGGCCTCCTTATAGCAACAGCAGAGAAGTGGTCAAAGGAAATGGAATACAACTCCATTTGTGGTTTTCTATACATTATAACTGTATTCTCAATTCGCTTCTGACACAATAAATAAATAAATAAATAAATAAATAAATAAATAAATAAATGCCACTGGAGAAATTACATTGTTTAGTTGGTATCACACCACTTGGCATCCGCCGGGAAGTATCAGCCAATTATGAAAGGACCAAGGCAGTGGCATCTCCGGCCCATCCTCTGTTCGGATATCAGCCAGCGTGCCAATGCCTTCCATCTAGAAACAGCTTCCTAAGATCTACAGAGATACTCGCAGGAACACCTCAGCAAGCAAGAGTCCAAAAGTGGCAGGCAAAACCAAGCACCTCAATCAGTGGCTGAGACCAGATGAGAAACTCCCTCCTGGGCAGGGCCGGCCCCACCCATTCCGCGGCCTACGCGGTCGCGTAGGGCACTGGACCTGGGAGGGGCGTCGCGAATTGGGAGGGGTGCCTCCGCGCCGCCGCCCCGCCCGCCCGCCCCCACCGCTGCGCCCGCAGCCAGCCCTGCCGCTGGCGTCGTAGCGCGCGCCGGGCGAGACACCCGCGCGGCCAGGCAGGACGGCACTGCGGCGTGGCGCGCCACCGCGACACACTCGCGGCCGGGCAGGACGCCAGCGCGCATGTGCGGCCGGCTGGGACATCGCCGCGCGTGCGCACCACCACGCGGGACGCACTCGTGGGGCCGCGTGGGACCCCAGCGCGCATGCGCGAGGCCGTCCAGGAGTCACCGGGGGGGGGCACAAAAATAAGGTTTGCCTACCCCCCCCGGGAGAGGCGAGGCCGCCCCTGCTCCTGGGCCCTTACCTTTCCACTCTCAGCCACTTCAGAATGTTAGAATGTTGAGGTGGGCCAATCAGAACCCATATGCAAATAACACCACAGTGGCAACCAATCACCATTTCTGACAGCCTCAGCCCCTTGCCTCTCGCCTCTCAGCCACTCCAGAGTCTCAGAATTTTGATGCTGTCAATCAGAAGCCATATGCAAATAATACCACAGTGGAAACCAATCAGAAAGCTGCCACATATCTGCCCTCCGCATACATACATACAGTACATACAAACATAATATAATGTTACTACTATATATTACTATATTAAATACACTCATAGAATGGAGTTAGAAGGGACTCTACCATGGTATTAGGGGGGAACAGACAGGAAGGAAGGACAGAAGAAAGGAGGGAGGGAAAAAGGGAAGGAATGTAGGAGGGAAAGGGGGAAAACGAGGCTACCAGGACAGTAAGGTGGCAATTCCGCTCCGGGTTTCAGTCCAAACTTTAAAGGAGATCTCAACATTATTGACTGGGATGGCTAGATAAGGCAGTAAAAAGTCTTTCCAACCAAAACAAGACAATGTGAAGTAGGGGTTAGCGTTGGTTACGATGCTGGTAGGGTGGCAAATCCGCTCTGGAATTTAGTCCAAACGTTAAAGAGCTCTCAAAAATATTGACTAGTATTGCTGAATAATGCATAATGTGAAATGACAATATGACAATTTGAAGTGAGGGTTAGTGGTGGCTACCATGCCAGTAGGGTGGCAAATCCGCTCCGGAATTTAGTCCGAACTTTAAAGGAGCTCTCAAAGGTATTGACTAGGATTGCGGAATAATGCAGTACAAACATTTCCAACTAAAAGAAGACAACGCGAAGTGAGGGTTGGTGGCAGCTACCATGTCCGTAAGGTGGCAAATCCATTCTGGGTTTTAGTTCGAACTTTATGGGAGCCACCCAAGGAGTTGACATGTTTGGAGGATAGCATCCAGGGCTTGAAATGTTTCCTTTAAAGGTGAGGATTGACCCAGAGTGGATTCAACGTCAGCTGATACGGGACCTATACTACAAAGTACAAGATCTGACACGGGATATTACAGAATCGCGGGGCTCGCACTGACCACAAGGCCGAGGACCAGGGTGCGGACACGCTCCCCGATTTCGGGAGAGATGTCGTTGCCGAACTGCTGCAGCGTGGTGAGGAAGCGCTTGAGTTTGCTGAGCTGCCGGGCGCCGCAAGCTGGAGGGAGTTGATGGTTGGAAAGGGAAGCGGTGGAGGACGTGGCGGGTCCGTTGCTGAAGCCATTGGGGGTGGAAGGAGCCCCATTGATGGCCGTCGGAGAGTGGCTGCTCCCATTCATTACTGCAAGAGAAGAGAAAGATGGTTTGAGAAACTGCAAGTCGCTTCTGGTGTGAGAGAATCGGCTATCTGCAAGGACGTTGCCCAGGTTTGGGACCCCTGGGGGGTTGCGAGGGGGTGTCGGAAGGGTCACCAAAGACCATTAGAAAACACATTATTTTCTGTTGGTCATGGGGGTTCTATATGGGACGTTTGGCCCAATTCTTTCATTGGTGGAGTTCAGAATGCTCTTTGATGGTAGGTGAACTATAAATCCCAGCAACTACAACTCCCAAATGTCTATTTTCCCCAAACTCCACCTGTGTTCATATTTGGGCATATGGAGTATTCGTGCCAAGTTTGGTCCCGATCTATCATTGTTTGAGTTCACAGTGCTCTCTGGATGTAGGTGAACTACAACTCTCAAACTCAAGGTCAATACCAGTCAAACCCTTCCAGTATTTTCTGTTGGCAGGGGCAGATCTTACATTATGCAAACTATGCGCCCGAGTAGGGCGCCACATGTTCAGGGACGCATCTGGCTGCCAGGTTCCGCGCATGCGCATTTGGTGCGGCGCGAGCAGAGCCGCCCGCATGCACGGAACCACTCACGAGGCTGAATCCCTATGCATTGAAGGGGATAGCTGGTGTGAGCCTCCCTCCAGCCTTGCATGCTCTCCCTCGCCCGCACGCGTGAACCACGCTGCCATGCGCCAAGCACGCCTGCTCTCCCCTCCCCACTTGAAGACTAAGGGACAGTTCTACCCTTGGTTGAGAAGCCAGCCAATCACAAAGGAGGGCTTTTGGTGGGAGGATTCGCCATCTGTTTCCAGAAAGGAAGAGAAGGATTGGCTGATAGATCTTCAGCGTTCTCTCCCAAAGGGGTTCCTAAGACCATCAAAAATATATGTTTCCTGATGGTCTTTGGAGACCCTATGACAGTGTTTCCCAACCTTTTTTGAGCCGCGGCACACTTTCAACATTAAAAAAAATCCGGGGGCACACCACCAACCAAAATGACACAAAATCACACTCTAACACAGTAAAGAACGGCTGGGGAATGGTGGCCTGCTGGGAGCAGCTGGTGGGAGTGCCGAAGCTGGGGGAGGGGGAGGAGCCAGGCCGCACCATGCCCCGCCCCCGCCCCCGCCCCCCTGGCTTCAGTTCTCCCACAGCTTCCCCAGCCTTGAGGGGGCAATGCCAAGCCAGCGGTGGAAGAGCCAGCAGCAAATGCTGGCTTGTGTCTGTCCCCTCATGGCTGGAGCAGCTGCTGGGAGTGCCGAAGCCGGGGAGGGGGGAGGAGCCAGGCTGTGCCATGCCCCAGCCTTGACCCCTGGCTTGCAGCTCTCCCACAGCTGGATCCAGCCTTCAGGGGGGGAGGAGCCAGGGGCAATGCCAAGCCAGCGGTGGCAGAGACAGCACAATGCTGGCTTGGGTCTGCCCCCTCATGGCTGGAGCAGCTGCTGGGAGTGCCGAAGCTGGGGGAGGAGCCAGGCTGCACCATACCCCACCCCTCCCCCACGGCTTCAGCTCTCCCACAGCTTCCCCAGCCTTGAGGGGGCAATGCCAAGCTAGCGGTGGCAGAGCCAGCACAATGCTGGCTTGGGTCTGTCCCCTCATGGCTGGAGCAGCTGCTGGGAGTGCCAAAGTCGGGGGAGGGGGAGGAGCCAGGCCGTGCCATGCCCCAACCCCTCTCCCTGGCTTCAGCTCTCCCACAGCTTCTCCAGCCTTGAGGGGGCAGTGAGAGCGAGCGGCGGGAGTCATGGCCCCCGTTCCTGGCACCGCTCTCCGCCATGACTCCCGCCCCTCGCTCGCTGAAGCCGCATGAAGGAGGAGCATGAGCGGTGGACGGGCTTCAGTGGGAGGGGCTCCTCCTCCAAGCGGCTTCAGCGAGCGAGGGATGAGAGTCATGGCGGATTGGAGGATGGCTGGGGAAACGGCTGAAGGATGCTGGCCTGGCACTGACCCTTCAAGGCTGGGAGAGCCGAAGCCAGGGGAGGGTGAGGAGCCAGGCTGCGCCATGCCCCACCTCCTCTCCCTGGCTTCAGCTCTCCCACAGCTTCTCCAGCCTTGAGCCTTGAGGGGGCAGTGAGAGCGAGGGGCGGGAGTCATGGCCCCCGTCCCCGGCGCCGCTGCGCCATGACTCCCGCCCCTCGCTTGCTGAAGCCGCGCGGAGGAGGAGGAGTATGAGCAGTGGCCGGGCTTCAGTGGGCGGGGCTCCTCCTCCGCGTGGCTTCAGAGTCATGGCGGATTGGAGGCTGGCTGGGGAAACGGCCGAAGGAGGCGGCGCCCCGGCCCCTTCTTATTTTTCTTCGCCGCCGCCCGGCCCTTCCTCCTCCTCCCCCAAGCAGCAGGAGTTCGGCAGGAGGAGGGGGGGAGGAAGGGGGGCAGAGAGCTTTTCTCGCGGCACAGCAGGAGGTCCGTCACGGCACACGACTGTGCCGCGTCACAGTGGTTGGAAAACACTGCCCTATGAAACCCCCTCGTGACTCCCCCCAAGGGTCCCAACCCCCAGGATGAGAAACACTGAAGTTCTAAGCCCTCCCAACAGATGGCCATCCAACTTCTGCTTAAAGGCACCCAGAGAAAGAGGGCTGGAAGGAGCACCCAAGGGCCATCTAGTCCAGCCCCTTTCGGCCACTTAATTCCTTTTATGATTAGACAGTCTGCAGAAACGATCGAGCGTTCACAACCTCAGGTCCATCCATCATTGCCATTCAAAGCTTCGAATTGGTTACAAGCAACTTCATTGTGCGTCATATACAAACAGGCACATCGAACATTAGCATTTGTGCATTAGAACAAAAATTGCATCGGACAGCTCAAAGTCGACCCCATTCCCCATATTTTGGAGAGGAAACTACAAATCCCAGGACCCTTCTTAGGGAAAGGCAAGCATCCCAGGCTCTTGCGGAGGCCCCAAAGGCAACTCAATCCCTACGTTTCGGAGAGGAACCTACAAACACAAGGAAGCATCCTTCTTTGCGGGGGACGACACCCAGTACCCTTTGCTCTTAAGGCCACGCCACGCTTTCTGACACCTCCTCCTTGCTCCTACCTGCTGGCAATGTTCCTTTGCTTCGACCTGGGGGCTCCTTTCGAAAGCGGTGGCCTCGCCCCAGGATTTTGGGGCTGTTTCCCCGGGTCTCCGGCTTGGTCTGTCCGGCCGGACGGGGAGACGCTGCTCGCTAAAGAGGCGCCCAAAATAACCGCCTGCCCACAACTGCTTTTATTCCAGTGACAGGTGTGTTACTAAGTTAGACTCGCACACTTGTCTCTGACGTTTTGGGGACGGAGGAGGCTGCGCCGGGGTCGGAGGGTCCCCTTCGACTGTTTGGAGGAAGGGGTCGTTTGGGAAAACATGGGGCCAAACCAGGCATGGACAAACTCCGGCCCTCCAGGTGTTTTGGACTGCAACTCCCACCATTCCTAACAGGCTTCCCCCTGACATTAAGTCTAGTTGTGCCCGACTCTGGGGGTTGGCACTCATCTCCATTCAGGCCCGGACAAAAGGTAATTTTAAATGGTAAGCGAACATTATTTTGTCCCCCCCCCCAATCACTGAAAAATAAAAGGTACACATAAAAATAAAATAAAAGGTATTCACATGTTCCTTGTGTAGGGTGGCCCGCCCACCCGCACAGCAACAAATGTGCATGTGTGGAACCTGGCGGCCAGATGCACCCCTGACCATGTGGCGCCCTATGCGGCCGTGTAGTTCTCCTAACGTTAGATCCGCCCTTGTCTCCATTTCTAAGCCGAAGAACCGATGTTGTCCGTAGACACCTCCAAGGTTATGTGGCCAGCACGACTACATGGAGCGCCGCTACCTTCCCACCAGCGCAGTAGCTATTGATCTGCTCACATTTGCATGTTTTCGAACTGTTGGGTAGGCAGAAGGTGGGGCTAACAGTGGGAGCTCACCCCGCTCCCTGGATTGAAACTGCCAACCTTTTGGTCAGCAAGTTCAGCAGCTAAACCTGCAGCGGTTTAACCCACTGTGAAGTAATTGCAATGCTAAAAATTTGGGGAAGAGAGCTTTGCTTTCACCCAAAGGTCACAAGGTCTGTGGCTAATGGGGTCTGTGGCAGCCGTGTCTTATTCTGAGCTAGTCCGAACTGGAACAAAACAGCACTTTGTCTCTACAAAAGTAACTTCCCTCGCCGTGTGCCTTCTTTTTTAAGTTGTATAGCAAGGCCCCTTGCGTTGTGATTGCAGAGACTTGCATATAGTGTGCTACAAGGTACAGGTTATGACCTATAAGGCCCTAAACGGTTCAGACCCTGCCAATCTTCGCGATCGCATCTCCCTCTTTGAACCAGCATGAACTCTGAGATCCATCGGGGAGGCCCTTCTCTCGCTTCCACCACCATTGTTAGTAAGGCTGGTGGGGCTGCGGGAGAGGGCCTTCTCGGAGAGGGCCCCTCGCCTCTGGAACATCCTTCCCAGGGAAATAAGACAGGCCCCATAGCTCCCCTCTTTCCATGAGAGCTTGAAGACTTGGTGGTTTCTAACAAAAACAGACTTGGTGGTTTCACCAGGCCTTTGTGAAGTCTGATCTGGCCACAGTGGTCCACGCACTTGTTACATCCTGAATAGATTACTGCAATGCACTCTATGTGGGGCTGCCTTTGAAGACTGTTCGGAAACTTCAACTAGTCCAATGGGCAGCAGCCATGTTACTCACAGGGAGCATACCACCCCACCCCCCCACCCCCATTATGTCAGCTCCACTGCCTGCCTGTCCAATTCCGACAGGTTTTGACCTATACGGTTCTGGCCCAGCTTACTTGTCCGAACGTATCTCCCCTTAGGTCCCACCTCGAAATTTACGATCTTCCGGGGAGGCCCTGCTCTTGATCCCAGCTTCGTCGCAAATACGCTTGGTGGGGACGGGGGACCCACTTGGTGGGGACGGGATCCCACTAGTGTGGCCTTTTGCAGCTATGATTTTGTCAGCGCCGATTGTGCTTAAGTGCAGGCCAAGGTCTTTAGGCACTGCACCCAGTGTGCCGATCACTACTGGGACCACCTTGACTAGCTTGTGCCAGTCTTTATTAGTGTTGACATTATTATTATTATTAATATTATTATTATTACCATAGAAATGTGCATGCAGCACTTCCTGAAAAGGCTCCTTGGACGTTCGGACCAAAGCCTGGAATGGATGCAACGCTCCCCACCCCTCCTGCAACCCGGGCATCCCTACGGAAAGGGACCCCCATCCCGCCCCTGCGCCTCTCTCTTTCTCTCCTGTTGGCAAAGGCACGTTTCATCTTACTTACAGAGACACACCATGGACCATTTCAAGCAACCATGAAAACGGCCGCGGGGCAGAAACATCGGCAGCCCAGCATCTCGATCTGTAAGCAAAATAAAACATAGACGCCATCAGGAGAGACCAGAGGCGGGCGGGAGAGAGGGCGCTTCTCTAAGACCCTGAGCAGGTTGCCCTTTCCTAAGGGGCAACATGGGGGGAAACACCCTACCAAATCCGCCTCCCGCTATTCTCGCTGCCATGAAAGGCAATGCCTCCGTTGAGGCCCATTTGCTCCAGAGCAGTGCCATGGATTGCTATGGAAAAAGAATGTCAAGGAAAATGAACTGGAATTGAAGCAATTCCCTGCGTCATACATATTACAGCAGTGTTTCTCAACCTGGGGGTCGGGGCCCCTGGAGGGTCGCGAGGGAGTGTCAGAGGGGTCGCCATGCCAGAGACCATCAGAAAACTCAGTATTTTCTGTTGGTCATGGGGTACTGTGTCCACAGTGCTCTCTGGGTGTAGGTGAACTACAACTCCCGAACTCAAGGTCAATGCCCACCAAACCCATCCAGTATTTTCTCTTAGTCCTGGGAGTTCTGTGTGCCAAGTTTGGTTCAGTTCCATCGTTGGTGGCATTCAGAATGCTCTTTGATTGTAGGTGAACTATAGATCCCAGCAACTACAACTCCCAAATATCAAGGTCTATTTTCCCCAAACTCCAACAGTGTTCACATTTGGGCATGTTGAGTATTCGTGACAAGTTTGGTCCAGATCCAGGCATGTAGCCAGGGGGGGGGGCTAAGGGGGCTTCAGCCCCTCCCCCTGAAATTCTCAGGGTGGTCAGCGAGAAGGCCTTACTGGTACATTATTTAAACTGTTATGTTTATTCATATCATGATCTGATCACCATGCTCATTATATCCCACCTTCATGGGGTTATTGGGATAACAATACAAAAGGTTTGCTAGGGTAAACCCTCTTCCACCCAGTCTCAGCCCCCCGAACCAAACTCAGCCCCCCGAACCAAAATCCTGGCTGCGGCCCTGTCCAGATCCATCATTGTTTGAGACCACGGTACTCTCTGGATGGATGTGAACTACAACTCCAAAACTCAAGGTCAATGTCCACCAAACTCTTCCAGTATTTTCTGTTGGTCATGGGAGTTCTATGTGCCAAGTTTGGCCCAATTCCAACATTGGTGGAGATCAGAATACTCTTTGATTGTAGGTGAACTTTAAATCCCAGTAACTACAACTCCCAAATGACAACATCAATACTCCCCCCCATAACCCCACCAGTATTCTAGTGCTGCTAGTGCTTCTTGATCTCACTGCAGCGTTTGATACTGTCGATTACGATCTGTTGACACACCGCTTCGCTGCGTCCGGAGTCCGTGCGTTGGCCCTTAATGGGTTCAGCTCATTTCTCCAGAACCGGGGACAGTGAGTGGAGTGGATGGGACAAGTCTCCGAGAGGTGCCTCTTCTATTGTGGGGTAGCTCAAGGGGCTATCCTTTCCCCTCTTTTATTTAACATCTATGTTCGAGAGAGAGAGCGCGCGCGCGAGAGAGAGAGTGCGCACGAGAGAGAGAACCAGAGAGAGAGAGAGGGCAAGCAAGAGAGAGCGAGAGAGCGCGCAAGAGAGAGAGAGCAAGAGAGAGAGAGAATGAGAGAGAGAGAGCAAGCGAGCGAGAGAGTGCGCAAGAGAGAGAGAGAGCGCGCACGAGAGAGAGAACCAGAGAGAGATAGGGCAAGCAAGAGAGAGCGAGAGAGCGCGCAAGAGAGAGAGCAAGAGAGAGAGAGAGAGACTGAGAGAGAGAGAGCAAGCGAGCGAGAGTGCGCAAGAGAGAGAGCGCGCGCACGAGAGAGAGAACCAGAGAGAGAGAGAGAGCAAGCGAGAGAGAGAGAGCGTGCAAGAGAGAGAGCGAGAGGGAGAGCGCGCGCACGCGCGAGAGAGCGCGCACGAGAGAGAGAACCAGAGAGAGAGAGCAAGCGAGAGAGAGAGCGTGCAAGAGAGAGAGCGAGAGGGAGAGCGCGCGCGAGAGAGAGAGCGCGCACGAGAGAGAGAACCAGAGAGAGAGAGAGAGAGAGAGCAAGCGAGAGAGAGAGCGTGCAAGAGAGCGAGCGAGAGGGAGAGCGTGCGCGCGCGAGAGAGAGAGCGCGCAAGACAGCGAGAGAGAGCAAGAGAGAGCGCGCGGGTGCAAGAGAGAGAGAATGAGAGAGAGCAAGCGAGCGAGAGAGAGCGCAAGAGAGAGTGCGAGAGAGAGAGAGAGAGAGTGCACGCACGAGAGAGAACGAGAGAGAGAGAGAGAGATGGAGGGAACGGAGCAGAGACTTTGCCGGGAGAAGGAGCGAGGAGGGGCATGAGAAAGGGGGAAACAGGGGCGCAGACCAGTTTTGGTGTTTTTTGGTTCGTGATCTGCCCCGGCTTGCGCCCCTAGGCCATGGCCTCGTTGGCCTTATGGTTAATCCGGGCATGCAAGCACGGCAGTTTTGCAAGTCAGAGATCTGCTAGGAATGATGCGTCCTTATTTTCTCCAAATCTCAAAGTGTCCCAACCCGCGCAAGAGGTTTCCCTCCAAAGCAGTTGGATAGCGACATCGACTCCTGCAAAAATGTCACCTTCCTCGGCAATCCGTCTCAACGATGCGGCCTGGAAGCATTTAAAGCGCTTAGAGGATTGGGAAAGGAGCCGGATTGCAAGCTGCGACTTTGACACTTAATTCGAGGAGATATTAGCAAACAGCTGGCGGCGTGGCCCTAAGAGCCCCGATAAGATGCTCAGCCTGAAGCGACGGCTTCTCTAAACCCACATCCTGGGGAGTTTGGGTTCCAGCCCTAAAAGAGGTTGAAACGGGGACGTTGGGGGATCTTCTGCGGCCAAAGGGCAGCAGCAGTTTTTGAATCCAGGCCAGAACTCCCATAAGTCCAGAGCATTGAGCCATAGCAGTGATCGTGGTGTCAAATTGGGGATCTTCTCTGGCTGGAGGACCAAAGCGCAGCCTTTGAACCCAGGATGTGTCCTTCTGCCAAAATGCAGAGGAAGGCAATGGCACCCCAAACAAGAGTTCAGCCGCCAATTTCCCTCTCTTTCCCAAATTTTGCAGCATTGCAATTGCTTCAAATCTCAATTCAGACACCCAAAGAAATACCAAAAGAAAGCAAAACTAGTAAATAGAAGAGTTCCGCAAGCAAAGGATTTTCAAATCTCGCTCTCTGCAAGCCAGGATGGGAATTATAGTTAAATTCTCTATCTCACCTACTATCTAAACTTAGAAAGGGAAATATTTTGCAACTATAGCTACAAGGGTCCCCTCGTGGCATAGCGGGTTAAACTGCTGAGCTGCTTAACTTGCTGACTGAAAGGTCGGCGGTTTGAATCTGGGGAGCAGGGTGAGCTCCCGCTGTTAGCCCCAGCTACTGCCAATCTAGTAGTTCGAAAACATGCAAATGAGAGCATCGCATAAATTAGTATAAAACTGATAAAAGTAGCTGGGCCACAAGTGGCTAAATATCTTTTGACCAAAAACGGGCAACAGCAACTGCATTGTCTGCAGGGGCGGTCTAAGGTCATTTTAAATGGTAAGCGAACATTATTTTGCCCCCCCAATGTTATTTTGGTGCCCCCTCCGGGCATGCCCAGAAGCTCCTGTGCGCAGGCGCAGAAGTCTGTAAACACAGCACTCCCTATTCGGCACGCGCCCTCACCCTCCATGCATGCCCAGAAGCTCCTGTGTGCAGGCGCAGAAGCCTGTAAACACAGCACTCCCTATTCGGCACGCGCCCTCACCCTCCATGCATGCCCAGAAGCTCCTGTGTGCAGGCGCAGAAGCCTGTAAACACAGCACTCCCTATTCGGCACGTGCCCTCATCCTCTGTGCATGCCCAGAAGCTCCTGTGCGCAGGCACAGAAGCCTGTAAACACAGCACTCCCTATTCGGCACGTGCCCTCATCCTCTGTGCATGCCCAGAAGCTCCTGTGCGCAGGCGCAGAAGCCTGTAAACACAGCACTCCCTATTCGGCACGTGCCCTCACCCTCCATGCATGCCCAGAAGCTCCTGTGCGCAGGCGCAGAAGCCTGTAAACACAGCACTCCTTATTCGGCACGCACCCTCACCCTCCATGCATGCCCAGAAGCTCCTGTGTGCAGGCGCAGAAGCCTGTAAACACAGCACTCCCTATTCGGCACGTGCCCTCATCCTCCGTGCATGCCCAGAAGCTCCTGTGCGCAGGCGCAGAAGCCTGTAAACACAGCACTCCCTATTCGGCACGTGCCCTCACCCTCCGTGCATGCCCAGAAGCTCCTGTGCGCAGGCACAGAAGCCTGTAAACACAGCACTCCCTATTCGGCACGTGCCCTCACCCTCCATGCATGCCCAGAAGCTCCTGTGCGCAGGCGCAGAAGCCTGTAAACACAGCACTCCCTATTCGGCACGCGCCCTCACCCTCCATGCATGCCCAGAAGCTCCTGTGTGCAGGCGCAGAAGCCTGTAAACACAGCTCTCTCTATTCGGCACGTGCCCTCATCCTCTGTGCATGCCCAGAGGCACAGCTCCACTGCACGTGCCCTCATCCTCTGTGCATGCCCAGAAGCTCCTGTGCGCAGAGAAGCCTGTAAACACAGCACTCCCTATTCGGCACATGCCCTCACCCTCCATGCATGCCCAGAAGCTCCTGTGCATGCCCAGAACAGCTCCTGTGCATGCCCAGGCAGGCGCAGAAGCCTGTAAACACAGCACTCCCTATTCGGCACGTGCCCTCACCCTCCATGCATGCCCAGAAGCTCCTGTGCCCTCACCCTCCGTGCATGGCGCCTGAAGCCTGTAAACACAGCACTCCCTCACCCTCCATGCATGCCCAGGCTCACGGCGCAGAAGCCTGTAAACCAGCACTCACCCTCCCCTCCATGCATGCCCAGAAGCTCCTGTGTGCAGGCGCAGAAGCCTGTAAACACAGCACTCTCTATTCGGCACGTGCCCTCACCCTCCGTGCATGCCCAGAAGCTCCTGTGCACAGGCACAGAAGCCTGTAAACACAGCACTCCCTATTCGGCACGTGCCTTCACCCTCCGTGCATGACCAGAAGCTCCTGTGTGCAGGCACAGAAGCCTGTAAACACAGCACTCCCTATTCGGCATGTGCCCTCACCCTCCGTGCATGCCCAGAAGCTCCTGTGCGCAGGCACAGAATCCTGTAAACACAGCACTCCCTATTCGGCACGCGCCCTCACCCTCCGTGCATGACCAGAAGCTCCTGTGTGCAGGCACAGAAGCCTGTAAACACAGCACTCCCTATTCGGCATGCGCCCTCACCCTCCATGCATGCCCAGAGGCTCCTGTGTGCAGGCGCAGAAGCCTGTAAACACAGCACTCCCTATTCGGCACACGCCCTCACGCTCCGTGCATGCCCAGAAGCTCCTGTGCGCTGGCGCAGAAGCCTGTAAACACAGCACTCCCTATTCGGCACATGCCCTCATCCTCCGTGCATGTCCAGAAGCTCCTGTGCACAGGCACAGAAGCCTGTAAACACAGCACTCCCTATTCGGCACGCGCCCTCACCCTCCGTGCATGCCCAGAAGCTCCTGTGTGCAGGCGCAGAAGCCTGTAAACACAGCACTCCCTATTCGGCACACGCCCTCACCCTCCGTGCATGCCCAGAAGCTCCTGTGCGCAGGCGCAGAAGCCTGTAAACACAGCACTTCCTATTCGGCACATGCCCTCATCCTCCGTGCATGCCCAGAAGCTCCTGTGCGCAGGCACAGAAGCCTGTAAACACAGCACTCCCTATTCGGCACGGGCCCTCACCCTCCGTGCATGACCAGAAGCTCCTGTGCGCAGGCGCAGAAGCCTGTAAACACAGCACTCCCTATTTGGCACGCGCCCTCACCCTCCGTGCATGACCAGAAGCTCCTGTGTGCAGGCACAGAAGCCTGTAAACACAGCACTCCCTATTCGGCACGCGCCCTCACCCTCCGTGCATGACCAGAAGCTCCTGTGTGCAGGCGCAGAAGCCTGTAAACACAGCACTCCCTATTCGGCACGTGCCCTCACCCTCCGTGCATGCCCAGAAGCTCCTGTGCGCAGGCACAGAAGCCTGTAAACACAGCACTCCCGATTCAGCATGCAGGGAGGTTTCCTTTTCCCCCCTTCAGCCACTTAAGCAGGAAACTGTCTCAGGCTCTTAGGAATGGTGGGAGTTGGAGTCCAAAGCACCCAGAGGGACGAAGTTTTCCCATGCCTATTTTAGGGACCTTAAAGTGGTGAGCCTCCTCCCAACATTGTGATTCTAGATAGAAAACAAACAACAACATAACATAACATTGTTTGAGTCCACAGTGCTCTCTGGGTGGAGGTGAACTGCAACTTCCAAACTCAAGGTCATTTCCCAAGCTATCCCTTTCAGTACTTTCTGTTGGTAATGAGAGTTCAATAGGCCAAGTTTGGTTCAATTCCATTGTTGCAAGAGTTCAGGATGCTCTTTGATTGAGTCCAACATTGTTTGAGTCCACAGTGCTCTCTGGGTGGAGGTGAACTACAACTCCAAAACTCAAGGTCAATGCCCACCAAACTCTAGCATTTTCTCTTGGTTATGGGAGTTCTGTGTGGGAAGTTTGATTCCATTCCATAATTGGTGGAGTTCAGGATGCTCTTTGATTGTGTGTTAACTATAAATCCCAGAAACTGTAACTCCCAAATGTCAAGGTCAATTTTCCCCAAACTCCATCTGTGTTCACATTTGGGCATATGGAGTATTCATGCCAAGTTTGGTCCTGATCAAATATTGTTTGAGTCCACAGTACTCTCTGGATATAGGTGAACTACAACTCCAAAACTCAAGGTCAATGCCCACCAAACTCTTATAGTATTTTCTCTTGGTTATGGACGTTCTGTGTGGGAAGTTTGTGTCTTTCTGCCATTCCTGCCAGGATATCTATGCTGTGTTCATCGAAAGAGGCCAGGATTTGACACTGAGTGTATGAATACATTTAAAAACATATTAACTATATGTATTACTGTGTTAGAGTGTCATTTTTGTGTCATTTTTGTTGGTGGTGTGCATCAGGATTTTGTAAATGAAAAAAATGTGCCGCGGCTCAAAAAAAGGTCGAAAAACACTGCTCTAAAGCACCAAGGCTTTGCTCTAGAGCTTGACTTCTATTTCAATCGCACTTAAGGGACTTTTATACAAAGGCCTTGACTTGAGTGAAGCTTTCTCTGAGCACATGCAGAGCGTTTTCTCCCCCCGACTGCCTGCGTCCGTTTGAGAACCAGGTTCTAACAAGGTTTGGGCCTCCCATTCTGGAAGCCCGTCCTAAGCAGCAGTTGTTGATTTCATGGTCTGTTTGGACCACCGTCGCCCGCCTCAGAAGTAATCGCTGCCAGGGTCAGGCCGTCCTCCCACTTCCCCACTTTGCAATCTGCTCCGAGCAATGCTTTCCAACCCTGCAACAGCTTGCACAGTGAGAGAGGGGGAGAGAAACAGAGAGAGCTGGCACCCGCAGAAGCAAGCGCTACCCACGGTTGGTTATTGGGCGGGAGGAGGGCTGCCGCTTTCCTGGCTCTGCAAATGCGATGCCATATGGCACCGGCGTTCGCTCGAAAGCAGCCGCAGCGGCAGCAGGAGGAAGACAAGGCGATGAGAGACACATGCGGAGGTGGACACCATCCAAGCCCACCCGACCTGGCATTCTAAGCAGCTCCGGGTTTGGGGAGAACCGGAACCGGCACAGCATGCCAGTGGGTGGCATGACATTTTAAGGCGGTGTGTGTGTGTGTGCTGGGACAGATAAGCCTGTGGATAAAACTGGGTACCAGCTTGGATGGGTACGCTCCTCTCTAAAACGTGAGGAAGGGGTTACGTTTGGGGTGTGCCAGTCCTTTGAAAGTCTGGCGTGATCTCCAAAGACTTTTCAACCTCTCGATGTGCCCGGATTGTGCCCCAAAGAAGCATGCTTGAGTTTGAAGGTTCCTCTCCAAAAACATGGGGAAAGGATTAGTTTTGAGAGTTCCAGCTTGGATTCATAGTTTCCTCTCCAAAACATGGGGAGTAGGTTGAGTGTTGGAGTGGGGCAGCTTGGATCAGTACGTTGTTCACTAAAATATAGGTAATAGTTCGGAGCATGACACCTTGGACTGGTTGGTTCACATGCAAAACATGAAGAATGGGTTGAGTTTGGAGCATGCCAGTCCTCTGAAAGTCTGGCATGCTCTCCAAGACCTTCTCAAGAGTTTGGGTTGCTTGATTTCCCCCCAAGGAGGATGCTTGGATTGGTATGTTCCTCTCCAAAACATGAGGAGTAGGTTGAGTTTTGGGGTGGGACAGCATGGATCAGTAGGTTCTTCTCCAAAATATGGAGGTTGGGTTGGGTTTGGAGCATGCCCCCTGAATTGGATGGGTTCTCATCCAAAACATGGGGAATGAGTTGAGTTTGGAGCATGCCAGTCCTTTGAAAGTCTGGCATGATCACCAATGCCTTCTCAAGAGCTTGAGGTGCTTGATCCCCCCCCCCAAAGAGTATGCTTGGATTGGTGTGTTTTTCTCCAAAACATGAGGAGCAGGTTGAGGTTTTTTTTGAGGGGGGACACATCTTGGATCAGTAGGTTCTTCTCCAAAATATGGAGGTTGGGTTTGGAGCACGCCACCTTGCATTGGATGGGTTCTCATCCAAAACATGGGGAATGGGTTGAGTTTGGAGCATGCCAGTCCTCTGAAAGTCTGGCATGATCTCCAAGGCCTTCTCAAGAGTTTGGGGTGCTTGATTTCCCCCCAAGGAGGATGCTTGGTTTGTTATGTTCCTCTCCAAAACATGGGGAAATTCCAGCTTGGATTCATAGTTTCCTCTCCAAAACATGGGGAGTAGGTTGAATTTTGGAGTGGGGCAGCTTGGATCAATTGGTTCTTCTACAAAATATGGAGGTTGGGTTTGGAGCACGCCACCTTGGATTGGATGGGTTCTTATCCAAAACATGGGGAATGGGTTGTGTTTGGGTGCTTGATTTCCCCCCAAGAAGGATGGATTGGTATGTTCCTCTCCAAAACATGAGGAAGTTCCAGCTTGGATTCGTAGTTTCCTCTCCAAAACATGGGGAGTAGGTTTAGTTTTGGAATGGGGCATCTTGGATCAGTACGTTGTTCACCAAAATATGGGTAATAGGTTTGGAGCATGACACCTTGGACTGGTGGGTTCTCCTTCAAGACATGGGGAATGGGTCGAATTTTGAGCATGCCAGTTCTATGAAAATCTGGCATGATCTCCAAAGCCTCCTCGAGAGCTTAGGGTGCTTGATTTCCCTCCAAGGAGGATGCTTGGATTGGTATGCTTCTCTCCAAAACATGAGGAGTAGGTTGAGTTTTGGGGTGGGACAGCTTGGATCAGTAGGTTCTTCTCCAAAATATGGAGGTTGGGTTGGGTTTGGAGCATGCCACCTTGGATTGGATGGGTTCTCATGCAAAACATGGGGAATGAGTTGAGTTTGGAGCATGCCAGTCCTTTGAAAGTCTGGCATGATCACCAATGCCTTCTCAAGAGCTTGAGGTGCTTGATCCCCCCCCCCCCAAAAGAGTATGCTTGGATTGGTGTGTTTTTCTCCAAAACATGAGGAGCAGGTTGAGGTTTTTTGGGGGGGGGGGGCAGCTTGGATCAGTAGGTTCACCAATGCCTCCTCAAGATCACCAATGCCTCCTCAAGAGCTTGAGGTGCTTGATTTCCATGCCAAGATGGATGCTGTCCCAGCTTGGATTCATAGGTTCAAAACAGAGAGAAGGGGTTGAGTTTGGGTTGTGACAGCTGCCCCTCTGTTTCCCAAAAAGAGTTTTCTGTGCATTCATTGTTCCACATGGCTTTACTGTTACATGAACCCGTATCCTCAGTGTGCAACCAGATGCACAAAAAGACAAACTTGCGTTAAGTTTGAACGTTGAAAATCTCAACCTGTCTCATTCATGCGGACTTGGTGTTGCATTGACCAACCACCTCAATATGCAACTAAATAGTCATGCATATCCATGTGCCATGTATTGTATACCCATGTGTTTCGATGAGCCACATGTATCCATGTGCCATGAGCATCCATATGTTCCTATGAGTCAAGTATATCCACATTTATTTATCGGCAGTGCAAATCTCCATGCTCAGGGACACTGTTTTTGCAAGCTTGAACTGAAGAAGGGCAGACCACAAGGCCTTAGGGGAAGCTGTGCATGTGTAAAACACCAAAAGAATTCCAGCCACAAGCAGCCAACTTGGACCATCTGGATCCATTTTCCTGAGAGGCTTTTGTTCAGAATGGTGTGCCAAAGCAGGGTTGCAGGACATTGCACATCCCTGCCCCAGTTCCTTGCTGGCTGCCAATATTTGATACATATCTGGCTACTTACTGGGGTTTGGCGTAAAGGTGGGGTGCCGCGTGGCTCCTTGTGTGGCTGCCGGCGAAGGCGGGGGCATATTGGGTGGTGTGGACCGCATCGGCGTCTTCACATCGGCCGGCGAGTCTGGCATGGTGGCTGCGTGGTTCTCCAAACTACCTGCAAAGGGGAAGGAAAGGGAGAGTGGAAGAAAGAGAAGGAAGGAAGGAAGGAAAGAAGAAAGGGAGGGGGAAAAGAGAGGTCAGGACAATGAAATACCAAGATACTACCTAAGCAGGGAGGTCGGTGTAATAATACAGAAATGGGACAAAATCATGACGTATTAATGCCACCTTTTAGTGTGCCTTGACCCTCAGTTGGGCAGCACAACAACAACAATGTTCCAGTGAGGTGGGTGAAATAATATGCATGGCATTAAAAAGGGGGAGAAACTCACAAAGCATTGATGCCATACTTTTATGGACTTTGTAGCACCGGGAATGTGGCGCAGCTGGCTAAGTGTCAGCTGCATAAAATCTCTCTGACCAGTAGGTCATGAGTTTGAGGCCTGCCCGGGTCGAGGTGGTTGCTCGACCTTTAAGTGTAGCCTGCTGCCGACCTTTGCAGCCCGAAAGACAGCTGCATCTGTCAAGTAGGAGATAAAGGTAACACATTAAGTGGGGAGGCAAATTTTGACTAAATTATGAGGCCATTAAAGAACTCCAGGAACGCTGAGGAATGCGGAAGAACAACAAGGGACGCTGGGAACGCTGAGAGATGAGGAGTGCGTCAGCTCCCCCTGGTGGCCAGAGTTTGCCTCTGTTCATCTATATGTGTGTATGTGGAAACGGCAGGGATTGTCTGCTAAGTATGTGTAACTGTAATCCGCTCTGAGTCCCCTTCGGGGTGAGAAGAGCGGAATATAAATAAAGTGTATTATTATGCATTATTATTATTGTTATCCAATTGGGCAGAACTATTATTGTTATGAGGGGGCGTTCATTAAAGATTTCCCCTGACCCACTTCTATTGATCACAGGGCACTGAAACTGCACATGTGAAATGATATAAGTCTCTATAGGTTCCGTGCCAATTTACAACTCAGTATTGATAAGGGTCTTGATGTGACAGATGCGGAAATGGTGTGAGGTTGGAGAATGGACCCAGCGGAATACAGAGCAGGCCTCAAGTTACTTTCCTTGAAAGGCCGCACGCCAAAGGAGACGTTCGATGAGATGAAAGAGGTTGATGGTGAGGATTCCCCATCATATGATGTAGTAAAAAACTTCCATTGTCGATTCCAATGTGATCGGACTTCGGTGCAAACAGCTCCAATTCCAGGGCGACGCCACTCTGCTATTGATAAAAACACCATCCAGCAAGTGGAGGTCGCCATTTTGGAAAATCACCGCGTAACCATTTGCCACCTTGCCCAAAATGCCAAGATGAGTGTGAGATCCATGGAAAACATCACCCAAGACCTTCTTCATATGCATAAAGTATCCACCCGCTGGGTCCCCCGGCTGCTCACACCTTTCCAGAAGCAGGGACGAGTCAAATGCTCTCTGGCCCTATTGACAATGATGTGCCATGGAAACCAGGAGGACTTTTTCAACAGACTGACCACACAGGGTGAAAGCTGGGTCCATCACTCGGATCCTGAGACTCAAGTTCAGTCGATGCAATGGAAGCATCATGACTCACCACCTCCAAAAAAGGCACGTGCCCAACTCTCGGCAGGCAAGATCATGCTCAGGCCAGGATTACCCATAAGGCCAACCTAGGCCATAGCCTAGGGCAGTGTTTCTCAACCAGTGTGCCATGGCACACTAGTGTGCCGTGAACGATCATCAGGTGTGCCGTGGGAAATTGGAACCTCCAATACCCCCTCGCCGAACACTTTTTCCCAAGCAAACCCTTTCAGTACTTTCTGTTGGTCATGAGAGTTCAATATGCCAAGTTTGGTTCAATTCCATTGTTGCAAGAGTTCAGGATGCTCTTTGATTGTGTGTTAACTATAAATCCCAGAAACTGTAACTCCCAAATGTGAAGGTCTATTTCCCCCAAACTCCATCTGTTTTCAGATTTGGGCATATTGAGTATTCATGCCAAATTTGGTCCTGATCCAACATTGTTTGAGTCCACAGTGCTCTCTGGATATAGGTGAACTACAACTCCAAAACTCAAGGTCAATGCCCACCAAACTTATAGTATTTTCTCTTGGTTATGGGAGTTCTGTGTGGGAAGTTTGTGTTTTTCTGCCATTCCTGCCAGGATATCTATGTTGTGTTCATCGAAACAGGCCCAGGTTTCACACTGAGTGTATAAATACATTTAAAAACATATTAACTATATGTATTACTGTGTTAGAGTGTCATTTTGTGTCATTTTGGTTGGTGGTGTGCCCCAGGATTTTGCAAATGTAAAAAGTGTGCCGTGGCTCAAAAAAGGTTGAAAAACACTGGCCTAGGGGTACAAGCTGAGGGGGGGAGGCGCAGATCAGGGACCAAAAAAAATGTTGAAACAAATAAAAATGCAACGCGCATGGAGATTGGGAAGGAAGGATTACCGGAGATCCTCCTTTTCAGCGGCGCCCCTGCCCCTTCCTGAATACCAGCTCCTGCCTCTGCTATTGTTGCGCAAACGGCGTATGCGCAGGGGCTCTCGACACTGGCGTCGACATCGACAGGAGGAACAATTAACTCCCTCGATGCCGACAGCATCCACTTGCTGGCTCCTTCAGTGCAAGTACAGGAAACTCCATTGCGCAGTCTGCGCATGCCCTAACACCATGAAAGCTGGTATTCCTCTTCCGACACAAGGAGGAGACTCCTCTTTACTGGAGAGAGAAGTGCAACTGCCGGCTACGGCACATGCGCAAACCCCAGTACAGGAGAGAAGCCCAACGCGACAAGCCCTGGTATCGAGGAGAAGCCCGGCATCGGTACAGCTGCTGACTACAACGCATGCGCAATCCCCGATACCGGGTTGGAGCCAAGTGCCTCAAGCCCCGGCATCGGGGAGGAGGCTCCTCCCCCCATGCCTGCATCCATAGTGCCTGCCGAGAGGGAAACTCCTGTGGCGGACCTAGTGGGGCCACACTGGGAGAGCTGGATGCGGGGCCCTAAGGGGGATGAGCGGATGAAAGGATGTTGGGGGTGGGTGCGGTAGAAGTTGGCTTAAAGGGGGCGTAATTCCAAAGTGTGGCCTAGGGCGCAAAAAGGTGTTAATCCGGACCTGATCATGCTCACAGGATTTTGGGACCAGCACGGAGGAGTATGGATGGATTACCTAGCAAAGGGGACCATGATCACTGGGGCAGACTAGGCTTCACTGCTGCGGAAATTGCGGGAGGCCATCAAAACCAAGAGACAACGTGACATGCTCACCAAAGGTGTCTGCCTTCTGTAAGGCAATGCACCAGTTCACAACTCCCCTGTTGCCCAAATGGAAGAAGCATGCTCCGGTGGCATCCCGCATCCCCCTCAATTACCCGACCTCGCACCATCGGACTTCCACCTCTTTCCAAGAATTATTTACATGTACATAACAACACAGCACACATGCACATTAGGTCCAAGTGTCTGGGATTCGTCTCTGAATATCGGGCTCTTCCCAAAGCTCTGGGATATTAGAGATATTATTATTATTATTATTTCTAGGATATTTGCTGAAATAATATGATTGGGATTTTTAAAAATGAGAGAAAAATCACACGGTATTGATGCCACCCTTTCGATATGCTTAGTTTTCAAGCCAGGCAGAACTTATTATTATCCTTATTGTCGTCGTCACCATCATTCTTTCGCTTGACCAAGATGCAAAGCAGCTCACCACATTGAAACAAAAAACAACAACACAGGATCACGGGAGTCCCAAGTGGTGTGAAACTGCATTAATTGTACATGCAGATAGAGGCACCTTCAGAGTGGCAGTCCAAAAACCAAAGTCCCAATGCATTGCCGTCCTGGAAGGAACTCTACCCAAAGCTTTGATCTCGCTTCCCGAAAATGGATACAAACAAGGCATTTCCGCAACGCAGTCGTCCCGGTATTATTCCTCCCAGGACCAATATTCACTCTTGATACACTCCTGAAGCTGGAGGCTACATACTGGCACTGAAGTGTCCATTATCATGGACTGACATAAAGATGGATGGGGTGAGAGACGCAAGGGGGGGTCCGTAGGTGTCAAAGGGCATCAACGAGGGCAGCTGCCCAATATATACAGAGGCACCTGCTGCTTGGTTTTTCTCCTCCTCGGCTCCGTTGGAGGGGATGCATGTGAGATTGATGGACGGGCACAAGTGCGCATCAGCTGTGGCGCTCCGTCACTGAGCCTGGCGGGCGGCTGAGCATTGTGCCAAGACCCTGATGCGAACCAAAGAAGGAAAGCGTCCCCATTTGTTGCCCCTGTTTGGGGTCACCCAGCGTCTCCTCAAAAGATATAACTTCAACAGTTGCAGAGCAGAGAAGGTGCATCTATACCAGGCATGAGCAAACTTGGGCCCTCCAGGTGTTTTGGACTCCATCTCCCACAATTAAGCAGCCGAGGGGGGAAAGGAAAGGGCCCGAGGCTGTTAGGAATGGTGGGAGTTGGAGTCCAAAACACCTGGAGGGCCCAAGTTTGCCCACTACTGTTGTAGAGGAAGTTTCCTCGCACTCCGCACATTGGTTATGGGCCCAGCACTCAGCTTAAGCGGCTGAGAGGAAAGGGCCTGAGGCTGTTAGGAATGGTGGGAGTTGGAGTCCAAAACACCTGGAGGGCCCAAGTTTGCCCATTACTGTTGTAGAGGAAGTTTCCTTGCACTCCGCACATTGGTTATGGGCCCAGCACTCAGCTTAAGCGGCTGAGAGGGAAAAGGAAAGGGCCTGAGGCTGTTAGGAATGGTGGGAGTTGTAGTCCAAAACACCTGGAGGGCCCAAGTTTGCCCATTACTGTTGTAGAGGAAGTTTCCTTGCACGCCGCACATTGGTTATGGGCCCAGCACTCAGCTTAAGCGGCTGAGAGGAAAGGGCCTGAGGCTGTTAGGAATGGTGGGAGTTGGAGTCCAAAACACCTGGAGGGCCCAAGTTTGCCCATTACTGTTGTAGAGGAAGTTTCCTTGCACTCCGCACATTGGTTATGGGCCCAGCACTCAGCTTAAGCGGCTGAGAGGGAAAAGGAAAGGGCCTGAGGCTGTTAGGAATGGTCAAAGTTTGGAGGGCTGAAGTTTGCCCATGCCTGATCTATACTGTTGAGTGAATGCACATTGACACCACTTTGAACTGCCATGGCTCAATGCCACGGAGTCCTGAGAGTTGTAGTTTGTAGTTCGCAGAGAAGGCTAAGGACCCTGCAAGACTATAACTAAATAGTCTTGAGGCATGGCAGCTCAAGTGGTGCCAAACCACATTTCTTTGACAGTGTAGATGGGCCCAAACTGGCAGGCTGGGCAGGGATGATTTAGCCCCACCTACACTATAATATCTATATAAATAAAAATGTAATGTTCATTTGTGGGATTAACATAACTCAAAAACCACTGGACGAATTGACACCAAATTTGGACACAAGGCACGTATCAGGCCAACGAGTGACCATCACTCATAAAAACACTGAAAAACACAGTGGAAGAGAATTAAAAAGCCAAAACATAAAAATACATTACATCGCCTTCACAAAACCACACACACACACACACACACACACACACACATTGTATTGTTTTAGTGACCTGATGTTTTATTGTTTTAGTGCTATTTTACTCTTGTGTGCTTTATATGCTGTAAACCAGTGTTTCCCAACCTTTTTTGAGCCACGGCACACTTTTAACATTTAAAAAAACCGGGGGCACACCACCAACCAAAATGTCACAAAATGACACTCTAACACAGTAATACATATAGTTAATTGACCTTGAGTTTTGGAGTTGTAGTTCACCTACATCCAGAGAGCACTGTGGACTCAAACAATGATGGATCTGGACCAAACTTGGCAAGCGGGCCCCTCAGGCACTAGAGCAGGCCGAGGGCCGCCACCAAGCCCAGGCTCCGGCCCAGGGTCCTGCCGCCAGCCTCAGATGCTCCCATTGCCACGGGTAGTGGCTCGTGGGCGAAAGGGGCGGCGGGAGAGAGGGAGAAGACGGCAATTCCCCATCCCCGGTGCCGCTCTCTGCCATGACTTCGGCCCCTCGCTGGCTGAAGCCGGGCGGAGGAGGAGGAGCATGAGCAGGGGATGGGCTTCAGCCCCAACCATGCTCCTCCTCCGCGTGACTTCAAGCCTGTCCCCCACCCGTGCTCCCCCTCCTCTGCGCGGCTTCAAGCCCGCCCCTCGCCCATGCTCCTCCTCCGCACGGCCTCAGGGAGCGAGGGGCGGGAGTCACGGCGGAGAGCGGCGTCAGGGACAGCCGCCTGGCTCTTCCTCCTCCTCCCCCAAGCAGCAGGAGTTCGGCAGGAGGAGGGGGGAGGAAGGAGGGCAGAGAGCTTTTCCCGCGGCACAGCAGGAGGTCCGTCACAGCACACTAGTGTGCCGCATCACAGCGGTTGGGAAACACTGCTGTAAACCACCTTGAGCCTTTGGGAAAGGGTGGTATATAAATTGAAATAATCTTCTATTATATAAAGGAGGTCCCGTCATGGAACGACTGCCATAGACAGAGAAACCATCCAAGGCAGAAACACCAAATTTGGCAACAAAAATAGGCCTCAGGCAAGGAAGGTTTTAAGCAAAGAAACTTTCCCCCTCAAAACCTAGAAGGCCCCCAAAACAACGATAGAAAACAAACCTACATTTCCCAGCGTCCTTTGCGGCCGCCAGCGAATCCCATTGGCCAACATCGGCCCACACAAAATGCAGGGAGGCTGAGTTCCCATCGTAATGGTGCGCTGAGCCAGCCAAGTCTAGGTTAGAATGCTGAGTAATTTGAATTTAGTCAGTTGGTGTTTGTGGGTTAAACATACCTCTGCTAAACAGAAACCTACACAGTACAACCAACTAACACAGGAGGACATAACAACTACCAGGAGGACATAACACTAACACAAATAAGGCACCAGGGACACAGGTACCACTGACAAACACATATCGCCGGAATAACACAAACTTGCCAAACCCACAAAAAAAAATCCTGCAACACAAAAACCCACCCCAACCAAAATTCACAACAAACACCACTGGCAAAAGCCACACCCCACACCACATCACCAACTATGTCACCACAACACACACAAAATAAACCCCACAAATACCTGACAACTTCCCCAACACAAAACCCAGGACTGCACTCACTACTCACCACCACACACACCTCCAAATACGCACACGTCCCAGGCACAATGCTCCAGCAATTCCTACCCACACAACACAACACAACTTCCTATCACAACCCATCCCCCCAACCTTACGGGATCCTGCACACACAACACCTACCACTGCCACAAACAAAAACCAACTCCGCCTATACTCCAACCACAGCACAACACAACACTGCACTGATACTCTACAAACACACACAAACACCCAAAACACCCCACCCACACAAGCATTCCACAACATACTACCACCCACAATGCCACCACACACCCACTAACTCACCAAAAAAGTAATACCTACACACAACACAATACGCACATGACCCCACCAAGACCATAAGTAACATCAATTCCAACCCTTACATACTCAGACTTTCTTGCATCTCCTAAATAGGGCACAGCAACGCGTGCCGGGTACAGCTAGTAAATAAATAAATAAATATACATATGTACACAAAAATATATACACACAAAACACATATACACAGGCAGGGGATGGCTAGTATATCATATACTTTCAATTGTAAGCCACTTTGAGTATCTTTCGGGAGACATAGAGCGGGGTATAAAATAAACATAATAATCAACATGACAACAACAGCAGCAGCAGCATAATCCAGTTTCTGGCTGCAGATTCACTGACTTGAACTGCATTATATGGCTATGTAGATTCTTATCACCCAGTTCAAAGCAGTGAATCTACATTCTGAAAATGGATTGTGGCACTGGGAATGTGGCGCAGCTGGCTAAGTGTCAGCTGCATAAGATCTCTCTGACCAATAGGTCATGAGTTCGAGGCCTGCCCGGATCGAGGTGGATGCTCGACCTTTAAGTGTAGCCTGCTATCGACCTTTGCAGCCCAAAAGACAGTTGCATCTGTCAAGTAGGAGATAAAGGTACCACATTAAGTGGGGAGGCCAATTTTGACTGAATTGTGAGGCCATTAAAGAACTCCAGGAACGCTGAGAATGCGGCAGGAACAACAAGGGACGCTGGGAACGCTGAGATGAGGAGTGTGTCAGCTCCCCCTGGTGGCCAGAATTTGCCTAGGTTCGTCTATATGTGCGTATGTGGAAACGGCAGGGATCGTCTGCTAAGTATGAGTACCTGTAATCCGCTCGGAGTCCTCTTCTGGGTGAGAAGAGCAGAATATAAATAAAGTGTACTATTATTATTATTATTATTATTATTAGACAGTGTAAATGAGGCATGGGAAAACTTTCTAACTTGGGGGCCACATGCTAGCACTCCCTAGCAGGAGGACTGGCAGCCTAGTGATGGAAGGAAGGAAGGAAGAAGGAAACAGTGAAAGAAGGAAGGAAGGACGAAATGGAGAAAGGGAAGGATGGAAGGAGAAAGAGGGAGGGAGGGAGGGAGGGGGAAGGAAGGAAAAACAAAAGGGAAGGAAGAAGTAAAGGATGGAAGGGAATGATGGAGGGAGAAAGAGGGAGGGAGGGAGGGAAAGAGGGAAGGATGAGAGGGTGGAAGGGAAGGATGGAAGGAGAAAGGGGGAAGGAGGGAGGGAGAGAGGGGGAAGGAAGGAAAAACAAAAGGGAAGGAAGAAGTAAAGGATGGAAGGGAATGATGGAGGGAGAAAGAGGGAGGGAGGGAGGGAGGGAGGGAGGGAGGGAAAGAGGGAAGGATGAGAGGGTGGAAGGGAAGGATGGAAGGAGAAAGGGGGAAGGAGGGAGGGAGGGAGGGGGAAGGAGGGAGGGAGGGAGGGGGAAGGAAGGAAAAACAAAAGGGAAGGAAGAAGTAAAGGATGGAAGGGAATGATGGAGGGAGAAAGAGGGAGGGAGGGAGGGAGGGAGGGAAAGAGGGAAGGATGAGAGGGTGGAAGGGAAGGATGGAAGGAGAAAGGGGGAAGGAGGGAAGGAAGAGGGAAGGAAAGAAGGAAAGACAAAAGGGAAGGAAGGAGGAAAAAGAGAAGGAAGGGAGGGAGGTATGGATGGAAGGGAGGACAGAAGGAAAGGGATGATAAAAGAAAGAGAGAAGGAAGGAAAGACAAAAGGGAAGGAAGGAGAAAAGGATGGAAGGGAAGGATGGAGGGAGGGAGGGAAAGAGGGAAGGAAGAAAGGATGAGAGGGTGGAAGGGAAGGATGGAAGGAGAAAGGGAAGGAGGTAAAGGAAGAGGGAAGGAAGGAGAGACAAAAGGGAAGAAAGGAGGAAAAAGGAAAGGAAAGGAGGGAGGAAGAGAGGTATGGATGGAAGGAAGGGTATGATGTTAAAGAAGGAAGGAAAGACAAAAGAGACGGACAGAAGGAAGGAGAAAGAGGGAGAGAGGGAGGAAAGAGAGAAGGAAGGAAGGACAAAAGGGTGGAAGAGAAGAAGGGAGGGAGGTAAGGAGGAAGGAAAGAGAGAAGAAAAGACAAAAGGAAAGTAAGGTCGAAAGGGTGGAAAGGAAGGATGGCTAGACAGAAGGGAAGGAGGAAGGGAAGAGAGAAGGAAGAAAGGAGAAAAGGGTGGAAAGAAATGGAGGGAGGGAGAAGGAGGGGAGGGGGGAAAGAGAGAAGGAAGGAAAGATAAAAGGAAGGAAGGAAGGAAGAAGAAAGGATGGGAGGGAAGGAAGGAGGGAGGGAGGGAGCGAGAAGAAGGGATGGGAGAGAGAGGAGGAAGACAAGAGAGGAAGCAAGGACAAAAGGGTGGAAGGGAAGGAGAAAGAGAGGGAAGGAGGAAGGAAAGAGAAGGAAGGATAAGATGGTGAGAGAGAGGAGGGTCTGAGGAAAGAGCCCAAGGGCCGCATCCGAATCACTGGGTTGTTCTAGGTTTTTCGGGTGAGACCTCACAACCTCTGAGGATGCCTGCCATAGATGCAGGCGAAACGTCAGGAGAGAATGCTTCTAGAACAAGGCCAGATGGCCCGAAAACCCTACAACAACCCAGCATTGATCTTGTCCAGAGATATGGGTGTATTTTATGTATATGTTTATGTATATGGATAGCTCTGTATGTAGGTTGAATGCCATGGAAAAAACATTGGATAGGTTTGAACACCTTGCAAATATTTCAAAGTTCGGACTAAAACCCAAAATTACTGAAACAGATGGGTCGGCTGACATGGCTTATATACCAGGATGCAAAAGTTGGGCAAAAGGATGTTGGGAGACTACAAATCCCATCATGCCCACTTGCTGGGGATGATGGGACTTGTAGCACAACTCCAACCACAAAGCCTTACTAGGACGATCCAGTTGTTTGAACGCTCCAGGCTTTTATGTTCATGCTTTTGACACCTTCCGGTGTTCAAACAGGCAAATACCTAAAAACAGAAGGTGCGAAGAAATGTGTTACACGGATCAGCCGTGTTGTCGTTGTGTAATAAATACATTTTCATCGCTTCTTCTGATGGAATAATAAAAACAGAGGCTGCCACGAAGGGCCTGCTTCCCTGCAATGCTCCAAAATGCTGAAATGAGCACAAATAAATAAATAGGCAACGGATTTCAAGATTCCCAGGCACCTTGCCTAAAAAATACTGCACTCCGCGCATGCTCAGAGGCCCCATTGACAGCATCCCGGCGTTTGACTTTTGGGCTACTTGCAATGTCTATGCCTCTATTTATATTCAGACTGGCCTCCTTGTTTTCAAAATATACTGCACTCTGTGCATGCTCAGAGGCCCCATTGATGCAGCGTCCCAGGGCTTGTGCGCTGGGCCGCTTGCAAAGTCCAAGCCCCTGTTGATACCCAGACTGGCTTTCTTGTTTGCAAAGGATACTGTACTCTGTGCATGCACAGAGGCCCCAGTGACGTATCGCCCCAGGGCTTGTGCGCTAGGCCGCTTGCAAAGTCCAAATCCCTGTTGATACCCAGACTGGCTTTCTTGTTTGCAAAGGATACTGTACTCTGTGCATGCTCAGAGGCCCCATTGACGCAGCATCCCAGGGTTTTGTGCGCTGGGCCGCTTGCAAAGTCCAAGCCCCTGTTGATACCCAGACTGGCTTTCTTGTTTGCAAAGGATACTGTACTCTGTGCATGCTCAGAGGCCCCATTGACGCAGCATCCCAGGGTTTGTGCGCTGGGCCCGCTTGCAAAGTCCAAGCCCCTGTTGATACCCAGACTGGCTTTCTTGTTTGCAAAGGATACTGTACTCTGTGCATGCTCAGAGGCCCCATTGACGCAGCATCCCAGGGTTTGTGCGCTGGGCCGCTTGCAAAGTCCAAGCCCCTGTTGATACCCAGACTGGCTTTCTTGTTTGCAAAGGATACTGTACTCTGTGCATGCTCAGAGGCCCCATTGACGCAGCATCCCAGGGTTTGTGCGCTGGGCTGCTTGCAAAGTCCAAGCCCCTGTTGATATCCAGACTGGCTTTCTTGTTTGCAAAGGCTACTGTACTCTGTGCATGCTCAGAGGCCCCATTGACGCAGCATCCCAGGGTTTGTGCGCTGGGCCCGCTTGCAAAGTCCAAATCCCTGTTGATACCCAGACTGGCTTTCTTGTTTGCAAAGGATACTGTACTCTGTGCATGCTCAGAGGCCCCATTGACGCAGCATCCCAGGGTTTGTGCGCTGGGCCCGCTTGCAAAGTCCAAATCCCCTGTTGATACCCAGACTGGCTTTCTTGTTTGCAAAGGATACTGTACTCTGTGCATGCACAGAGGCCCCATTGACGTATCGCCCCAGGGCTTGTGCGCTGGGCTCGCTTGCAATGTCCAAGCCCCTGTTGATATCCAGACTGGCTTTCTTGTTTGCAAAGGCTACTGTACTCTGTGCATGCTCAGAGGCCCCATTGACGTATCGCCCCAGGGCTTGTGCGCTGGGCCCGCTTGCAAAGTCCAAGCCCCTGTTGATATCCAGATTGACTTTCTTGTTTGCAAAGGGTACTGAACTCTGTGCATGCTCAGAGGCCCCATTAACGCAGAGTCCCAGGGCTTGTGCGCTGGGCCGCTCAGGCCCGGATTAACCCCTTTGGGCGCCCTAGGCCACACTTTGGAATTACGTCCCCAAACCAATCTCTACCGCACCCCCCACGCACACATTCCTTCTTTCCGCCTGCCTCTCCTCTCTCACCGGCTTGGCGCCCTTGTGCAGCTGGGCCAGGCAGGAGCCCAGGGAGCCGTTCCCAGGCCCCTTCCCGGCCCCTGGGCCTTTCGGAGCCCGCACCCAGGAACATTGGGGAAGGAGGCAGAGGCGCTCGCCCTCCTTCCTTGGGCGCGAGGAGGATGAGGCGGAGGGAAGGCCCGCCCCTGGGGTCGCTGGCAGGCATGCGCGCACGGTAGGAGGGCACAAGCGCCTCTGCCTCCTTCTCCAATTTTCCTGGGTGCTGCGCATGGCCGGCAGCGGCCCCGGGGGCTTCCCTTCCTTCCTCCTTAAGATGCCGCACATGTCCGGGCTGCTGCCGGACATGTGCGGCATCCAGGAGCATGGCGGAGGAGGCAGAGGTGTCCTCTTGCCGCATGTGCATGCCTGCCAGCGGCCCTGGGGCGGGGCTTCCCTCCGCCACATCCTCCTCACGCCCTCCTTCCTTGACAAGGGGGCGGGGGCGATGGCGAGGAGGGGGCGCCATTCCCTCCTCCCCCTGCCCCCTGCAGCGCCTCCCGCCCCCCCCCCTAGAGAGAGAGAGAGAGAGAGAGAGAGAGTCATCATGCCGCACGTTGCGGTTTTGTTTGAACATTTTTTGGGGGTCCTTGATCTGGCGCCCCCCTAGGCCTGCACCCATAGGCCATGGCCTAGTGTGGCCTTATGGGTAATCTGGGCCTGGGGCCGCTTGCAAAGTCCAAGCCCCTGTTGATATCCAGACCGGCTTTCTTGTTTGCAAAGGATACTGTACTCTGTGCATGCTCAGAGGCCCCATTGACGCATCGTCCCAGGGCTTGTGCAAATTTGAGGGCCTTGTTTATTTCCAGTCCGACGGCTGGCTTGCTTCGCAACGTTTCCCAATCCTCCCTGTGCCGTTTTTGGAAGTGTTGAGGGGCGAGAAGTATCATGTGAAATAGTGCGCATTGCCAGGGCCGGTGACAGCATTCCTGCGCCTGAGAAAAACGAAGCAGCCCGCCGGCCCCCTCCCTTGACGTTTCCTGATTTATTTATACATCCCATGCGCTTGAGTGGCAGCTCCAAGCTAAACAGCAGCTGGGAGAGCCCCTCGGCAGCAGATGGAGGGCGCAGGAGTCCTGGCATGTCTTGGCGGCTGTCGTCTTCAGTGGGAGAGTTGTAGCGCCCAAGGGCAGCCTGGCTCCAAGCTCAAGGTGTCTCATCAGCCATCGCACTACGATTCCACTCACTGCATCCCATGCAAGGCTGGGATTTGCAGTTTAGGAAGAGTCATTAAGGGTGCATCACTGTAGAGTGAACGCATTTTGACACTGCTTGACCTGCCATGGCTCAATGCGATAGAGCCCTGGGAGTTGTAGTTCAGTAAGAGCCTTTAAGGGGCACGTCTATTGTGGAATAGATGCAGTTGGGTACCACTTGAACTACCATGGCGCTCCATGCAGTGGAGCCCTGGGATTTGTAGTTTAGGAAGAGCCTTTAAGGCAGTGTTTCCCAATCTTCCTAATGCTGGGACCCCTTAACACAGTTCCTCATGTCGTGGTGACCCCCAAAACAATAACATTATTTTCATTGCTACCTCATAACTGTAATTTAGAGACTCTTGTAAATATCTGATACGCAGGATGTATTTCCATTCACGGAACCAAATTTGGCACAAAAACCTGGTGTATTGATTTTGTCATTTGGGAATTGTAGTTGCTGGGATTTATAGTTCACCTACAATCAAATAGTATTCTGAACTTTACCAATGATGGAATTTAACCAATTTAACCAGTTTTTTAAAGTTTTTTTAAAAAAAATATTTTTGTTGGTCACACCTTGCGTTGTGAGAGGTTTTGCTGCCAAATTTGGTGGGTTTTCCTTCAGTGGTTTAGTTGTTTTTAAGGTACTCATTACAGACAGAACATATATATATATATATACACACACACACACAGAGTATATATATACTGTGAAAGTGACAGCCAATCAGAACGCTGCCACATACAAACATACAAACAAACTTTTCGCTTTATTATATAATATAGATATAGATAGATATAGAATACAGAATATAGATATAGAGATAGAGAAGATATATATATACATATATACACACACACAGTATATATATACACAGTATATATATATATATATATATATCAGCCACTACATTCTGAACAACATGATTGGCTGCCAATAAGGGCGGATTTGCATAACTGCTGTAACCATAGCAACGCTGGCAAGAGCCATTCAAGGCTAGGATAGAATGCTGAGAGGTTTCAGTTGGTGTTTGAGGGTTAAACTGCCAAAACAAAACTCTGAGGGAGCAATTCTCCAGCAAATTCCTACCCACACAACACAACACAACTTCCAATCACAACCCATCCCACCAACCTTACGGGACCCCGTACACACAACACCTACAAACACCACAAACAAAAACCATTCCTTCCTTCCACACAGACATAAACAGACCCAAAAGACAAGCCATGCCTTATAAAAATAACAGCATCGGACGACACACTCACAGCGCTACATACATCAAACAAAAAAGGGCAGAACAAACGCCAGAACAGAAACACACTGCGCAGCAGAGACACAGACAACAGGTCACTGCACGACGCACAGCTGAGAACCAAATGCAAAGAACTGCACGACAAGAAGAAGCGCAGCCAGGAACAACAAAGACGCAGAAATGCAACACAACAGCAGCGGCGCAGGGAGCGCAGAAAAACGACGTCGCAACACAAAAAACAAACTTCAAAAACACCACAACCAATTCCACCGCCTAGCCTTCAGATACAACGCTGCAGAAGACTACAGCATGGCGCCAGAGGCCGACATTGGCACCCTAACGCACATCTGCACACACTGCAAAGCCCTGAAATACCCAGCAGAAACACCAGGAATGTGCTGCCTAGCCGGTAAAGTCTCTCTAGCACCACTTGCCACTCCTCCACAACCACTACAGACTTTGCTGAGTGGCCACACTCCAGAATCAAAACACTTCCTCCGCTATATAAGACAATACAACTCATGCTTCCAGATGACATCATTTGGAGCACACATAGAAAGTGCGCCATTCATGCCTACTTTCAAAATCAAAGGACAAATTTATCATCGAGCTGGCTCCCTGCTCCCAAACACCGAGGAGCACATCAGTTTCTTCAAATGTTTTTCATTGGTGATGAAGACACCGGAAATCAACACACGATGCCACATTTCCCCAAAAGTTAAAAAACCCATTATCGCACAACTACAACACCTCCTTCATGAACACAATCAGTTAGTCCACTGATTCAAGACCGCTCTGGACAAGATGCCTACTGACACACACAGAATTATAATACATCCCGACAAAAAGCCTGAAGGGCAACATGAACGCAGATACAACGCTCCAACTATCGATGAAGTGGCCATCGTCATGGTCGGCGATCACTTCCTACCCAGGGACATAGCACTTCAGCAAAGAAACTCTGAATTGACCACCGTATCAGAAACACATCGCTGCTATGACGCCCTCCAGCACCCAATCATATTTTGGGATGGCACAGATGGGTACCACATCAACAAATCTGTGGCATAGACCTTGACACAGAAGGCTTCTCCCACGGACAACTCTATGTAGCGTGCTCCAGAGTTGGGAAACCACAGAACCTCTACATCAACACAGCCAACGGAAAGACAAAAACATTGTATATCCACAAGCTCTGCAGAATGCCAGGAACACCAAACAACAACTCCACAGGACTTCAACATCCCACCCAAGAACAACCCACAACGACACAGCCATGACCCCACCAAGTAACATCATTTCCAACCCTTACATACTCAGACTTTCTCGCATCTCCTAAATAGGGCACAGCAACGCGTGCCGGGTACAGCTAGTATTATATAATAACGCGAAATGTTTGTTTGTATGTTTGTATGTGGCAGCGTTCTGATTGGCTGTCACTTCCACAGGCCACAGCGACCAGCGCGGGTGATGGACCTGCACCAACCTTGGTACACATAACCCCCCTGACCCCCTTTACGTCCTGGTGCGGTTTGGGGAACATGACCCACGGATTATGGGATTTGTAGTACTTTCCAACACTTTGGTTCCCACAGACCACTGTGGCCACCTAAAAGGACCAATACAGACCACACTTGGCACACACAGCACTCTACGTCCTGGTGCAGTTTGGAGGAGGGCGGACCACGGATTATGGGGCTTGAAGTACCTCTACTCACTTCCCAAGTCCGCTGCGACCCTCATCCGATTACTGATCGAGACCACACTTGCCACACATAACCCCAATGACTACCTTCACGCCCTGGTGAGGTTTGGGGGAGGACTGACAATGGATGATGGGATTTGTAGTACTTTCACACCCCTCTGTTCCCACAGACCACTGCGGCCCCCGCCAAACACTGATAAAAACCACACTTGTCACACAGAACCCCAGTGACCCACTCTACATCCTACTGCAGTTTAGATGAGGGCGGACCATGGATGATGGGACTTGCAGTACCTTCATTAATTTAATGATACCACTACAACTCCCAATAATGATGGATCAAGACCAAACTTGACAGACAGAGCCTCCATGATGCCCTCTACGTCCTGGTGCAGTTTGGAGGTGGGTTGACAATGGATGATGGGACTTGCAGTGCCTTCTGTAATTTCATGATACCACTGTAACTCCCAATAATGAGGGATCAAGGCCGAACTTTCCAGACAGAGCCTCCATGACCCACTCTACGTCCTGGTGCTGTTTAGAGGTGGGTGGACCACGGATGATGGGACTTGCAGTACCTTCAATAATTTCATCATACCACTGCAACTCCCAATAATGAGGGATCAAGGCCAAACTTGGCAGACAGAGCCTCCATGACCCACTCTACGTCCTGGTGCTGTTTAGAGGTGGGTGGACTTGCACCTTCAGATTTCAGGATACCACTGCAACTCCCAATAATGAGGGATCAAGGCCAAACTTGGCAGACAGAGCCTCCATGACCCACTCTAGTAATTTCATGATGGGACTTGCAGTACCTGCAATTTCCCAATCCCAATGAGGATCAAGGCCAAACTTGGCAGACAGACCCTCCATGACCCACTCTACGTCCTGGTGCTGTTTGGAGGATGTTGGACCATGGACGATGGGACTCGCAGTACCTTCACTAACTTCCTGACACCACTGTGAGCCACATCAATAACTACTACAGACCAACTAATATGTTTCTCAAAAAACACGGGCACCGCCGGGTCCCCAAGCTAGTATATACTGTATATATATGTGAGAGTAAAGTCAGAACAACAAATCGAATAAGCAATAAGTCATTCTCGAGGTCAAAGAGTTGCCGGGACCAATGGGAAGGTGAAAACACAATAGGGTCTCTCCTTTGGCCAAGCGAAGGGGAGTCTGGGTTCCGGCCAAAGGCCTCCTGTTCTCGCGCAGAGTTCAGCAAGGAGCCTGGAAAGCTGGTGCTTGTGGACAGAGTGGCTCTGCGCCAAAATAAATAAATACAGCCATAAATAAAACCCATATTTGGAAGCAGGACTCTGGGAACGGGGCTGCCTCCGTCTTCGCTTCTAAATGTCCCCTCAATGGCTCCAAGGAGGCAAGAATGCATATTATTGTCTTTAATTCCCCCCCCCCCTTGAGTTGAGAAAGGGAATTAGTTTGGAAGGGGATTTGGGGGGGGGGGGGTTAGTGAAATAATTTGTCCCAACTGCGTGTCTGCTTTCCGACATCTGTTTTCCATTAAGGGTTGAGGGGAGAAGCGAGGATCTAAAAATTGCTTGGCTTTTTCCTCCAGGGTCTCACTCTGCTTCAATAGGAATTGGGTTCTTGGGGTCTCTTTCGAATCCCCCCATTGATCCTAACAGAACTCTCCTAATAGATATTTCTCCTGTGAAGCAGACCCAAGTCACTTTGCTGCCTGAAAACAAGGTAGCATTCCTTCTCTACACTGCAAGGGGGCGTGGATCCGCTCCGGTATTTAGTCCAAACTTTATCCAATCAATGCATTAGCACTGTTTCCCAACCAGTGTGCCGAGCAGTGTTCCGTGAGCGATCATCAGGTGTGCCATGGGAAATTCGAACCTCCACTACCCTTTCTTCCCCCTCTTCCCCCCCACTTTTTCTTCTCCACTCGGGCTCCCTTCTTCCCAGCCTTGCTCTGCTCACTTTGCTCTGGGGTGAGTCTGCGCAGTAGCGCTCGCACGGGTCACGTCTTCCTCCCTCCCCCCTCCCCTCCTGAACACGCTCACGCTGCCCCCTCAGATCAAAATGGCGGCAGAAGCGGCAGTGTAGAAGAAAGTAAGTGTTCGGCAGGAGGGGGAAGAAAGGGCGCAAAGGGGGAGGAAGAGGTCTCTGTCGAAAGCTGGCATGGGCAAACTTGGACCTTCCAGGTGTTTTGCACTCCAACTCCCACCATTCCTAGCAGCCTCAGGCCCTTTTCCTTCCCCCCCCCCTCAGCCACTTAAGCAGGAAAGGGCCTCAGGCTGTTAGGAATGGTGGGAGTTGAAGTCCAAAGCACCCAGAGGGCCGAAGTTTTCCCATGCCTGTTTTAGGGACCTTAAAGTGGTGAGCCTCCTTCCAACATTGTGATTCTGGATAGAAAACAAACAACAACATAACATAACATTGTTTGAGTCCACAGTGCTCTCTGGGTGTACAGTAGGTGAACTACAACTTCCAAACTCAAGGTCAATTCCCAAGCAAACCCGTTCAGTACTTTCTGTTGGTAATGAGAGTTCAATATGTCAAGTTTGGTTCAATTCCATTGTTGCAAGATGCTCTTTGATTGTGTGTTAACTATAAATTCCAGAAACTGTAACTCCCAAATGTCAAGGTCAATTTTCCCCAAACTCCATCTGTGTTCACATTTGGGCATATGGAGTATTCATGCCAAGTTTGGTCCTGATCCAACATTGTTTGAGTCCAGAGTGCTCTCTGGATATAGTTGAACTACAATTCCAAAACCCAAGGTCAATGCCCACCAAACTCTTATAGTATTTTCTCTTGGTTATGGGAGTTCGTGTGGGAAGTTTGTGTCTTTCTGCCATTCCTGCCAGGATATCTCTGTTGTGTTCATCGAAACAGGCCCAGGTTTCACACTGAGTGTATAAATACATTAAAAACATATTAACTATATGTATCACTGTGTTAGAGTGTCATTTTGTGTCATTTTGGTTGGTGGTGTGCCCCAGGATTTTATAAATGGAAAAAATGTGATGCGGCTCTAAAAAGGTTGGGAAACACTGTATTAGATTATAATTAGGATACCTGCACTATGCATATAATATAATATAACAATATAATATATTATATATAAATATAATATTGATAATATAATAATGTAATACAATATAATACTACTAATAATATGATACTATAATTATATATTTTATATTACATGTAATATTACTAATAATATTACAGTATAATGTTATAGTACAGTGTAATAGATATTAATAATATTGTGCTATGGCAATAATATAATATATTGTATTTACATTTTACTTGTAAGCCACTCTGAGTCCCCTTCGGGGTGAGAAGGGCGGCATATACATGTCGTAAATAAATAATAAATAAATAAATATCTGCTTTTAAATGAAGGATGGTATTCATTCCATGTAGAAGACTCCCAGACTTGGAGCAGCCTTGGGATGCTTCATCAATGGGGCCTCTGAGCATGCACAGAGTGCAGTATCTTTTGCAAACAAGGGTAGAAACAAGGATCCAGACTTTGCAAGTGACCAAAGATTCAAGTGCTGCGGCTCAGCCTTGGGATGCTGCGTCAACGAGGCAATGAGCACGTGCATAGTGCAGAGCTGGCCTTTCTTGTTTGCAAAAGACATTGCACTCTGTACATGCTCAGAGACCCCATTGAACAGAGGCCGAGACTTTGCAAGAATCCCTGGATTCAAGCATTATGGGATGCTGCATCAATTGGGTCTCTGAGCATGTGCAGAGTGCAGTATCTTTTGCAAACAAGGAGAGCAGTCTGGAAATAAACAGGGGCTGGGGTTTTGCAAGCGGTGTAGGAATCAAGCGATGGGATGCTGCATCAATGAGGCCTCTGAGCATGAAAATCCCATCTCCTTCATGCTCTCCAAATGCAACCCAGATGCCGAGGGAGGTGTGGGGAGCTGGCCCCGCCGCTTGCCTCTTTCCAAATAAAGGCCGCACTGCCGCCATCGCACATTCCTGCTCTCACAGCTGCTGCCGCTGGTGTGTCCTCGGAGCCAAGAACAACTCCTCGATAAGCTCACCAGGGACCAGGGCTCTCCATCTGGATTGTGTTAGGCCCAGCGATTGCACACTGGAGACGGACCGGCTGGGAAAAGCCGGAGGGCGAAGCGAAAGGGAGGAAAAGTTCATCTGGGTCATTTCCCAGCCTCTGCGCCATATTATGGGTTCTTCGAGGCGAGCTCCAAGGGACCAAGGGTCTTCCTTTATGGTTTAGACCAGTGTTTCCCAACCAGTGTGCCGGGGCACACTAGTGTGCCGTGAGCAATCATCAGGTGTGCCGTGGGAAATTGGAACCCCCAGGAGGGGAGGGGGGAGAGTCTAGTGTGTTGAAGTATAAAAACCCTAAGAGAAACCTATCTCGATAAAGGCACAAAATTACAACCACCCCCCTCCCCACCCGTTGTCTACTTGGTCTCTCCCTCTCCATGCATTGGGAAGGCCCGCCTCCCTTTCCCCAAGTAGAGACCTCCTCTTGCCTCCCCCCCCCCGGGCCTAATGCCAGATGGTTCAGTCCCGCCCCTCCCTCCTCCCCCTCCTCCCTGGTCCGCGCAAAACCGCTCTCGGCCTCCCTCCGGCTCCCTGCCCACCGCTGCCACCTTCCTTCCTGCCTGCTTTGCCAGCCTCAAGATGCCCACCTGGGCCGCCCCGCTGACCCCCGAGGAGCTGCGCAGGTGGTGAGTGAGGCTCCTACTCCCCATGATCCCAATTCAAGCCTGGCAGGGAGGGAGGGGGCAACCTAAGTGAGAGGGAGACTGCTGGTCTTTCGAGGCCCTCCCTCCAGAAACTGTAACTCCCAAATGTCAAGGTCTACTTTCCCCAACATAACATGACATTGTTTGAGTCCACAGTGCTCTCTTGGTGTAGGTGAACTACAACTATCAAACTCAAGGTCAATTCCCAAGCAAGCCCTTTCAGTACTTTCTGTTGGTAATAAGAGTTCAAGATGCCAAGTTTGGTTCAATTCCATTGTTGCAAGAGTTCAGGATGCTCTTTGATTGTGTGTTAACTATAAATCCCAGAAACTGTAACTCCCAAATGTCAAGGTCTACTTTCCCCAAACTCCATCTCTGTTCACATTTGGGCATATTGAGTATTCATGTCAAGTTTGGTCCTGATCAAATATTGTTTGGGTCCACAGTTCTCTCTGGATATAGGTGAACTACAACTCCAAAACGCAAGGTCAATGCCCACCAAACTCTTATAGCATTTTCTTTTGGTTCTGGGAATTCTGTGTGGGAAATTTGTGCCTTTCTGCCATTCCTGCCAGGATATCTATGTTGTGTTCATAGAAACAGGCCCAGGTTTCACACTGAGTGTATAAATACATTTAAAAACATATCAACTATATGTATTACTGTGTTAGAGTGTCATTTTGTGTCATTTTGGTTGGTGGTGTGCCCCAGGATTTTGCAAATGTAAAAAAGTGTGCTGCTGCTCAAAAAAGGTTGGGAAACACTGGTTTAGACTTAGGAGCCTTAATGGAGCACAAGCGGAACATGAGGCAACAGTGTAATGCAGCAGCTAAAAAGGCCAATGCGATTCTAGGCTGCATCAAGAGGAATCTAGTGCAGGTATAGGAAAACTTTGGCCATCCGGGTGTTTGAGACTTCGATTCCCACAATGCCTAACAGCCTCAGGCTCTTTCCTTTCCCCCCTCAACCGCTTAAGCTGAGTGCTGGGCCCATAACCAAGGTTAAGCTCTATTGCCTGTGTGGAGTGCAAGGAAGCTTCCTCTACAGCAGGCTTGGGCAAACTTCGGTCCTCCAGGTGTTTTGGACTCCAACTCCCATAATTCCTCAAAGCCTCAGGCCCTTTCCTTTCCCCGCAGGCATGGGCAAACTTAGGCCCTCCAGGTGTTTTGGACTTCAACTCCCATAATTCCTCACAGCCTCAGGCCCTTTCCTTTCCCCCCTCAGCCGCTTAAGCTGAGTGCTGGGCCCATAACCATGGTCAGCCTCTATTGTCTGTGCGGAGTGCAAGGAAGCTTCCTCTACAGCAGGCATGGGCAAACTTAGGCCCTCCAAGTGTTTTGGATTCCAACTCCCATAATTCCTCACAGTCTAAGGCCCTTTCCTTCCCCCCCTCAGCCGCTTAAGCTGAGTGCTGGGCCCATAACCAAGGTTAAGCTCTATTGCCTGTGCGGAGTACAAGGAAGCTTCCTCTACAGCAGACATGGAAATTGGCATGAATATTCCATATGCCCAAATATGCACGCAGATGGAGTTTGGGGAAAATAGACCTTGACATTTGGGAGCGGTAGTTACTGGGATTTATAGTTCACCTACAATTAAAGACCATTCTAAACCCCACCAAGGACAGAATTGGGGCAAACTTCCCACACAGAACCCTGGTGACCAACAGAAAATACTTAAGGCCATGCAGTCCAACTCCCTTCACCAGGGCAAGAAAACGTAATCAAAGCCCTTCTGACAAAGAGCCATCCAGCCATAGATAATAGATGATATATATAGATCGGGGGACTACGACGACAACGACGACTCAGGGCAGCTTACAAGGCACAATTAGATGTCGACAACAGTACACAATATAAAATCACAAATACAACAAGATTAAAAACACCAGAGTTAAACAATTACCAGCAAGTCAGAATAAATTAAAAATGCCATCAATAACAACTCCACATTTGATCAATGGCGGTAAGCCGTATTTTCATGTCCGTCGTCATATTAGTCATTCCAAGTAAAGTGCTGCATTAAGTTACTGTGCAAAGGCCTGGTCCCACAACCACGATTTTACTTTTTTCCTGAAAGCTAGGAGGGATGGGGTCGATCGTATTTCGCTCGGAAGCGCATTCCACAGGCAGGGGGCCACAGCCGAGAAGGCCCTGTCTCTCGTCCCCGCCAGCCACAGTGAGATGTTGGCGGAAGCGAGAGCAGGGCCTCCCCGGATGATCTTAAGTTACGAGGTGGGACGTAGAGGCAGATGCATTCGGACCAGTAAGCTGGGCCAGAACCATATAGAGCAGGGGTCGGGAACCTTTTTGACTCAGAGAGCCATGAAAGCAACATATTTGTAAATTTATTTCAGTGAGAGCCGTATAGTATCTGTAGACCTTAATAAAGCTGAATGTTTGTATGTGTCCGGAGGGCGGAAGGGCGGAAGGACATGTGGCAGCTTTCAGATTGGCTCCCACTGTGGGGTTATTTGCATATACAACTCCCATTGGCCAGCCAACACGAACATTCCGAGACTCAAAAGTGCCAGAGGGAAGTAAGGAAAAGGCCTGAGCCAGTCAGGCATGGTGGGAGTTTAGGTCCAAAACACTTTGCAGCCCCCAACAATGAGACAACAAAACCAAACTTGGCACACAGAACCCCCAAGACCCACTTTACGTCTTGGTGCAGTTTGAGGGAGGATGGACCATGGATTGGCCAGCATTCCAACATCCCAAATCTCAAAGGTGCCAGACAGAGTTCTTTACAAAAAGGCTTCCTTCAGCTGATTTTACAAACTAGGCCTCAGCCTGAATTGACAGTAAGGCTCCCTCAACTTGATTCTCCTGACTAGGCCTCAGCCGGACCTGAACCAAACTTGGCACACATAACCCCCATGATGCCCTTTACGTCCTGGTGCAGTTTGGGAAAGATGGACCACGGATTATGGGATTTGTAGTACTTCCAAGCGCTTTGCTTCCCAAAGACCATTGTGGTTCCTAACAAAGACCGATAAATATCAAACTTGGCACACAGAGCCCCCATGACCCACTCTACATCCTGCTGCAGTTTGGAGGAGGGAAGACCATGGATGATGGGACTTGCAGTACCTTCCCTCACTTTCCAAGACTGCTGCAAACCTAATCCAATCACTGATCAACACCAAACCTGGCACACAGAGCCCTCATGACCCACTCAACATCCTGATGCAGTTCTGTGTGAGATGGACCACAGTTGATGGGACTTGAAGTACCTTCACTCACTTCCTAAAAACAATACAACCCTCATCCATTCACCAATACAGATCAAACTTGGCGCACAGAGCCCCCATGGCCCAATATACATCCTACTGCAATTTGGGGGAGGTTGGACCACAGATGATGGGACTTCCAGTATCTTCAGTAATTTCATGATACCACTGTAACTCCCAATACTGATGGATCAAGACCAAACTTGGCACACAGGACCCCCCCCCCCCCAAATGACCCACTCTACATCCTGCTGCACTTCTCAAATGACCCGGGCACCGCCGGGTCCCCAAGCTAGTATATAATATATTTGAAGACTGAATTCAACTCAATGTGAGTCTATATGTACCTACGATGAGAAAAGGATTCCCCCGGCAGAATGACGGGACACTTCAGACCTGGCTCTGCAAAAGGCACGCTCAGGACTCTGGGAAGGAAGAGAAGATGGAAGGAAGGACATGGAAAGAAAGAAAGACAGAGGAAATAAAGGAGGGAGGGGAGAGGAAGAAAAAAAAGAACAAACTATGGAAAAGGAAGAAAAGAAAAGCAGGAGAGAGACAAGGAGGGGAAAAGAAAGATGGAAATGGGAAGGGAGGAAAGGAAAGGGTGAGGAAAAGAAAGGAAAGGGAGTGAGGAAAAAGTAAAATAATGAAGGGAAAAGAAGAAAAGAAAAAAGGGGAGAGAGAGGGAAGTGAAAAGAAAGGAAGAAGGAAAGGAAGAGTTGGGGGAAAAGAATAGAAGAGGAGGGAGGGAGGAAGGAAGAGGGAGGGAGAATGGAGGAAAGAAGGAAGGAGAGAGAGGGGGAAAGGAAGGAGAGAAGGAAAGGGTGAAGAGGAGAAAGGAAGGAAGGAAGAGGAATGAAGGAAGAGGAAATGGAGGAAAGAAGGAAGGGGAGAGGGAGGGAAAAGGAAGGAGATAAAGGAGAAGGAAAGGGTGAAGGGGAGGAAGGAGGGAAGGAAGCAAGGAAGAGGGAGAATGGAGGAAAGAAAGAAGGGGAGAGAGGGAGGGAAAAGGAAGGAGAGAAGGAAAGAATGGAAGAGGAATGAAGGAACAAAGAGGGAGGGAGGAAAGAAGGTAGGGAGAGAGGGAGGAAAAAGAATGAAAGAAAATAGAGGGGGAAAAGGAAGAGGAAGGAAGGAAGGAAGGGGGAGGAGGGCGCGGGGCCAAGGCGGACCTTGGTGTTGACGTCGGCGAGGCAGTCCCACCGGAAGGCGTCGAAGAGTCTTCAGCTCTGAAGCTGCCCGACAAAGAGGGCGATGAGCTGGGCGTCCCCCGGCGGCAGTGATGCTGGGTCTGCGGCACCAGGGCCAGGCCCGCCTTTGCCGCCTCCCCCGAGGCCCGTGGCAGAGGACGAAGAAGAAGATGAGGCGCCGGCGGCGGACTCCGCCATCCCCGGCAAAGAGGGCGCAGGGCCCTGAGAGCAGCGGGGGGTGAGGAAGAGGCGGTGATGGCAGTGTGCAAGCGGCAGTAGCAGCACATTTGAATCGCTCCTCCCCACTGCATGCTGGGAAACCGAGGCCCGGGCTGCTCTGGAGAGCCAGATGCAATCATGAAAAGAGCCACACCTGGCTCCCGAGCCATAGGTTCCCGACCCCTGGTGTAGAGCTTTAAAGGTCAAAACCAGCACTTTGAATTGAGCCCAGAAGTGGACAGGCAGCCGGTGGAGCTGATACAGCAGGGGGGTGGTATGCTGCCGCCCGTTAGACTAATTGAAGTTTCTGAACAGTCTTCAAAGGCAGCCCCACGTAGAGTGCGTTGCAGTAATCTATTCTAGATGTGACAAGAGCGTGGACCACCGTCGCCAGATCAGACTTCCCAAGGGATGAAGTAATAAATAAATAAATAAATAAAGTGGTGTCAAACTGCGTTCACTCGATAGTGCAGATGCACCCACGAAAAACCCCGTCACTGAGTCAGAAATGAAGGCGCACGAAGCCACAGGCGGCCCATCTCGGGCCTCTTTGGCTCTTCATTAACCCGCATTGCCCTGTTTCCCTGGGCCTGTTCAAGGATTCGGCACACCTGAGGCCAGCTGCCGCTCAACCTCCTCCTCGCAGCTGGGCTCCCAGCCATCTGTTCTTTCGCCGGCAGCTTGCCAAGGCCTTTTCTGCGTGCGGGCGGCGGCGTTTGCCAAAAGCATCCTTGGCGCTTTGCTTATCATATGCTGCAAGCAAGGAGTCTAGGAAAGCGGAGAGTCTGGTTGCCTGATCTACAATGTGGAATTAATGCTGCTTGGCCCTGCTTCGATTGCAATGGTTCAGTGCTATGGGATTCTGGAAATTGTAGTTTCACAAGGTCCTCAGACTGGGAGTTGTAGTTTCACAAGGTCTTTAGACTTCTCTGGGTGCATCTACACTATAGAATGAATGCCGCTTGGCCCTACTTCAACTGTTATGGCTGAACACTATGGGATCCTGGGAGTTGTAGTTTCCCAAAGTCTTCAGACTTCTCTGGGCGCATCTACACTATAGAATGAATGCCGCTTGGCCCTGCTTCAACTGCCATGGCTGAACGCTATGGGATCCTGGGAGTTGTAGTTTCACAAGGTCTTCAGACTTCTCTGGGCGCATCTACACTATAGAATGAATGCCGCTTGGCCCTACTTCAACTGCCACGGTTCAACGCTATGGGATCCTGGGAGTTGTAGTTTCACAAGGTCTTCAGACTTCTCTGGGCGCATCTACACTATAGAATGAATGCCGCTTGGCCCTTTTTCAACTGCCATGGCTGAACGCTATGGGATCCTGGGAGTTGTAGTCTCACAAGGTCTTCAGGTTTCTCTGGGCGCATCTACACTATAGGATGAATGCCGCTTGGCCCTACTTCGATTGTCATGGTTCAACGCTATGGGATCCTGGGAGTTGTAGTTTCACAAGGTCTTCAAACTTCTCTGGGCACATCTACACTATAGAATGAATGCCGCTTGGCCCTACTTCGACTGCCATGGCTGAATGCTATGGGATCCTGGGAGTTGTAGTTTCACAAGGTCTTCAGACTTCAGACTAGGGAAGGCTAAAGTCCTTGCAAAACTACAACTCCTTGGATTCCATAGCCGTTAAAGTGGTATCTAATGGTATTATTACTTCTAGGGTGCAGCCAAAGAAGTAACTCCTGTCCTCCAAGTCCAACCAGGCTCATACGTAAAGCAGTGCTCGATCACATATCCCATCATCTGCCAGCATCACTGGGGTCAAAGGTCCCTTTCATGGCCAGGAAAACACTCTTTTCCTAATCGGCGAGGAAGGCACCCACGCTCCCTCTGTTTTGCAAGCCTTCCCTCCCCATTGTTTATATAAACAGGTAAATTGTTTCGTATCTCAATTAAAAACATCTGCCACATAAATGAATACCAATTAACTCATCCTGTTTTTAATTACTCTGTTAATTACACGCAGGCAGCAGAGAGGATGGCACGGGAATAAAGCGAAGGAGGCGAACACACCCCTTCTGCAATATCCCTTCCTCCAAAACACAGGCACATAGACACATGCGTGCCAATGCGCTCACTCCTGGCATTGCTTTGGAATATGCCTAGTTCGGGGTGGATTCGGACCCACTCAGAAAAAGTTTTGCATTTTGGGAAGGATGATCAAGGCCACTGACTACTTCCCAAACTCTTAAGCGGGCAGCAACAGGCACCCCTCCTTATATTCTGATGATGATGATGACATTATTATTATTATTATTATTTTATTATAATAATAAAACCCAGAGTGGATCCAGCACTATTGCAGATAGGAGACCCAAACATCTCAACAGCTGGATAACCATTATGACAGACACCATGGTGCAGTTGGGACTAAAACCCAGAGTGGATCCGATACTAAAACCCGGAGCAGATCCACCACTATTGCAGATAGGAGACCCATACACCCCAACAGCTGGGTAGCCATTATGACAGATAACACGGTGCAGTTCGGACTAAAACCCAGAGCGGATCCACCACTATCACAGATAGGAGACCCATACACCCCAACACTGGGTAACCATTATGACAGATAGCATGGTGCAGTTCGGACTAAAACCTGGAATTGATCCAAGACTGAAACCCAGAGCGGATCCAGCAGTATCACAGATAGGAGACACAAACACCCCAACAGCTGGGTAACCATTATGAGAGATACCATGATGCAGTTTGGACAAAAACCCAGAGCGGATCAGAGACTAAAACCCAGAGAGGATCCACCACTATTGCAGATAGGAGACCCATACACCCCAACAGCTGGGTAGCCATTATGACAGATACCACGGTGCAGTTCGGACTAAAACCCAGAGCGGATCCACCACTATCACAGATAGGAGACCCATACACCCCAACAGCTGGGTAACCATTATGACAGACACCATGGTGCAGTTGGGACTAAAACCCAGAGTGGATCTGATACTAAAACCCGGAGCGGATCCACCACTATTGCAGATAGGAGACCCATACACCCCAACAGCTGGGTAACCATTATGACAGATACCACGGTGCAGTTGGGACTAAAACCCAGAGGAGATCCATCACTATCGTAGATAGGAGACCCATACACTCCAACACTGGGTAACCATTATGACAGATAGCATGGTGCAGTTCGGACTAAAACCTGGAATTGATCCAAGACTGAAACCCAGAGCGGATCCAGCAGTATCGCAGATAGGAGACACAAACACCCCAACAGCTGGGTAACCATTATGAGAGATACCATGATGCAGTTTGGACAAAAACCCAGAGCGGATCAGAGACTAAAACCCAGAGCGGATCCACCGCTATTGCAGATAGGAGACCCATACACCCCAACACTGGGTACCCATTATGACAGATAGCATGGTGCAGTTCGGACTAAAACCTGGAACGGATCCAAGACTGAAACCCAGAGCGGATCCACCACTGTTGCAGCTAGGAGACCCATACACCCCAACACTGGGTAACCATTATGACAGATAGCTTGGTGCAGTTCGGACTAAAACCCAGAGCCAATCTGAGACTAAAACCCAGAGTGGATCCACTGCAATAGATAACAGGTCCAAACGCTTCTAATAATTGGGCAACTAACCCATCGGCTTCTCCCCTAGTGAAGCTGGTGGGCATCAAACCCTCTGCCGGCTTCAATGTGGGCAAGGACGGTTCTTATCCATCTCTCCTCATGGCTTGAGGCGGGTGACAACATAGCTAAGAACACATAATCATTATATAGCATACACATATTAACATGTATTTCGACAAAATAAATATATTAAAATACACAGGACAATGATAATGATGATGGATGATGAGGAAGATAATAATAATAATAATAATAATAATACTGCTTTATTTATAGTCTGCCCTATCTCCCCAGAGGGACTCATGATTAAATTATAGTGGACACAATTTTAAAATTCACCAAAGTTATAGAGCTTCACTAAAAGTGAAGTCAATGATTTGGTTACCCTTCCATTGTGTCTTCAGTATGGTGTAGTGTTGGATCCGCTCTGGTTTTGAGTCCGAACTGCACCAACCTTGAGCATGTTCCAGTGGACAAAAGGTCTGATATCCACCAGGATTGGTATTATATAATCGTCGTATCACTCAGAGAGAAATTTCAAGCATAATCGGCATTTCAAAAGAATGTCTGGGTCACATTATTGGCTATCAGAAGATCTGTGCACGATGGGTTGCGGAAACAGAGTGCCAACTTCTTCCATGACGGCTTCAGAAAACTTGTGCATTGTTGGCAGAAATGTATCCAATTGTCTGGTGATGATGTGAGAAAGCGAATCGTGGTAGTTAAAGAACATAAGAACATAAGAACATAAGAAGAGCCATGCTGAATCGGGCCTCAGCCCATCTAGTCCAGCATTCTGTGTCACACAGTGGCCCACCAGTTGTACACGGGGATCTCTAGCAGAAAGGAGGGCAGAACCCTCACCTGCTCCCGACCCCCCACAACCAGTCCCGGGGGAAATCCTGCCTGCCTCCATCAACACAGAGGTGGCACTTGGATGTCCATTTCAGTAGCTACTGATTCCCTTGGTATCCATGAATCTGTCTAATCCTGCCTTGAAGCTGTCCAGGCTGACCGCTGTCACAACCTCCTCTAGAAGTGAGTTCCATAACCCAATGACCCTCTGGGTGAAGAAATATTTCCCTTTATTAGTCCTAACTTTCCTACCTTGGAGCTTCAGGGAGTGCCCCCTAGTCCTAGTGTTGTGTGACAGAGAAAATATTTTTTCTCTATTCACCTTTTCTATCCCATGCATGATTTTATACACTTCGATCAAGTCACCTCTTAAACGCCGTCTTTCAAGGCTGAAAAGACCAAGGCGTTGCAACCTGATTTCATAAGGGAGCCGCTCCATCCCTTGGATCATTCTTGTTGCCCTTTTCTGTACCTTTTCCAGTTCCGTTATATCCTTCTTAAGGTGCGGTGACCAGAATTGTACACAGTACTCCAGATGTGGCCTCACCATAGATTTGTAGAGAGGCAATACAACATTTGACGACCTATTTTCGATTCCCTTCCTGATCATGCCAAGCATAGAATTTGCTTTTTTCACTGCTGCTGCGCACTGGGTTGACATCTTCATTGAGCTGTCCACCAAAACCCCAAGATCCCTTTCCTGGTTTGTCTCGGAAAGCTTTGACCCCATCAATTGGTAGGTGTAGTTGGGGTTCTTTGCCCCGATGTGCATGACTTGTTTAGGTTAAAATGCATTTGCCACTTTGTTGCCCATTCTAAAGATTATTTCTGCGTTTGATTTATTAAAATATTCCCATCCAAGCCCAAGTAGCGAAGGTGGAGGCATCACTTTTCATTCAACCCTCGTAGATTCCACAATCCGAGATCTGGAAGAGTTCAAAAGTCAGCACCTTGGAGAGCATCTTTGAAGGTGACACAGGAAAACCTCAGTACAGGGGTTGGGAACCTATGGCTCGGGAGCCAGATGTGGCTCTTTTCAGGATTGCATCTGGCTCTCCAGAACAGCTCGGGCCTCGGTTTCCCAGCATGCAGCGGGGAGGAGTGATGCAAATGCGCCGCGATTGCTGCTTCCGCACCGCCATTGCCGCCTCTTCCTCACCCCCCACTGCTCTCGGAGCCCTGCACCCTCTTCTCCTCCTTCACCCTTTCCTTCTCTCCTTCCCTTTCCCTACCTCTCTACCCTTCCTTCTTTCCTCCATTCTCTTCCTTCCTTCCTTCCTTCCTTCCTTCCTTCCTTCCTTCCTTCCTTCCTTCCTTCCTTCCTTCCTTCCTTTCTCCCCTTCACCCTTTCCTTCTCTCCTTCTTTTTCCCTCCCTCTCTCCCTTTTCTCCATTCTCCCCCTTCCTTCCTTCCTTCCTTCCTTCCTTCCTTCCTTCCTTCCTCTTCCTTCCTTCCTTTTTCCCCTTCACCCTTTCCTTCTCCTTCCTTTTCCCTCCCACTCTCCCCTTCCTTCTTTCCTCCCTCCCTCCCTTCCTTTTCCTTCCTTCCTTCCTTCCTTTCTCCCCCTTCACCCTTTCCTTCTCTCCTTCCTTTCCCTCTCTCTCTCCCCTTCATTCTTTCCTCCATTCTCCCTCCCTCTTCCTTCCTCTTCTATTCTTTCCCCCAAGTCTTCCTTTCCTTCTCCTTCCTTTCTTTTCACTCCCCCTCTCCCCTTCTTTCTTTTCTTCTTTTCCCTTCATTATTTTACTTTTTCTTCACTTTCCTTTCTTTTGCCCACCTTCCTTTCCTTCCTTCCCATTTCCTTCTTTCTTCCTTCTCTCTCCTGCTTTTCTTTTCTTCCTTTTCCATAGTTCGTTCTTCTTTCCTTTCTTCCTCTCCTCTTCCCTCCTTTATTTCCTCTTTCTTTCTTCCTTCCTTCCTTTCCTCCTTCCTTCCTTCCGTCTTCTCTTCCTTCCCAGAGTCCTGAGCATGCCTTTCGCAGAGCCAGGTCTGAAGCGTCCACTCATCCTTTTCTCATAGTATGTACGTACTGTAAATACTCACATTTAGTTGAATTCAGTCTTAAAATATATTATATATACTAGCTGTACCCGGCACGCGTAGCTGTGCCCTATTTAGGAGATGCGAGAAAGTCTGAGTATGTAAGGGTTGGAATTGATGTGACTTATGGTGTTGAAGTGAATGGGGTGTGTTATGTTTGTGCCTCAGCTCTTTGCCTGCAGTCCTTCGGGTTTGACTTGTACCATGGCCAGGACGGATCAGCTTGGGGAGGGCTTGTCCTGTCAGGGGATCTCTATCTTCACAGGTGCGTCCAGTGTCTGTTGGGGGACTGTTAAAAATCCTTTCCGTATCCTTTTGAGCCACCTTTCTCAAGATCTTCATGTCTAGCTTACTTTCTGCTCCTCTCTTTTTCAAGATGTCCTGCTCTGTGTCTTTTGCACCCATTGGCCGATGTCCGATGAGGCTTTCCTCATGGACAGGCCATCTGAGGGAGCTCTTGCAGCGCTGGGCATCAGAAGGTACTTGGTGATGACCTCCATCCCTTGGAGCCAGCATATAGAGGGGCTGGAGCACCCTCCTTGGCAAACCCCATTGTTGCTGGATGGTCCTCTTATTAATGTGGAATTCCAAGCCACTGGAGATCTTTTGGGAAAGGAAGAAGAGCTCCCTTGAATGGTGTTGATCTCCATCATGGGCTTCTGATATGAAAGTGTTGGAGGAGGCTCTGGCTGACAGTTTGTTATGGGTCGGAATGTTCATGTTGGCTGGCCAGTACAGGAGTTATGCAAATCTGCCCTTATTGGCAGCCAATCATGTTGTCAGAATGTAGAGGCTGGGGGAGTCTTTGGCAGCCCCGGAGGTTGCTGGGAAATGTAGTTTTATTTTTACTCGTTGTTTTGGGGGCCTTTTAGGTTTTGGGGGGGAGTTTCTTTGCTACAAACGTACCTTGCTTGAGGCCTATTTCTGTTGGCAAGTTTTGTGTTTCTGCGTTGTAAGGTTTCTCTGTTTGAGGTAGTCTTCACATGATGACTGTTCCTTTATATATATAGATTATATGACTTTCACTGAAATAAATTTCCAAATATTTTGCTTTCATGGCTCTCTCAGTCAAAAAGGTTCCTGACCTCAGTAGGATGGAAACTAACCTGCCAAGGTCTCCGTCGTCATCATCATGACCGGAGTCTTCTTCTCTGGAGGTTGTGAAGCAAAGGCTGGATGGCCATCTGCCGGGGTGCTTGGATTGTGTCTTCCTGACTGGCAAAAAAGGGTTGGGCTGGATGGCCTCTGGGGGTCCCAAACTATATGGAACTATGATTCTGTGACATGCCAGCCTGCTGGTGATGCCGGGCAATCTCTCAGGGGAAGGCAGCTTGCCCTAATCCTTGCTTGCCTGCATGCATCCTGGTTGCGGGAAGCGTTCCAAGTGAGCAGATGGAGCCGGGTGAAATGGGGTGTGCGATATTGTGTGTGCGCGCAAAGCAGAAGAAGGTGGAAGGAGAGAGAACGAGAGAGAGAGAGAGAGAGAGAAAAGCGTGCAAAGGAAGAAAGAGAAGGGAGCCATTCCTAGCATCGTTGGGTGGGAAGAAGAGTAGAGAGGACCTTTCATTTCGCTCTTTCTGCAAGCAAGGGCTTAGGTGTGTCCGTCTGCCTGTTTTTCTCCCACGAATGGGGTTCTTACTCCTTAGTCCAGGGGTCGGGAACCTTTTTGACTCAGAGAGCCATGAAAGCAAAATATTTGGAAATTTATTTCAGTGAGAGCCATACAATATATATAATATATTTTAAGACTGAATTCAACTAAATGGAAATGGAAATGGAAATAATAAATAAATAAATAAATAAATAAATGTGGGTACTGTATATTCCAGGGTACTAGATGACTTTTTAGCCCTGGAAAATCTTAAGAAAAGTTGGGGGTCGTCTAGTACAGTGTTTTTCAACCTTTTTTGAGCCGCGGCACACTTTTTACATTTACAAAATCCTGGGGCACACCACCAACCAAAATGACACAAAATGACACTCTAACACAATAATACATATAGTTAATATGTTTTTAAATGTATTTATACACTCAGTGTGAAACCTGGGCCTGTTTCGATGAACACAACATAGATATCCTGGCAGGAATGGCAGAAAGACACAAACTTCCCACACAGAACTCCCATAACCAAGAGAAAATACTATAAGAGTTTGGTGGGCATTAACCTTGAGTTTTGGAGTTGTAGTTCACCTATATCCAAAGAGTGCTGTGGACTCAAACAATGTTGGATCAGGACCAAACTTGGCATGAATACTCAATATGCCTAAATGTGAACACAGATGGAGTTTGGGGAAAAATAGACCTTGACATTTGGGAGTTACAGTTTCTGGGATTTATAGTTAACACATAATGTGTTTTCAAACTGCATTCGCTCTACAATAGAGGTGGGACCTGACTGCTGAGAAATCTACTTCCAATCCAACCCAAATGCAAAATAACAAAGCAAAATTACATTGCCCCGAGCCATTTGGATCTCAGCCGGCCCAAATCTGGCATTTAATTCTGTTAATGCAAACTGAAAGGAGCAGAAGTGTTTCTTTTTTTTCTCTTTCGGAGTCTTGGCTCCATATTTGGGGGCAAAACTCTTGCATTTTCCATCCTTGGATAGAAAAAAAAACCCTAAAGGAATTGCAAAGTAAAGGGGGACATTTGCCTGCCAAGTGATTTCGCCACCCGAGGCAGTCAAGGCACACAGAGCACGGCAGTTAAACTGGTGCTGAACTACATTAATCCATCAGTATAGATCAGTGTTTCTCAACTTGAAGGTTGGGACCCCTGTGGGGGTCATGAGGGGGGTGTCAGAGGGGTTGCCAAAGTCCATCAAAAAACACTGTATTTTCTGTTGGTCATGGGGGTTCTGTGTCAGATGTTTGACCCAATTCTATCATTGGTGGCGTTCAGAATGCTCTTTGACTGTAGGTGAACTATAAATCTCAGCAACAACAACTCCCAAATGTCAAGGCCTATTTTCCCCAAACTCCACCAGTGTTCACATTTGGAGATATAGAGTATTCATGCCAAGTTTGGTCCTGATCCAACATTGTTTGAGTCCACAGTACTCTCTGGATATAGGTGAACTACAACTCCAAAACCCAAGGTCAATGCCCACCAAACTCGTATAGTATTTTCTCTTGGTTATGGGAGTTCTGTGTGGGAAGTGTGTGTCTTTCTGCCATTCCTGCCAGGAAATCTATGTTGTGTTCATCGAAACAGGCCCAGGTTTCACACTGAGTGTATAAATACATCTTAAAAACATATTAACTATATGTATTACTGTGTTACAGTGTCATTTTGTATCATTTTGATTGGTGATGTGCCCCAGGATTTTGTAAATGGAAAAAATGTGCCGCGGCTCATACAAGGTTGGGAAACACTGGTCTATGGCATCGAATGTTTGCCATGTATATGTACGTTGTAATCCGCCCTGAGCCCCCTGCGGGGTGAGAAGGGCAGAATATAAATACTGTAAATAAATAAATCTATTATATAAAGGAGGTCCCGTCATGGAACGACCGTCCTAGGCAGAGAAACCTTACAAGGCAGAGACACCAAACTTGCTAACAAAAATAGGCCTCAAGCTAGGTAGGTTTTTAGCCAATAAACTTTCCCCCCCAAAACCTAGAAGGCCCCCAAAACAACGATACAAAAAAAACTACATTTCCCAGCGTCCTCCGCGGCTGCCAATGAATCTCCCGGCCTCTACATTCTGACAACATGATTGGCTGCCAATGAGGGAGTATTTGCATATCACCTCTATTGGCCAGCCAACATGAACATTCCGACCCATAATAAACTGGCAGAGGAGGATAAGGCAAAGGCCTGAGGCAGTCGCCAACACAAACACCCAATTCACTTCCCACAGAAAATTTAAACCCCTACAAATCACAGACCACGCCCAAAATTGACAGTAAGGCTTCATTAACTTGATTTCCCTGACTAGGCCTCACTTAATGGGATGCTGCTTAAGCTCTGAATTGACAGTAAGGCTTCATTAACTTGATTTTCCCGACTAGGCCTCAGCTCATGGGACAGTGTGTATGGCCTGAATTGACAGTAACCTACCTTGGCACACAGAGCCCCTATAACCCACGCTACATTCTACTGCAGTTTGGAGGAGGGTGGACCATGGATGATGGGATTTGATGTACCTCCATGGATTATGGGATTTGTAGTACTTTCAAACCCTTCATTCCCCACAGACCACTGTAGCCCAGAACCAAGACCGATAAAGACCCAACTTGGCACACAGTGCCCCCATGACCCACACTCCATCCAACTGCAGTTTAGAGGAGGGCACACCATGGATGATGGGATTTCTAGTACCTCCACTCACTTCCAAAGTACCCCACCCACACAAGCATCAACCTCTACATCAACACAGCAGACGGAAAGACAAAAAACATTGTATATCCACAAGCTCTGCAGAACGCCAGCAACACCACACACCGACAACTCCCCAGGACTTCAACATCCCACCCACCAGAACAACCCACAACGACACAGCCATGACTCCACCAAGACCATAACTAACATCAATTCTAACCCTTACATACTCAGACTTGCTCGCATCTCCTAAATAGGGCACAGCAACGCGTGCCGGGTACAGCTAGTAAATAAATAAATTTGGACTTAATTAGGAATTGTAGGAGTTGAAGTTGAAAACACCTGGAGGGAGGGCCGAAGTTTGCCCATGCCCACTTTGGATGGTCATGGAGGACCTTCTCCCTGTTCAGCACAGGAGGCAGCTGGCAAACAGCGGTGCACCTTCGTGCGTTTGTTCCTGGCCTTTGTCTAGTGACAAGATCATTAAAGGCTCAGCTTCCCACCTGTTCCAACAAGAAGCCCGGGTGCCCGTTTCCTAGTAACCGGTGGCAAGATGGCAGAGTGCGCAGGAGGATGCCTTCCTCCCCAATGGGCCCACACCAAGTGGAAGGTGGCATCCCTTGCAATGTTCAGTTGCAGGATTTACCCCATAGAATCATGGAATCCTAGGGTTGGAAGGGACCTGGTGGGCCATCCGGTCCAACCCCATTCTGACAAGAAGCAGGAAGATCGCATTCAAAGCACCCCCGACAGGTGGCCATTAAATAAATAGATAAATAAATAATAGTGGGGTTTATATATCTGTGGAATATCCAGGGTGGGAGAAAGAACTGTTTGAGGCAGGTGTGAATGTTGCAATTGGGCACCTTGATTAGCATTTAATGGCCTTGCAGCTTCAAAGCCTGGCTGGTTGCTGACCAGGGAATCCTTTGTTGGGGGGTGATTAGCTGGCCCTGATTCTTTCTTGTCTGGAATTACTCTGTTTTTGACTGCTGCTCTTTATTTACTGTTATTTAATTTTATTTATTTATTTATTTATGATTTTATTTATTTATTATTTACTAGCTGTACCCTGCACGTGTTGCTGTGCCATAGTCTGTGGCTATCCCCTTCTACCCACATGGTGTGTGTGTGTGTATATGTGTGCTGATGTTTGTGTGTATATGTGTATGTGTATTTTGTGTATGTTTGTGTTCTTATGTATATGTGCATGTATATGTGTGTTTGTGTGCGTGTCTTTATGTATGTGTGTGTGTTGATGTGTGTGTGTATATATGTGTATGTGTATGTTTGTGTTCTTATGTATATGTGCATGTTTATATGTGTGTATGTGTGCATGTCTGTATGTATATGTGTGTATGTGTGTGCTGATGTGTGTGCTGATGTGTGTGTGTATATATGTGTATAATGTTTATGTGTGTGTTCTTATGTATATGTGCATGTACATGTGTGTATGTGTGCATGTTTTCATGTATATGTGTGTGTCCCCCTCCTCCTTCCAGGCCCCCGCCGCTCTTCCTGATCGAAGGAGGAGGCGGAGGAGGCGCTCTGGCTGCGATGTGCGAACGTTCTAAACGTTCGCGCTGGCAGCGGAGAGGTGGGGGTGGGAGTTTCGTTCGCAGGTTTTGGGGGCTGGGGTTTTGGGGTGTTGCGAGGTACCTAGGGCCTGTTTTTTTGGCGCTGTATGTACCTCGTGGTATGGTCCATTCTGTGGTCGAGTTTGGTGTTTCTGCAATGTATAGTTTCGTTGTCTATGTACGACATTCCACGGACCTTAGAAATTTATATATATAGATTTACATCATTTATATCCCGCCCTTCTCACCCCGCAGGGCACTCAGGGCGGATCACAATGCACATACATAGACAAACATTCAATGCCATTGACATACAACATATATAGACAGACATAGAGGCAATTTAACATTCCAGCTTCCGGCCACCAGGGGGAGCTGTTGCATTTCTTCATTCTTTTTTGTGTACTTCCTGGAGATTTTATGGCCTCGTAAATCAGTCAAATTTAGTCTCCCCACAAAGTGGTACCTACATTTCCTACTTGACAGATGCAACTATTGTCTATTGTCTATTGTATTTTTTATTGTTGGTAATTTTCATGTATTTTCAATCTGTTGTAAACCGCCCCGAGCCTTTGGGAGTGGCGGTGTACAAATCCAACAAACAAACAAACAAACAAATAAATAAATAAACTGTCTTTCGGGTTGCAAAGGTTGACAACGAGCTACACAAATTGGTCGAGAGCTCACCCCAACTCTGACAGGCCTCAAACTCATGACCTTCTGGCCCTGGCCCTCGTCCCCACCAAACGTATTTGCGACAAAGGTGGGACCGAGACTAGGGCCTCCTCGGAAGATCGTAAATTTTGACGTGGGACATAAGGGGAGATACATTCGGACAAGTAAGCTGGGCCATAGAACTGGGCCAAACTACCACACAGGACCCCCATGACCAACATAAAATACTCTGTTTTCTGATGGTCTTTGGCCACCCCTCTGATATCGGCAGGGGCGGTCTAAGGTTATTTTATATGGTAAGCGAACATTACTTTGGCGCCCCCTTTGTCTCCGCCCCCTTTCCCTTTGTCTCCGCCCCCTGCCTGCCCAATTGCGTCACGTGATGTGTTTACAGGCTTCTGCGCCTGCAGGAGCTTCTGGGCATGCGCAGTGGCTCCGGAGCTTAACTTCAGCTCCTGCAGGCCAGGCGCTGAAGCCGATGCAGCAGCAGGGAGGTTTGCTACAGCGGCGCGGCCGGCGTGGCGGCGCCCTTCCCAGAAGATGGCGCCCTTCCCAGAAGTTGGAAGTGTGTTCTTACCAGACATCAAGGGAACCATTGACCACATAGGGAAGCTGATGAAGAAACACAATTTCCAAACTATCTACAGACCCGCTAAGAAATTCCAACCAATGCTACGTTCAGCAAAGGACAAAAGGGATCCTCTCACCTCTCCAGGAGCCTACCGTATTTCATGCAGCTGTGGACAAGTCTACTTCGGGACCACCAAACTCAGCAGCATTGCCCAGGCACGAATCAAGGAAAAAGAAAGGCACTGCAGACTCACTCAACCACAAATGTCAGCCATAGCAGAGCTGGACTGGCTACATTGTCCGAATGCCCGGTCACCATCTCCTAAAGCAGTTACTCTACTCCCAACTCAAGAATGGGAAACGTAACATTCATGGACAAGGAAAAGAGATTTAAAGAAGTGCGGAGAAGGCCCCGTCTCTCGTCCCCACCAGACGTGCTTGCGAAGCTGGCGGGACCGAGAGTAGGGCCTCTCCGGAGGATCTTAATGTCCTTGATGGTTCATAGGGGAGAATCCGTTCGGACAGGTAAACTGGGCCGGAACCGTGTAGGGTTTTGTAGGTTAAAACCAGCACTTTGAATTGTGCTTGGAAGCTAATTGGCAGCCAGTGGAGCATAGACGCCTAGAACTGGGAAGCCCTGGCCTTGAGTGCTCTAACTTGAGGTCGGCTGTGACCAGCAGTGCTGCGGAATTGAAAGAGGCACGAATGGAAAGTGGAAGGGAGAAAAGTGACAAGAGGAAGGTGCATCAAGCCAACCTTGACCAGGACCACTTTCCACCTGGAAACCGATGTCCTGTGGGAGAGCATGCGGCTGAAGAATAGGGCTCCACCGCCAAGACACCAGACTTGGAGGACTATCATCCTTGGGCTACGAGGGGTCACTTAAGTAAGCAGAGCACTTGATGAACCAACCCGGAGGCAGCGTATTATTGGAGAACACAGAAATGCTGGAGCATTCTAACAACCATCATGCCAGACTACACAGAAAAGCCATTGAAATCCTCAAGCATGTGGACAATCTCAACGGAAAGGAGGAAACCATGGAAATCTGGCTACCGGTATTTTAAAAATACACTAAAATCAGGACAGTAAATGAAGAGGAAGACTCTGAAAACTGGAGAATTCTAGACAAGAATCAATCAGGACAGGGCCGTAGCCAGGATTTTGATTGGGGGCTGAGTTTGGTTCGGGGGGGAGGGGCTGAGACTGGGTGGAAGAGGGTCTACCCTAGCAAACCTTTTGTATTGTTGTCCCAATAACCCCATTAATGTGGGATACAATGAGCATGGTGATCAGATCATGATATGAATAAACATAACAGTTTAAATAATGTACCAGTAAGGCCTTTTCGCGGACCACCCTGAGAATTTCGGGGCTGAAGCCCCCTTAGCCCCCCCCCCTGGCTACATGCCTGAATCAGGACCAGCTAACACATCCCAACAAAGGTCTCCCCCAGGCAAGAAGTATGTATGTATGTATGTATGTATGTATGTATGTATCAGGGCCGTAGCCAGGATTTTGTTTCGGAGGGGGCTGAGTTTGGTTCGGGGGGGGGGGGGGGGGGGGGGCTGAGACTGGGTGGAAGAGGGTCTACCCTAGCAAATCTTTTGTATTGTTATCCCAATAACCCCATTAATGTGGGATATAATGAGCATGGTGATCAGATCATGATATGAATAAACATAACAGTTTAAATAATGTACCAGTAAGGCCTTTTTTATGGACCACCCTGAGAATTTCGGGGGCTGAAGCCCCTTAGCCCCCTGGCTACATGCCTGAATCAGGACCAGCTAACACATCCCAACAAAGGTCTCCCCCAGGCAAGAAGTATGTATGTATGTATGTATGTATGTATCAGGGCCGTAGCCAGGATTTTGTTTCGGAGGGGGGCTGGGTTTGGTTCGGGGGGGCTGAGACTGGGTGGAAGAGGGTCTACCCTAGCAAATCTTTTGTATTGTTATCCCAATAACCCCATTAATGTGGGATATAATGAGCATGGTGATCAGATCATGATATGAATAAACATAAAAGTTTAAATAATGTACCAGTAAGGCCTTTTCGCGGACCACCCTGAGATTTTCGGGGGGGCTGAAGCCCCCTTAGCCCCCCCCTGGCTACATGCCTGGGTGGGATAAAGGTGTGGCAAATAAGTAAATAAATATTGCACCTATATCTATATGAGTCCTGCCTGTGCTGCCACTTGGACACTGCAAAGGCCCTGGAAATCGAAGACACCTCCCCCCCAAGCATCATTACACGAATGGCATACTATCCCTAAAAATCCATATTAATAAGGCATGCTTGGGAAACAAGAAACTTTGGGATTAAAATCCTGCCCTGACATGCCCCTGGAAAAGCTATAGAAAGTTATTTTTCTGGACTACACGTCAAAGAATTTCTCAGCCCATGCTGACTAGGGATTCTGGCAACTGGAATTCTGGTTGAAAAATGATTCCCCCAAAGCTTTATTAATCCAGGAAAGGACCTAAACATCTCTTGCCTTAACTGCACACAGAGCATGTTGGAAATTGACACCATGATAAGCAAGCTCTCTGTCCCTGGTGAAGGAGGAACTTACAGATTTCCCTCTTCACAGGTAAACTTCTCTGGTTTCTTGCAGAGGGATGTCCTCAGTATCTTATAGAATCATAGAATCGTTGAGTTGAGACTCCAAAGGAGCTACCACCACACTCCAGGGCAGAGAGTTCCACTGCTGAACAGCTCTATGTATGTATGTATGTATTTATTTAAAACATTTGTACTTCCATAGAGCAGTGTTTCTCAACCTGGGGTCGGGACCCCTGGAAGGGTCGTAAAGGGGTGTCAGAGGGGTCACCAAAGACCATAAGAAAACACAGCATTTTCGGTTAGTCATGGGGGTTCTGTGTGGGAAGTTTGGCCCAATTCTAACTTTGGTGGGGTTCAGAATGCTCTTTGATTGTAGGTGAACTATAAATCCCAGAAACTAAAATTTCCAAATGTCAAAGTCTATTTTCCCCAAACTCCACCAGAGATCACATTTGGGCATGTTGATTTTCATGCAAGGTTTGGTCCAGATCCACCGTTGTTTTGAGGCCGAAGTACTCTCGGGATGAAGGTGAACTACAACTCCAAATCCTTCCAGTATTTTCTGTTGGTTATGGGAGTTCTGTTTACCAAGTTTGGTTCGATTTCATCATTGGTGGAGATCAGAATGCTCTTCGATTATGGATGAATTTCAAATCCCAGTAACTACAACTCCCAAACGACAAAATCAACCCCCCCCCCCCCCTGCATCCCACCATTATTCAAATTTGGGTGCATTGGGTATTTGTGCCAAATTTGGTCCAGTGAATGAAAATACATCAGATTACCCTTCATAACAGTAGCAAAATTACAGTTGTGCAGTAGCAACGAAAATAATTACAGTTGTGCCATAGCAACGAAAATAATTTTATGATAGGGGGTCACCACAACATGAGGAACTGTATTAAGGGGTCACGTCATTAGGAAGGTTGAGAACCACTGCCATAGAGGGACTCAGACCGGCTTACAGCAAGATTCAATGCTATACTAATTTAAAACCTTTTACAACAACAGAGTAAAATACATAAAAAGTAAAATACATAAAAACCAAATCGCCACTAAAAACCAAATACAAACTTGATCTATAAACGTGGTCACTCATTTCAACTATCAATCCATCTCAGCCTATTCTGGGAATGCTTCATTCCAAAGCCAGGCCTTCGCCAGCCTCCCGAAGGACAAAAGGGAGGGGGCAGATCTAACATCGCTCGGGAGAGAGTTACATAGCCAGGCCCGGATTACCCATAAGGCCACCCTAGGCCACGCCCTAGGGGCGCAAGCCAAAGGGGGCGCAGTTCACACGGACCAAAAAAAAGTTATGTTGAAACAAAACCGCAATGTGCGGCATGGAGATTACTCTCTCTCTCTCTCTCTCTCTCTCTCTCTCTCTCTCTCTCTCTCTCTCGGGAGAGGGCGGTGGGAGAGTGCTGTGAGGGGGCGGGGGAGGAGGGAATGGTGCCCCCCCTCGCCATTGCCCCCTTGTCAAGGAAGGAGGGTGCAAGGAGGAGGAGGCGGAGGGAAGCCCCTCTCCCGGGGCCACTGCCAGGCATGCGCAGCAGGAGGGCTAGAGCGCCTCTGCCTCCTCCGCCATGTTCCTGGGTGCCGCACATGCCAGGGCCCAGCTTCCAGTCAAGAAAGGCGGGGGGAAGGCAGGCTTCCCTTGAGTCAAGACTCAGGAACATGGCGGAGGGTGCGAGGGGGATGCCGGAGGGAAGCCCCATGAGTCAAGAAAGGAGGGTGCGAGGGGGGGAAGGCAGAGGGAAGCCCTATCCCCGAGGCCGCTGCCAGGCATGCACGGCACTCAGGAACATGGCGGAGGAGGCAGAGGCGCTCGCGCCCTCCTGCTGCGCATGCCCGGCAGCGGCCCCGGGAGCGGGGCTTCCCTCCGTCGGCGGGACTTCCCTCCACCTCCTCCTCCTCGTGCTCTCCTTCCTTGACTCAAGGAAGGAGGGTGCGCGGCACCGCGAGGAGGAGAAGGGGGGGTGCGGTAGAGGTTGGTTTGGGGGCGTAATTCCAAAGTGTGGCCTAGGGCGCCAAAAGGGGTTAATCCGGGCCTGTACATAGCCGAGGGGCCACCATAGAGAAGGCCCTGTCTCTCGTTCCCACCAGACGTGCTTGGCTCCTAGCAACAACAACAACAACAACAACATCCATATGGTCACCGGGACGTCAAATGGAGCAAAAAGTGACCCCTAATAATAACAACAACAACAACGCCATCTTTGCAAGTCCATGTGGCCACTATGAAGTTCAATGGGACACAGCCAAGGGGCCACCACGGAGGGCCACCATACCAGCAGACGCGCTTGCAAAAGATGCCGGGACCAGAGCAGGCAGGATCTTAATGTCCTTGATGGTTCATAGGGGAGAATCGACAGGTGAACGGGCCGGAACCGTTGGGGTTTTGTAGGTTAAAACCAGCACTTTGAATTGTGCTTGGCAGCTAATTGGCAGCCAGTGGAGCTGGCGAGCAGCACTCTTCAGTAACCTGGCTGCGCTGGACTAATTGCAGTTTCCGAGCAGTCTTCAGAGGCCGCCCCACGTAGAGAGCATTGCAGTAGTCTATACGGGATGTAACCAGAGCATGGACCACCGCCACATAGAGAGCGTTGCAGTTAGGAATTGTGGGACTTGAAGTCCAAAACACCTGGAGGGCCCAAGTTGGCCCATACCTGCTTGAGAGGAATATATTAATTTGCAAAAGATAACATTCTTTGACGAGTAACAGGGATGAATTCCTTTGCAAGCAGATCGGAGGTCTACATTTGGGGGCAACTACAGCACCCACAATCCACGTTTCCCCACTCCGAGTTGCTATGGGAACCGAAAGGCGACACCGCACTCTCCCCCTTTTTCCTTTGTCGCTTTGGGCACCTCTGTTCCCGAGCCATATGTCCGGAATTAAGCACAACACTGTTTTCCCAACGTGGGACTGGAAACATATGGAAACGGAATAAATCAGCGGAATGCAGCCGGCCGGCTCTCACGGCAGCAGAAGTGCCGGCCTGGTCAGGCTCCAAAATGCTGAGAATCTGGGAACTGAGCAAGAGAGGAAAACCCTCCCATGGAAATAAACACAAACCTCAGTACTGGCCATTCCAGTTTAGGGATTCTGGGCATTGTAGTCCAAACCAAGCTTTGGGATGAGTGCAGTTTGACCCCACTTGAACCGCCAAGGCTCAGCACTATGGGGTCCTAGGAATTGTAGTAGTAGTAGTAGTAGTAGTAGTAGTAGTAGTAGTAGTAGTAATCTTTATTTATACCCTGCCCCATCTCCCTAATGCAGTGATTTTCAACCTTTTTTGAGCCACGGCACATTTTTTACATTTACCGAATCCTGGGGCACACCACCAACCAAAATGACACAAAATGACACTCTAACACAGTCATACATAGAGTTAATATGTTTTTTAATGTATTTATAAACTCAGTGTGAAACCTGGGGCTGTTTCGATGAACACAACATAGATATCCTGGCAGGAATGGCAGAAAGACACAAACTTCCCACACAGAACTCCCATAACCAAGAGAAAATACTATAAGAGTTTGCTGGGCATTGACCTTGAGTTTTGGAGTTGTAGTTCACCTATATCCAGAGAGCACTGTGGACTCAAACAATGTTGGGTCAGGACCAAACTTGGTATGAATACTCAATATGCCCAAATGTAAACACTGGTGGAGTTTGGGGGAAATAGACCTTGACATTTAGGAGTTACAGTTTCTGGGATTTATAGTTAACACACAATCAAAGAGCATCCTGAACTCTTGCAACAATGGAACTAAACCAAACTTGGCATATTGAACTCTCATTACCAGCAGAAAGTACTGAAAGGGTTTGCTTGGGAATTGACCTTGACGTTTGGGAGTTGTAGTTCACCTACATCCAGAGAGCACTGTGGACTCAAACAATGATGGATCTGGACCAAACTTGGCATGAATACTCAATATGCTCAACCATGAACACACATGGAGTTTGGGGGAAATAGACCTTGGCGTTTGGGAGTTGTAGTTCACCTACATCCAGAGAGCACTGTGGACTCAAACAATGATGGATCTGGACCAAACTTGGCATGAATACTCAATATGCCCAACCATGAACACACATGGAGTTTGGGGGAAATAGACCTTGACGTTTGGGAGTTGTAGTTCACCTACATCCAGAGAGCACTGTGGACTCAAATAGTAATGGGCGGGCGGGCAGGCGGGCCTCTTCCTCCACCCCTTTCCGACCCTCCCTCCGCTCACCTCAGCCTCTCTGCTGGCCTTTCCTCCTCCTCAAATGGTGACCGCTGGGAAGGGGACGGGGCCCGAGTGACATCACCCTTCCCTCCTCCCTCCCTCGATTGGAGGCTGGCTGGCGCACACGGAGGGGAAACGGCCGAAGGAGGCAGCGCCGCGGCCTCTTCTTCTATGCCACCGCCCGGCCCTTCCTCCGCCCCCCCCCCCCCCCGCAAGCAGCTGCAGCAGGAGTTCAGCAGGAGGGGGAAGAAAGGATATATTGGAGGTTTTCCCATGGCACACCTGATGAGTGCTCATGGCACACTAGTGTGCCACGGCACTCTGGTTGGGAAACACTGCCCTAATGGGGACTCGGGGCGGCTCACACGAGGCCAAGCCCAAACAACCAATTACAATAAAATAAAGACAAAACACCAGCAATGAAGACAATAAAAAGATTACATACATATAAACAAAAACAACATACAACTAGATATCTAAAATCACAAAGACAGGGCCGGCTGCAAACACATACAGTATATAAAATGTTAACACTCAGGGTGGGATACTCGAAATAGCATCCTTTTCAGGGAAAACATCCTTTATGGGGGGAGGGGGGGATGGACTCCGAGAACGGGGACATTGAGGAGAGCAATGGTAGGAATTAAATTACTCTCCGACGGCACAGCAGAAGAGACAAGTTTTCAGGTGTTGTTTAAAGGTCTCCAGAGTGGGGGCTTTCCTAATCTCTCCGGGCAAGGAATTCCAGAGTCGGGGGGCCGCAAAGGAGAAGGCCCTCTCCCTTGTGCCCACCAGACGAGTCTGTGAGACAGGCAGGGGCGACAGGAGGGCCTTCCCCGAAGAGCGGAGGGTTCGAGCTGGTTCATGTAGGGAGATCCGGTCACGAAGGTAGGCGGGCCCCGAACCGTTTAGGGCAGGGGTGCTCACACTTTTCCAGCATGCGAGCTACTTATAAAACAACCAAGTTAAAATGACCTCCCTACCCACTACTCAGAGAGCCATAAAAGCAAAATATTTGGAAATTTATTTCAGTGAGAGCCATATAATATACAGTATTTTAAGACTGAATTCAACTAAATGCGAGTATAATAAGCCCCTGAATTTATTCATAATAATAATGATGATAATATTCATTCAGTCTCTGCTACTTCTTCTACTAATAGTAATAACAATAACAATAACAATAGGTTCCTAGAGTAGAAGGAGACCTCCAAGGGCCATCCAGTCCAACCTCCTTCTGCCATAAGGGAAAAACACAATCAAAACATTCCTCACAGATGGCCATTCAGCCTCTGATGATAATAACAACAACAACAACAACAACGGGGTCCTAGAATAGGAGACCTCCAAGGGCCATCCAGTCCAACCTCCTTCTGCCATAAGGGAAAAAACACAATCAAAACATTCCTCACAGATGGCCATTCAGCCTCTGATTATAATAATAATAACAACAACAACAATGGGGTCCTAGAATAGGAAACCTCCAAGGGCCATCCAGTCCAACCTCCTTCTGCCATACAGGAAAAAACACAATCAAAACATTCCTCACAGATGGCCATTTGGCCTCCGATGATAATAATAACAACAACAACAATGGGGTCCTAGAATAGAAACCTCCAAGGGCCATCCAGTCCAACCTCCTTCTGCCATACGGGAAAAACACAATCAAAACATTCCTCACAGATGGCCATTCGGCCTCCGATGATAATAATAACAACAACAACAACAACAATGGGGTCCTAGAATAGGAAACCTCCAAGGGCCATCCAGTACAACCTCCTTCTGCCATACGGGAAAAACACAATCAAAACATTCCTCACAGATGGTCATTTGGCCTCCGATGATAATAATAACAACAACAACAACAATGGGGTCCTAGAATAGGAAACCTCCAAGGGCCATCCAGTCCAACCTCCTTCTGCCATACGGGAAAAACACAATCAAAACATTCCTCACAGATGGCCATTCGGCCTCCGATGATAATAATAACAACAACAACAACAATGGGGTCCTAGAATAGGAAACCTCCAAGGGCCATCCAGTCCAACCTCCTTCTGCCATAAACGGGAAAAACACAATCAAAACATTCCTCACAGATGGCCATTCGGCCTCCGATGATAATAATAACAATAATAACAACAACAATGGGGTCCTAGAATAGGAAACCTCCAAGGGCCATCCAGTACAACCTCCTTCTGCCATACGGGGAAAAACACAATCAAAACATTCCTCACAGATGGCCATTTGGCCTCCGATGATAATAATCACTACAACAACAACAATGGGGTACTATTATAGGAAATCTCCAAGGGCCATCCAGTCCAACCTCCTTCTGCCATAAGGGAAAAACACAATCAAAACATTCCTCACAGATGGCCATTCAGCCTCTGATGATAATAACAACAACAACAACAACAATGGGGTCCTAGAATAGGAGACCTCCAAGGGCCATCCAGTCCAACCTCCTTCTGCCATAAGGGAAAAACACAATCAAAACATTCCTCACAGATGGCCATTCGGCCTCCGATGATAATAATAACAACAACAACAACAACAATGGGGTCCTAGAATAGGAAACCTCCAAGGGCCATCCAGTACAACCTCCTTCTGCCATACGGGAAAAACACAATCAAAACATTCCTCACAGATGGTCATTTGGCCTCCGATGATAATAATAACAACAACAACAATGGGGTCCTAGAATAGGAAACCTCCAAGGGCCATCCAGTCCAACCTCCTTCTGCCATACGGGAAAAACACAATCAAAACATTCCTCACAGATGGCCATTCAGCCTCCGATGATAATAATAACAACAACAACAACACCATGAGGTCCTAGAATAGGAAACCTCCAAGGGCCATCCAGTACAACCTCCTTCTGCCATACGGGAAAAACACAATCAAAACATTCCTCACAGATGGTCATTTGGCCTCCGATGATAATAATAACAACAACAACAACAATGGGGTCCTAGAATAGGAAACCTCCAAGGGCCATCCAGTACAACCTCCTTCTGCCATACGGGAAAAACACAATCAAAACATTCCTCACAGATGGCCATTCGGCCTCCGATGATAATAATAACAACAACAACACAACAATGGGGTCCTAGTATAGTAATCCTCAAGGGCCATCCAGTCCAACCTCCTTCTGCCATACGGGAAAAACACAATCAAAACATTCCTCACAGATGGCCATTCGGCCTCCGATGATAATAATAACAACAACAACAACAACAATGGGGTCCTAGAATAGGAAACCTCCAAGGGCCATCCAGTCCAACCTCCTTCTGCCATACGGGAAAAACACAATCAAAACATTCCTCACAGATGGCCATTCGGCCTCCGATGATAATAATAACAACAACAACAACAACAATGGGGTCCTAGAATAGGAAGACCTCCAAGGGCCATCCAGTACAACCTCCTTCTGCCATAAGGGAAAAACACAATCAAAGCATTCCTCACAGATGGCCATTCAGCCTCTGATAATAATAATTCCAACCTCCTTCTGCCATACGGGAAAAACACAATCAAAACATTCCTCACAGATGGTCATTTGGCCTCCGATGATAATAATAACAACAACAACAACAATGGGGTCCTAGAATAGGAAACCTCCAAGGGCCATCCAGTCCAACCTCCTTCTGCCATACGGAAAAACACAATCAAAACATTCCTCTCAGATGGTCATTTGGCCTATGATTATAATAATAACAACAACAACAACAATGGGGTCCTAGAATAGGAAACCTCCAAGGGCCATCCAGTCCAACCTCCTTCTGCCATACGGGAAAAACACAATCAAAACATTCCTCACAGATGGCCATTCGGCCTCCGATGATAATAATAACAACAACAACAATGAGGTCCTAGAATAGGAAACCTCCAAGTGCCATCCAGTACAACCTCCTTCTGCCATACGGGAAAAACACAATCAAAACATTCCTCACAGATGGCCATTCGGCCTCCGATGATAATAATAACAACAACAACAACAATGGGGTCCTAGAATAGGAAATCTCCAAGGGCCATCCAGTCCAACCTCCTTCTGCCATACGGGAAAAACACAATCAAAACATTCCTCACAGATGGCCATTCGACCTCCGATGATAATAATAACAACAACAACAACAATGGGGTCCTAGAATAGGAAATCTCCAAGGGCCATCCAGTCCAACCTCCTTCTGCCATACGGGAAAAACACAATCAAAACATTCCTCACAGATGGCCATTCAGCCTCTGATGATGATGATGATAATAATATTAACAATAACAATGGGGTCCTAGAATAGACCTCCAAGGGCCATCGAGTCCAACCTCCTTTTGCCAGGGCCCTTCCACATCCTATTTTACAGTTGACACACACAAAATGGGAAAACGATGTGAGTGATGTCATGGCGGTGGCGGAAATGGCATGGGAGCCATACACACCGTGTATGGCTCCCATATGGGCCATAGCGATGCTGGTCATGCTGCCGCCACGCTGACTGGCCAGCAGCACCTGGGCGGCGTCGGGAGCCTGCGGGGCGGGACTGAGCCTTCCTCCCGCCCTGCCTGCGATCTACCAGGACGCCCTACGTGATCTACTAGTAGATCGCGATCTACCTAATGAGCACCCCTGGTTTACGGCTTTGTAGGTGATCACCTGTACCTTGAATTAGGGCCGGAAAATAAACAGCAGCCAGTACAGATCTTTAAACGGGGGGGGGGGGGGGGGTGTTGACTGCTCCCTGTAACTTGCCCCAGTTATTAATCTGGCTGCTGATCGCTGGACAAGTTGAAGTTTCCGGGCCGTCTTCAAGGGTAGCCCCACGTAGAGCGCATTGCAGTAATCCAGTCTAGAGGTAACCAAGGCCTGGATCACCATGGTCAGCTCAGACTTCACGAGGTATGGCCGCAGTTGGCGCACGAGTTTTAACTGTGCGAAGGCCCTCCCGGCCACCGCCGACACCTGAGCATCAAGTGTCAGCGCTGAATCCAGGAGGACCCCCAAACTGTGGACCTCATTTTAAAACTCCTTCTCTGTCAAAGAATACTAGTGCTTCCCCCAAACTGCAACTCCCAAGATTCCATAACCTTGAGCCATGGAAGTTCAAACCACATTCATTCCACAGTGCAGACAGTCCATTCCCATGGATATTTCTGTCTATGGCAGACGTGTCAGCGAAACTTCAAAGAGAGATGTGTCCGGTTCCCCTTTTTGACTTCGGCAGCTGCTCCTCTCCATATGACGAAATAATACACAGATGTTTGGACTCGCTCCCAGGCTTCTTGCTCTGCAAAAAGGCTTCCCTTTTGTGCAAACTGAACCCAGCTTTGGCACAAGGAGTGCGAGAACAATCCTTCCAGGCCTTAGAGCAGATTCCCAGCATGGAGAAGGCATGCCAGCAAGCCCTGGGGCAAAAGGCCTATCACGTCTCTCCTTCCAAATTATATCTTTCAGAGTCATAGAAATGGATGTGGAGCCGCACTTTCTGACATGTAGAGCACACCACCAACCAAAATGACACAAAATGACACTCTAACACAGTAATGCATATAGTTAATATGTTTTTTTAATGTATTTATACACTCAGTGTGAAACCTGGGCCTGTTTCGATGAACACAACATAGATATCCTGGCAGGAATGGCAGAAAGACACAAACTTCCCACTGAGAACTCCCATAACCAAAAGAAAATGCTATAAGAGTTTGGTGGGCATTGACCTTGGGTTTTGGAGTTGTAGTTCACCTATATCCAGAGAGCACTGTGGACTCAAACAATGTTGGATCAGGACCAGACTTGGCATGAATACTCAATACGCCCAAATGGGAACACAGATGGAATTTGGGGAAAATAGACCTTGGCATTTGGGAGTTACAGTTTCTGGGATTTATAGTTAACACACAATCAAAGAGCATCCTGAATTCTTGCAACAATGGAATTGAACCAAACTTGGCATATTGAACTCTCATTACCAATAGAAAGTACTGAAAGGGTTTGCTTGGGAATTGACCTTGAGTTTGGAAGTTGTAGTTCATCTACACCCAGAGAGCACTGTGGACTCAAACAATGTTGGATCAGGACCAGACTTGGCATGAATACTCAATACACCCAAATGGGAACACAGATGGAATTTGGGAAAAATAGACCTTGGCATTTGGGAGTTACAGTTTCTGGGATTTATAGTTAACACACAATCAAAGAGCATCATGAATTCTTGCAACAATGGAATTGAACCAAACTTGGCATATTGAACTCTCATGACCAACAGAAAGTACTGAAAGGGTTTGCTTGGGAATTGACCTTGAGTTTGGAAGTTGTAGTTCACCTACACCCAGAGAGCACTGTGGACTCAAACAATGTTGGATCAGGACCAAGCTTGGCATGAATACTCAATACACCCAAATGGGAACACAGATGGAATTTGGGAAAAATAGACCTTGGCATTTGGGAGTTACCGTTTCTGGGATTTCTAGTTAACACACAATCAAAGAGCATCCTGAACTCTTGCAACAATGGAATTGAACCCCGAAAGACCAGCAGTCTCCCTCTCACTTAGCTTGCCCCTTCCCTCCCCGCCAGGCTTGAATTGGGGTCGTGGGGAGCAGGAGCTTCACTCACCACCTGCGCAGCTCCTCGGGGGTCAGCGGGGCGGCCCGGGTGGGCATCTCGGGGCTGGCGAAGCAGGCAGGAAGGAGGGAGGCGGCGGCAGGCAGGGAGCTGGAGGGATGCGGAGAGTTTCCCTACATCAGTGTTTCCCAACCAGTGTGCCAGGGCAAACACTGATGTAGGGAAACCGTACTTCCTATCCTCATAATATAGTCTCAGGATAGGGAATGCAAGCCAGCAAAGCCTATGGAGAAACAGTTTTTGGTTTTTTTTGCCAGAGGTCAGAACATTAATGAGTGACAGTTCCATCAGGTTTGGAGAGCCGATCAAGCCAGAAGTAACTCATATTTATTATTATTATCACCATCATTATATTTTTTTATTTATTTATTTATTTACGTCATTTATATTCCGCCCTTCTCACCCCGCAGGGGACTCAGGGCGGATCACAATGCACATACACAGGCAAACATTCAATGCCATTGACATACAAGATATATAGACAGACATAGAGGCAATTTAACATTCCAGCTTCTGGCCACCAGGGGGAGCTGCCACATTCCTTCGTTCTTTTTGTGTACTTCCTGGAGATTTTATGGCCTCATAAATCAGTTAAATTTAACCTCCCCACAAAGTGGTACCTAATTTTCCTACTTGACAGATGCAACTGTCTTTCGGGTTGCAAAGGTTGACAACAAGCTACACAATTTGGTCGAGAGCTCACCCTGACCTGGGCAGGCCTTGAACTCATGACCTTCTGGTCAGTAGAGATCTTATGCAGCTGACACCCAGCCAGCTGCGCCATTCCCAAATATTATATTATATATTATATATTATATATTATTATATATATTATCAACATATTGATGATGATAGTAATAATCAGCTACTTAGTTAACAAAGTCACTTCTCCCTCCCTCCCTCTCTCTCTCTCCTCTCTCTCTCTCTCTCTCTCTCTACATCAGCCTTTCTAAACTTGGGGGGTCGGGACCCCTGGGGGTCATGAGGGGTTGCCAAAGAACATCAGAAAGCACAGTATTTTCTGTTGGTCATGGGGGTTTTGTGTGGGAAGTTTGGCCCAATTCTATCATTGGTCAAGTTCAGAATGCTCTTTGATTGTAGGTGAACTATAAATCCAAACAACTACAACTCCCAAATGTCAAGGTCTATTTTCCCCAAACTCCACCACTATTCACATTTTGACATCTCGAGTATCTGTGCCAAGTTTGGTCCAGATCCATCATTGTTTTAAGTCCACACTGCTCTCTGGATGTAGGTGAACTACAACTCCAAAACATAAGGTTAATGCCCACCAGACCCTTCCAGTATTTTCTGTTGCTCATGGGAGTTCTGTGTGCCAAGTTTGGTTCAATTCCATCCTTGGAGTTCAGAATGCTCTTTGATGGTGTAGGTCAGTGTTTCCCAACCTCTTTTGAGCCGCGGCACACTTTTTACACTTGCAAAATCCTGGGGCACACCACCAACCAAAATGACACAACATGACACTCTAACACAGTAATACAGATAGTTAATATGTTTTTAAATGTATTTATACACTCAGTGTGAAACCTGGGCCTGTTTCGATGAACACAACATAGATATCCTGGCAGGAATGGCAGAAAGACACAAACTTCCCACACACAACTCCCATAACCAAGAGAAAATGCTATAGGAGTTTGGTGGGCATTGACCGTGAGTTTTGAAGCTGTAGTTCACCTATATCCAGAGAGCGCTGTGGACTCAAACAATGTTGGATCAGGACCAAACTTGGAATACTCAATATGCCCAAATGTGAACACAGATGGAGTTTGGGGAAAATAGACCTTGATATTTGGGAGTTACAGTTTCTGGAGGGGGGGGGGCGGCCTCGAAAGACCAGCAGTCTCCCTCTCACTTAGGTTGCCCCCTCCCTCCCCTCCAGGTTTGTATTGGGGCCATGGGGAGCAGGAGCCTCACTCACCACCTGTGCAGCTCCTCGGGGGTCAGCGGGGCGGCCCGGGTGGGCATCTCGGGGCTGGCGAAGCAGGCAGGAAGGAAGGAGGCGGCGGCAGGCAGGGAGCTGGAGGGATGCGGAGAGTGGTTTCGCGCGCACCGGGGAGGAGGGGGAGGAGGGAGGGGCGGGGCCGGTGCTGGACCGAACCATCCGGCATTAGGCCCAGGCGGGGGGGGGGGGGGAGGCAAGAGGAGGTCTCTACTTGGGGAAAGGGAGGCGGGCCTTACCACTGCATGGAGAGGGAGAGACCAAGTAGACAACGGTTGGGGAAGGAGGGGTGTTTGTAATTTTGTGCCTTTATCGAGGTACGTTTCTTAGGGTTTTTATACTTCAACACACTAGACTCTCCCCCCTCCCCTCCTGGAGGTTCCAATTTCCCAAGTCACACCTGATGATCGCTCACGGCACACTAGTGTGCCCCGGCACACTGGTTGAGAAACACTGGTGTAGATGAACTATATATCCCAGCAACTACAACTCCTAAATGACAAAATCACACACACCCCAACCCCGCCAGTCTTCAAATTTGCGCGTATCGGGTATTTGTGCCCAATTTGGTCCAGTGAATAAAAATCCATCCTGCATACCAGATATTTACATTCATAACAGGAACAAAACTACATTTATGAAGTAGCAACGGAAATAATGTTATGGTTGGGGGTCACCACAACATGAGGAACGCCACATTAAGAAGGTTGAGAACCATGGAGCTACTTAGTTAAAGTAACTTCTCCCTTCCTCTCCTTCCCCTTCCCCTTCCCCATTTCTCTCTCTCTCTCTCTCTCTCTCTCTCTCTCTCTATCTCTCTCTATATATATATATATATATAAAGATGTTGCTTTGTTAACTAAGTCAGTGTTTCCCAACCAGTGTGCCGGGGCACACTAGTGTGCCGTGAGCGATCATCAGGTGTGCCGTGGGAAATTGGAACCTCCAGGAGGGGTGGGGGTGGGGAGAGTCTAGTGTGTTGAAGTATAAAAACCCTAAGAAACCTACTTCGATGAAGGCACAAAATTACAAACACCCCCCTCCCCACCCGTTGTCTACTTGGTCTCTCCCTCTCCATGCATTGGGAAGGCTTGCCTCCCTTTCCCCAAGTAGAGACCTCCTCTTGCCTCCTGGGGTTCTGTGTGGGGAAGTTTGGCCCAGTTCTATCATTGGTGGGGTTCAGAATGCTCTTTGATTGTAGGAGAACTATTAATCCCAGCAACTACAACTCCCAAATGTCAAGGTCTATTTCTCCTGAACTCCATCTGCGTTCATATTTGGGCATATTGAGTATTCATGCCAAGTTTGGTCCTGATCCAACATTGTTTGAGTCCATAGTGCTCTCTGGATATAGGTGAACTACAACTCCAAAACTCAAGGTCAATGCCCACCAAACTCTTATAGCATTTTCTCTTGGTTATGGGAGTTCTGTGTGGGAAGTTTGTGTCTTTCTGCCATTCCTGCCAGGATATCTATGTTGTGTTCAATGAAACAGGCCCAGGTTTCACACTGAGTGTATAAATACATTTAAAAGCATATTAACTCTATGTATGCCTGTGTTAGAGTGTCATTTTGTGTCATTTTGGTTGGTGGTGTGCCCCAGGATTTTGCAAATGTAAAAAGTGTGCCACGGCTCAAAAAAGGTTGGGAAACACTGAACTAAGTAACTGATGAAGAATGCTGATACAGAGATGCCTCTACATCAGAGGTGCTCACAGTTTTTCAGCATGCGAGCTTCTTATAAAACAACCAAGTCAAAAGGATCTACCTGCCCACTTACTCAGAGAGCCATAAAAGCAAAATATTTGAAAATTTATTTCAGGGAGAGCCATATAATAGATGAATTCAACTAAATGTGAGTATAATAAGCCCCTGAATTTATTCATAATAATGATGATAATATTCATTCAGCCTCTGCTGCTACTACTACTACTACTACTACTACTAATAACAACAACAACAGGTTCCTAGAGTAGGAGGAGACCTCCAAGGGCCATCCAGTCCAACCTCCTTCTGCCATAAGGGAAAAACACAATCAAGGCACTCCTCACAGATGGCCATTCAGCCAATAATAATAATAACAACAACAACAATGGGTTCCTAGAATAGGAGGAGACCTCCAAGGGCCATCCAGTCCAACCTCCTTCTATCATAAGGGAAAACACAATCAAAGCATTCCTCACAGATGGCCATTCAGCCTCTGATAATAATAATAACAACAACAACAACAATAACAATGGGTTCCTAGAATAGGAGGAAACCTCCAAGGGCCATCCAGTCCAACCTCCTTCTATCATAAGGGAAAAACACAATCAAAGCATTCCTCACAGATGGCCATTCAGTCTCTGATAATAATAATAATAATAATAATAACAACAACAACAATGGGTTCCTAGAATAGGAGGAAACCTCCAAGGGCCATCCAGTCCAACCTCCTTCTATCATAAGGGAAAAACACAATCAAAGCATTCCTCACAGATGGCCATTCAGCCTCTGATAATAATAATAATAATAACAACAACAATGGGTTCCTAGAATAGGAGGAGACCTCCAAGAGCCATCCAGTCCAACCTCCTTCTGCACCTGGGCAGCGTCGGGAGCCTGTGGGGCGGGACTGAGCCTTCCTCCCGCTCTGCCTGCGATCTACCAGGACGCCCTACGCAATCTACCAGTAGATCGCGATCTACCTAATGAGCACCCCTGCTCTACATTGTACAATTAATGCTGTTTCACATCACTTTAACTGCCGCGGCTCAGTTATACGAAATCCTGGGAGTTGTAGTTTGTTGGAACACCAACAGGACATGTTGTAGAAGTACACCTTCCAGCTATGGCACTTAAAATCAGGTCAAGCTGCATTAATTCCATAGTGTAGATGCACTCAAGGGCGAAGCGCATCCATCCAGCCTGATGGCATCCAAAGGCACAATTGTTTCCATCTTTTGGAGCATGACACCAGCCCTTTCCGGGTAACTGACACTGATGGGAGGGATCTGACCACACGCGCAGACACACCTGCGACTGCACTCTGATGTCTTAAACCCATTGATTTATGAGCACTGTCAAGACATAATCGCAGAGCTTCGTCTTGCTCACACTCCGGAGTGGCTTTGCTTAGGCTCTTCCCCCCACCCCGATCCCTCCCCCCCCCCATTCTTAGTCACATGAAAAGCCTGGTTTCTAAAACAAGAACTGTTTAGATCTGGAAGTCCAATACTTAACTCTGGGAGCTGTAGGCCAGGGGTGGGCAATTATTTTTTCCAAGGGGCCACACGAGAGCCAAAAAAATTATGGACGGCCACACCTAAAGGCTGAACTACATTCTAATCTATATAATTTATTTATTTACTATATTTACTATATATTACACATCATTAATATTAACATATTAATATATCAAGAAATATTCATATATTAGTATTAATATCATAATTATTATATTATAGTATATATATAGACACTAGCTGTACCCGGCACGCGTTGCTGTGCCCTATTTAGGAGATGCGAGAAAGTCTGAGTATGTAAGGGTTGGAAATGATGTTACTTACGGTCTTGGTGGGGTCATGTAGGCATGAATTGCGCACTTTCTACCGTGTTTCCCTGAAAGTAAGACAACGTCTTACTTTCTTTTCCCCACGAAAAGTCCCCCTACGTCTTACTTTCGGGGTACGTCTTATATAAACAAAGACGTACCCCATCGCCACGCCCACGCCGCCGCCGTCACGCCGCCCGCCGCAATCGCCCATTGCCGCGGCACACCTCCGCGACCCACCTTTCTGCTAGGCCTCTCCAAGGAAGGGAGGGGAAGAGTCCCAGAGGCGTGGCTAAGCGGCGCGCGTCACTCTGACGCGGCGCCGCCAGCCACGCCTCTGGGACTTTCCCCCTCCCTTCGTTGAACAAAGGGAGGGAGGAGGAAGAGTCCCAGAGGCGTGGCTAAAGCGGCGCGTCAGGTGACGCGGCGCCGCTTAGCCACGCCTCTGGGACTCTTCCCCTCCCTTCGTTGGACAAGGGAGGGAGGAGGAAGAGTCCCAGAGGCGTGGCTGCGGCGACGCATCAGAGTGACGCGGCGCCGCTTAGCCACGCCTCTGGGAGTCTTCCCCTCCCTTGGACAAAGGGAGGGAGGAGGAAGAGTCCCAGAGGCGTGGCTAAGGGCCAGCGTCAAGTGACGCGGCGCCGCTTAGCCACGCCTCTGGGACTCTTCCCCTCCCTCGTTGAAAAGGGAGGGAGGAGGAAGAGTCCCAGAGCGTGGCTAGCGACGCATCAGAGTGACGCGGGCGCCGCTTAGCCACGCCTCTGGGAGTCTTCCCTCCCTCCTTGAGAGGCCTAGCAGAAAGGTGCGCCGCGGAGGTGTGCCGCGGCAATGGGCCGGTTGCGGCGGCGGCGAAGACCAGGTACGGCTTACATTCGGGGTACGGCTTACATTAGCCGACCCCCCTGACACCCCCCGATACGTCTTAGAATCGGGGGTGTCATACTTTCGGGGAAACACGGTATGTGTGCTCCAAATGATGTCATCTGGAAGCATGAGTTGTATTGTCTTATATAGCGGAGGAAGTGTTTTGATTCTGGAGTGTCTCCACTCAGCAAAGTCTGTAGTGGTTGTGGAGGAGTGGCAAGTGGTGGTAGAGAGACTTTACCAGCTAGGCAGCACATTCCTGGTGTTTCTGCTGGGTATTTCAGGGCTTTGCAGTGTGTGCAGATGTGCGTTAGGGTGCCAATGTCGGCCTCTGGCGCCATGCTGTAGTCTTCTGCAGCGTTGTATCTGAAGGCTAGGCGGTGGAATTGGTTGTGGTGTTTTTGAAGTTTGTTTTCTGTGTTGCGACGTCATTTTTCTGCGCTCCTTGCGCGCTGCTGTTGTGTTGCATTTCTGCGTCTTTGTTGTTCCTGGCTGCGCGCTTCTTCTTGTCGTGCAGTTCTTTGCATTTGGTTCTCAGCTGTGCGTCGTGCAGTGACCTGTTGTCTGTGTCTCTGCTGCGCAGTGCGTTTCTGTTCTGGTGTTTGTTCTGCCCTTTTTTGTTTGATGTATGTAGCGTTGTGAGTGTGTCGTCCGATGCTGTTATTTTTATAAGGCATGGCTTGTCTTTTGGGTCAGTTTATGTCTGTGTGGAAGGAAGGAATGGTTTTTGTTTGTGGTGTTTGTAGGTGTTGTGTGTACGGGGTCCCGTAAGGTTGGTGGGATGGGTTGTGATTGGAAGTTGTGTTGTGTTGTGTGGGTAGGAATTTGCTGGAGAATTGCTCCCTCAGAGTTTGGTTTTGGCAGTTTAACCCTCAAACACCAACTGAAATCTCTCAGCATTCTATCCTAGCCTTGGATGGCTCTTGCCAGCGTTGCTATGGTTACAGCAGTTATGCAAATCCGCCCTTATTGGCAGCCAATCATGTTCAGAATGTAGAGGCTGGGTGAGTCTTTGGCTGCCCCGGAGGATGCTGGTAAATGTAGTTTTATTTTTATTCGTTGTTTTGGGGGCCTTTTAGGTTTTGGGGGGGGGGAAAGTTTCTTTGCTACAAACGTACCTTGCTTGAGGCCTATTTCTGTTGGCAAGTATTGTGTTTCTGCGTTGTATGGTTTCTTTGTTTGAGGTATACATCACATGACGTGAACCCATTTATATAATAGATTATAATATATTGAAATTATAATATAATATAACATTATATTATATTATTTATTATATTATTATAATAAAATTATTATTATAAAATAATAATAAAAACCACTAAAATAAAATGAAATGCAATTCAAGAAGACAAGGTGCGAACCAAGATGGAGGCTGACATCCTCAAGAGAGGAAGGATCCCAAGATGGAATGGCCCAATGGACCCAGCCCAGAGGATGGCAAAGCAGACCTAGCAGCCGCAGCAGCAGAGCAGAGCAGCAGACGATCAGAGGCTGCAGGCCTCCGCCCGCTCTCGCCCCCAGCTGTTCCCCAGCTGATCGCCCTGCCATGGAGTGCCTGCCATCCCGGCTTTGGAGTGCCTGCCATCCCAGAAGGCGATCCGGGCCTGCAGCGGGAGCAGTCGGTGAGCTGTGACAGGTGATCGCCCTGGTGAACTGGAAGACGATCAAGTCTTCTGGGTCACCAGGGCAATCAGGTGCCGCAGCTCGCCGACTGCTCCCGCTGCAGGCCCGGATCGCCTCCCAGGATGGCAGGCACTCCAAAGCCGCCGCTCCACTGATTGTTCTCTGGAGCGGCGGGCTGTCTGCCGATGCAGGCCCCACAGACCACGATGGGATGGCGGCAGCGGCACCTCTTCATCTTGGCCCCGCCCCTGACGCCCTTCTCCCCGGGCCGGACAGAATTGTCTGCCGGGCCGCTTCCGGCCCGCGGGCCGGAGGCTGACCAGGGCTGCTGTAGGCACTCTTATCTCTATCTATCTACCCTACCAATAATAATAATAATCTTTATTTATACCCCGCCCCATCTCCCCAATGGGGACCCAGGGCGGCTCACACGAGGCCAAGCCCAAACAGCAAATTACAATAAAATAAAATCAAAACACCATCAATAACACAATAAAAAGATACATACGTATAAATGAAAAACAATATACAACTAGATATCTAAAATCACAAAGACAGGGCGGGCTGCAAGCACATATATAAAATGTTAACACTCAGGGTGGGATACTCGAAATAGCATCTTTTTCAGGGAAAACATCCTTTGTGGGGGGAGGGGGCATGGACTCCGAGAACGGGGACATTGAGGAGAGCAATGATAGAAATTAAATAACTACTCTCCGAAAGCATTCCGAAAGTTTTCAGGTGTATTTTAAAGGTCTCCAGAGTGGGGGCTTTCCTAATCTCTCTGGGCAAGGAATTCCAGAGTCGGGGGGCCACAGAGGAGAAGGCCCTCTCCCTTGTGCCCACCAGGCAAGTCTGTGAGATAGGCAGGGGCGACAGGAAGGCCTCCCCCAAGGAGCAGTGGGTTCGAGCTGCTTCATGGAGGGAGATCCGGTCACGAAGGTAGGCGGATCCCAAACCGTTTAGTGCTTTATAGGTGATCACCTGTACCTTTACCTGATCGCTGGACAAGTTGAAGTTTCCGGGCCATCTTCAAGGGTAGCCCCATATAGAGTGAATTGCAGTAATCTAGTCTAGAGGTGACTAATCCGGTCACGAAGGTAGGTACCTATCACTCTATCCTACAGACCTACAAAGAAAATCTGACAAATGTTCCATTCAGCAAAGGACAAGAGGGATTCTCCCAACTCTGCAGGAGTCTACCGGATGCCATGCAGTTGTGGACATTGCTACGTGGGGACCACCAAACGCAGAAGTATTGCATTTGGTAATCAAGGAATACGAAAGGCATTGCAAACTACCTCAACCAGAGGAGTCAGCCATAGCAGAGCACCTGGTGAACCAACCAGGACACAGCACACTATTTGTGCTGGACCACTCCCACAACCACCATGTCAGGCTACACAGAGAAGCCATTGAAATCCACAAGAAGCATTTGGACAATGTCAACAGAAAGGAGGAAGCCATGAAAAAAAACAAAATCTGGTATTTTAAAAATTGAAAATTGGCACCGGGAATGTGGCGCAGCTGGCTGGGTGTCAGCTGCATAAGGTCTCTACTGACCAGAAGGTCATGAGTTCGAGGCCTGTCCGGGTCGGGGTGAGCTCTCGACCAATTTGTGTTGCTCGTTGCCGACCTTTGCAACCTGAAAGACAGTTGCATCTGCCAAGTAGGAAATTTAGGTCCCACTTGTGTGGGGAGGCTAAATTTAACTGATTTACGAGGCCGTAAAATCTCCAGGAATTACACAAAAAGAACGAAGGAATGCGACAGCTCCCCCTGGTGGCCAGAAGCTGGAATGTTAAATTGCCTCTATGCCTGTCTATATATGTTGTATGTCAAAGGGCATTGAATGTTTGCCTGTATATGTGCATTGTGATCCGCCCTGAGTCCCCTGTGGGGTGAGAAGGGCAAAATATAAATGATGTAAATTAATAAATAATAAATAAAATCAGAAATAAAAAAATAAAATAAAATTTAAAAAAAACAGTAAATAAAGAGCAACAGTCAAAAACAGGGTAATTCCAGACAAGAAATAATCAGGGCCAGCTAATCACCCCTCAACAAATGATTCCCGAGGCAGCTACCAGCCAGGCTTCGAAGCTGCAAGGCCATTTAATGCTAATCAAGGGGCCCAATTGCAACATTGACACCTGCCTCAAACAGTTCCTTCTCCCACCCTGGATATTCCGCAGATATATAAACCCCACTTGCCTAGTTTCCAACAGACCTTACAACCCCTGAAGATATATGCAGAGGAAACGTCAGGAGAGAATGCTTCTGGAATGTGGCCAGACAGCCCAAAAAACTCATAGCAACTCAGTGATTCCGGACACAAAAGCCTTTGACAATACATTGTAGGCCCTCTGCACATGCTCAAATTCTTGGGAGTGCCCTCGGGAGTGAATATTGCTACGTGGATGCCCTACCGATTTACCTGCATTAACAAATGCTTTGCTCTCGCTACAGATATCAGAGGAAGAAATAACACCAAAACGAATAAGTTCCTGCACCACAATAGGTTCAAGAGGCATACGTTGTACCCAAAGCTGATACTATGCGCAGGTTAAATGAAATAACCAGGCAAACACAGGAAATCTATGTTTCTCCTGCCTCCTTTTCCAACTCCCTAATGTTGATGCTGCTAGAAACCTTCCAGCTGGACAGAGGACAAGAAGGAAAAGGCAAGGCTGTGCCTGTGCCTTCAGGTTGCCTGGTGACCTATGGTGACCTATGCATTTCAGAGGGTTCACTTAAGTAAGGAATGTGCAGAGGCGGTTTGCAATTATCCTCTGCTGTACTACACCCAGGCCCGGATTATTCATAAGGCCACCCTAGGCCATGGCCTAGGGGTGCAAGCCAAGGGGGGCACAATTCACACAGACAAAAAAAAAATTGAAACAAAACCGCAACGCGCGGCATGGAGATGACTCTCTCTCTCTCGAGGGAGGGCGGGGGGAGAGTGGTACGAGGGGGCAGGGGTGGAGGGAATGGCACCCCCCCGCCATCGCCCCCGCACCCTTGTCAAGGAAGAAGGGCGTGAGGAGGAGGGAAGCCCCCAGGGCCGCTGCCGGGCATGCATGGCACCCAGGAACATGGCGGAGGAGGCAGAGGCGCTCGCGCCCTCCTGCTGTGCATGTCCGGCAGCGGCCCTGGGGGCGGGACTTCCCTCCGCCTCCTCCTCCTCGTGCCCTCCTTCTTTGACAAGGGAGCGAAATATCCCAAAGATATTACTTTTGGGGTCAGCGCAAGAGAGGCGCCCCCAAAAAGAGAAATGAGGACTCCCTGAAACAACATCTCAGGCTCGGCCAGATTGATCACCAACAATGGTCCACCCTGGCCTCACATCGGGAGGCATGGAGACGCACTACCCACAATGCTGCGGCCTCTTTCGAGAAGACACGCCGAACGGGTCTCGACAACGCATTAAGAACCGCAACTTGGAAACAACGTTACCCAAGGAGACTTTCTGCTGTGCTTTCTGCAGCCGGACTTGCCTATCTCAGATTGGCCTTTTTAGTCATCAACGTGCTTGTAAAAAAGGGTGGGATGAGTCCTTCCTAAGAATCTTTGTTCGCGAAGTAATGCCGAGATATATGTGTGTGTGTATTTCGAAATTTATTTCAGTGAGAGCCATATTATGTGTGTGTGTGTGTGTGTGTGTGTGTGTGTGTGTATAATATGGCTCTCACTGAAATAAATTCCCAAATATTTTGCTTTCATGGCTCTCTGACTCAAAAAGGTTCCCGACCTTTAGGGTATCAATGGCAAAAAGGAGACTCTTCAAAGGCGATTCCCTTCCCCAGGTTGATGCAGACCAAGGCGCACACTTTGGAAACCTGGCAAGTCTGGCTTGGCGAAAGACGTGTGCCAAACGGGACCCATTCCGACCTTCAATTTAAAGGAATTTAAGACAGTGACCCTCAACCAACGTCCCTACACACATACCTCCCCCCCTACCCTTCCCTATTTCGAGGGATTCGGGTCCTTTGTCCTGCCCAATTTACCAGGTAAGAAGCCTGAGCAAACGGTGCCAACTTGGACCAGGGCGCAACGAGAATATCTCTCCGGCGCGCGTCTCCAAAGCGCATCGCTTTTCCTTCCTCTTGTTTTCCCTTTTTTCCTTCCATCTTTCCCTCTTTGTCTCCAACCGGAGGCCGGGTCTGAGGGGGCTTGGGTCGGGTTGAGGGGTCGGGTTGGGTCCCCTTCCCATTGGGGACCGGGAAAAAGAGAGGAAACAGGGAAAGAAACAAAACCAGAACCTCTCCAAATGTGGAGACTGAGTCGCTCCAAAGCGCACCCGAAAAAACCTCATTCTCCAGAGAAATGGGGTCGGATAGAGAGCCGAGATGACACCCAAACCATCAAGGAGACCCCCCCAAACATAGCTGGACACCCCCTTTCTTTGACCAGACCCTGCTTTTCCACCAAACAGAACTCCAAAAACAAGAACCTCTCCAAATGTGGAGACTGAGTCTTTCCAAATCGCATCCAAAAAAATCAAAACCATCTCCAGAGAAATGGGGTCGGATGGAGAGCAGCGACGACACCCAAACCGTAAAGGAGACCCCCCAAAACATAGCTGGACACCCCCTTTCTCTGACCAGAACCTGCTTCTCCCCCAAACAGAACTCCAAAAACAAGAACCTCTCCAAATGTGGAGACTGGGTCCCTCCAAAACGCATCCACAGAAAAAACCCCATCTCCAGAGAAAATGGGGTCGCATGGAGAGCCGAGATGACACCCAAACCATACAGGAGACCCCCCCAAACATAGCTGGTCACCCCTTTCTTTGACCAGACCCTGTTTTCCCCCAAACAGAACTTGTACCTTCCCCAAAAACCAGAACCTCTCCAAATGTGGAGATTGAGTCCCTCCAAAGCGTACCCGAAAAGACATCATTCTCCAGAGAAACGGGGTCGCATGGAGAGCCGAGGTGACACCCAAACCATCAAGGAGACCCCCCAAAACATAGCTGGTCACCCCCTTTCTCTGACCAGACCCTGCTTCTCCCCCAAACAGAACTTGTACCTTCCCCAAAAACCAGAACCTCTCCAAATGTGGAGATTGAGTCCCTCCCCCGAAATCATTCTCCAGAGAAACTTGGAGAGCCGAGGTGACACCAAACCATCAAGGAGACCCCCCAAAACATAGCTGGACACCCCCTTTCTCTGACCAGACCCTGCTTCTCCCCCAAACAGAACTTGTATCTTCCCCTTTTTGGTTTGAAACCCAACCTTTCTTTCTTTTCCCCCTCTCCAAACGCGACTCACAAAGGCGCAAAAGCAAAAAGAAGGGACAGGAAGCGGGACAACACTGACCCCCATAAGAGAGGTACATTTCCCCACATCACCCCCCATCCCCCCCCCAATTGTGTCTCCGAGGGCACTTACAGTCCTGAGGTCGTGGTGGAGGTGAGGTAAGCGTCCCAGGAGGAACCCGGGCGAGGCGAAGAGCAGCCGGAGGAAAGGGAGGCGAATAATCCAAACCAAAAGTGGGGGGACTTTGGGGTCCCAAAGACAGCAGGGAAGTGGGGGGCACAAGCCCAGGAAGCCCCCCAAACCCTGTGGGCGGCGATCAAGGGAGGCTCTTTGGTCGAGGCGGGGTTATTCCTTCACTTCCCGCCGCCTTCTTCCTTGGCTCGAGCCTCGGGCGAAGCGTGCCAAGCCTGGAGGGGGCATCATCTTTCCCGGACCCCCCGGGAGGAAAAACAACCGGGAAGGACCCCAGGAAACCCACCCAGGCGTGGCCGGAAGTGTCTTTTTGGGAGAGGCTCCTTCCACAGTGCCCTCTTCTCTTTCCTTCCTTCTCTCTTGCCTTCTTCTTGGAGAGTCTCCTTTCCTCTTTCACCCTTTGCGCCTTCCTGCTTCCTCCTTTGCTTCCTCTTCCTGGGAAGGTTCTTCCCTTCCTTCTTCCTTTGCTGCTGCTGCTGCTTCTTCTCGGAGAGGCGTCCTGCTTCTTCTCTTCCCTTTTGCAAAGGCTCCTTCCACAGTGTTGTCTTCTCCTTCTTCCTTGGCTTCTTTCCCTTGGAGACTGAGGCTTCCTGCCTCTCCCTTCGCTGCTGCTTCTTCTTCTTCTCGGAGAGGTTTCCTGCTTCTTCCTTTTCCTCCTGTTTTGGCAAAGCTTCCTTCCACAGTGCCGCCTTGTCCTTTGGAAAGGCTCTTTCCTTCCTTCTCCCTTTGCTACTCCTTCTTGGAGAGGTTCTTTCTTTCCTTCTCCCTTTCTCCCTTTGCTCCTTCTCCTTCTTCTTGGAGAGGTCTTTCTTTCTCCCTTTCCTGCTTCTTCTTCTTCTTCTTGGAGAGGCTCTTTTTCTCTTCTCCCTTTGCTCCTTTTCCTTCTTCTTGGAGAGGCTCTTTTTCCCTTCTCCCTTTGCTCCTTTCTTCTTCTTGGAGAGGCTCTTTTTCCCTTCTCCCTTTGCTCCTTCTTCTTGGAGAGGCTCTTTCCTTCCCCCTTTCCTGCTTCTTGGAGAGGCTCTTTCCTTCCTTCTCCCTTTGCTACTCCTTCTTGGAGAGGTTCTTTCCTTCTCCCTTTGCTCCTTTCTTCTTCTTGGAGAGGCTCTTTTCCCCTTCTCCCTTTCCTACTCCTTCTTGGAGAGGTTCTTTCTTTCCTTCTCCCTTTTGCTCCTTCTCCTTCTTGGAGAGGCTCTTTTCCCCTTCTCCCTTCGCTCCTTCTCCTTCTTCTTGGAGAGGCTTTTCCCTCTCTCCCTCCCTCCCTCCTTATTCCTTCCCCCCTTTCCTTGTTCTCCTGGCAGGGGCTTCTTCTTCAAGGGAGCCTCCGCCGCCCCCGAGGCTGGGGCTTCTCCTCCATCCGCTCGCCCCACAGTCTCCCTCCAACACAAGCTCTTCTTCCCCTTGGAGAAGGAGAGGGGAAAGGGGGTCTCGTCGGCTCTCAGCGATGCCCACCTTGGTCTCCTTGGCCAGGCAGAAGCCCCGGCGCTGCCTCTGCCCGGCACATGGCCCGTCGTCCTTTTCCTTCGGCTCCTTCTCCGACTGCTTCCTCCCCGCCGCCGAGGAAGAGGAAGAGCTCAAGCCAGAGAGGAGGAAGGGAGGCTGGCCCAGCCCGCTCCCTTCGCCCCTGGCTCGCGCCCAGCAGGGGGCGCTCCACCCCCGCCGCAGCCGCCGCCGAGCCAGCCGGAGAAACCAAGCCTTCCTCTCAGACAATCCCAGAATGGGAAGGCAACCCCAAAGGACATCTAGCCCGACCCCGTGCTGGCAGGGAGGAAGGTCTCACCTAAGCCCTCCTGGCAGACTCTGTTTAGACCAGTGTTTCCCAACCTTTTTTGAGCCGCGGCACACTTTTAACATTAAAAATATCCGGGGGCACACCACCAACCAAAATGACACAAAATGACACTCTAACACAGTAAAGAACGGCTGGGGGTTGGTGGCCTGCTGGGGGCAGCTGCTGGGAGTGCCAAAGCCAGGGAGGGGGCAGAGCCCTGCTGTGCCATGCCCTGCCCCCTACCCCCGGCTTCACTTCTCCCAGCAGCTGCTCCAGCCTTGAGGGGGCAGGGCCAAGCCAGCGGTGCCAGAGCCAGCACAATACTGGCTTGGCACTGTCCCCTCAAGGCTGGAGCAGCGGCTGGGAGTGCCGAAGCCGGGGGAGGGGGCAGAGCCAGGCCGCGCCATGCCCCGCCCCCCAGCTTCAGCTCTCCTACAGAGGAGGAGCATGAGCGGTGAACGGGCTTCAGTGGGTGGGGCTCCTTCACGCGGCTTCAGCGAGCGAGGGGCAAGAGTCATGGTGGGAGTCATGGTGGATTGGAGGCTGGCTGGGGAAATGGCCGAAGGAGGCGGCGCCCCGGTCCCTTCTTCTTTTTCTTCACCACTGCCCGGCCCTTCCTCCTCCCCAAGCAGCAGGAGTTCAGCAGGAGGGGGAGGAAGGGGGCAGAGAGCTTTTCTCGTGGCACAGCAGGAGGTCCGTCACGGCACACTAGTGTGCCACGGCACAGTGGTTGAGAAAGACTGGTTTAGACACTCAGAGGAGGAGACTATCAACTCCAAGGCAATCTGTGTTCTACTAGAGTTGGGAGGGAGCTGTTTGGGCTGGAAGTCAGCCTGAAGGAAAAGGAAGTCCTCTACCAGCCCGCACCACAGGAAGAACACCATCATCCCCACGTCAGCATAGGCACATCTGTGCTTAAATCCGTTCAGCCGTTCACCTACCTGGGAAGCAGGCATGTAGCGGGGGGGGGGCTTAGGGGGCTTCAGCCCCGAAATTCTCAGGGTGTTCCACAAGAAGGCCTTACTGGTACATTATTTAAACTGTTATGTTTATTAATATCATGATCTGATCACCATGCTCATTATATCCCACATTAATGGGGTTATTGGGATAACAATACAAAAGGTTTGCTAGGGTAGACCCTCTTCCACCCAGTCTCAGCCCCTCAGAATCAAAAAATCCTGCTCTACGGCCCTGCTGGGAAGCATCATCTCTTCAGACGTAAATATTTATTTATGTATTTACGTCATTTTTACCCTGCTCTTTTCACCCCCGCAGGAGGACTCAGAGCGGCTAACATGGCAACAATTCGATGCCGTAATAAAATACAGTATCTCGACATTACTTCGCGGACGGAGATTCTTAGGAAGGACTCATCCCACGCTTTTTACAAGCGTGTGGATGACTAAAAAGGCCAATCTGAGATAAGCAAGTCCGGTTGCAGAAAGCACAGCAGAAAGTCTCCTTGGGAGATGTTGCTTCCAAGTTGCGGTTCTTTCCGCGTTGTCATTTCTCTTCAAGACCCGTTCGACGTGTCTTCTCGAAAGAGGCCGCAGCATTGTGGATACTGCGTCTCCATGCCTCCCGATGTGAGGCCAGGGTGGACCATTGTTGGTGATCAATCTGGCCGAGCCTGAGATGCTGTTTCAGGGAGTCCTTGTATCTCTTTTTGGGGGGCGCCTCTCTTCCGCTGACCCGTTGAGAAGCAAAAAATAAATAAATACTCAGAAGACACCAATGGTCCTCCCTCCAATGACATTGCAGGATATAATATTTTATTTTATTATTTTATTGTATTTATTTTATTATTTTATTTGTTATTTTTATATTATTTTTATATTTTGTTATGATTCTGTTTTATGTTTAATTGTGTTGTATTGTTTTTTGGGCTTGGCCTCATGTTAGCCGCCAAGAATCCCCTTTTGGGGAGATGGAGGCAGGTTATAAATGAGAGATTATTATTATTATTATTATTATTATTATTGTGAGCACCATGAACATGTACAAGAGCAATGCCAATGTCCTCCACAAACACCACATTGCCCACCACCCAAGTGAAGGCTTTCATACAGGAAAAAATCAATCCTAGTTTGTATGTGTTTCCTCCACCACAGGCATCCCAGTGTTCCTTAGTCTCTCCATTGGTGTGGAATTTGCATAACCCCAACTACTGCCCCTCCCTTAACCCTTCCCTATTCTTTTCTATGGTACATAGCAAACAGAGGAATTGACCAGCAACTGAACATACTACAGAAGTTTTGCAAGAATGCACCATGATTTATAGGAGTTGTAAGTACTGTTTGGGCTGTTTGGGCTGGAAGTCAGCCTGAAGGAAACGGAAGTTCTCTACTAGCCCGCACCACAGGAAGAGCACCATCATCCCCACGTCAGCATAGGCACATCTGTGCTTAAGTCCTTTCAGCAGTTCACCTACCTGGGAAGCATCATCTCTTCAGACGCCAAGATTGATAAAGAGATAGATCACAGATTAGCAAAGGCATAGAGTACATTCGGAAGGCTTCACAAGAGTCTGGAGCAACAAGCACCTGAGGCAAAGCACCAAAATCAGTGTGTACAGAGCTATCGTGCTGTCTATTCTCCTCTATGGGTCTGAAACATGGGTCACCTATCGCCAACACCGACGACTCCTCGAACGCTTTCATCAGCCCTGTCTTCGCACAATCCTAAATATACACTGGACAGACTATGTGACGAATGTTGCTGTCCTTGAGCAAGCAGGGATCACCAGCATTGAGGCCATGCTATTGAGAACACAGCTGTGCTGGGCAGGGCACGTCTCTAGGATGGAGGACCACCGCCTCCCAAAGATACTACTCTATGCTGAACTCGCCACGGGTCAGCGCAAGAGAGGCGCCCCCAAAAAGAGATATAAGGACTCCCTGAAACAACACCTCAGGCTCGGCCAGATTGATCGCCAACAATGGTCCACCCTGGCCTCCCATCGGGAGGCATGGAGACGCACTATCCACAATGCTGCGGCCTCTTTTGAGAAGACACGCTAAACGGGTCTCAAAGGGAAACGACAACGCAGAAAGAACCGCAACTTGGCAACAACATCACCCAAGGAGACTTTGTGCTGTGCTTACTGCAACCGGACTTGCCTATCTCAGTTGGGCCTTTTTAGTTAGCAATGCGCTTGTAAAAAGCGTGGGATGAGTCCTTCCTAAGAATCTTCGTTTTCTCGAAGTAATGCCGAGATACTGTATTTTATTACGCCATCGAATCGTTGCCATGTTAGCCGCTCTGAGTCCTCCTGTGGGGGTGAGAAAAGAGGGGTATAAATGACGTCAATAAATAAATAAGTATTTACAGTTGTCCATGTTGGGTCTGTGTGCCAAGTGTGGTCCGGATCAATCATCAGCTGGGTTGAGTGCTTTTGGGATATAACTGAACTACACTTTCAAAAATCAAGGTCATTTCCCGCATCTAACACAGTCTGTCACCCGATGCCCTGTTCAGCCTTACAACTGACCAGGAGGACCTCTGACCTGTCTGGATTCAGTTTCAATTTGTTTGCCCTCATTTAGACCGTCCCAGCTGCCAAGCAATGGTTCAGGACCTGAACAGCCTCCTCAGCAGCAGGTGGAAAAGAGTAATAGCATTGAACATCATCTGTGTACAGGTGGCATAGATTTTTGCTTCTAACAGTTCAGAGAGATAACCAGGGATATCAGTCTAACAACGGAGAAACCTAATTTGCCCTGCATGAATACTAGTGAATATTTATTTACCACTAAGATTGACTCAAACGGGTCAAACGAGCAGTGAACGATAGGGCAGTGTTTCTCAACCAGTGTGCCGTGGCACACTAGTGTGCCGTGAGCGATCATCAGGTGTGCCGCAAGAAAAGCTCTCTGCCCCCCTTCCTTCCCCCTCCTCCTGCCGAACTCCTGCTGCTTGGGGGAGGAGGAGGAAGGGCCGGGTGGCGGTGAAGAAAAAGAAGGGGCCGGGGCGCTGCCTCCTTCGGCCGTTTCCCCAGCCAGCCTTCAATCCGCCATGGCTCCCACCATGACTCTCGCCCCTCGCTCGCTGAAGCCGCGTGGAGGAGGAGCCCCATCCACTGAAGCTCGTCCACCACTCATGCTCCTCCTCTGTGGGAGAGCTGAAGCCGGGGGAGGGGGCAGGACATGGCGCCCTCCCCCACCCCCCGGCTTCAGCGCTCACACAGCTTCTCCAGCCTTGAGGGGGCAGTGCCAAGCCAGCAGTGGCAGAGCCAGCACAATGCTGGCTTGGCACTGCCCCCTCAAGGCTGGCGAAGCTGTGGGAGAACTGAAGCCGGGAGGGGCGGGCATGGCACGGCCTGGCTCCTCCCCCCTGGCTTCAACACTCCCAGCAGCTGCTCCCAGCAGGCCACCATCCCCCAGCTGTTCTTTACTGTGTTGGAGTGTCGTTTTGTGTCATTTTGGTTGGTGGTGTGCCCCCGGATTTTTTTAATGTTAAAAGTGTGCCGCAGCTCAAAAAAGGTTGGGAAACACTGCGATAGGGGTTTCTGTGTGCCAAGTTTGGCTCAATTCCATTGTTCGTGGAGTCCAAAATGCTTTTTGATTGTAGGTGAACTATAAATCCCAGCAACTACAACTCCCAAATGAGAAGGGGTATTTTCTCAAAACTCCACCAGTGTTCAAATTTAGGCATATTGAGTATTTGTGCCAAATTTCATCCAAATCCATAGTTGTTTGGGTTCATAGTGCTCTCCAAATGTAGGTGAACTACATCTCCCCTAAATCACTGCCAATTCCTCCCAAACCCCATCCAGTATTTTCTGTTCGTCTTGTGGGTTCTGTGTGCCAAGTTTGGTCCAGTTATGTAATTTGTGGGGGTCTCAGTGGTCTGTAGAAGTCAGAGCTGAATTGGTCGAAGGTACTGCAAATCCCACCATCCGTTGTCCATACTCCCCCAAACATATTGTTTTTGTGATTAATCACTATGCTTTAATTATGTTCAATTTGTAACAATGAAAATACATCCTGAATATTAGATATTTAGGAAATTATTTAGGAATTAGCAACGAAAATATGGTTGGGGGTCACCACGACATGAGGAACCTTATTTAGGGGTCACGGCATTAGAAAGGCTGAGAACCACTGCATTAATACATATATCTTTTTGTTTAATTGCTATTACATTTTTAAAAACTAATTTCTAGGGGGGCGGTGAGGAAAATTTCTTCTGGAAAGGGGCCGGTAGGCCAAAAAAGTTTGGAAACCACTGGTCTAGATCCAGGGAAGTCATGCTCCCTATGCTCTATTCTGCCTTGGTCAGACCACACCTGGAATATGGTGTCCCATTCTTGGCGCCACAATTGAAGGGAGATGTTGACAAGCTGGAATGTGTCCAGACAGGGCCGTAGCCAGGATTTTGGTTCGGGGGGGGGGGGGGGCTGAGACTGGGTGGAAGAGGGTCTACCCTAGCAAACCTTTTGTATTGTTATCCCAATAACTCCATTAATGTGGGATATAATGAGCATGGTGATCAGATCATGATATGAATAAACATAGCAGTTTAAATAATGTACCAGTAAGGCCTTTTCGCGGACCACCCTGAGAATTTCGGGGCTGAAGCTCCCTTAGCCCCCCCCTGGCAACATGCCTGTGTCCAGAGGAGGGTGACTAAAATAGTCAAGGGTCTGGAGAACAAGCCCTATGAGGAGTGACTTAAAGAGCTGGGCATGTTTAACCTTCAGAAGAGAAGGCTGAGAGAAGACATGATGAAGGCTATGTATCAATCTGTGGGGGGAAGTTCTAGGGAGGAGAGCAGGCTTGTTTTCTGCTGCCCTGGAGACTAGGACGCAATGGAACAATGGCTTCAAACTACTTCTCTCTGCTCCAGAATTTGGTGGAGGCTCTGTCTTTGGATGCTTTTAAACAGAGACTGGATGGCCACCTGTCGGGGGTGCTTTGAATGTGATTTTCTTGCTTCTTGTCAGAATGGGGTTGGACTGGATGGCCCATGAGGTCTCTTCCAACTCTAGGATTCTATGATTATATGACAGGGGTCAGGAACCTATGGCTCGCGAGCCATATATGGCTCTTTTGGTGATTCTTTAAGGCTCCCAGACGTGGCAGGCCCAGCATCCCGTTCCTCCCCGCCCCAAGGAGTTGCCGGAAAACGCTGCGTGGCGGGCCCTGCTGGGCGCAAAACCCGCAGCAAGGGAGGCGGGGAGGAGTGGGGCAGGCCAGGCCCGCCACGCAGCGTTTTCCATGGCCCAGGGCCGTTTTCCAGCAACTCCTTGGGCGAGGAGGGGCAGGATGCCGGGCCGCAGGCCCCTCCCTGGCCAAGGTGTTGCCAGAAAGCGGCACTGGGCCTGAGGAAAACGCTGCGCGTGGCGGGCCTGCTGGGCGCTAAACCTGCAGCAAGGGAGGCGGGAGAGTGGGGCAGGCCAGGCCCGCCACGCAGCGTTTTCCATGGCCCAGGGCTGTTTTCCAGCAACTCCTTGGGCGAGGAGGGGCAGGATGCCGGGCCGCAGGCCCTCCTGGCCAAGGAGTTGCCGGAAAGCGGCACTGGGCCTGCGGAAAACGCTGCGTGGCGGGCCCTGCTGGGCGCTAAACCCGCAGCAAGGGAGGCGGGGAGGAGTGGGGCAGGCCAGGCCCGCCACGCAGCGTTTTCCATGGCCCAGGGCCGTTTTCCAGCAACTCCTTGGGCGAGGAGGGGCAGGATGCCGGGCCGCAGGCCCCTCCCTGGCCAAGGAGTTGCCGGAAAGCGGCACTGGGCCTGCGGAAAACGCTGCGTGGCGGGCCCTGCTGGGCGCAAAACCCGCAGCAAGGGAGGCGGGGAGGAGTGGGGCAGGCCAGGCCCGCCACGCAGCGTTTTCCATGGCCCAGGGCTGTTTTCCAGCAACTCCTTGGGCGAGGAGGGGCAGGATGCCGGGCTGCAGGCCCCTCCCTGGCCAAGGAGTTGCCAGAAAGCGGCACTGGGCCTGCGGAAAACGCTGCGTGGCGGGCCCTGCTGGGCGCAAAACCCGCAGCAAGGGAGGCGGGGAGGAGTGGAGCAGGCCAGCCCGCTATGCGGCGTTTTCCATGGCCCAGGACCGCTTTCCAGCAATTCCTTGGGCGGGGAGGGGCCGGATGCCGGGCCACAGGCCCCTCCCCGGCCAAGGAGTTACCAGAAAGTGGCACTGGGCCTCGGAAAACCAGCCACTGATCTACACTGTCGTATAATCCAGATTATCTAAGTGGATATATGAATCTACACTGCCATACATATAATCCAGTTCAAAGCACATCATTCTGTATTTTATATACAGTGTAGATGGGGCCTCGGGAACCAACCATCATGAATGTTTCATCTATCCACACTGCAAGGTTGGACCGGAAAGATATCGATATATCAAATTGGGGGGAGTGTTATGAGCTATTTAGAGCTGCATTTTCCTCCCCTTGCCCTTTTTTAAATACCTCCTTTTTTCCATTTCTGGAGGCAAACTGCACGGTTTGCCAGAGGAAGGCTGACATTTCCCATCTGGGGAGAGGCAGGTGACATTCTCCTCTATGTATGCAAACCCACTGCTTGAAAAGGCAGGAGGAAGGCTTTTGTCTGAAGGCCGGAGCAGGTCCTTTCCTGTCGCTTGCCCTCCGGAGACCTGTGTGCGAAGACAGCCTTGATTTTGGCCTGAGATGACATTTACCTCCTCAGCAGCCGAGGGCCGGGGAGCTCATTCGCTCCGGCGCTTATCAGCTGCTTCCTTGCAATGAAAGAGATCTCTTTCTGATCTTGACCTGGACGTCGGGATCAAAAACGCTGGTGCCGCCATTGGGATCCTCACCTGGGTTTTGATAGGAGACACTTTTCTATGGACATCACTTAAAATAGTGTTTCTCAACAATGCCGTGACCCATTAATATGGTTGTGGTGACCCCCAACCATAACATTATTTTCGTCGCAAATACACAACTGTCATTTTGCTCCTGTTCCGAGTTGTAAAGTCAATATTTGATCTGCAGGATGTAAGAGGGTGGGTCAATAAGTCTGTGACTTTTTGAATTTCCCGCCTCTTAACGGAAAGGGCGACACTGCTCCTGTCAACAGGCACCTGTCAGCTGACTCCTGTCAAAATTTGAACAAGCTGCGTCATTTCGTTTGTGTTTGACAGCCATTGATAGCAGACTACCGCGGGATTTGAGGAGAAAATGGAAAAAAGTGAATTTCGTGCGTTCATTAAGCATTATTTTTTGCGGGGAAAAAACCATCACTCAAACCAAGGCTAAGCTTGATAAATACTATGGTGACTCTGCACCATCAATTTTAATGGTAAAAAAGTGGTTGACTGAATTTTGTTCTGGCCGTACAAGCATGGAAGATGCCGAATGTTCTGGACGCCCAGTTGAGGTCTCTACACCCGAAACAATTTTAAAATTCATGATATGGTGTTGGCCAATCAAAGAAAGTGCGAGAGATTGTGGAAGCCATAGGAATCTCACGTGGCTCAGTGATTTCAATTTGAAATGATCACTTGGGTCTGAGAAAGCTTTCCGCAAGATGGGTGCTGCCTTTGCTCACAATCGACCACAAACGCAATCGTGTGACAATTTCGCAGGAGTGTTTGGCGTTGTTCAACCGCAATAGGGATGAGTTTTGGCACTGTTTTGTAACCGTGGACGAAACGTGGATGCATCACAACACACCAGAGACCAAACAGCAGTCAAAACAGGGGGTTTCTCGGGGTGAATCGGCGCCAAAGAAGGCCAAGGTGGGTTTGTCAGCCAATAAAGTCATGTGTTGATTTAAAATAGGGGTCGACAAAATGCAGCTATGAGATTGATTATGGCAGTGTCTCCCAACCAGTGTGCCGTGGCACACTAGTGTGCCGTGAGTGATCATCAGGAGTGCTGTGGGAAATTGGACCCTCCAATCCCCTTTCTTCCCCCTCCTGCCGAACACTTTTTCTTCTCCACTCGAACTCCCTTCTTCCCAGCCTCGCTCTGCTCGCTTTGCCTTGCTTTGCTCTGGGGCGAGTCTGCGCAATAGCGCCCGCACAGGTCATGTCTTCCTCCCTCCCCCCTTCCCTCCTGAACATGCTTACGCTGCCCCCTCGGATCAAAATGGCGGCAGAAGCAGCAGTGGAGAAGAAAAAGTCAGTGTTGGGCAGGAGGGGGAAAAAAGGGCGCGAAGGGGAAGGCGGAGGAAGAGGCCTCTGTCCAAAGCTGGCATGGGCAAACTTGGACCTTCCAGGTATTTTGGACTCCAACTCCCACCATTCCTAGCAGCCTCAGGCCCTTCCCCCCCTCAGCCACTTAAGCAGGAAAGGGCCTCAGGCTGTTAGGAATGGTGGGAGTTGGAGTCCAAAGCACCCAGAGGGCCCAAGTTTTCCCATGCCTGTTTTAGGGACCTTAAAGTGGTGAGCCTCCTTCCGACATTGTGATTCTGGATAGAAAACAAACAACAACATAACATAACATTGTTTGAGTCCACAGTGCTCTCTGGGTGTAGGTGAACTACAACTTCCAAACTCAAGGTCAATTCCCAAGCAAACCCTTTCAGTACTTTCTGTTGGTAATGCCAAGTTTGGTCCAATTCCATTGTTGCAAGAGTTCAGGATGCTCTTTCATTGTGTGTTAACTATAAATCCCAGAAACTGTAACTCCCAAATGTCAAGGTCTATTTTCCCCAAACTCCATCTGTGTTCACATTTGGGCATATTGAGTATTCGTGCCAAGTTTGGTCCTGATCCAACATTGTTTGAGCCCGCAGTGCTCTCTGGATATAGGTGAACTACAACTCCAAAACTCAAGGTCAATGCCCACCAAACTCTTATAGTATTTTCTCTTGGTTATGGGAGTTCTGTGTGGGAAGTTTGTGTCTTTCTGCCATTCCTGCCAGGATATCTATGTTGTGTTCATCGAAACAGGCCCAGGTTTCACACGGAGTTTACAAATACATTTAAAAACATATCAACTATATGTATTACTGTGTTAGAGTGTCATTTTGTGTCATTTTGGTTGGTGGTGTGCCCCAGGATTTGGTAAATGTAAAAATTGTGCCGCGGCACAAAAAAGGTTAAAAACTCTGGATGATGGTACCTGCAGGGGCGGTCTAAGGTTATTTTATATGGTAAGCGAACATTAGTTTGGTGCCCCCCTTTGTCTCCGCCCCCTCTCCCTTTGCCTCCGCCCCCTGACTGCCCAATTGCGTCACGTGATGTGTTTACAGGCTTCTGCGCCTGCAGGAGCTTCTGCGCATGGCCAGAAGCTCCTGCAGGCACAGAAGCCAAAGCCTGTAAACACGTCACGTCAGCACTCCTTCCGTATTCGGCACGCAGGGGGCGGAGGCAAAGGGAGAGGTGAGTGCTGACGTGACGTGTTTACAGGCTTCGGCTTCAGCGCCTGCAGGAGCTTCTGGGCATGCACAGTGGTTCCGGAGCTCAACTTCAGCTGCATGCCCAGAAGCTCCTGCAAGCCAGGCGCTGAAGCCGACGCAGGAGCAGGGAGGTTTGGTACGGCGGCGCAGCCGGCGTGGCGGCGCCCTTCCCAGAAGATGGCTCCCTTCCCAGAAGTTGGCACCCTAAGCGGCCGCTTACTTCGCGTATACGTCGGACCGCCCCTGGGTACCTGTAAATTATGGCAGCCCTCAATAATGATGAAATAACCTCTCAAGATCAAGGGTTTTCCTGGCAAAAAGAATAAAAGTACAGCCAGGACGTCACGTTTGCCACAGGTAGGGGCATTGACTTTGCAGCTTCGTGGCTACTCAATGCTATTCAAGCTTGCTAATTGCAACATTCACACTTGCTTCCCACAGACAAGGGTACTTGCCTCGTTGCCAACAGAGCCACGTATGCAGGCGAAACGTCAGGAGAGAAAGCTACTGGGATATGGCCACACAGCCCAAAAAACTCACAGCAACCCAGCTGGACTTTGGCTTCCTTCTTGTGAGGCTTTGGCCAGTCGCTTTTTCCACCTCCATCTGCCCGGCCTTGATATTTGCAGCTGGGAGAAGGAAGAAACCACACTGCTGCCTATCTCCTTGCGCAACAGAGCAACCGGCCTGGCTTGGCGATGCTATCCGCAGAGACAGACCCACAAAAGGCCTTTGTTGAGTCCGGAAGGTGAGCTGTCCCTCCTGACGCGATACCAGCTTGACTTGGCATCTGTTTATCACCTTTTCCAAGATTCGGTTGGCATAGAGTCGCATAGAGCCTTTCCCACTGCTCCTTGAATGCTAGTTTGGATAGCGGAGGCCTCCCTTTGCCACCTTGCTTCGTGCCCAAGCCCTGTAATTTCAGTCCTTTCGAAGTCCTAATTTACCACTGGGAGAAATAAAGGTCTGTTGAACCTGGTTTGTGTTTTTCTTTTCCTTCTTCCAACGGGCTGTGGAGGAATGTTAAATGCCAGGCCGGCCTCTTTGGTTCAATTGCCGCTTAACCACAGCTCTTATCCATTTAACAAAAGGGTCGCTGTGCAGAACGGTTTTGCATCATGTGAACAGTGGGGAGCGTGTAATGGAGCCCAGGATTGAAGAGGGGCGATTGATAGATTGGGGGTTATTGGGAAGGGGGATTGGCCCCAAATAAGTCCTGCTTATGGGGCGGATTGGAAACCTATCCCTCTCCACTTCCGATTCGCTCTATTCTTCCCTTTCTATTCGCTGTGCACTTGGTTCCCTCTTGGGAAGGAAGGCGAGGAGAGAAGTGTCGACGATCAGCCCCAAGGGAGAAATGTTCCTTGCTGAGCTCTAATGTGTTTTTGGAAGGCCTTTCCAGGACTCCTAGAAAGAGGCGGAATGGAGAAGAATATTCGCAAAACACGAAAAGAGTGAAGAGATCGCGTGTTCCTGAACATTGTGTTGACACTGGGACAAAGCCCCTTTCAGTGTAGAGCAGTGTTTTTCAACCTTTTTTGAGCCGCGACACATTTTTTACATTTACAAAATCCTGGGGCACACCACCAACCAAAATGACACAAGATGACACTCTAACACAGTAATACATATAGGATATATGTTTTTTAATGTATTTATACACTCAGTGTGAAACCTGGGCCTGTTTCGATGAACACAACATAGATATCCTGGCAGGAATGGCAGAAAGACACACACGAAGGTCTGGCGCAACAGCTGGGAGTTATAGTTCGCCCGCAATCAAAGAGCATTCTGAACTTCACCAATGATGGAATGGAATCAAACTTCCCACACAGAACTACCCTAATCAAGAGAAAATACTATAAGAGTTTGGTGGGCATTGACCTTGAGTTTTATTTATTTATTTATTTATTATTCGGGTTTCTATGCCGCCGACTCCCTGAGGCTCGTGGCGGCTCACAGGAACCGAAGGTACAACTACACACAAGCAATGCGATAAAACATCTAAGACAATTAAACAGTTAAAACAGCAAAATACAAAACCCCAGGTACAGTTCAGAAATTAGATAGCGTGACACCCCAGGACAGCGGCTAAAGCGGAACATGGGCAGGACCTACTCATCGAAGGCCTGCTTAAACAAATAAGTTTTGCAGGCGCGTCTAAACGGGAGCAGGTCCTTTATAGCCCATGTTCAGCCAGGAGGGCGTTCCACAGCGTAGGAGCTATAACGGAGAACGCCCTCCGGCGAGTAGATGTCAGTTTAGCCGATTTCGCGAGGGTATCTCTAACAAATTAGCATCCTCGGAGCGTAGTGATCTCGGGGACAGTGTGGGGTGAGTCGGTCCCTCAAGTACGCTGGCCCCAGGCCGTGCAAGGCCTTAAAGGTAAGAACCAACACCTTGAAGGAGATCCGGTGCTCGATTGGGAGCCAGTACAGATCCTGCAAAACAGGTGTGATGTGGCGGCCTGCTGGGGTTCCAGACAGGAGCCGGGCGGCAGTGTTCTGCACCAGCTTGAGCTTCCGGGTCGCCGACAAAGGAAGGCCAACGTAAAGCGCGTTACAGTAATCCAGCCTTGAGATGACCGTAGCTTGGATCACCGTGGCCAGGTCATTCCGGGAGATATAGGGGCCAGCCTCCGAGCCTGTCGCAGATGAAAAAAAAGCAACCTTGCTGACCGCGGAGACCTGGGCCTCCATGGTCAGCTGGGAGTCCAGATGGACCCCCAGGCTCTTAACGGAAGGCGATGGGCATAGCGCCACACCGTCCCGGGTCGGAAGCTGGACATCTACACCACCCGAGTGGCCCAACCACAAGATCTCTTTTGGAGTTGTAGTTCACCTATATCCAGAGAGCACTGTGGAGGGGAGGGAGGAAGACGTGGGGCGAGTCTGCGCAGTAGTGCCCACACGGGTCACGCCTTCCTCCCTCCCTCCCCCCTCCTGCAGAAGTGGCAGCGTGAGCAAAGTGAGGCAAAGCGAGCAGAGCGAGGCTGGGAAGAAGGAGCCCGAGTGGAGAAGAAAAAGTGTTTGGCAGGAGAGGGAAGAAAGGGGATTGGAGGTTCCAATTTCCCACGGCACACCTGATGATAGCTCATGGCACACTAGTGTGCCACGACACACTGGTTGGGAAACACTGGTGTAGATGAAACTCTGTAGTTAGTGTTGCCACTTTTTGATATAGAAATAAGGGACATTTACCTAAAAATATGGGATTTTTTGCAAAAATAAGGGACACTTTGTATATAAATAAACAGGGCTGTCCAACTGGCGGCCTGGGGGCCCTATACGGCCCCCAGCCCCTTCCCTACGGCCCCCTAAGCTTTTTAATAAAAAAGAAAAATTGAAAAATTAAATAAATAATAAAATTTTAAAAAAATACCTACTTCCGGTTTCGGAGCAAGTATCGCGAGAATACGCAATCCACACGGGATTTCGCTGTCAACGCGAGATCACGCCGGCGTTGACAGCGAAATCCCGTGTGGATTGCGTATTCTCGCAATACTCTTCGGCTACTCTTCTACTGGATCGCTGAGGCCCACAGACGCGATTAGGACCTTCTTCGACTCAGTCGGTCGTCGCCTCTCTCGTCGTCTGGGTACTCCTGGATCTTGCGCGTTTGCAAAAGGTAGGCCGAAGCAGGGGGCTCCTCAGGGGGCTCCTCATTCCCTCCCCCCATCTCCCCTCATGTATTAAATATAAAATTAAATATTTAAAGATGAAATAAGGGGAGATGGGATACATTAAAATATGGGGAGAGGGGGAGGATGGAATTAAATATATTTAATATTAAATAAAAATAAGGGGAGAGGGGAGGATGGAATTAAATATATTTAATATTAAATAAAAATAAGGGGGGGAGGAGGGGGGGAGGAGGATGGAATTAAATATATTTAATATTAAATAAAAATAAGGGGGGGAGGGGGAGGATGGAATTAAATATATTTAATATTAAATAAAAATAAGGGGAGAGGGGAGGATGGAATTAAATATATTTAATATTAAATAAAAATAAGGGGGGGGGGAGGATGGAATTAAATATATTTAATCTGTATACCTTAATAAAGCGGAATGTTTGTATGTATGTATGTGTGCGGAGGGCGGAAGGGTGGATATGTGGCAGCTATTTGCATAAAGTCCTTTGATTGGCCAGCCTTGGCACTCCAAAATTCTAAAGCACCAGACAGAGGGCATTGATAGCCACTGATTAGCCAGCATCCCAGAATCCAGGCCTCTACATTCAAACAACAGGATTTCTTCCCACTGAGGGGGAAAATGTACCATCAATATTCCCTCCCCACTTGGCTCTGTGAAAACAAAATGGATTCCTGTTTTCTCCTCCCCCTCAGCTTTTAGAAAACGGCTGCCTGCCATTCGGCCTTTTATTTACCAATTACCAGCAGAGCAGGCCAGAACATTACAGGCCCCAAAAGAGAGTTTAGGGCAGGATGGGCCACGAATGATGGGATTTGCATCCCAATTCACTTCCCAGAAAACACTGTCACCCCTACAAATCACAAACCAGGCCCAAAATTTACAGTAAGGCTTCATTAACTTGATTTTCCTGACTAGGCCTCAGTTAATGGGACAGTGTGTACGGCCAGGTCCCAAAAGAGAGTTTAGGGCAGGATTGGCCACGAATGATGGGATTTGCATCCCAATTCACTTCCCAGAAAACACTGTCGCCCCTACAAATCACAGACCAGGCCCAAAATTTACAGTAAGGCTACATTAACTTGATTTTCCTGACTAGGCCTCAGTTAATGGGACATTGTGTATGGCCAGGCCCCAAAAGAGAGTTTAGGGCAGGATGGGCCACGAATGATGGGATTTGCATCCCAATTCACTTCCCAGAAAACACTGTAGCCCCTACAAATCACAGACCAGGCCCAAAATTTACAGTAAGGCTTCATTAACTTGATTTTCCTGACTAGGCCTCAGTTAATGGGACATTGTGTATGGCCAGGCCCCAAAAGAGAGTTTAAGACAGGATGGGCCACGAATGATGGGATTTGCAGTACCTTCACCCAATGAACTTCCCAGAAAACAAATTCACCCAATGAACTTCCCAGAAAACAAGCCCCTACAAATCACAAACCAGGCCCAAAAATTACAGTACGGCTTGATTAACTTGATTTCCCTGACTAGGCCTCAGTTAATGGGACATTGTGTATGGCCTGAATTAACAGTAACCAACCTTGGCACACTGAGCCCCTATGACCCATGATTCATTCTACTGCAGTTTGGAGTAGGGAGGACCATGGATGATGGGACTTGAAGTACCATCACAGGTTATGAGATTTGTAGTACTTTCAAACTCTTCATTCCCCATAGACCAAGGCGGCCCTGAACCACAAGACCAAACTTGGCACACAGTACCCCCATGACCCACACTCCATCCTACTGCAGTTTAGAGGAGGATGGACCATGAAGGATGGGATTTCAAGTACCTCCATTCACTTCCCAAGCCCGCTGCGACCCTCATCCAGTGCATAATCATGACCACACTTGGCACAAAAAGCCCCCAAGACCCAATGGACGTCCTGATGCAGTTTGGAGGGCGGACCATGGATGATGGGACTTGAAGTACCTCCACTCACTTCCCAAGACTGCTGCGACCCTCATTCAATGACTGATCAAGACCAAACTTGGCACACAAAGCTCTCATGACCCACTCTACAGCCTGGTGCTGTTTGGAGGGGGATGGACCATGGATGACGGGACTTGAAGTACCTTCACTCACCTTCTGAGACTACTGCGACCCTCATCCAATGAATGATCAACACCAAATGTGGCACTAAGAGCCCCCATGACCCACTCTACATCCTGGTGCTGTTTGGAGGGGGATGGACCATGGCCAATGGGACCTGCAGTACCTTCACTAACTTCCTGAGACCACTGCAAGCCACATACACATCTAATAGGAACCAACCTTGGCACACAACGCCTTCCTCAAATAATCCGGGCACCGCCGGGTCCTCAGCTAGTATTAAATAAAAATAAGGGGGAGGGGAGGATGGAATTAAATATATTTAATATTAAATAAAAATAAGGGGGAGGGGAGGATGGAATTAAATATATTTAATATTAAATAAAAATAAGGGGGAGGGGAGGATGGAATTAAATATATTTAATATTAAATAAAAATAAGGGAAATGGGAGGATGGAATTAAATATATTTAATATTAAATAAAAATAAGGGGGAGGGGAGGATGGAATTAAATATTTTTAATATTAAATTAAAATCATGGAAGAGGGGAGGATGGAATTAAATATATTTAATATTAAATAAAAATAAGGGGGAAGGGAGGATGGAATTAAATATATTTAATATTAAATAAAAATAAGGGGAGGGGAGGATGGAATTAAATATATTTAATATTAAATAAAAATAAGGGGGAAGGGAGGATGGAATTAAATATATTTAATATTAAATAAAAATAAGGGGGAGGGGAGGATGGAATTAAATATATTTAATATTAAATAAAAATAAGGGGGAGGATGGAATTAAATATATTTAATATTAAATAAAAATAAGGGGAGGGGAGGATGGAATTAAATATATTTAATATTAAATAAAAATAAGGGGGAGGGGAGGATGGAATTAAATATATTTAATATTAAATTAAAATAAGGGGAGGGGAGGATGGAATTAAATATATTTAATATTAAATAAAAATAAGGGGAGAGGGGAGGATGGAATTAAATATATTTAATATTAAATAAAAATAAGGGGAGATGGGAGGATGGAATTAAATATATTTAATATTAAATTAAAATAATTTAATATTTTATCCCTGCATTTTATCTCAATAAAAGATTATATTTGACTGTATGCATTCCCCTTTTGAATGCCCACCCTGCATTTAATGTTAGTAAAAGATTATATTTGTTATAATCATTCAGTTCCATTGTTTTATTTATTTATTTTATAATTAATAATGCAACTAGGAATTGTAAGTAAATTGGAGCTGGGGGAGGGGCGGGGGCAGGGCAGGGGCGGAGCCGGGGGAAGACCCTACGGCCCCCCAGGTCATCAGTGACCGTAATTCAGGGCCCTGGGCCGGTTGAAGTTGGACAGCCCTGTAAATAAATATTCATAGATAAACAAATAAATATTCATTCACTTCGACTCCCACCATTCCTAACAGCCTCAGGCACCTTCCTTTCCCCCCTCGGCCACTTAAGCGCTAGGGAAAAGGGATGAGGGGGAAAAGGAAAGGACCTGGGATGTTAGGAATGGTGGGAGTTGGAATCCATCACACCTGGAAGGGCCCAAGTTGGCCCATGCATGGCCTAGAGCAGGGGTGCTCACACTTTTTCAGCAAGGGAGCTACTGATTAAAAAACCAAGTCCCAAAGATCACCTACCCAGAAATGTAAAACGTAGAACTATCTTCTTATTTATTTATTTATTTATATTTATTATTCGTTTTTATGTACCGCTCCTTCCGGCAGGCTCGGGGCAGTTTACATAAAATGAAGTGATAAAACATCAACATTTCAATTTAATAACAACAATATAAAACAGAGCATAAAAATACATCCAACCACCCCATTTCTCCCACGCTGCCATATTACCACACATATTACCAGCCAGAAAGTAAGAAGAGAGGCTTTTGAACTGCAAGGCCATTTAATACTCAGCAAGGTAAACAAAGGGGCATGCAAAAATACATCCAACCACCCCATTTCTCCCACATTTCCATATTCTCCAACATATATTTCTCAAGGAACAAAGCAAGCAGAGAGGCTTTGGAGCTAAAAGGCCATTTTTAAACATTAAAAATAAACAAAGAGACATGCCACAGAACAATCAAGCACCCACCCCAAAGTAAAAAGACCGACCTTTGAGATGCGGTAAGGAAATGACCCCAAAGCGTCTTTCTCCTCCTCCTCCGTCGTTGCTCCTATTTCCACGCCGCCAGCATGCGTGCCGCCTCCAAGAGCTCACGAGAAGTCCGAGAGGCAGAATGGGCGCTCAAGGTCACCCAGCCCCCCTTGGTCTCCTACGACTCTGAGTGGCTGGAGAAGGAAGGAGGGCGGAGGAGGAAGCCAAAAGAGGGGCCCATTCTGCCTCTTGGACTCTGGAGCTTTTGGAGGCGCGCGAGCAGGGAGCAGGGAGGAGCAACGACGGAGGACTTCTTTGCAGCGTGCAGGGGCGCGTGAAGAGGACCAACCGCAAAAAACCTGGGCAGGGGCCTGAAGATCACCCGGATGAGGCCCGAAGATCACCCGGGTGATCCCGATCACCATTCTGAGCACCCCTGGCCTAGAGCTAGTTCTTTGTATGTGTCACAAGCTCAGCAGTGACACCTTGACTATTTCTTTGAAATGGCATTTAGCACATTCTTTTGTTTGCATTATTAAGATATCTCGCAACTAGAAAACTAGTGATTAAGAAGGAATGCCCCTGGGATAGAAGCCATGCTTCTGATGTCAGTTGGGTGAGGAACCTGATCGAAAGAACTGTCCAAGGTGCTGAACCCACTTTGCAGACAGGGGCATCTCTTTCAGTGTTCAGATTGCGTTCATTTCCATGGTTTCCTCCTTTCTGTTGATATTCCACACATGCTTGTGGATTTCAATGGCTTCTCTGTGTAGCCTGGCATGGTGGTTGGGAGAGCGGCCCAGCATTTCTGTGCTCTCAAATAATATGCTGTCGGTCCATGTTAGTTCATCAGATACTCTGCTGTGGCTGACTTCTTTGGTTGAGTTTGAGGAATTCCAGACAGGAAACAATCAGGGCCAGATAACACTCCCAACAAAGTATTCCCCCAGGCAGGAAGAAGCCAGGCTTTGAAGCTGCAAGGCCACCCAGTGCTCATCAAGGTGCCCAATGGCAACATTCACAACTGACTTCAACAGACAAGAGTTCTTTCTCCCACTGTGGATGTTATTCCACAGGAATATAAATCTTCTTTTTTTTTTACATGTCAGGAGCATCTTGAGAAACTGCAAGTTGCTTCTGGTGTGAGAGAATTGAACATCTGCAAGAATGTTGCCCAGAGGATGTCTGGATGTTTGATGTTCACCATGCTTGTGGGAGGCTTATTTATTTGTTTGCTTGTTTGTTTGTTTGTTTATTTTTATTTTCCAATAAATAAATAAATAATCTGGATGTTTGATGTTTACCATCCTTGTGGGGCTCATTTATTCATTTACTAGCTTTGGGACCCGGCGGTGCCGGGGTTATTTGAAATGGGCTGAGGCCTAGGAAGCCTTAATGTCCATTCAGGCTGAGGCCTAGGAAGCCTTACTGTCAATTCAGGCTGAGCCCTAGGAAGCCTTACTGTCCATTTAGGCTGAGGCCTAGGAAGCCTTACTGTCAATTGAGGCTGAGGCCTAGGAAGCCTTACTGTCAATTCAGGCTGATGGGTAGGAACCCTTACTGTCAATTCAGGGTGAAGCCTAGGAAGCCTTACTGTCAATACAGGCTGAGACCTAGGGAGCCTTACTGTTAATTTAGGCTGAGGCCTAGGAAACCTTACTGTCAATGCAGGCTGAGGTCTAGGAAGCCTTACTGTCAATACAGGCTGAGGCCTAGGAAGCCTTACTGTCAATTCAGGCTGAGGCCTAGGAACCCTTACTGTCAATTCAGGCTGATGTGTAGGAACCCTTACTGTCAATTCAGGCTGAGGCCTAGGAAGCCTTACTGTCAATTCAGGCTGAGGCCTAGGAAGGAACCTTACTGTCAATTTAGGCTGAGGCCTAGGAGCCGTACTGTCAATTTAGGCTGAGGCCTAGGAAACCTTACTGTCAATGCAGGCTGAGGCAATAGGAAGCCTTACTGTCCATTCAGGCTGAGGCCTAGGGAGCCTTACTGTTAATTTAGGCTGAGGCCTAGGAAGCCGTACTGTCAATTTAGGCTGAGGCCTAGGAAACCTTACTGTCAATGCAGGCTGAGGCCTAGGAAGCCTTACTGTCAATTCAGGCTGAGGCCTAGGAAGCCTTACTGTCAATTCAGGCTGAGGCCTAGGAAGCCTTACTGTCAATTCAGGCTGAGGCCTAGGAAGCCTTACTGTCAATTCAGGCTGAGGCCTGTTGGGAAAAGTGGTGTTTTCACCTTTGGCTGGATTTATATATGTCTATTTTCCGTGTTAGACCTGGGGCGAGACGTGTAGGGAAGCACATCTGCGTCCAAACTGGGTGTTTAATCAGTGCTGTTTCTTTCTTACTGCGCATGTATGTCTGCCATTAATGAAGCCATTCCGAAATTTCCGAAAAATTCGTGAAATTTCCACAATTTTTGCGGAAAATATTGGAAGTCATTTAGATTCGAATTGTCAGCACCCTCTTCATCCACAATGAGTTTTGAACTATTTTTTTTCTTGATCAAACAGGCCTACTAGACACCGAGAACTGGGAAGGTCTGGCCCTTGAGCAATCAAAGTGGAGGTCAGCTGTAACCAGCAGTGCTGCAGAATACAAAGAGGCACGAATGGAGGGCGAAAGAGGAAAACGTGTCAAGAGGAAGGTCCGTCAAGGCAACATTTTCTGGGACCGCCTTCCACCTGGAAACTGATGCCCTCACTGCGGGAGAACATGCAAATCAAGAATTCAAGAATAGGGCTCTACAGACACAACATTTGGAAGGCCATCGCACTCTGATGGTGAGGGATCGCTTAAGTCAGTGTTTTTCAACCTTTTTTGAGCCGCGGCACATTTTTTACATTTACAAAATCCTGGGGCACACCACCAACCAAAATGACACAAAATGACACTCTAACACAGTCATACATATAGTTAATATGTTTTTAAATGTATTTATACACTCAGTATGAAGTCTGGGCCTGTTTCGATGAACACAACATAGATATCCTGGCAGGAATGGCAGAAAGACAAACTTCCCACACAGAACTCCCATAACCAAGAGAAAATGCTATAAGAGTTTGGTGGGCATTGACCTTGAGTTTTGGAGTTGTAGTTCACCTCAGAGCACTGTGGACTCAAACAATGTTGGATCAGGACCAAACTTGGCATGAATACTCAATATGCCCAAATGTGAACACAGATGGAGTTTTGGGAAAATAGACCTTGACATTTGGGAGTTACAGTTTCTGGGATGTATAGTTAACACACAATCAAAGAGCATCCTGAACTCTTGCAACAATGGAATTGAACCAAACTTGGCATATTGAACTCTCATTACCAACAGAAAGTACTGAAAGGGCTTGCTTGGGAATTGAACGTGAGTTTGGAAGTTGTAGTTCACCTACACCCAGAGAGCACTGTGGACTCAAACAATGTCATGTTATGTTGTTGTTTGTTTTCTATCCAGAATCACAATGTTGGAAGGAGGCTCACCACTTTAAGGTCCCTCAAACAGGCATGGGGAAACTTTGGCCCTCTGGGTGCTTTGGACTCCAACTCCCACCATTCCTAACAGCCTGAGGTCCTTTCCGGCTTAAGTGGCTGAGGGGGGAAAGGAAAAGGGCCTGAGGCTGCTAGGAATGGTGGGAGTTGGAGTCCAAAACACCTGGAAGGTCCAAGTTTACCCATGCCAGCTTTTGACAGAGACCTCTGCCTCCCCCTTCCCCTTCGTGACCTGTCTTCCCCCTCCTGCCTGACTTTTTCTGCTCCACTGCCGCTTCTGCCACCATTTTGATTCAAGGGGGCAGCTTGAGCATGTTCAGGAGGGGAGGGGGAGGGAGGAAGACGTGACCCGTGCGGGCGCTACTGCGCAGACTTGCCCCAGAGCAAAGCGAGGCAAAGCGAGCAGAGCGAGGCTGGGAAGAAGGGAGCCCGAGTGGAGAAGAAAAAGTGTCCGGCAGGAGGGGGAAGAAAGGGGATTGGAGGTTCCCATTTCCCACGGCACACCTGATGTTTGCTCACGGCACACTAGTGTGCCATGGCACACTGGTTGAGAAACACTGGGTTAAGTAAGTAAGTGCACATTTTCACTTCACCAGGTCTGGCCCTCTTTGCAAATATTTTGGATGCCCCTGCGTTAGGCCTTGGGGTCATGACCTCTGCCTTGCGGAGGACTTCTCCTTGCTCTCCAAACCCTTCCAATGTTGGCATTTCCTATTCAGCAAGGGACCCGAGTTCGGGTCCAGCAAGTGGTCCAGCGGAAATATCTGCATCCTAATGACTTTCCGAGGGCTGCCGAGACGTGTGATTGATGGCTCCGTTTGCTCGGATGGAGCTCTGGGGATTAAGGGTGCATGTTCTGTCAACTTCTTGTCTCTCCTCCTATATATATATATCTCTCTCTATATATATATATATATATATATATATATATTCCTTTCCGCCATCCTCCGGTGCTGCAGTGTGCATTAGAATTAACTCTATGCAAATCATTGGAACAAAGATATTAAGACACAGCTGGGAAAGGGAGGGCGGAAACCCACTTCTTTGTCATTGAAACAAAAGCCTTTGAAGAAGAAGAAGAAGGAGAAATAAGCAAGGAATGGAAAGGGTCTCTTGCAAGCTGCCTATGTGTCTGTCCCACCCGCTCCAGAGCTGCCCCAAGACTCTTTCTTTCTTTCTTTCTTTCTTTCTTTCTTTCTTTTTTTCTTTCTTTCTCTGATTCCCTTGTCGTTGCAGCCTGCGAAGGGGTGTTTTCTTGCCGCCGCCTGTGTTGTTGTGTTTTGTTTTCCAACAAGCCTGTTGGACATATGGTGCCTCTCAGCAGGGCTTTGGGGCTTTGGAGGCGCTGGGGGCTGCGTGGCGCAGATCCTTTTAATGCTAAGCGGGTCCCTAGACTCACTCAGCTGTCCATCTGTGTCGGCGAAGGATAGCGTTGCCACTTTTTGATATAAGAAATAAGGGACATTTACCTAAACGTATGGGATTTTTCACAAAAATAAGGGACACTTCACAAAAGTCAGACTTAGCCACGGTGGTCCACCAGGCCAGGATTACCCATAAGGCCATGGCCTAGGGGTGCAAGCCAGGGGGGGGGGTGTGCAGATCACGGACCAAAAAATAATAATATTGAAACAAATAAAAACGCAACGTGCATGGAGATGAGGAAGGAAGGATACCAGACGTCCTCCTTTTCGGCGGCGCCCCTGCCCCTTCCTGAATACCAGCTCCTGCCTCTGCTATTATTGCGCAAATGGTGTATGCGCAGGGGCTCTCGACACTGGCGTGGACGTCGACAGGTGGAACCATTAACTCCCTCGATGCTGACAGCATCCACTTGCTGGCTCCTTCAGTGCAAGTACAGGAAACTCCATTGCGCAGTCTGCACATGCCCTAACACCATGAAAGCTGGTATTCCTCCTCCAACACAAGGAGGAGACTCTTCCTTATTGGAGAGAGAAGCGCAACTGCCGGCTACGGCACATGCGCAAACCCCAGTACAGGAGAGAAGCCCAACGCGACAAGCCCCGGTATCGGAGAGAAGCGCGGCATCGGTACAACTGCTGACTACAACGCATGCGCAATCCCCGATACCAGGTAGGAGCCAAGTTCCTCAAGCCCTGGCATCGGGGAGGAGGCTCCTCCCCCCATGCCTGCATCCATAGTGCCTGCCGAGAGGGAAATTCCTGTGGCGGACCTAGTGGGGCCACACCGGGAGAGCTGGATGCAGGGCCCTAAGGGGGACGAGCGCATGAAACGATGTGGGGGGCGGGGCGGTAGAGGTTGGCTTAAAGGGGGCGTAATTCCTAGGGTGCAAAAAGGTGTTAATCCAGGCCTGTGGTCCACGCTCTGGTTACATCCCGTATAGACTACTGCAACACTCTCTACGTGGGGTGCCTATGAAGACTGCCCGGAAGCTGCAATTAGTCCAGCGTGCAGCAGCAAGACTACTAACAGGAGTGGGTTACAGGGAGCGCACTACTCCCCTGTTGCGCCAGCTCCACTGGCTGCCAATTAGCTTCCGAGCACAACTCAAAGTGCTGGTGTTGACCTACAAAACCCTATACGGTTCCGGCCCAGTTTACCTATCCAAATGTATTCTCCCCTGTGAACCGCCAAGAGTGCTAAGATCGTCTGGAGAGGCCCTGCTCTCGGTCCCACCACCTTCGCAGGCGCGTCTGGTGGGGACAAGGGACAGGGCCTTTTCTGTGGTGGCCCCCCGGCTGTGGAATTCCCTCCCAAATGAAATTAGATTCGCCCCCTCCCTCCTGACTTTTAGGAAGCGGGTGAAAACATGGCTGTTTTCAATGAGGCCTTCGCAGAATGAAGGAGGAGATCGCGAAGAGACTAAAGTCGCTAACCACTTGATACGGACCGAATATATGGGTTAAGTTGGACTTGATTTTACTTTGGTGAAAGGCTTTTTTAATGTATTTATTATATTGTATTTTATTGTAAATTTTATTGTAAATTTATGATGCTTTTAGATTTTAACTGTTAGCATTGAATTCTTGCTGTTTGCCGGTCTGAGTCCCTCTTCGGAGGTGAGAAGGCCGGGGTATAAAAGTTTTAAATAAATAAATAAAACATAACTGACATTATGTTTCACATGGCCTACTTTTCCCCCTGTGCTCCCAGGGAAACCTCCCATTGTTGCCTCCGCAGCCCCGGCACCTCATCCCCTCCCGCGTGGCTGCCTCTTCCTCCTCCACTGCCACAGCGACCGCTACGCATGGCCCAAAATCCCCAGCAGGCCCGAGACACAAGCGGTCGTGTGCGCGAACCTCCGCGGACCCGTCACCTCTCGCGCGACCTCGTCCTCCTTCACCAAGGTCCTGTGGCCACTGGCATGACTGCATGGAGTGCCGTTACCTTCCTGCCAGAGTGGTACCTATTGATCTACTCACATTTGCATGTTTTTGAACTGTTAGGTTGGGCTCCCACTGTTAGCTGGGGCTAACAGTGGGAGCTCACCCCCACTCCCCGGATTTGAACCTGCGACCTTTTGGTCAACCCACTGTGCCACTGGGGGCTTGAGAAAAAAATATATACAAAGATGGAAAGACTCAATGATTCCATCCCAAGATGATTGGCTGATGAAAATAAGCAAACTTGCAGAAATGGATAAACTTACTATGTTATTCATTTTTTATTCATCGGATCAGAAGCAATTTGAGGACACAGTTAAGATACATTTGAAAACACAAAAAATCTTGGCATGATGTGAAATGTCCTTTGACTTGGAGTGCCTCTGGTGTCGCTGTGAGAAGGTTCTCCGTGGTGCCTTTGGCAGGGCTCAGGCTGCATTGTAGTCGGTGGTGTGTGGTTTGCATGCTGTGGATTCCACTTTGTAGCCCCAGAGGCTGTTCAGCACCTTCCAGGTCTTCCACTCTTCTGTGTGCCCAAAAGGAAGTCTCTTATCCAGTATCCGCCACTGATTGAGGTGCTGGGTTGTAACCTGCCACTTTTGGACTCTCGCTTGCTGAGGTATTCAGATTGGCAGAGAAACTCGAAAGAATACCTCAGCAAGCGAGAGTCCAAAAGTGGCAGGTTACAACCCAGCACCTCAATCAGTGGCTGATACTGGATGAGAGACTCCCCCTTGGGCACACAGAAGAGTGGAAGACCTGGAAGGCGCTGAACAGCCTGCGCTCTGGGGCTCCATGCAGTCATGCCAGTGGCCACATGTGACCTTGGAGGTGTCTACAGACGACACCGGTTCTTCGACTTAGAAATGGAAATGAGCACCAACCCCGAGTCGGACACGACTGGACTTCATGTCAGGGTTACCTAGATACGTTAAGAATCGTCGACCGCATTGAACACTCACCGCACTTATGCTGATAAGCAATATACACGCATTTTCATTTATGTGAAAGACTTTGACATTGATCATATTATTTGCGGAGGTGCTCTCATTGGGACTCTCTACTTAGAGACTTTATTATCTAGAACTAGCTGTACCCGGCACGCGTTGCTGTGCCCTATTTAGGAGATGCGAGAAAGTCTGAGTATGTAAGGGTTGGAATTGATGTGACTTATGGTGAAGTGAATGGGTGTGTTATGTTTGTGCCTCAGCTCTTTGCCTGCAGTCCTTGGGGTTTGACTTGTACCATGGCCAGGACGGATCAGCTTGGGGAGGGCTTGTCCTGTCAGGGGATCTCTATCTTCACAGGTGCGTCCAGTGTCTGTTGGGGGATTGTTAAAAATCCTTTCCGTATCCTTTTTAGCCACCTTTCTCAAGATCTTCGTGTCTAGCTTACTTTCTGCTCCTCTCTTTTTCAAGATGTCCTGCTCTGTGTCTTTTGCACCCATTGGTCGATGTCCGGTGAGGCTTTCCTCATGGACAGGCTATCTGAGGGAGCTCTTGCAGCGCTGGGCATCAGAAGGTACTTGGTGATGACCTCCATCCCTTGGAGCCAGCATATAGAGGGGCTGGAGCACCCTCCTTGGCAAACCCCATTGTTGCTGGATGGTCCTCTTATTAATGTGGAATTCCAAGCCACTGGAGATCTTTTGGGAAAGGAAGAAGAGCTCCCCTTGAATGGTGTTGATCTCCATCATGGGCTTCTGATTTGAAAGTGTTGGAGGAGGCTCTGGCTGACAGTTTGTTATGGGTCGGAATGTCCATGTTGGCTGGCCAGTACAGCACTTATACAAATCCGCCCTTATTGGCAGCCAATCATCATGGGGGAGTCTTTGGCAGCCCCGGAGGATGCTGGGAAATGTAGTTTTTTTACTCGTTGTTTTGGGGGCCTTTTAGGTTTTGGGGGGAAAGTTTCTTTGCTACAAACGTACCTTGCTTGAGGCCTATTTCTGTTGGCAAGTTTTGTGTTTCTGCGTTGTAAGGTTTCTCTGTTTGAGGTAGTCTTCACATGACGACTGTTCCTTTATATATATAGATAGTCTATTGATGTTAACGTGTCTCTCAATTCATGTATGGTACTTACCTTTGTATTTGCATAATTATTGCTTTGTTGTGTAGCATTGCATTTCGTGCATATATTGTTTACTGTGATACGTAGGAATCAGAAGATAAAGATATATATATATTGCTACTTCCTTATTCTCCTCGTTGCTTTGACATACAGCCCGAAAAACCTACAAGAACCCTACCAACATTAAGATTCTGTAACAACAACAACAACCATGACTTGTTAAGAATGATGATAGAGTCTGTGTCGGAGGTTTTGAAGCAGAGGCTGGATGGCCATTTGTCGGGGATGCTTTGATTGTGGTTTTTCCCTGCCAGGCAGAAAGAAGGGGATTGGGCTGGATGGCCTTTGGGGTCCCTTCCAACTCTCGGAGTCTATGATTCTCATGATGCGCTTCCATCACAGGCCTGTGCTTCTACCTTGGCACATTTCCCCCTGATGCTGCAGGTGAGCCATTGGTATTCTGACGGTGGCATATTCCTCCCCATTGATGCCTGGATCCATTTGCCTTAATCTCAGCGTCTAAATCCATCTCGCAGCTAATCCCAGGAGCCCGGCTGCAGAGGGCATGTGGCTGCCTTTTTAATTTCATTTGAAACAGAAGCTCCCCCTTCTCTCTCTCTTTTCTCAGCTGCTTTTTTTCTATTATCCCCCCCCCCCCCAACACATTTTTTTCTTTTTTAATTCAGGGTGGAATGTGTGGCAGAGATAAGGGGCTTGGAGGCAGCCAGTGGGCCGAGGAAGTTATCGCCACTCGCAGCTGCATCCGCCTGGTGACATCTGCAAGGAGCCAGGAAGTCCCTCCCGCCGGCTCTTGAGAAAGAACATCAAGCCGGTGCAAAAGAGTGTGCGCCTGTGTGCTTGCCTTGGCACTGGGAACATTGTCGGGCTGCCACTGTTGTGTTGCCAGCCCCTTGGATTGTTGTAAACACCTTCTGCACTTGCCAACTTTGCTGGGACTTTCCACCTAAAAATCAGGTGTTTGGCCACTCCATCTCCACCAAAAACTAATCCATAGACCAAGGGTAGGGAACCTATGGCTCACGAGCCAGATGTGGCTCTTTTCATGATTGCATCTGGCTCTCCAGAGCAGCCCGGGCCTTGGTTTCCCAGCATGCAACGGGAAGGAGTGACGCTCTTCCCTCCTTTCTCCCCCTTCACCCTTTCCTTCTCCTTCTCTCCTTCATTTTCCCTCCCTCCCTCTCCCCTTCCTTCTTTCCTCCATTCTCCCTCTTCCTTCCTTCCTTCCTTCCTTCCTTCCTTCCTTCCTTCCTTCCTTCCCTTCCTCCCTCCCTCCCTCCCTCCCTCCCTTCCTCTTCCTTCCTTCCCCTTCACCCTTTCCTTCTTCTTACTTTTCCCTCCCTCTCTCCCCTTCATCCTTTCCTCCATTCTCCCTCTTCCTTCCTTCCTCTTCCTTTCTTTCTTTCTCCTCCTTCACCCTCTCCTTCTCCTTCCTTTCCCTCCCTCCCTCCCTCCCTCTCTCCCTTTCTTTCTTTCCTCCATCCTCCCTCCCTCCCTCCCTCCCCTTCCTTCCTTCCTTCCTTCCTTCCTTCCTTCCTTCCTTCCTTCCTTCCTTCCTTCCTTCCTTCCTTCCTCTTCTATTCTTTTTCCCCAAGTCTTCCTTTCCTTCTCCTTCCTTTTTTTCACTTCCCTCTCTCTCCCCCTTCTTTCTTTTCTTCTCTTCCCTTCATTATTTTACTTTTTCCTCACTCCCTTTCCTTTCTTTTCTCCATCCTTTCCTTTCCTCCCTTCCCATTTCCTTCTTTCTCTTCCCCTCCTTGTCTCTCTCCTGCTTTTATTTTCTTCCTTTTCCATAGTTCGTTCTTCCTCCCTCCCTCCCTCCCTCCTTTATTTCCTCTGTCTGTCTGTCTTTCTTTCCCCCTTCCTTCCTTCCTTCCTTCCTTCCTTCCTTCCTTCCTTCCTTCCTTCCTACTTCTCTTCCTTCCCAGAGTCCTGAGCGTGCCTTTTGCAGAGCCAGGTCTGAAGTGTCCCGTCATTCTTCCGGGGGAATCCTTTTCTCATCGTATGTACGTATAGACTCACATTTAGTTGAATTCAGTCTTAAGATATATTATATATATTATATGGCTCTCACTGAAATAAATTTCCAAATATTTTACTTTCATGGCTCTCTGGGTCAAAAAGGTTCCCGACCCCCGCCATAGACCATGAGATAAATGCAAAATCGTACAATCATAGCGTTGGAGGGGACCACTAAGGCCATCTAGTCCAGCCCATTCAATAAGGTGAAATAATAATAATAAACTTTATTTATACGCTGCCAACATCTCCCCCAACGGGGACTCAGGGTGACTTCCATGGGGCCAAGCCAAGCAACAGAGTACAATAAAATAAAAACAAAATAAAAACACAATATACTAAGCAAGAAATAACAACATCATAGTTACATAACAACACAGGAATACATTGAGCAGTTTTAAAATTACAATAAACACAATCACAAAGACAAAAAGAGAAATAGATGTCATATTTCTCAACCTTCCTAATGCTGCGACCCCTTGATACACTTCCTTGTGTTGTGTTTACTCCCAACCATGACATTATTTTCGTTGCTACTTCATAATTGCGATTTTTGCTACTGTTATGAATCATCATGTAAATATCTGTTATGCAGGATGTATTTTCATTCACTGGACCAAAGTTGGCACAAACACCAATATGCTCACATTTGAACACTGGTGGGGTTGGAGGGCTTGATTTTGTCATTTGGGAGTAGTAGTTGCTGGAATTTATAGTTCACCTATTACCACTGGTAGGGCCTCCCATGCCAGACAGGTCACAACCAAAGGGTCCGAGAAAGAGCGTCAATGGGCAGGATGGGCTCTCTAGCCTTTTGGCAACCATCCTAAGAGAAGGAAAACTCTATAATTTCAAATCCGGGCAGATGGTGCTCGTCTAACCCTGGAAGGTCAACCATCTAGAGAAGGTAACTCAAATCAAACCTACAACCCGAGGACCTCGCTGCCACCGTCCTAAGCTTGCTAGGCCCTGGCAGACGAACCTTTGGTTTAAAGGGTGAGGCCAGTTCTGTACACACTGCGGTCCACCATTGCACAGGCTCAAACAGCATATCCAATGTCCAAAAAAGCCCTGTAGCGATAGGCAAGGGCCTAAATATACACTGGACTGACTATGTGGCAAATGTTGCTGTCCTTGAGCAAGCAAGTCAGATACAGCGATGCTCTCTCGGAGCGCTTTCTAATAACTAATGGACTAAAACAAGGTGGTGTTCTTGCACCAACCCTATCTACAATCTTCTTCAGCATGATGCTCCAAAAAGCTACGGCAGACCTCGAAGAAGAAGGCGGCATATATATACGTTATCGTACTGACGGTAGCTTGTTCAACTTAAGCTGTCCGAGGGCTCGCACTAAGACTCTAAACTATCTAGTCCGTGAGCTGCTTTTTGCTGACAATGCTGCCCTTGTCGCCCATTCAGAAGCAGCCCTGCAGCACCCAACATCCTGCTTTGCAACAGCTGCAGAGCTGTTTGGGCTGGAAGTCAGCCTGAAGAAAACGGAAGTCCTCTACCAGCCTGCACCACAGGAAGAACACCATCATCCCCACGTCAACATAGGCAAATCTGTGCTTAAGTCCGTTTAGCAGTTCACCTTCCTGGAAAGCATCATCTCTTCAGACGCCAAGATTGACAAAGAGATAGATCACCGATTAGCAAAGGCATAGAGTGCATTTGGAAGGCTTCACAAAAGAGTCTGGAGCAACAAGCACCTGAGGCAAAGCACCAATATGAGTGTGTACAGAGCTATCGTACTGTCTATTCTCCTCTTTGGTCTGAAACATGGGTCACCTATCGTCAACACCTACGACTCCTCAAACGCTTTCATCAGCCCTGTCTTCGCACAATCCTAAATATACACTGGACCGACTATGTGACGAATGTCGCTGTCCTTGAGCAAGCAGGGATCCCCAGCGTTGAGGCCACGCTATTGAGAACACGGCTGCGCTGGGCAGGGCACGTCTCTAGGATGGAGGACCACCGCCTCTCAAAGTTACTACTCTATGGTGAACTCGCCACGGGTCAGCGCAAGAGATGCGCCCCCCCCCAAAAAAGAGATATAAGGACTCCCTGAAACAACATCTCAGGCTCGGCCAGATTGATCACCAACAATGGTCCACCCTGGCCTCACATCGGGAGGCATGGAGGCGCACTATCCACAATGCTGCGGCCTCTTTTGAGAAGACACGCTGAACGGGTCTCGAAGACAAGCGACAACGTAGAAAGAATCGCAACTTGGAAACAACACCACCCAAGGAGACTTTCTGCTGTGCTTTCTGCAACTGGATTTGCCTATCTCGGATTGGCCTTCTTAGTCATCAACGCGCTTGTAGTCCTTCCTGAATCTTGGTTCGTGAAGAAAAGCCAAGAAGAAGAAGATAAATTCTGAATTCCACCAATTCTGAACTCCACCAATGATGGCATTGAGCCAAACATGGCACACAGAACTCCCATGACCGACAGAAAATACTGGAAGGGTTTGGTGGGCATTGTCCTTCAGTTTTGGAGTTGTAGTTCACTTACATTCAGACTCAAATATGATGGATCTGGACAGGGCCGTAGCCAGGATTTTGTTTCGGAGGGGGCTGAGTTTGGTTCGGGCGGGGCTGAGACTGGGTGGAAGAGGGTCTACCCTAGCAAACCTTTTGTATTGTTATCCCAATAACCCCATTAATGTGGGATATAATGAGCATGGTGATCAGATCATGATATGAATAAACATAACAGTTTAAATAATGTACCAGTAAGGCCTTTTCGCGGACCACCCTGAGAATTTCGGGGGGGCTGAAGCCCCCTTAGCCCCCCCCCCTGGCTACATGCCTGGATCTGGATCAAATTTGGCACGAATATTCAATATGCCCAAATGTGAACACTGGTGGAATTTGAGTAAAATAGACCTTGACATTTGGGAGTTGTAGTTGCTGGGATTTATAGTTCACCTACAATCAAAGAGCATTCTGGACTCCACCAGCAATGGAATTGAATCAATATTGGCACACAGAACTCTCATGACCAAGAGGAGATACTGCAAGGGTTTGGTGGGCATTTTGGAGTTGTGTTTTGGAGTTGTAGTTCGCCTACATTCAGAGAGCACTGTGTACTCAAACAATGATAGATCTTGACCATACCTGTCATGAATGTTCAATATGCCCAAATGTGAACACTGGTGGTGTTTGGGGAAAACAGACCTTGAGATAAGGGAGTTGTGGTTGCTGGGATTTATAGTTCACCTACAGTCAAGGAGCATTCTGAACCCCAGTGACGATAGAATTGGGCCAAACTTCCCACACAGAATCCCCATGCCTTGAAGGGACTCGCTGATGTGAGCCTTCCTCCAGCTTCCGGCTTTCCCTTGCCCGCACATGCGCACCATGCTGCCATGTGCCAAACATGCCTGCTCTCCCCCTTCCTGCTTGCAGTCTCAGAAACAGCCCTCCCGTTTGCTGAGAGGCCAGCCAATCACAGCGCAGGAGGGCTTTTGGTGGCTCTAGACTCCTATAATCTGGGCCAACTGCATTATATGGCAATGTGGATGGGGTCCTGGTGATGTTACCGAACAATTTAGAACAGCCTGGCCCATAGGGGGCAGAGGCCCAGAAATACCCCTAAAACGAGGATTTCAGCTGAGAAGGATGACCATTGCAGATTCCTTGTCACAAAGCAGATATCAAGTTACATTCAAAAGATATGCCATTTTTATATGGTTATAGAGTCAAATTTCCCACTTCCCGCCCCCAGACCAGCTTTGTGTTGATTGGATGGAATCGCTGGGGCAGCTGGAGTTTGGTCCAATAGTGAAACAGTGCCACTTCTTAACATAAGAACATAAGAAGAGCCATGCTGAATCGGACCTCAGCCCATCTAGTCCAGCATTCTGTATCACACAGTGGCCCACCAGTTGTACACGGGGATCTCGAGCAGAAAGGAGGGCAAAACCCTGACCTGCTCCCGACCCCCCACAACCAGTACCCAGGGAAATCCTGCCTACCTCAACCAACTCCAAGGTGGCACTTGAATGTCCTTTTCAGTAACTACTGATACACTTGGTATCCATGAATCTGTCTAATCCTGCCTTGAAGTTGTTCAGGCTGACAGCTGTCACAACCTCTTCTGGAAGTGAGTTCCATAACCCAATGACCCTCTGGGTGAAGAAATATTTCCCTTTATTAGTCCTAATTTTCCTACCTTGGAGCTTCAGGAGTGCCCCTAGTCCTAGTGTTGTGTGACAAAGAAAATAATTTTTCTCTATTCACCTTTTCTATCCCATGCATGATTTTATACACTTCGATCAAGTCACCTCTTAAACGCCGTCTTTCAAGGCTGAAAAGACCAAGGCGTTGCAACCTGATTTCATAAGGGAGCTGCTCCATCCCTTGGATCATTCTTGTTGCCCTTTTCTGTACCTTTTCCAGTTCCGTTATATCCTTCTTAAGGTGCGGAGACCAGAATTGTACACAGTACTCCAGATGTGGCCTCACCATAGATTTGCAACGTGCTGACCTATTTTCGATTCCCTTTCTGATCATGCCTAGCATAGAATTTGCTTTTTTCACTGCTGCAGCGCACTGGGTTGACATCTTCATTGAGCTGTCCACCAAGACCCCAAGATCCCTTTCCTGGTTTGTCTCGGAAAGCTTTGACCCCATCAATTGGTAGGTGTAGTTGGGGTTCTTTGCCCCGATGTGCATGACTTTACACTTGTTTAGGTTAAAATGCATTTGCCACTTTGTTGCCCATTCACTCAATTTCGAGAGATCTTTCTGGAGCTCTTTACAATCAGTTTCATTTTTAACTACCCTGAACAATTTAGTGTCGTCTGCAAACTTTGCTACCTCAGAATTCACTCCTACATCCAGATCATTAATGAATAAATTAAAAAGTAACGGACCCAAAACTGAACCTTGGGGTACGCCACTTCTCACCTCTTTCCACCCAGAGAAATGTCCGTTTATTACCACCCTTTGTTTCCTACAGTTTAGCCAGGTTCCAATCCAGGACAAGACCTGTCCCCTGATTCCATGGCTGAAGAGCTTATTTAGGAGCCTTTGGTGAGGGACTTTGTCAAAAGCCTTTTGAAAGTCAAGGTAAACAATATCGACTGGGTCCCCTTTATCTATGTGTTTATTTACACCCTCAAAGAATTCTAACAAGTTAGTAAGACATGATTTGCCTTTGCAGAAACCGTGTTGATTTTCTTTCAGCAATGCCTGTTCTTCTATGTGCCTAGTAATTTTTTCTTTAATAATGGTTTCCATCATTTTGCCTGGAACTGAGGTTAAACTGACTGGTCTATAATTTCCTGGATCACCTCTGGATCCTTTCTTGAAGATCGGTGTTACATTTGCCTCCCTCCAGTCCTCGGGTACAGTGCCTGATCTTAGAGAAAGGTTATATATCTTAGCTAGAAGTTCAGCAATTTCACACTTGAGTTCCTTAAGAACTCTGGGGTGGATGCCGTCTGGACCTGGTGATTTGTTGACATTTAGTTTAGTAAGGCATATGAGAACATCCTCCTTGTTTATCTCTATCTGTTTTAATTCTTTTAATTCCCTCCCTGAAAAAACTGACTCAGCTGCAGGCATATGTTGCCTGTCCTCCTGTGTGAAAACAGCATATGTTGTCTGTCCTCACTCCCCATTCCCCTCTGGCGAATGGGGAGTGAGGAGTAGGAATGTTTTCAAAACAAAGCAGCTGGAGGGTTTTTTTTTAGTAGATTTGTCCATATGTTAATGAATCCAAGGCCCTGACCTTTCGAGTCAAGGGAATTCTTTTGTTCTTTGTGAGAAACAGGAATTGTCCTTAACGACCCTTCCTTGTTGACAAAGGGCCATATGCAGATTTTCATCCATAAGAATTTCAGCCTTCTGGATGGTAAACGAATGAAATAATTTCAGCCATGTGTTGGTTTCCGAGGCCAACAGTGACGGCCGGTTATGAAATATGAAATATAGTTATGCCATAGGTAAGTGTTTCCCAACCTTTTTTGAGCCGCGGCACACTTTTAACATTAAAAAAATCCGGGGGCACACCACCAACCAAAATGACACAAAATGACACTCTAACACAATAAAGAATGGCTGGGGGTTGGTGGCCTGCTGGGAGCAGCTGCTGGGAGTGCCAAAGCTGGGGAGGGGGCAGAGCCAGGCTGTGCCATGCCCCACCCCCTACCCCCGGCTTCACCTCTCCCAGCAGCTGCTCCAGCCTTGAGGGGGCAGTGCCAAGCCAGCGGTGCCAGAGCCAGCACAATGCTGGCTTGGCACTGTCCCCTCAAGGCTGGAGCAGCTGCTGGGAGTGCCGAAGCTGGGGGAGGGGGCAGAGCCAGGCCACGCCATGCCCCGCCCCCTCCCCCCAGCTTCAGCTCTCCTACAGAGGGGAAAGTCCATCTGCGTCCTTGGGAAAACTATAAGAGAATAGTGCTTTTCGCTAATAGCCTGAGGAGAGTCCAAATACATGAAAATCCTTGGAAAACGATGTCTCCCAAACCGCTCAGGGCTTGCCCCTGTTGGCCTGTCCGCATGCAACTCCATGCACAAAGAGTCCATGGCTTCAGGTCAAGTGAGGCAAGAAAACAGAGAGGTAGAAATGGCTGGAAGTCTTTTGATGCCAAATCCTAGCCTTTGGTGCTAGAGATGCCAGACCACATGTGCAGGAACGTTGGAACTCCCTGCTGCAGGTCAAACCAATTAGGATGCAGATGGGCTCTTTCAGTGATGGAGGGGGGGGTGCAAAGAGGCTACCCTTCCAAACTGCAACATCCTTCAACTAACACGGCTAGCAGGATTCTGGGAAGTGTAGTCAACAAAGGAGAAAGAGAGAGAACTTTCCCAACTTCTGGGAAGTTGACTACCGTGTTGTGTGTCCAGAGCCCTTCGCAAATGGCCTTTGCCTGGGCTGCCCTTATATGAGAGTTTGTTATTTTGTGAATGGAACAGGACGGAGGCGTTTCTGGGAAGCCAGCCAAGGCCTTGGCCACTTGCCCCATTCCCAGGCTAAAAACAGGCCCTTTGTTATCAGGGTGCGAGTCCGTTTCCCTTTCTCCGTGCCCCACCCGGCCAATGCTCTGGGAGATAACTGGCTTTTCTATGGGGCAAAAGGTGGGTCCCCGGTGCAAAAGAGACCCCTGCCAAGGAACGTAAAGGGAAGCCGGGCACTTCACTAAACTCCCCGGTTGGTAAGACAAACATTTTTTTGTGTGCCAACAGCGGCTAAAAGCAAGGCGTAGAAGCAATAAAGCATAACGCTGGAGGGGTTGGTAGTGGACAACGGAAAGCCCCCTGCGTTCAAGCTGATCTGTCCTGCAGCAGGGAGTTCCACAGTTCCTGGTTGTCTGATTGGGCCAGCATCGCTGGGAATGTGACAACAGCAGCAACTTCAACTAAAACCCTTCTTTTTACCTTGCTCTGCCTTGCTTTCTCCCCCTCACCCTAACATTGTAACAAATCCCCCAATAAAGTATCGTCAAATTGTAACTTTTTTCCTCTCCATAGTAATACGTTGTGTCCTTTCACTGTTTCCAACACTCTCCTGCATGAACTCCGTCTGTCTGTCTGTCTGTCTCTCTCTGCCAGTTCACCTGGGATGTGTTTCAAGCATCCTGGGGAGGCCGAAACTGCGTTCCCCTAAACCGTGTATACGGGGACCCATGGGGCCTCTCTATCCACGGGTCAACGGATCGCTTCCAAACCGGTGCCATTCTTTTCCTAGACTAATTTTAAGAATAACTGCTATCTCTCTTTCTGCATTATGGACCCCTCCGCTCTGGGAATAACCAAGTGTTCTTATCAGTTGCAGGCGAAACGTCAGGAGAGAACGCCGCTGGAACATGGCCATATAGCCCAGAAAACTCACAGTAACCCACGGCTCTCTTTGCTTGGCTTTACTAATCCAACCCTTTTACCTGTTTGGGGAAGGCACCCACCTTTTCCCTTATTCGTGACCCCTTTCCCCTCCTTTCTCCATTGCAGAAGAGGCCCATCTCCCAGCTGCTCTGCCAACAGGATCTGGCCCCTGTGTCGTTGTTTGCCCTTTCCGACTGACACCTGTCTGCCTTGTTGGAACAGCCCTTCCCCTGGCTCTGGATTCCTGTTTGATATTTGGGACGAGTCAACAGCTTGCTCCTGCGTGTGTCAACAGAGGGAAATGGCATCTTGGTGTTTGTGTGTCTGCATTCCTCTTTTATGTCACCTTCAGTGTCTCATCATAGAAGTGAGCGCGCCAAATCCAGGGAGAATTGTTTATCACAACCCTAGAACTGGGATCCCTTTTCTAAATGAGTCACAAGACCCTTCTCTTCCCGCCCAAAACCATTGAAGACCAAGAGATGTCCATTTTTCATAATGTTATGTTTAGCTATAGATAATACCAACAACAACAACAACGTTAAGTTTAGTAGTCCATATGGCTACTAGGAAGTCCAATGGGGCAAAACGTGGCCCCTAACAGCAACAACAACAACAACAACAACATCGTCTTTCATAGTCCATGTGGCCACCAGGAAGTCCAATGGGGCAAAAAGTGCTCAATAATAATAATAATAATAATAATACAATAATAACAACGTCATCTTTGGAAGTCCATGTGGCCACTAGGAAGTTCACTGGGGCAAAAAGTGGCTCCTAACAACAACAAAAACAACAATAGCAACAACAGCAGCAACAACAGCAGCAACAACAGCAACAACAATAACAACATTATCTTTGGAAGTCCATGTGGCCACCAGGAAGTTCACTGGGGCAAAAAGTGGCTCCTAACAACAACAACAGCAACAACAATAACAACATTATCTTTGGAAGTCCAAGTGGCCACCAGGAAGTTCACTGGAGCAAAAAGTGCCCAATAATAATAAGTCCATGTGGCCACCAGGAAGTTCACTGGGGCCAAAAGCGCCCAATAATAATAATAGTAATAATACAATAACAACAATAACGTTATCTTTGGAAGTCCATGTGGCCACCAGGAAGTCCAATGGGGCAAAAAGTGCCCAATAATAATAATAATAATAATACAATAACAACAACGTCATTTTTGGAAGTCCATGTGGCCACCAGGAAGATCACTGGGGCAAAAAGTGGCTCCTAACAACAACAGCAACAACAATAACAACAACATTATCTTTGGAAGTCCATGTGGCCACCAGGAAGTCCAATGGGGCAAAAAGTGCCCAAGAATAATAATAATAATAATACTAATAACAACAATATTCATCTTTGGAAGTCCATGTGGCCACCAGGAAGTTCACTGGAGCAAAAAGTGCCCAATAATAATAATAGTAATACAATAACAACAATAACGTTATCTTTGGAAGTCCATGTGGCCACCAGGAAGTTCACTGGGGCCAAAAGCGCCCAATAATAATAGTAATAAACAACAACAACAATAACGTTATCTTTGGAAGTCCATGTGGCCACCAGGAAGTCCAATGGGGCAAAAAGTGCCCAATAATAATAATACAATAATAACAACGTCATTTTTGGAAGTCCATGTGGCCACCAGGAAGATCACTGGGGCAAAAAGTGGCTCCTAACAACAACAACAGCAACAACTATAACAACATTATCTTTGGGAGTCCAAGTGGCCACCAGGAAGTTCACTGGAGCAAAAAGTGCCCAATAATAATAATAGTAATACAATAACAACAATAACGTTATCTTTGGAAGTCCATGTGGCCACCAGGAAGTCCAATGGGGCAAAAAGTGCCCAATAATAATAATAATACAATAATAACAACGTCATTTTTGGAAGTCCATGTGGCCACCAGGAAGATCACTGGGGCAAAAAGTGGCTCCTAACAACAACAACAACAGCAACAACTATAACAACATTATCTTTGGAAGTCCATGTGGCCACCAGGAAGTCCAATGGGGCAAAAAGTGCCCAATAATAATAATAATAATACAATAACAACAATAATAACATCATCTTTGGAAGTCCATGTGGCCACCAGGAAGTCCAATGGGGCAATTTTTTAAATTATTTATTTATTTAAAACTTTTATATCCCAATCTTCTCACCTCCATAGAGGGACTCAGACAGGCTTACAGCAAGGATTCAATGCTACTAATACAAATTAAAACATCCTACAACAATACAAGATTAAAATACATATAGGCAAAATACATATAAGCCGAATCGCCAAAATAAAATCATGTTCAACTCAGTCCGCATATGTGGTCGCTCACTTTGGTCTGCAACCAGTCTCAGCCATTATTCTTGGAATGCTCCGTTCCATAGCCAGGGTTTCACTAGCCTCCTGAAGGACAAGAGGGAGGGGGCAGATTTGATTTTGCTTGGGAGAGAGTTACATAGCCGAGGGGTCACCATAGAGAAGGCTCTGTCTCTCGTCCCACCAGACGCGCTTGGCTCCTAGCAACAACAACATCCATATGGCCACCGGGAAGTCAAATGGAGCAAAAAGTAGCCCCAACAACAACAACAACAACGTCATCTTTGCAAGTCCATGTGGCCACCAGGAAGTTCAATGGGATAAAAAATGGCCCCAATAATAATAATAATAATAATAATAATAAATTGTATTTATTATCCACCTCTCCTGATGGCTTGACTTCCATTAAATATAGTGGATGGTGGGGAAAGGAACATCATCATTTATTTATTTATTTCACATATTTGTATCCCGTCTTTCTCACCCCTGAGGGGGGTCTCAGGGCGGCTTACAACAGATGGGCAGCAAGCCGAGATTTTGCCTTTACTTCTCCATATTTGCTGACACACTTTTCCCTTAAGTCTCCACATTGTGTCTTTCTATTCCATGCAGCGGCCCAAAGCAAAGGAGTCCTTCTATGTGGCTCCCATATATAAATATAAATATAAATATAAATATAAATATAAATATAAATATAAATATAAATATAAATATAAATATAAATATAAATATAAATATAAATACAAATACAAATATAAATACAAATACAAATACAAATATAAATATAAATATAAATATTCTATCTATCTATGTATGTATATAATAAAAGTCAGTGTTTGCGGAGGTGCGGAGGGTGGGAGGTGTGGAGGTGCGGAGGAATATGTGCCAGCGTTTTGATTGGTTGCCACTGTGGGAATATTTGCATAAAGGACTCTGATTGGCCAGCCACAGAACTCCAACACTCTAAGGCACCAGACAGAGGTAATTGGTTGTCACTAAGACACTATTTGCATAAAGGACTCTGATTGGCTAGCAAAACAGAATACAACTGAATGTTTGAGTAAGCCAAATGACAGTTTTTTTTCCCATTGGAAATTGAATGTTCATTTTCTGGGAGGTGCTGAGGTGCCAAGGAATATGTGACAGCGTTTCGATAGGTTGCCACTATGGGATTATTTGCACAAAGGACTCTTATTGGCCAGCCTCAGAACTTCAACGTTATACGGCCCCAGACAGAGGGGATTGGTTGCCACTAAAACGGTATTTGCATAAAGGACTCCGATTGGCCATCCACATTCCAACATTCTAAGGCGATGCAGAGAGAAAAGGAAAGGCCTAAGGCAGTCAGACACTGTGGCCCACAGCAGTGACGGATCAGGACCAAACTTGGCACACAGGGGACCAATGGCTCACTTCACAACACGACCCTCACCCAATGACCAATACAGATCAAAATTAGCACACAGAGCCCCCATGACCCACTCTACATCCTGGTGCCGTTTGGAGAACGGGGGACCATGGATGATGGGATTTCCAGTACCTTCCCTCACTTACAGAGACCACTGCAACCCTCATCCAGAGAATGATCAAGACCAAATGTGACACACACAGCCCCCATGACCCACTCTACAATCTGGTGCTGTTTGGAGGGGGATGGACCATGGCCAGTGGGACTCGCAGTGCCTTCACTAAGTTCCTGAGACCACTGCAAGCCACATAAACATCTAATAGGAACCAACCTTGGCACACAACGCCTTCCTCAAATAACCCGGGCACCGCCGGGTCCTCAGCTTGTATCTATCTATCAATCTATCTGTGGTGGGGAGGCCAATCTGGTTTTTTTTTTAGTCTGATCTTTATGTGTTAGAGACTCACACACCTTGTAATATGTCACTTCAGGTCTAGTTTCTAGCCTAGGGGTCATCGAGAGCAGAGTATCCCCCGACTTCCATGAAAGTTTAGATTGGAATAATAAGGAGACTTGTCCCACCAAAGGGAAGGGTGCGCGGAGTTCCTCTTCTTCTCCTCCTTGCTCATGCGTGTATGGAAAGTATGGGCCGTGCCCCTTAGTGAGAGAGGAAGGTGAAACAGCTGTGGCTTGGAGATAGAGGCAGAGAGGGACCGCCAGCTGCGCCCTTGGCCTTCCCCAACAGGAACCATCTGCTTCAGTGGCCAAGGCGCCTGGCCGTTCCGGACTGGTTTCTGAACCACTTCCCCTTCGTATTTCCCCATATCTTCGGATGCAATGCAAAGGCTGGGGGTCCTTTGGAGCAAGGTGGAAGGAGGAAGATGGGCTCCTTCCCCTTTCCATGCCAGAGCTGTGCCAATGTGGGAGGCATTGCTTTCGTGCCGGTCCACAGAACCCCTGGAATGTGGGGTTCCCAAATCTCAGGGTCTCAAGGCTTGGTTCTGTTTTATCCAAATCTCAGGACTTTCTCCGGTCTTCAGAATGACAAGGAGGACTTTGAGGACCTTCAAAACGACCTGGTATAAAATGCAAGCGTATTGCCTTTGTGCACAGTTGCCCATTGCAAATGCATGCACTCTATTGAGTCCTATCCACGGGGTGCATGGTGATATGTACACAATATTAGGATGCATGTATTCCATTGCACAGACTATCAAAATGGTGTGGTGGAATTGCTGCATGGCTCTGATATCGGAGGTGACCCCCCCTTTTTTTCTTAGTCTCTGTAGATGATAGTTTAAAACCAAGGGATTCATAGTTTTCCCAAGAACACCAGGCTGGAAATGATCCCATAATCCCCTAACTCTCCCCACGTGGGAACCTAAGGCTCTTCCCATGGCCCCATGGTCCCACATGACAATGCCTCTGTAACCCACACTTTATGAATACACCCAGTTATTTTCCTTTTGCATTTCTCTTACGGACTTTTGCTCATTCCCAAAGACTTTTTCCTTTCTGTTCCGGAACCCCTTAGGCTATCTTTTATGAATCTAATAAACTGTGTATCTTTTTGGTGGGTAGGCAGGGGTGATCAGGATGGTATACTTTCCCCATAAACCCCAATGTATCTCCCCTCATGTTTTCCCCATATATGTAATTTAAAAAATATGAAAGTGCCTCTGTTTACCTTTAGCCAGCTACCTTGGACGAGGCTTGCCAGCTGCAAGCGTGTGATTCAATCAGCTCTCCACTAGCCTCATTTGCATGACAACAGTAGGAGCCAGCTCTTTCCAAAGGGGTCTTTTCCCCTTGGGCCAAAACTGGTTTCTGCTAATCAATAGACAAAGGCTTCTGAGTTTCGTCTACCTTTGTGCCATTGATTAATAGGCAAAACTATTTCTATTTTTCATAAACGGCCACCTCTATCAGCCTCAGAAACTGGTACATGGCTACAGCTTCTTCATTTGCTTACCATCCAAAGAACTGAGACCCTGCAGCAATATATTAATCTGTGTCTGTCAAACAGAGAAAAACACAGATGAGGACATTTGATCATCAACCAAAAGACAATAGAATGGCTCAGCTGTAGCCATGTACCAGTTTCCGAGGCTGATAGAGGTGGCCGTTTATGAAATATAGAATGGCTCAGCTTGAGAACAGGAGGGTTCTTGCTGAACACTTGGCCACTTGATCTACATATTTAATCCCATCAAAATGTTTTTCCGCCTTTATTGTTCTACTCATCACCCGCCTCTTCACCCCCATTGGCTGGAAACCGGGAGAAAATGCAGCCAGCCAGCAAGATTCCATCCAATCAACGCAAAGCTGGTGTAGCAACCCAGTTCTCCTTTGTGCCTGGGGGGCAGGGGGCAGCACCGGGGGTCCCACTTGCATTAGAACCAGCAGCAGCTGAGGAAGAAATGGAGGAAGGGGTTAATGAGCTAGCCGGGCCTTCCTCTCCCACAGAGAGCCTGGCCTGGGACGATGGATGGCCAGATGGTTATGAGAACTGGGAAGGTCAGGATGACTCAGAAAGTGCTGATAGCGATGATTGTTATGAGAAACCGGGTGGGTACGGATCACAGGAGAGAATTTGGGAAAACATGGGCGATGAGGCTATGGAAGCTGAAAGGGAGTTCGACTCTCATGAAGATAGTGAGCCAGGTGCTGGGAGGCAAGGTCGGAGCTTTGATAGGAGACGGAGCATTGAGTCCAGCAGGAGGGATTGGCACCGTAGCCTAGAGCGTCAGCGAAACGCTAGATCCCGTAGCACAGATTACCGCCGAAGCCTAGAGCGTCGGAGACCTCGCCAAGGGGATTAAGTATAGGATCCGTGGGAACGGATCCTCAGTAGCTCGGCCACTTCTAACCTAGGGAAGTGTAGCGAGCAAAGATCCACGGAGCCAAGTTGCGGCTCGCGCCTTGCCAAGAAGTTTCTTGGGATTGTTTATGAACTTTGCTTTGTTCCTTGCCTTGTTCTTTGCCACGGACCAAGTCCTTGATCCGCATAGTTTTGCGGAGCCTTTGCCACGTTTGCCTTTGGATTTCACTTACGGACTCTTTACCTTTTGATTGAACTTTTTGATACTTTTTATGGACAATTTACCTTTTCACCTGTTCTTTATTCATCAATAAATAGTTAGCTGATTACCGTCTCTGTGTGTGTGATTAAGGGGCCGGCCGAGTCCTTGCATTGTGACAGCTGGTCTGGGGAAGGGAAGTGGGAAATTTGAATCTGTAACCTTATAAAATGGCATGTTTTTCCAATGTAACCTTTATGTCAGCATTGGCGAATGATTGCGGCTGTCATCCTTTCCAGCTGGTCTGAATAAACATCTCGGTGGTACTCCTTCAACTTGTTGAGCTTTTTATTGGGAAATTCTAGGGAAAATTGGGATTGGGCTTCCTTTCTCACCAGGGTTAATATGGATCCTCTTTGGTGGGTCTAGCTGGTCTGCCTTCATGGCAAGACCCCCCTCCCCAAATTTTGTTCGGTAACAGCTCCACCCCATTGCTTTCAGGTTGGTTTTGTGCAACTACTTGTAGATTGTTTGCTGTTTGTAAGTCGCTTCTGTTTGCCTGAACATTCAGTTACACATCTGTTGGGCAATATTTCCATTTAATATGTATAGATTAACACTACATAACTCCAACCGTCAGTCATCATTTCACTCTTCCCTTAAACGTCATTATTTCTGGGTGTTGTCGTTTTTGCAAGGCCCAGGAACACTGGTGCCTTGCCAAACTACAACTCCCAGGATTCCATAGCATTGAGTCCTGCAAGTTAAAATTCTGCCAAACCATTTTATTTCTGCAATGTAGATGTGACCTTACTGATCCTTCGAAGTGCTCCCATCGCCAGCTGCACCACCACGATCAACGTGTGCCTTGAAGTCGGTAGATCCCACACCTGCTTCAGTCACAGATGTTTATTTTTTATGCATGGGTGACTCTACTGAGATAGAAACATGCACATAGTGTGCCCAGACTGTTATTGTGGGTAGGAAATCCCCCATCCCACCCTTTGGCCACAGAAACAAGCCATAGTTTCACTATGAACCAGCAGGGAAGACAATGCATTGGAGGGGGGGAAACCACCCGCTCTCACAGCCTCTTACCCAAGTCTAAAAGGGGAACACAATTTAAGGGGGACACCCCCTTCTTCATGCAACTTCAACACAGCTGCTGGGTATCTCAGATAATTTCTTCTCTCAGTCTTAGGAAGCTGCTGCTGATCTCAGAGTGGACTCTCTCTGCCCATTAAATGCCTCCCTATATATGGTTGTTGCTGTTGACTTTGACTCAAGTTGACTTTGTCAAGTTGACTGTACTCAAGGTGACCCTACTAGTTGACTTTGACTCAAGGTGGTTCTTCAAGTTGACTTTGTCTAAAGATGACCTGCTATCTGACTTTGGCTCCTTCTACACTGCCATATAATCCAGATGATCAAAACATATAATCCAAGTGGATTATATGACTCTACACTGCCATATAATCCAGTTCAAAGCAGATAATGCAAATTTTATATGGCAGTGTAGATGGGGCCTTGGACTCAAAGTGGTTCTTCAAGTTGACTTTGTCTAAAGATGACCCTACAAGTTGACTTTGACTCTAGATGGTTCTTCAAGTTGACTTTGTTTAAAAATGACCCTGAGTTGACTTTAACTCAAGGTAGTTCTTCAAGTTGACTTTGCCTAAAGATGACCCTACAAGTTGACTTTGACTCAAGATGTTTCTTTAAGTTGACTTTGTCTAAAATTGACTCTAAAAGTTGAGTTTGATTCAAGGTGATTTTTCAAGTTGACTTTGACTCAAAGTGATTTTTCACAATGACTTTGTCTAAAAATGCCCCTACTAGTTGACTTTAACGCAAAGTAACCCTACTAATGGACTTTGACTCAAGGTGATTCTTGAATTTGACTTTGTCTAAAAATGACCCTACGAGTTGACTCTGACTCAAAGTAACCCTACTAGTGGATTTTGACTCAAGGTGGTTCTTGAATTTGACTTTGTCTAAAAATGCCCCTACTAGTTGTCTTTGACTCAAAGTAACCCTACTAGTGGACTTTGACTCAAGGTGGTTCTTGAAGTTGATTTTGTCTAAAATTGACCCTACGAGTTGACTTTGACTCAAGGTGATTTTTTGAGTTGGCCTTGACTCAAAGTTGTTTTTCACATTGACTTTGTCTAAAGATGACCCTACAAGTTGGCTTTGACTCAAAGTAACCCTACTAGTGGACTTTGACTCAAGGTGGTTCTTGTAGTTGATTTTGTCTAAAAGTGACCCTATGAGTTGACTTTGACTCAAGGTGGTTGTTTGAGTTGGCCTTGACTCAAAGTTGTTTTTCACATTGACTTTGTCTAAAGATGACCCTACAAGTTGGCTTTGACTCAAAGTAACCCTACTAGTGGACTTTGACTCAAGGTGGTTCTTGAAGTTGATTTTGTCTAAAAGTGACCCTATGAGTTGACTTTGACTCAAGGTGGTTGTTTGAGTTGGCCTTGACTCAAAGTTGTTTTTCACATTGACTTTGTCTAAAGATGACCCTACTAGTTGACTTTGACTCAAAGTAACCCTACTAGTGGACTTTAACTCAAGGCCAGCCATGTTTAGGACTTGGATGAGTGCAGTCGTATGAGTGTTGGACTGGTTTGAGTGTTGTACTATATCTCTGGAGACCAAAGTTCGGATCCATACTCAGCCATGAAACCAACTGAGTGACCATGGGCAAGTCACACACTCTCAACCTCAGAGGAAGCCCCTAATTCCTTTACTTAGGCAAAGCTTTTAAACAATGCTCTCCCTGTTTTTAAATGTGTGATTGTTTTAACAGTTGCCTTTTATTATTACCAATCATCATGGTATGTTATGCCATTGGGGTTTTGTCTAAAGGTAACGTAGTCTTGGAGAATCAGCCCTTCAAAACAAACGATGAAATAATGTACGTTTTCATGGCCAATATAATATTTGTTTACCCAAAGTCCAACAGTTTCGAGAGTTTATTGCTGTATTGGTTTTGCTGTTTTATACCATGTACTTCTCTCCAGTGAATTTTATTGTCTATTTGGTTTTTACTGGATTTTAAATGTTGTTTGCTCTGTTTCCTTGAAGCTGCTTTGCACATTCCTTGAAACTGAAAGGTAGGATGATAAACGTTTTAAACAAGCAGCTTCGCTCCTCCTGATCTTTAAAACAATGAGCAGAAATCTTTGCCTGAACCAAAACATTGAAAAATCACTATAGCAGTGTTTCCCAACCAGTGTGCCGTGAGAGATCATCAGGTGTGCCGTGGGAAATTCCAGTGTAGAGCAGGGGTGCCCACACTTTTTCAGCACTCGAGCTACTTATAATAAAACCAAGTCAGAAAGATCTACCTACCTCCTCAAGGCTGGAGAGGAGCGGGGCGGGGCTTGGCGTGGTCTGGCTCCGCCCCCCTCTGGCTTCCGCTCTACCAGCAGCCTCTCCAGGCTCGAGGATGGCAATGCCAAGCCAGTGGTGACATAGCTAGCACAAGGCTGGCTTGGCATTGCCATCCTCAAGCCTGGAGAAGCTGCTGGGAGTGCCAAAGCCAGAGGGGAGGAGGCGGGGCTTGGTGCAGCCTGGCTCCTCCCCCAGGGGTCTTGACCCTCAGGATGAGAAACACTGGCCTAGACATTCCATAGTATTGAACCATTGCAGTGAAAGTACAGTAGAGTCTTGCTTATCCGACCTTCGCTTATCCGACATTCCGTCTTATCCAACAACCCCCTTTTCCTCCAGCATTTCCCCTTCAATTAAAGGAGCGCTCCCAACTCTCTCTCTCCATTCCCAATAAGTGAAAAGGGCAAGACAAGAAGGTGAAGGAGGGAGGAAAGGGGGAAAAGAGGCACGACTGGAAGTGGAAGCGCCCGCCTTCCTTCCCTCTGTGATTTCCACACTCCTCTTCTGCATCCGGGCACTTCCTGCTGGGCCACTCTAGCCCCGAGGCATTACCTTGCCTTAACCTAGGGGTAGGGAACCTATGGCTCGGGAGCCAGATGTAGCTCTTTTCATGATTGCATCTGACTCTCCAGAGTGGCCCGAGCCTCGGTTTCCCAGCATGTGGGGAGGAGTGACGCAAATGACCCGTGACTGCCACTTCCACGCCGCCATCGCCGCCTCTTCCTCATCCCCCGCTGCTCTCGAGGCCTTGCGACCTCTTCGCCGAGGATGGCGGCAGCGCCTTGTCCTCATCTTCCTCTTCGTCCTCCGCCACGGGCCTCGGGGGAGGCAGCGGAGGCGGGACTGCCCCTGGCGTGGCAGACCCAGCCTCACTGCCCCCGGGGGACGCCCAGCTCATTGCCCTCATCGCCGGGCAGCTCAAGAGCCACTGTCTCTTCGATGCCTTCCGGAGGAACTGCCTCACCGACGTCAACAGCAAGGTCCACCTCCTCCCCCTTCCTTCCTTCCTTCCTTCCTTCCTCTTCCTTTCTTTTTCCCTCTCTTTTTCTTGCATTCTTTTTCCTCCTCTCCCTACCTTCTTTCCTCCCTCCCTCTTTGTTCCTTCCTTCCTCTTCCATTCTTTCGTTCTCTCCTTCCTTTTCCCTCCCTCTCTCCCCTTCCTTCTTTCTTCCATTCTCCCTCTTCTTTCCTTCCACTACCTTCCTTTTTCTCCCCTTCACCCTTTCCTTCTCTCCTTTCTTTTCCCTCTCTCTCCCCTTCCTTCTTTCCTCCATTCTCCCTCTCTCCCTCTGCCTTTCTTCCTTTCTTCCTTCCTCTTCTATTCTTTCCCCCCAAGTCTTCCTTTCCTTCTCCTTCCTTTCTTTTCACTTCCCTCTCTCTCCCCTTCTTTCTTTTCTTCTTTTCCCTTCATTATTTTACTTTTTCCTCACTCCCTTTCCTTTCTTTTCCCCACCCTTTCCTTTTCTCCCTTCTCATTTCTTTCTTTCTTTCCCCCTCCTTGTCTCTCTCCTGCTTTTCTTTTCTTTTCTTCCTTTTCCATACTTTGTTCTTTCTTTTCTTCCTTCCTTCCTTCCCCTCCCTCCTTTATTTCCTCTGTCTATCTGTCTGTTTTTCTTTCCCCCTTCCTTCCTTCCTTCCTTCCTTCCTTCCTTCCTTCCTTCCTTCCTTCCTTCCTTCCGCCTTCTCTTCCTTCCCAGAGTCCTGAGCATGCCTTTTGCAGAGCCAGGTCTGAAGTGTCCCGTCATTCTGCCGGGGGAATCCTTTTCTCATCGTATGTACTGTATGTACTGTATATTCTCAGATATAGTTGAATTCAGCCTTAAAATATATTATATATATTATATGGCTCTCAATGAAATAATTTTCCAAACATTTTGCTTTCTTGGCTCTCTGAGTCAAAAAGGTTCCCGACCCCTGCCTTAACCCTTTGAGTCCCTGTTGTTAGTATTCTAGGTGTCTAGCACTACGTCGGACGGGTAACAGCAGGAGACTCCGTATTATCCGACATTTTCGTTTCTCCAACATTCTGCCAGGGTGTTTATGTCGGATAAGTGAGACTCTACTGTAGCATCAAACTGCATTCATTCTTCAGTGTAGACGCATCCTTTGCTTTGAATGTGTTGCTCTGCAGGTTCAGATTTACAAACCTGGTGTCAGAAACCCAGCCAGACTCCTTTGGGAAACGACAAAGGGCAGGTCAGAAAGAAAAGAAAGAAGCTCGAAACCAGAAGCCTTTGGCATCTGTTCCATCGAAGACAGCACCCCAGTTTGATGTTTGGACCAAAGCCCCGTGTCCGCCTCCGTAATCTCCCATCCATCGCAGTGCGGTCCTTATAACATTGAAATCGGAGAGGTACAAAGTCACCCTTGAAGACAAGAATGAGGAGAAAAGGGCAAAAAGACCTCTGATCAGAAAAGAGACTCCAAATAAATTATTTCTCCTTTTTCCCCTCTTTTAGAAGAAAAGCAATCAGAAGAAGGTATGGAGTGGGAGATAAGGAAGAAGACAGAAGGGGTAAGGATAGGGAAGAGAAATGAGATTAGGAGCGAGGGAAGGGAATAAAAGCCAAGGAGAGAGGAGAAGAATGCAGCCAATGGTAGGAGGGGTGCCAACCCCGGTGGGTGCCTCCGCCGTATCGCCCTCTTCATCGCAGGGGCCCAACCTGGAGAGGTTTTCCTCCAAGATGGGAGCGATCAGGTAGGGAGCCTCTGCAGCTGCCGGGTGAATAAGCACCTGCTTATCTCTGCCCAACGGCTGTGCGCCGCTCCAGATTGCGCAGGGACGAGGTGTCGGAAGCGCACGGCAATTTCCATATCAGCAACCTGCAGCCGCTCCGACCGGATAAACACAACAGCCACGTGGACAAAAAGGTTAATTATCAATTTTCAGAGAGAGAAAGGGAAAGGAGGGAGGGAGATGGTAGAGGGACTCTCAAGAAGGGCTTCTCATGCCGCATTCCTGGCCTATGGGCCCCACAAGTTGGCACAAAGGTGTTGGTTCAATCTGGAACTTGTTTATGGACCACCATGCAGGCCCGGATTAACACCTTTTTGCGCCCTAGGCCACACTTTGGAATTACGCCCCCTTTAAGCCAAACTCTACCGCACGCCCCCTCCCCCCCCCTGGGAAGGGCCGGGGCCCCTCCTTACCTGCCGGGCAGCAGAGCAGGAAGGCCAAGGCCACCAGGAGGCTCTGGCAGGCGCTTTCCATGGCCAGGTGGAAGGAGGAGTGTCCCGGGCAGCCGAGAGCCAGGGGCCGGGGCGGGACAGGAGAGCCAAGGCAAAGCGAGCGGGCGGGCGGGCATTCTCCGTCCCTGTGTTCGTCCATCCGTGCCTGGCCGGTGTGCCAGCCAGAAGGCCATGCTCACAGCCAGCCCCCCCCCCCAGTGGAGAACGTGTCCTCCCCTCCCCCGCGCAGGCCCTGAGCCTTGACCCCGACCCTCGCTCAACCCAAGTCTTCTGGAGGAGCCGCCTCCCTGCCTGCCTGGCTGCCTGATGGTTGCAAAGGTCCTGAGCTCCCCTTGCTCCCCCGAAGATGTGCCCTCAAGGGCGGAGGCTCCCCGAGGGGATGGGTCTGTTGCCAAACGAGAGTAAAAGGGGCCCCCTCCCTCTCTCCCTCCCTCCCGCAAAAGCCACATTTCAGCAAATGAACCCACTCTCCCCACCCATGTTTTGATGATAGAAGCCATGAGGAAAGACTGGCTGACATGGGCAACTCACCAGCCCCGGGACTGCCCCCCCGCCACGCAATCCATTCAGAACACACACACTTGCAAGGTTCATTATTTGCACAAAAGCAGAGAGTTCCCCTGGTGAACAATAGTTCTCTCTCACACACACACATAGTCAGGAAGCTCTTCCTCTCTCCCTCCCTCCCTCCCTCCCTCCCAAGAAGCAGAGCCCCCCACCTGGCCTCCTTCTCCTTCCCAGCCAAGGGCCCCGGGGACAGCCTCCCCAGGAAAGATGGAGGGAGGGGTCCAGCCAGGCCAGGGCGCCCGCCCGCACGCCATTCGCTCCCTCCCTCCGCAAAGGAGGCCATGTCCGGAAGGGAGGGAGGGAGAAGAGGGCCAGGTCCTCGGGATTGGACCCAGGGATAGAGCCAGGCACCCTCCCCACAACCAACACACCCAACTCCCCCTTGGCATTCGCAAGCTCCGAGAGTTGGGAGAGACCCCAGGGGCCGGCCACAGCGTTTTTATTTGTTTCAACATTTTTTTTGGGTCCGTGATCTGCGCCCCCCCCCCGGCTTGCGCCCCTAGGCCATGGCCTAGGTTAGCCTTATGGATAATCCAGGCCTGCCACCATGGTGTGCAAGGATGTCAAGCCTCCGAAAGTCTTGGCACACAGGTTTGGCTCAGACTCAGCACCAGATTTGGGAATAAATGGCATACAAAGCACATAATTATTTTGCAGAAGATAATAATGCTCCTGTTGTAATCTGGCAAGCATCAGGGGATTTGTCTGGCTGTTCACAGGATGAGAGGGATGATGGGTTCCAAAGTGAGGAGTCTGTGAGTGTTCCAGGAGAATTGCAGGCAGACAAGGCTGATGTTTGGAATTCCTCACCTGGTTCCCAGGCAACGGGAAATTGGAAGTACCACTTCCCTTGAGAAAAGGTTTTGGGACGCTGAGGAGTTTTCAAAGGAATGTAGATTACACCTGAGAACGCAGAGTGTGAAAAGCAAGCAGACAAGATATTCTCAGAGAATTCGCAATAAGACTTTGAAATCCAGGTGCATTAGCCACGATGTCATGGGTGCGTAGCAGGTTTAAATTAAATGGTTTGGCTCTCTCAGAGGAGACAACATTGCTAATTGGGATTCGGTCTCCTGTTCATAATTCCAAGTTCGTGGTTCCTGTATTGCTAAGACTCCTGTTTCATGTTCCCGTTTATGCCTATGTACATTTGAAGAAGTCTGGAGAACAAGCCCTATGAGGAGCGACTTAAAGAGCTGGGCATGTTTAGCCTGAAGAAGAGAAGGCTGAGAGGAGACATGATAGCCATGTATAAATATTAGGGGTGGATATCTCTGGTTTAAAATACTTTGAAATCTGTTACTTTTCGTATTTGAAATTATTACGACCCTATATTGACCCTTGTCCCCCAACCCGGAAGTGACCTTTCTAAATCGAATCCGGGTCAACCATTTTATGTAAGGGTGCGTTTTTAGGTCGTTTCCGCCTTTGCTTGTCAGCTGGCGAGAGGAGGGTGCCAGGCTGCCCTCTCCACCCTCCTGTCGCCATCTGACACGTGGCTTAAAGGGAACGCACTTTGGTTTCAATGCCTCCCTTTGCCCCTGCCAGCCCAGAATCCAACCCATGTTCCCTTTAACCCGGGTTGGATTGCTTCTTTCTTACCAGGGAAAGAGGTGTGGATGCTCCAGTCCTCACCTCTTTCCCTGATAAGAAATAACCCGTTTTAAGCCTTCACTCCTCCGTCCCCCCCCCCGCAAGAACAGAGGCGTCCCGGATTAAATATAATCCGGGACGCCTCTGTTCTTGCGGGGAAAGAACGGAGGCAGCGGGTTATTTCTTAGCGGGGATAGGAGGTGCCCGTATGGGCATCTCCTTTCCCCGCTAAGAAATAATGCGCCTTAAGCCTCAGGGTGGCTTACAACACACACACAATAATAATAATAATAATCTTTATTTGTACCCCACCACTATCTCCCCGAAAAGGACTCAGGGCAGCTTACATCACACACATATAATAATAATAATTATTATTATTTGTACCCCACCACCATCTCCCCGAAGGGGACTCAGGGCAGCTTACAACACACACAAATATAATAATAATAATAATAACCTTTATTTGTACCCTGCCACCATCTCCCCGAAGGGGACTCAAGGCAGCTTTCAACACACACACACATATATATATAACTAGCTGACCCGGCCATGCTTCGCTGTGGCTGAAGGGGGAGCATCACCACGGCGGCGGGGGCGCCATGGCCGCCTCTTCCGCTGCCTCCTCGCCCTTCTTCGCCACCTCCTTGCCGGTCCCAGAAGGGGGGGGCGAAGGGGAGCCTTTGCCACCGTGACAGCGGCGCCGTGGCCGTCTCCTCCGTTGCCTCCTCGGCCTCTTCCGCCGCCTCGCAGCTGTTTCCGGACCCGGGCCGGCTCTCTCTCTTGCTCTGTATGTGTCTCACGGTTCACCTTCGGCCCCCCTTTCCGGGAGTGGCAGGGAAGTGGCGAAGGAGGGTGAGGAGGCGGCAGAAGAGGCGGGCATGGAGCCGCCACCGCCCCCCCCTCCCGTCCCCTCGCAGGTGATGCTCCCCCTGGCAATGGGTGTTTTGGGGGCCAGATAGCAACCGCGCCGGCATGGAGAAGGAGGACGATGTGGTGAGCGAGGGTTGAAGGCCCCTTCCACAGCGAGGGCTGGGTTTGGGGGTTGTTGTGTGCGCTGCCAGCATTGTTAAGCAGTGCTTTCCCCCCTCCCTCCCATCCCCTCGCAGGTGAAGGAGGCCATTGCCATTCACTATGCGTCGCTATGTCTGGCAATGGGTGTTTTGGGGGGGGGCGTATTTCAGGGGGTTGCGAGGTAGGGAGGCCGGGTTTTTGTGCCCTGTAGGTACCTTGTGCCATGGGGGAATGTGTTTGGGGAGTTTGGAGGTTCTGGGGCTTATAGTTTTCGTGTCTATTTGCCCCGTTGCACAACCATTCACTTTTTATATATATAGATAATAATAATCATCATCATCATCTTTATTTGTACCCCTCCAGCATCTCCCCGAAAGGGACTTGGGACGGCTTACATGAGGCCAAGCCCAGAAATACATATCAATACAATAATATAAAAACATTAAACAGCATTTCAAGTAGAATAAATCAATCAAACAAAATAAAAGGAGCAGGCCACATCTGCAGAATACAGTGATTAAAAAAAAAACAACTAAGGATGAGATAATATATACACATACAATATACTATATTTTTAGCATAGTACAATATCAGTATTAAATATTACTATATTGTATTATTATATTGTAATATTATTAGTAATATTACATGTAATATAAATATATCATTATAATATCATATTATTATTAGTATTATATTGCATTATGTTATAATATTATAAATATTCTATGTATATACAATATATTATATTATTAAAATAGCACAGGAGACAAGATGGAACTGTCCCCTGGCCCCCTCTCTCTGGTTCAGAGCGACTATATGACAGGTTTGGTTCAAACTGAGCACCAGAATTAGAGATAAATGAGCCTCTTAAAAGCCTTGACTCAGTGGTTCCCAACCTGTGGTCCGTGGATCACCACTGGCCCGCAAGAACTAAAATATGGTCCACAGCCTCCCCGTTACTACACTTTTGCAACAAGAGTGACTGGTCTCGCAAAACCCTTTTATAGTGCCCAGGCTTATTAAATATGGTTTTCTGTGGGTGAGCAAATGGCGACTACTGGATGACGTAAGTTCTGTATCAGAAAGTAGAGCTGATGTTGTCTATCCAATGCAGTTTTCTGAATCAGCACCCCAAATAACCAAACAATCTAAAGTTAACCAAAAACCGATTTGTAACCGTTTTGGTGCTAATGTTGGAAAATGGTCCCTGATCAAAATGGTCCCTGGTCAAGGAGATTCTACCCTGAATAATGGGAATGGATAATGTAATGTCGAAGTCTTTCATGGCCAGAATCACTGGGTTGTTGTGATTTTTCTGGGCTGTCTGGCCATGTTTCAGAAGCATTCTCTCCTGACGTTTTGCCTGCATCTATGGCAGACCTGAGGTCTCCCAGACCTTGCAACCTCTGAGGAGGCCTGCCATAGATGCAGGTGAAATGTCAGGAGAGAATGCTTCTGGCACATGGCCATACAGCCCGGAAAACTCACAACAAACCATGAACGGATAACCTTCCTCCCTCCCTTCTTCTTTCTCCCTGCCCTTTCCTTCACTTCCTCTGTTTCTCCTCTTCTCTTTACCTTGGTTTCCTCCTTCTTTCCTTCTCTCCCTTCTAAAGTTCCTTTCTCTCTCTCTCTCTTGTCTTCCTTCCTTCCTTCCTCAGTTTCTCATCTTCTCTTTGCCTTGGTTTTCTCCTTCTTTACTTCTTTCCCTTCTAAAGTTCCTTTCTCTCTCTTTCTCTCTTGTCTTCCTTCCTTCCTTCCTTCCTTCCTTCCTTCCTTCCTTCCTTCCTTCCTTCCTTCCTTCCTTCCTTCCTTCTTCTTTCTCCCTATCCTTCCCTTCCTCAGTTTCTCCTCTTCTCTTTGCCTTGGTTTCCTCCTTCTTTCCTTCTCTCCCCCCTTCCTTCCTTCCTTCTTCCTTCTCCCTGTCCTTCCCTTCCTCAGTTTCTCCTCTTCTTTGCCTTGGTTTCCTCCTTCTTTCCTTCTCTCCCTTCCTCCCTTCTAAAGTTCCTTTCTCTCTCTCTCTCTCTCTCTCTCTCTCTTCCTTCCTTCCTTCCTTCCTTCTCCCTTCCCTTCCTCAGTTTCTCATCTTCTCTTTGCCTTGGTTTTCTCCTTCTTTACTTCTTTCCCTTCTAAAGTTCCTTTCTCTCTCTTTCTCTCTTGTTTTCCTTCCTTCCTTCCTTCCTTCCTTCCTTCCTTCCTTCCTTCCTTCCTTCCTTCCTTCCTTCCTTCCTTCCTTCTCCCTGTCCTTCCCTTCCTCAGTTTCTCCTCTTCTCTTTGCCTTGGTTTCCTCCTTCTTTCCTTCTCTCCCTTCTAAAGTTTCTCTCTCTCTCTCTCTCTCTCTCTCTCTCTCTCTCTCTCTCTCTCTCTCTCGTCTTCCTTCCTTCCTTCCTTTCTCTCTTTCCCATTATTCAATCCCTTCCCTTCCTTTTGCTATGAATCCCTTTTCTGCCTCACTGCTGGACCCAAGTGGCCCACTTGCCCATCTGCCCCCATTCTTTTCCCTTTGGCCTCTGCTTCACTGCAAGGCCTTCTTTATGGGGAGGGGGCTGCCAAGACCCTTCTTCCTCCCACCCAAGCTCTCCTGAGAGGAAGGAGAGAAGGGGGAATCCGATCCTCGTGTGAAAAGGGCCCTCCTGCTTCCCTTTTTCCCAGGCTGGGCACCAGTCCCCTCTTCTCCCCCCTCCTCACCTGCTCCCGGCCATCACTCGGCCCCCCAGCCACCCCTCCCTGACCCTGAACCCCCCCCCCCCTCCTGGCCCATCTGGTGCCCAACTGAGCAGAGCAGATGCGCCAGGGATTGTGGAGCCCAACTGGCAGGCGTTCAAGACGGTCAGGGCCTGCACCTGCCCACTGCCTTGTAATCCCCCCTCTACCCTCCCCTCCAAAGGCCTGTTTGGGGTAAAGAAAAAGGGGGCAGGATCCTCAGCCTGCCTTTAAACCAGGGGTGGGCAATTATTTTTTCCAAGGGGCCACACAAGAGCCAAAAAATATTATGGAGGGCCACACCTAAAGGCGGAACTACATCCTAATCTACATTATTTATTTATTTACTATATTTACTATATATTACACATCATTAATATTAACATATTAATATATCAAGAAATATTCATATATTATCCGTATTAATATCATAATTATTATATTATACTATATATATATATATATACATTATAATATATTGAAATTATAATATAATATAATATTATATTATATTATTATTATTATAAAATAATAATAAAAACCACTAAAATAAAATAAAATTCAAGAAGACAAGGTGTGAACCAAGATGGAGGCTGGCATCCTCAAGAGAGGAAGGATCCCAAGATGGAATGGCCCAATGGACCCAGCCCAGAGGATGGCAAAGCGGACCCAGCCACAGCAGAGCAGCAGGCGATCGGATGCTGCAGGCCTCCGCCCGCTCTCGCCCCCAGCCGTTCCGTCAGAGGCGTTCCCGATTGGCTGATCGCCCTGGCGACCTGGAAGACGATTGAGTCTTCCGGGTTGCCAGGGCGATCAGCCGCCGCAGGTCGCCGACTGCTCCGCTGCAGGCCCGGATCACCTCCTGGGATGGCAGGAACTCCAAAGCCGCCGCTCCTCCGATCATTCTCCAGAGTGGCGGGCTGTAGGCCTCCGCCCGCTCTCGCCCCCAGCCGTTCCGTCAGAGGCGTTCCCGATTGGCTGATCGCCCTGGTGACCCGGAAGACGATTGAGTCTTCCGGGTCGCCAGGGTGATCAGCCGCTGCAGGTCGCCGACTGCTCCCGCTGCAGGCCCGGATCACCTCCAGGGATGGCAGGCACTCCAAAGCCGCCGCTCCTCCGATCATTCTCCAGAGTGGCGGGCTGTAGGCCTCCGCCCACTCTCGCCCCCAGCCGTTCCGTCAGAGGCGTTCCCGATTGGCTGATTGCCCTGGTGACCCGGAAGACGATTGATTGTCTTCCGGGTCGCCAGGGTGATCAGCCGCTGCAGGTCGCCGACTGCTCCCGCAGCACGCCCGGATCACCTCCTGGGATGGCAGGAACTCCAAAGCCGCCGCTCCTCTGATTGTTCTCCAGAGCGGCGGGCTGTAGGCCTCCGCCCGCTCGCCCCAAGCCGTTCCGTCCAGGCGTTCCCGATTGGCTGATTGCCCTGGTGACCCGGAAGACGATTGAGTCTTCCGGGTCGCCAGGGTGATCAGCCGCTACAGGTCGCCGACTGCTCCCGCTGCAGGCCCGGATCACCGCCTGGGATGGCAGGAACTCCAAAGCCGCCGCTCCTCCGATCATTCTCCAGAGTGGCGGGCTGTAGGCCTCCGCCCGCTCTCGCCCCCCAGCCGTTCCGTCAGAGGCGTTCCCGATTGGCTGATCGCCCTGGTGACCCGGAAGACGATTGAGTCTTCCGGGTCGCCAGGGTGATCAGCCGCTGCAGGTCGCCGACTGCTCCCGCTGCAGGCCCGGATCACCTCCTGGGATGGCAGGAACTCCAAAGCCGCCGCTCCTCGATCATTCTCCAGAGTGGCGGGCTGTAGGCCTCCGCCCGCTCTCGCCCCCAGCCGTTCCGTCAGAGGCGTTCCCGATTGGCTGATCGCCCTGGCGACCTGGAAGACGATTGAGTCTTCCGGGTTGCCAGGGCGATCAGCCGCCGCAGGTCGCCGACTGCTCCCGCTGCAGGCCCGGATCACCTCCTGGGATGGCAGGAACTCCAAAGCCGCTGCTCCTCCGATCATTCTCCGGAGCGGCGGGCTGTCTGCCGATGCAGGCCCCACAGCCCGCGATGGGATGGCGGCAGCGGAAGTCCTTCCTCTTATGGAAATGGCCCCGCCCCTGACGCCCTTCTCCGAGGGCCCCAAAGGATCCACGGGCCGCCAGAATCAGCCGGCGGGCCACATCTGGCCCGCGGTCCGTAAGATGCCCATGTCTGATATAGGGTCTCAGTGAGATGGAAATGGCTCGAAGGCACCACCACCAACACCATCACAACTATATGGCCACCGCTGTTGCCTTGGAGAGATCTTCTGCCACTGCGAAGGCTACAAAGACAAACAAGGGAAGTTATAATTGTGCAGATGCTTTAATTGAAGTGCTGGCTGCCATTAATTATATTAAAGAGAGAGAGAGAGAGAGAGAGAGAGAGAGCGAGCAAGGAATGAGCTTTTTATTAGTTAATGAGGATCTCCATTTTCCCCTCCTCCTTTGATGTTTGGAAGGCTAATGGCTCCTAAATTAATACGGTTGGGTTTCCTTTCTCCCCATCCTCCTTTGGATAAGAGACAGAGAAGGCAGGCACTTGAGGGGAAGGAAGGAACGAGGGAAGGAAGGAAGTGGAATAGAAGGGGAGAAAGAAAAGAAGGAAAGAAGGAAGGAAGGAGGAAGGGAGGGGGGAAGGGAGGGGGAGAGGAGGAAGGACAGAAGGAGGGAAGGAGAGTAGAGAAGGAGGAAGAAAAGAAGGAAGGAAGGAGAAAGGAGGAAGGGAGGGGGGAAGGGAGGGGGAGAGGAGGAAGGACAGAAGGAGGGAAGGAGAGTAGAGAGGGAGGAAGAAAAGAAGGAAGGAAGGAGAAAGGAGGAAGGGGGGGAAGGTGGGGGGGAAAAGAGGGGGAGAGGAGGAAGGACAGAAGGAGGGAAGGAGAGTAGAGAAGGAGGAAGAAAAGAAGGAAGGAAGGAGAAAGGAGGAAGGGGGGGGGGGGGGGAAGGTAGGGGGAGAGGAGGAAGGACAGAAGGAGGGAAGGAGAGTAGAGAGGGAGGAAGAAAAGAAGGAAGGAAGGAGAAAGGAGGAAGGGAGGGGGAAGGTAGGGGGAGAGGAGGAAGGACAGAAGGAGGGAAGGAGAGTAGAGAAGGAGGAAGAAAAGAAGGGGAAGGAGAAAGGAGGAAGGGAGGGGGAAGGTAGGGGGAAGGTAGGGGGAGAGGAGGGACAGAAGGAGGGAAGGAGAGTAGAGAGGGAGGATAAAAGAAGGAAGGAAGGAGAAAGGAGGAAGGGAGGGGGAAGGTAGGGGGAGAGGAGGAAGGACAGAAGGAGGGAAGGAGAGTAGAGAAGGAGGAAGAAAAGAAGGAAGGAAGGAGAAAGGAGGAAGGAAGGAAGGGAGGGGGAAGGTAGGGGGAGAGGAGGAAGGACAGAAGGAGGGAAGGAGAGTAGAGAAGGAGGAAGAAAAGAAGGAAGGGAGGGAGGATAAAGAGGAGGAAGGAGGGGGAGGAAAAAAAGGAAGGAAGGTGAGAAGGAGGGAGCGAGAAGATTAGAGAGGAAGGAAGGACGGTGAGGGCGAAAAGAGAAGGAATGATGGGAAGTAAGGAGAGTAGAGAGAGAGAGGAAGAAAAGAAGGGTGGGAGGATAAAGAGGAGGAAGGAGGGGAGGAAGAAAAGGAAGGAAGGTGAGAAGGAGGGAGTGAGAAGATTAGAGAGGAAGAAAGGACAGCGAGTGCGAAAAGAGAAGGAATGATGGGAAGTAAGGAGAGTAGAGAGAGAGAGGAGGAAAAGAAGGATGGGAGGATAAAGAGGAGGAAGGAGGGGAGGAAGAAAAGGATGGAGGGAAGGAAGGTGAGAGGAAGGAGAGAAGGGGGGAGGGAGAAGAGAAGGACAGAAGGGAAGTAGAATAGAGAGGAAGAAAGGGAAGGAAAAGGGAAGGAATGAGTGGGAAAAGAGAAGGAAGGATAAAAGGAGCTAGGGAGAGTAGAAAGGGAGGAAGGAAGAAGGAAGGAAGAGAGGATAAAGAGGAGGAAGGAGTGGAGGACGAAAAGGAAGGAAGGTGAGAGGAAAGAGTGGAAGGAGGGAGAAGAGCAGAGAAAGAAGGGAAGTAGATAGAAAGGAAGAAAAGGAAGGAAGAGAAGGAGAAAGAGAAAAAGGGATAGAAGGAAGGAAGGGAATGAGAAAAAGGAGGAGAGAGGGAGATTAGGGAGGGAGGTGAGAGGGAGGAGAGAAGGATGTACAGAAGGAGGGAGGTAGAATAGAAAGGAAGAAGAGGAAGGAAAGGAGGAAAGAAAGAAAGAAGGGAAGGGGAAAGGGGAGGAAGGAGGGAAGGAAAGGAAGGAAAGAATGAAGGAAGGGAAGGAGAAAGAGGAGGAGAGAGGAAGAGAAGGAATGAAGGAAGGAAGGAGAGGGAAGAATGAGAAAGTACAGAAAGGGAGGTAGAATACAAAGGAAGAAAAGGAGGAAGGAAAGAAAGAAAGGAAAGGGGAGGAAAGAGGGGAGGAAAGAAAGGAAAGAATGGAGGAAGGGAAGGAGAAAGAGAAGGAAGGGAGGAGAGAAGGATGTACAGAAGGAGAGAGGTAGAATAGAAAGGAAAGGAAGGAAAGAAAGAAGGGAAGGCGAAAGGAGAGGAAGGAGGGGAGGAAAGGAAGGAAAGAATGAAGGAAGGGAAGGAGAAAGAGGAGGAGAGAGGGAGAGAAGGAAGGAAGGTGAGAGGGGGAGAGAAGGATGTACAGAAGGAGGGAGGTAGAATAGAAAGGAAAGGAAGGAAAGAAAGAAGGGAAGGGAAGGAGAAAGAGGAGGTGGGAGGGAAGAAAAGAAAGATAGTAGGAGAGAGGGGAGAAAGAAGGAAGGGAGGAAGGAAAAAATGGAGGAAAGAATGAGGAGGCATTGTGGCCCATGCGTGGAATAAATTTTGTATAATGAAGCATTTTCCCCCTTCCAGCCTCTCTGGCCCCCCCTGACCCCTCTGTTTGTCGCTGCCAGGATTGTGCATTAAGAAAATGTGCAGTAACTGCCCCATTAAAATCATTAGTCGGCTGAAAAAGCTGGGTCCCCCCCCCCCTCTGGAGAGCAGAGGGCAAGGGATTAGGCCTGGAGGCAGGAAGCTGGCAGGGGGGTGCCGGCTGCCCTATGGAGACCTCTCCCTCTGCTGCCAAGCTCAGGAGGAGAGCCCAGCCGCCCGCCTGACCTTTCCCCCTTGAAGTGGACTTCCTCAAGTGGGTCCGGAGGCAAATTAGAGGCTATCGAAGGAGGGCGGGGGAATCCATCATTTTTCGCAGTATGTTTCGGAGCCAGGGGCAGTCTAAGGTCATTTTAAATCGTAAGCGAACATTATTTTGGCGCCCCCCCCATTATGTTGCCCCCCCCCGGTAAAGCAAATCTACAATTATAATATCACAATACCATTAATATCACATACCACCCCCCCCCTGTTGTGTCATCTCCACTGGCTGCCTGTCCACTTCCAAGCTCAATTCAAAGTGCTGGTCTTGACCTTTAAAGCTCTTCACAGACCAACTCCGCTGCCAGCTCGACCAAGGCGGGTCTGCGCTGCTCGTGTTATTGGACCTCACGGCAGCGTTTGACACGGTCGACCACAATCTTTTGATCCACCGCCTGGCCATGGCTGGAGCGAGGGGGACTGTCCTTAAATGGCTGACCTCCTTCCTCCGCCAGCGGTCTCAGCGTGTGAGGAGGGGCGGGGTGGTCTCCGAGGGCTCCCCATTAGTGTGTGGAGTCCCTCAGGGGGCCATCCTTTCCCCTGTCGTATTTAACATCTACATGCAGCCGCTTGCACAGCTGGTGCGGAGTTATGGGCTGGAGTGTCACCAGTACGCTGATGACACCCAGCTCATTCTGAGATGGAGGGCAGGCCGGAAATCGTCCCGATAATTTCAACATTGCCTTGAAGCCGTTACTGGATGGCTGCGAGCCAGTAGGTTGAGGGTGAATCGGCGAAGACGGAGATCTTGTGGCTGGGCCGCCCGGGCGGGTGGGTGACCGGCTTCCGACCCTGGACGGTGCGGCGCTGCACCCAGCGCCCGTCAGTGAAGAGCCTGGGTGTCCATCTGGACTCCCAGCTGACCATGGAGGCCCAGGTCTCCATGGTTAGCAAGGCTGCTTTTTCCACCTCCGCCAGGCAAGGAGGCTGGCCCCCTATCTCTCCCGGAGCGACCTAGCCACGGTGATCCAAGCCACGGTCATCTCGAGGCTAGATTACTGTAACGCGCTTTACGTTGGCCTGCCTATGTCGTCGATCCGGAAGCTCAAGCTGGTGCAGAACACTGCCGCCCGGCTCCTGTCTGGGGCTCCAGCAGGTTGCCGCATAACTCCAATCTTGCAGGATCTGCACTGGCTGCCTATCGAGCACCGGGTCGCCTTCAAAGTGCTGGTTCTTACCTTCAAGGCCATCCACGGCCTGGGGCCAGCGTACCTGAGGGACCGTCTCTCCCCATATTGCCCAGCGAGATCACTACGGTCCGAGGAGGCCAACCTTTTAGTAATACCATCGGTAAGGTTGGCCCATTTAACATCCACCCGCCGGAGGGCGTTCTCGGTGATAGCTCCAACGCTATGGAACGCCCTCCCGGCTGAAGCCAGGGCCTGATGGATCTACTCCCATTCAGACGGGCCTGCAAAACTTATTTGTTTAGGCAGGCCTTCGGTGAGTAGGCCCGTGTGTATATCTACTCCGCTGCTATTTTTGCCACTGCTTAATGTTTTAACTGTTTTAACTGTTGCTGCGTTTTAATTGTGCTTTTAAGTGTTATGTTTTAACCTTTGGCGCTGTGCCATTGGCTCTTGTGAGTCGCCGCGAGCCCCCGGGAGTCGGCGGTTGAGAAGCCTCAACAATAAATAAATAAATAAATATACGGTTCTGGCCCAGCTTACTTGTCCGAACGCATCTGCCGCTACGTCCCACCTCATAATTTAAGATCATCCGGGGAGACCCTGCTCTCGCTCCCGCCGACTTCTCAAATGCGGCTGGTGGGGACGAGGGAGACGGCCTTCTCGGTGGTGGCTCCCCATCTGTGGAATGCGCTTCCTAGTGACATACGATCATTTCCATCCCTCCTGACATTCAGGAAAAAAGTAAAAGCCTGGCTATGGGACCAGGCGTTTGCACACTAGCACAAGGCAGCACCTTTTTTTAAAAACTTAAATGAATGTGTATGATATGTTGATGTAATTGTATTTTAATGTGTAATGTTTTGGGGGGTTTTATACTGTGTTTTATGTGTTTTACTGTGTTGGCATCGAATTGTGCCTTTTTGGAAGCCGCTCTGAGTCCCCCCTCGGGGGTTGAGAAGAGCGGGGTAAAATGCCGGAAATAAATAAATAAATAAATAAATAAATTTTTAGTACATACTCATACTATTTATATCATAATTATATTATACATTACAATATAATTATATTATAATATATTGACATTATAATATAATATAACATTCTATTATTGTTATAAAATAGTAAATAAAATTATTTATTTAAATAAAATTATCCTCTGCTAAATATTTTCATTACTCCTATAAAACTCAAATAACCCAAAATAAAGTAACATAAAATATTATATATCACTATTTGCCTGCGCAGTTGCGCCTGTCTCTTCTTGATGCTCCCCGCTGGCGCGCGCGCGGGGAGGTGGGCGGTTGTGGCAGGGTTCACGCGTGATTGGGCCTGGCGAGGGAGTTCACCTCAGCGTGTAGCGGCTACTTCCGGTGGCGGCTGTCAGGAGGCAATACGTCGCCAATACCCCTTTGTCTCCACTCCCCTCTCCCTTTGTCTCCGCCCCCTGCCTACCCAATCGGGTCACCGTATTCGGCGGCAGGGCGGAGACAAAGGGAGAGGGGAAGCACTCCCTACCTGCCCAATAGGGAATGCTTTCCTTACAAGCTTCTGCGCACAGAAGCTACTGGGCATGCGCAGAGGTTTTCGCGGATGCGCAGTAGCTCCTGCGCTCAACTTCAGCTCCAGAGCAACTACACCTGCGCAAAAACCTCTGTGCATGCCCAGAAGCGGTGTCGGAGCGCACAAGGCTGGGGCCCAAAATCAGGCAGCCACGGCGCTGCCTGAGGAACATCAGAAGGGCCAGGGCACTGTCTGGCACCGGCGCCCGGTGGGCGGGGAAATTCGCCCCTTCCCAGATGGCGCCCCATGCGGCCGCTTCCTTGGCCTACCTGTAGGACCGCCCCTGTTCGGAGCAGAGGGCAAAGGGTCAGCTTTGCAATGAAGGTGGGACCCCAAAAGCAGCAGGTTTGAAGCATTGCATTGGGATGATACATCCAGGCCTTTCCAGTTTGGAGGGAGCTGTCCACTGTGCTGAACCGTACCCTCCAACTAGATTCGGTACCATGGACAGCTCTTTAAAAATAACTCTTGCTGCTTCTTTAAAACTCAACATAAAGTGCATTTACACTGCATAATTGATGCGGTTTGACCCCACGTTAACTGCCATGGCTCAATGCTGTGGAATACTCAACGCTCAGAGAGTTCCACTGCTGAACGGCTCTCACAGTAAGAAACTTCTTCCTCATGTTCATGTGGAATCTCCTTTTCTGTAGTTTGTAGCCATTGTTCCGCGTCCTAGTCTCCAGGGTGGCAGAAAACAAGCCTGCTCCCTCCTCCCTATGACTTTCCCCTCACATATTTATACATAACCATCATGTCTCCTCTCAGCCTTCTCTTCTGCAGGTTAAACATGCCCGGCTCTTTAAGCCGCTCCGCATAGGGCTTGTTCTCCAGACTTCTTCAAATGTACAACGGGAACATGAAACAGGAATCTTAGCAATACAGGAACCATGAACTTGAAATTATGAACAGGAGGCCTTATCCCAATTAGCAATGTTGTCTCCTCTGAGAGAACCAAACCACTTAATTTAAACCTGCCACGCACCCATGACATCGTGCCTAGTGCACCTGGACTTCAAAGTCTGATTGCGAATTCTCTGAGAATATCTTGTCTGCCTGCTTTTCATGCACTGCGTTCTCAGGTGTAATCCACACTCCTTTGAAAACCCCTCCTGTGGCTTGAAGTCATAGTTCTAGTCTCCAGGGCGGCAGAAAACAAGCTTGCTCCCTCCTCCCTATGACTTTCCCTCACATATTTATACATAACCATCATGTCTCCTCTCAGCCTTCTCTTCTGCAGGCTAAACATGCTCAGCTCTTTAAGCTGCTCCTCATAGGGCTTGTTCTCCAGACCCTTGATCACTTTAGTTGCCCTCCTCTGAACACAGCTCAGCTTGTCAACATTTCCCTTGGAGCCCTCAGTGGTGCAGTGGGTTACAACCCTTGTGTCGCCAGAACTGAAGACTGACAGGTCGCAGGTTCGAATCCAGGGAAAGTATGGGTGAGATCCCTCTGTCAGCTCCAGCTCCCCATGCAGGGACATGAGAGAAGCCTCCTACAAGTATGGTAAAACATAAAAACATTCTGGCATCCGCTGGGGAATATCTTTGCAGATGGCCAATTCTCTCACACCAGACGTGACTTGCAGTTTCTCAAGTCGCTCCTGACATGGAAAAAACAACAACAAAACATTTCCCTTAAATTGTGGTGCCCAGAATTCCAGGTGTGGTCTGACCAAGGCAGAATAGAGGGGGGAACATGACTTCCCTGGATCTAGTCACTAGAATCCTATTGATGCAGGCCGAAGAGGAGGCCGCAGGGAGAGAGACGGCACGGCTTCCCCCCCGGCCCCATCCCTGGGTTGCGGAAGGGAGGCGGTGGGCGCAGGGGAGAGCCCTCTGCCGCTTCTCTTCCGCACACACTGCACACACACACATACACACCAACCCCCAAAAAACCAAACACACAAACAACTATAAACACACATACACACACATATATATACACACAACAAACATGCTCACATCATTTCCACAACTTACATACACAGACTTTCTCACATCACCAACATAGGGCACAGCAACGCGTGCCGGGTTCAGCTAGTCACTTATAAAGCTCTAAACCGTTTTGGACCTGCCTACCTTTGTGACTCCATGAACCTGTCTGATCCCTTCGGAACCTTGGGGGAGGGTCTCCTCTCACCTTTACCATTGTCTCAGTCCTGCCACGTTGTATTTTACAGTTATGTCTTATGTAATTGATTATGTTGTTGTTATTTATTTGATTTTACCTTGGTTGTTGTTTTGTTGAGCTTGGCCTCATGTAAGCTACCCCGAGTCCCCGTTGGGGAGATGGCGGCAGGGTACAAATAAAGTTTTAAAAAATTATTATTATTATTATTATTATTATTATTCCAGCTGTGCCCGTACCTTGAGAAGTCTGACTTGGCCACGGTAGTCCATGCTCTGGTTACATCTTGAATAGACTACTGCAACGCTCTATACGTGGGGCTGTCTCTGAAGACTGTTCGGAAGCTGCAATTAGTCCAATGCTCAGCAGCCAGATTACTAACAGGAGCGGGGCACAGGGAGCATACAACTCTCTTGCTGCGCCAGCTCCACTGGCTGCCAATTAGCTTCCGAGCACAATTCAAACTGCGGGTTTTAACCTACAAAACCCTATACGGTTCTGGCCTTGTTTACTTGTCCAAACGGATTCTCCCCTATGACCCATCAAGGACATTAAGATCCTCAGGAGAGGCCCTGCTCTCGGTCCCACCTTCTTCGCAAGCGCGTCTGGTGGGGAAGAGGGACAGGGCCTTCTCTGTGGTGGCCCCCCGGCTGTGAAACTTCCAAGGGATGTTAGATCTGCCCCCTCCCTGTTGTCCTTCAGGAGGCAGGTGAAGACTTGGATGTGGAACGAGGCTTTCTCAGATTAGTCTGTGATTGATTATAGTATGAATTGAGTGACCACGTTTTAGATTGAATTGAATTTGATTTAAATGGCAATGTATTTGTATGTATGTAATTTGGTGTTTAAGTTTTTTATAATGTCGTTGTAACATGTTTTAATTTGTATAGCATTGAATTATTGCTGTAAGCCGGTCTGAGTCCCTCTATAGAGGTGAGAAGGTCGGCGTACAAAATTTTTAAATAAACTCAAGAACGGAAAACAAAATGTTGGAGGACAGGAAAATTGATTTAAATATGGGCTCAAAGCCAACCTTAAAAACATAGACACAGATAATTGGGAAGCCCTGGCCCTTAGCTGGAAGTCAGCTGTGACCAGCAGTGCTGCAGAATTCGAAGAGGCACAAATGGAGGGCGAAAGGGAGAAATGTGCCAAGAGGAAGGCACGTCAAGCCAACCCCGACTGGGACCGCCTTCCACCTGGAAACCGATGCCTTCACTGCAGGAGAACATGCAGGTCAAGAATAGGGTTCCACAGTCATCTATGGACACCGAATCGGTCAACGAGGGATCACCTAAGTAAGTAATCCCTCCCAATTTGGTGTCACCTGCAAACTTGATGATCCTGTCTTCTGACCCTTCATCTCAGTCAGGGATAGGGAACCTATGGCTCGGGAGCCAGGTGTGGCTCTTTTCATGATTGCATCTGGTTCTCCAGAGCAACCCGGGCCTCGGTTTCCCAGCATGCAGCTCCCTCTCTCCCCGTCCTTCCTTCCTCCATTCTCCCTCTTCCTTCCTTCCTTCCTTCCTTCCTTCCTTCCTTCCTTCCTTCCTTCCTTCCTTCCTTCCTTCCTCTTCCTTCTTTTCTTTCTTCCCTTCACGTTTTCCTTCTCTCCTTCCTTTTCCCCTCCCTCTCTCCCCTTCCTTCTTTCCTCCATTCTCCCTCTTTATTCCTTCCTTCCTCTTCCTTCCTTTCTTTCCCCCTTCACCCTTTCCTTCTCCTTCTCTCCTTCCTTTTCCCTCCCTCTCTCCCCTTCCTTCTTTCCTCCATTCTCCCTCCTCCTTCCTCTTCCTTCCTTCCTCCCTCCCTCCCTTCCTTTCTCCCCTTCACCATTTCCTTCTCCTTCTCTCTTTCCTTTTCCCTCCCTCTCACCTTCCTTCTTTCCTCCATTTGTCCTCCCTCTTCCTTCCTTTCTCTTCTATTCTTTTTCCACAAGACTTCCGTTCCTTCCCCTTCCTTTCTTTTCACTTCCCTCTCTCTCACCTTCTTTCCTTTCTTCTTTTCCCTTCATCATTTTACTTTTTCCTCACTCCCTTTCCTTTCTTTTCCCCACCCTTTCCTTTCCTCCCTTCCCATTTCCTTCTTTCTTTTCCCCTCCTTGTCTCTCTCCTGTTTTTCTTTTCTTCCTTTTCCATAGTTTGTTTTTCTTTTCTTTCTTCCTCTCCCCCTCCCTCCTTTATTCCCTCTGTCTTTCTTTCTTTCCCCCTTCCTTCCTTCCGTCTTCTCTTCCTTCCCAGAGTCCCGAGCATGCCTTTTGCAGAGCCAGGTCTGAAGTGTCCCGTCATTCTGCCAGGGAATCCTTTTCTCATCGTATGTACATATAGACTCACATGTAGTTGAATTCAGTCTTAAAATCTCTATTTTTGTATACCTTTATAAAACGGAATGTTTGTATGTATGTATGTGTGCGGAGGGCGGGAGGGCGGAAGGGCGGATATGTGGCAGCCACTTTCAGAGGCCACAGCGACCAGTGCGGGTGATGGACCTGCACCAAACTTGGCACACATAACCCCCCTAACCCCCTTTACATCCTGGTGCAGTTCGGGGGACATGACCCACGTATTATGGGATTTGTAGTACTTTCACACCCCTCTGTTTCCACAGACCACTGTGGCCCCCAACAAACACTGATAAAGACCACACTTGGCACACAGAGCCCCAGTGACCCACTCTACATACTACTGAAGTTTGGAGGGGGCCAGAACATGGATGATGGGACTTGCAGTACCTTTCCTCACTTTCCAAGACTGCTACAAACCTAATCCTATGACTGATCAACACAAAACCTGCCACACAGAGCCCTCATGACCCACTCTACATCCTGGTGCAGATCGGAGGAGGGTGGACCATGGATGATGGGACTTGAAGTACCTCTACACACTTCCCAAGTCCGCTGCGACCCTCATCCAATTACTGATCGAGACCACACTTGGCACACATAACCTCCATGACTGCCTTCACATCCTGGTGAAGTTCGGGGGAGGATTGACAATGGATGATGGGATTTGTAGTACTTTCACACCACTCTGTTCCCACAGACAACTGCGGCCCCCAACAAACACCGAGAAAGACCACACTTGGCACACAGAGCCCCTGTGACCCACTCTACATCCTACTGAAGTTTGGAGGGGGCCAAACATGGATGATGGGACTTGCAGTACCCTCCCTCACTTTCCAAGCCTGCTACAAACCTAATCCAATGACTGATTAACACCAAACCTGGCACACAGAGCCCTCATGACCCACTCTACATCCTGGTGCTGTTTTGTGTGAGACGGACCACAGATGATGGGACTTGAAGTACCTTCACTCACTTCCTAAAAACAATGCAACCCTCATCCATTCACCAATACAGATCAAACTTAGCACACAGAGCCCCCATGACCCAATCTACATCCTACTACACTTTAGGGGAGGGTGGACCAGAGATGATGGGACTTCCACTACCTTCAGTAATTTCATGATACCACTGCAACTCCCAATAAGGATGGATCAAGACCAAACTTGCCACACAGAGCCCCCATGACCCACTCTACATCCTGCTGCACTTCTCAAATGACCCGGGCACCGCCGGGTCCCCAAGCTAGTATATAATAAAGCAGAATGTTTGTTTGTATGTTTGTATGTATGTTTGTATGTATGTATGTGGCAGCGTTCCGATTGGCTCCTGGCCTCTACATTCTGACAACATGATTGGTTGCCAGTGAGGGAGTATTTGCATAACGCCTCTAATTGGCCAGCCAACATGAACATTCTGACACTCTAAACTGCCAGGGGGGATAAGGCAAAGGCCTGAGGCAGTCAGATTGGCCAGCCAACACGAACATTCCGACACTCTAAACTGCCAGGGGGGGATAAGGCAAAGGCCTGAGGCAGTCAGATTGGTGCTGTTTGGAGGAGGGCACATCATGGATGATGGGACTTAAAGTACCTCCAGTCACTTCCTGAGCCCACTGCGAGCCCACTGCGAGCCACGTAAACATCTGAGAAGGACCAACTTTGGCACACAATGCCTTTCTCAAATAACCCGGGCAGGGCCGAGTCCCCAAACTAGTATATTATATATATTATACGGCTCTCACTGAAATAAATTTCCAAATATTTTGCTTTCATGGCTCTTTGAGTCAAAAAGGTTCCCGACCCCTGATCTAAGTCATTAATAAAGATGTTGGGCCCAGGACAGAACCCCTTTCAGCTCTATCCAACCTTGAAGAGTGCGAAACCAAGGCAAAATACAGCCATTGACAGGATAATTCTCTCCTTCCCCCCTTTTTTCCCCTTTCTCATCCTTTTTCTTCTTCTTCTTCTTTGCAATGTAGGAGTGGGAAGAAGGAGGAGGCGAAGAAAGAAAGTCAGAAGGGATGGAGAGGGGGGAGAAATCGGCTATCAATGGCCCTGCCTTGATGGGGAATAAAATATGCACTGAAAGACATTAAAATGGAGTAAATAAAAGAGATAAAAATGGAACGATCAAGCCGGGGAACTTCTTCTCCTCTGATTAAAAAAGCACAGGGAGGAGGGGGGGGGGGGGAAGGCTCCAAACCCTTGAAGAGGCAGGCAGCTGCTGCGAAAGCCGGAGACTGATAAAGGGTCCTCCGGCTGCCTGTTTGCGAGAGATAAAGCCCAGTCCCGGCTCCGCTTGTCCTCAATCCAAGTCTTACCATCAATGTTAATACAGCCTGACAAACTGGCATTTAAGATAGAATAAATATAGGCTGCCGCCGCTATTACCTAGACCTTATTAATCTGCTCGCAGGCATTTAAATGGCGTTGAAAATATGGAGTTTACCACTCGGTGCTTCAATAGCTCTGCAATTTATCACGTTCTCCTCCCTCCCTCCTTTTGCTTGCCCAACTCTTTTGCTTTCCCTGAGGTTTTGTCTCCTTTTTCCTAAGTGACCTGAGCTCTTCTTTTAAAGAGAGAGGATTGCAAAGGAGGAAAAAGGCACTTCTGATCCAGGACAGGTGTTGACAGGTGTACATTGACTTCCAAAAAGCATTGGCACAACATTGAGCTCTATAGACCTTTGAGCAGGTCTGGGCCAACTTGGGCCCTCCAGGTGTTTTGGACTGCAACTCCCACTGTTAGGAATTGTGGGTTGCAGTAACAGCCTATCCCAGGCTTTTGAGGGAGGATTCTGAGGGATTCTTGTCTAAGAAAACCCTATGGAAAATTAATAGGGTCTCAATAGGTTGACTCAGTCATGGGCAATCTACGGCCCGCGGGCCGGATGTGGCCCGGCAGCCGATTCTGTCTGGCATGGGGAGAAGGGCGTGAAGCTGGGCATCCCATCGCGGGCCAAGAGGAAGAACAATCAGAGGAGTGGCAGCTTTGGAGTGCCTGCCATCCCGAGAGGTGATCCAGGCCTGCAGTGGGATCACCCACCGCAGCTCGCCAACTGCTCCCGCTGCAGGCCCGGATCGTCCCCCACGATGGCAATCACTCCAAAGCCTCCGCTCCTCCGATTGTTCTCCAGAGTGGCGGGCTGTCTGCCAACACAGGCCCCACAGCTCATGATGGGATGGCGGCAGCGGCACCCTTTCCTCTTGGCCCCGCGCCTAACGCCCTTCTCCCCAGGCCGGACAGAATCTGCTGCCGGGCCGCATCCGGACCGCGGGCCATAGGTTGCCCAGGTCTGAGTCCACCTATTGAGACCCTATTAATTTTCCATAGGGTTTTCTTAGACAAGGAATCCCTCAGATTCCTTATCCTCCATCCTCAAAAGCAGGCCTGGGTCAACTTGAGCACTCCAAAGCCGGGATGGCAGGCACTCCATGGCAGGGGAATGGCTGGGGGCGAGAGCGGGCAGAGGCCTGCAGCCTCCGATCGTCTGCTGCTCTGCTCTGCTCTGCTGCTACGGCGGCTGGGTCCACTTCATCATCCTCTGGGCTGGGTCCATTGGGCCATTCCATCCTGGGATCCTTCCTCTCTTGAGGATGTCAGCCTCTATCTTGGTTCGCACCTTGTCTTCTTGAATTTCATTTTATCTTATTTTAGTGGTTTTTAATATTATTTTATAATAATTTTATTATAATAATAATATAATAATAATATAATGTTATATTATATTATAATTTCAATATATTATAATGTCTATATATATACTATAATATAATAATTATGATATTAATACTAATAATATATGAATATTTATTGATATATTAATATGTTTATATTAATGATGTGTAATATATAGTAAATATAGTAAATAAATAAATAAATAATGTAGATTAGAATGTAGTTCAGCCTTTAGGTGTGGTCCTCCATAATACTTTTTGGCTCTCGTGTGGCGCCTTGGAAAAAGTAATTGCCCACCCCTGACAGATCTGACGTGTGCACATGTGTATCAGAGTCCCTGGGCAGTGGAGTTATCCAAGGTGCTGAACCTGTTTGATGAGGATGCGCTTTCCAAAGTGCTGAATTTGATATTAGAAGTAGGGTTCAGCACGTTGGATAGATCCTTTATACATTGAATTTTTTTTTAAAAAGTCCAATTTATGGGTTGCTGTGAGTTTTTGCTGGGCTGTATGGCCATTTTCCAGTAGCATTCTCTCCTGATGTTTTGCCTACACCTGTAGCTGGCATCTTCAGAGGACCCGAGGGCCCAAGTTGGCCCAGGCCTTCCTTTGAGGACGAAGGACAAGGACTCTGAGGGATTCCTTGTCTAAGAAAACCCTATGGAAAATTAATAGGGTCTCTATAGGTTGACTGGAGATCTGAAGTGTGCACAAGTGTATCAAGGAGTCCCTGGGCAGTGGAGCTATCCAAGGTGCTGAACCTGTTTGATGAGGATGCGCTTTCCAAAGTGCTGAATTTGATATTAGAAGTAGGGTTCAGCACCTTGGATAGATCCTTTAGCCATTGATTTTTTTTAAAAAAAGTCCAATTTATTGGTTGCTGTGAGTTTTTCTGGGCTGTATGGCCATTTTCCAGTAGCATTCTCTCCTGATATTTTGCCTACAGCAGTGTTTCCCAACCAGTGTGCCATGGCACACTAGTGTGCCGTGAGCAATCACCAGGTGTGCCGTGGGAAATTGGAACCTCCGGGGGGGGGGGAGTCTAGTGTGTTGAAGTATAAAAACCTTAAGAAACCTACTTCGATAAAGGCACAAAATTACAAACACCCCCCCTCCCCACCCGTTGTCTACTTGGTCTCTCCCTCTCCATGCATTGGGAAGGCCCGCCTCCCTTTCCCCAAGTAGAGACCTCCTCTTGCCTCCTGGGGGTTCTGTGTGGGAAGTTTGGCCCAGTTCTATCATTGGTGGGGTTCAGAATGCTCTTTGATTGTAGGGGAACTATAAATCCAGCAACTACAACTCCCAAATGTCAAGGTCTATTTCCCCTGAACTCCATCTGCGTTCATATTTGGGCATATTGAGTATTCATGCCAAGTTTGGTCCTGATCCAACATTGTTTCACTCCACAGTGCTCTCTGGATATAGGTGAACTACAACTCCCAAACTCAAGGTCAGTGCCCACCAAACTCTTATAGCATTTTCTCTTGGTTATGGGAGTTCTGTGTGGGAAGTTTGTGTCTTTCTGCCATTCCTGCCAGGATATCTATGTTGTGTTCATCGAAACAGGCCCAGGCTTCACACTGAGTGTATAAATACATTTAAAAACACATTAACTATATGTATTACTGTGTTAGAGTGTCATTTTGTGTCATTTTGGTTGGTGGTGTGCCCCAGGATTTTGTAAATGTAAAAAGTGTGCCGCGGCTCAAAAAAGGTTGAAAAACACTGGCCTACAGCATCCAGATTAATAAGTGGAGCAAATTACAGGGAGCGTTCCCCCCCCCCCCTTTTAAGGAGCTCCATTGGCTGCCATTTATCTTCCGGTCCCATTTCAAGGTGCAGATTATCACCTATAAAGCCCTAAATGGTTTGGGACCCACTTACCTTCGTGACTGCCTCTCCCCCCGCCACTCACAAACCTGCCTGGTCCCTTTGTTCCTCGGGGAGGCCCTCCTTTTGCCCCCTCCATTATCACAGACTTGACTTGTGGGAACGGGGGAGAGAGCCTTCTCCTCTGTGGCCCCCTGACTTTGGAACATATTAGGTTAGCCCCCACCCTGGAAACTTTCAAGAAGAACCTCAAGACGTGGCTTTTCCTTTGCACTTTTGGAGAATGATCTCGCATGTCCCTTGACATTCTCCTCTAAAATGGGTGTCCTCACATGATGGAACTTGAAGTGAGTGGAGATACTTCGAGTTCCATCATCCATGGTCCGGCCTCCTCCAAACTGAAGTAGGATGTGGAGTGTGTCATGGGGGCTCTGTGTGCCAAGTTTGGTCTTGATCAGTCATTGGGTGAGGGTCTCAGTGGTCTCAGGAAGTGAGTGGAGGTACTTCAAGTTCCATCATCCATGGTCCAGTCTCCTCCAAACTGAAGTAGGATGTGGAGTGTGTCATGCGGGCTCTGTGTGCCAAGTTTGGTCTTGATCAGTCATTGGGTGAGGGTCTCAGTGGTCTCAGGAAGTGAGAGGAGGTACTTCAAGTTCCATCATCCATGGTCCAGTCTCCTCCAAACTGAAGTAGGATGTGGAGTGTGTCATGGGGGCTCTGTGTGCCAAGTTTGGTCTTGATCAGTCATTGGGTGAGGGTCTCAGTGGTCTCAGGAAGTGAGTGGAGGTACTTCAAGTTCCATCATCCATGGTCCAGTCTCCTCCAAACTGAAGTAGGATGTGAAGTGTGTCATGGGGGCTCTGTGTGCCAAGTTTGGTCTTCATCGGTCATTGGGTGAGGGTCTCAGTGGTCTCAGGAAGTGAGAGGAGGTACTTCAAGTTCCATCATCCATGGTCCAGCCTCCTCCAAACTGAAGTAGGATGTGAAGTGTGTCATGGGGGCTCTGTGTTCCAAGTTTGGTCTTGATCAGTCATTGGGTGAGGGTCTCAATGGTCTCAGGAAGTGAGGGGAGGTACTTCAAGTTCCATCATCCATGGTCCAGTCTCCTCCAAACTGCAGTAGGTTGTGGAGTGTGTCATGGGGGTTCTGTGTGCCAAGTTTGGTCTTGATCAGCCATTGGGTGAGGGTCTCAGTGGTCTCAGGAAGTGAATGGAGGTACTTCAAGTTCCATCATCCATGGTCCGGCCTTCTCCAAACTGCAGTAGGATGTGTAGTGTGTCACTGGGGCTATGTGTGCCAAGTTTGGTCTTTATTGGTCTTTGTGGGGGCCACAGTGGTCTGTGGAAACCGAAGGGTTTGAAAGTACTACAAATCCCATCATCCTTTTCCGTCCTCCCCCAAATCTCACCAGGTCGTAAATGAGGTCGTGGGGGTTATGTGTGCCAAATGTGGTCACAGTGGTCTGTGAAAGTGGGAGCCAATCAGAATGCTGCCACATATCCCTCCGCATACACGCATACAAACGTTCACTTTTATTATATACTAGCTTGGGGACCCGGCCCTGCCCAGGTTATTTGAGAAAGGCATTGTGTGCCAAGGTTGGTCCTTATCAGATGTTTTCGTGGCTTGCAGTGGTCTCAGGAAGTTAGTGAAGTTACTGCAACTGGGTCATGGAGGCTCTGTGTGCCAAGTTTGGTCTTGATCAGTCAGTGGATGAGGGTTGCAGCAGTCTGGGGAAGTGATTGGAGGTACTTAAAGTCCCATCATCCATGGTCTGCCCTCCTTCAAACTGCACCAGGATGTAGAGTGGGTCTTGGGGGTTTTGTGTGCCAAGTTTGGTCTTGTTCTGTCATTGTTGGGAGCCACAAAGCATTTTGGTCTGAAACTCCCACCATGGCCGACTGCCTGCTTTATCCCCCTCTGGGAGTTTAGAGTGTCGGAATGTTCATGTTGGCGACTGCCTCAGGCCTTTGCCTTATCCCCCTCTGGCAGTTTAGAGTGTCGGAATGTTCGTGTTGGCTGGCCAATTAGAGGCGTTATGCAAATACTCCCTCACTGGCAACCAATCATGTTGTCAGAATGTAGAGGCCGGGAACCAATCAGAACGCTGCCACATACATACATACAAACAAACATACAAACATTCCGCTTTAATATATAGATATATAATTATATTATATTATAATTATTATATTATACAAAATAATAAATAAAATGATTTATTTAAACAAGATAAAATTACTTAGTGAAAGTGGTGTCAAACTGCATTCAGTGTCCCGTGTGGATGCACCCGTTGCACATTCTGCGCTTCCTCATAAGCCTCCTTGGAGATGTGTTTGACAATGGCGGCAAAGCAATCCCTCTCCCAGTCCACAGCCATTAAAAACCCATAATGATTTCTTTCCCTCCATCGGCTTAAATCCCGCCTTTAATTGCCCCCTTTGATGTATCTCTCCCGTCCAGGCTTTACTTTATATTGTAAGAAAGACGTCGAGTCATTAAGAGAAGCTCTTAGCAGAATCAACTATTAATGAGACAACTAGGCCAAGGCGCGAGGGTGCCGCTCCCACTCTCCCCCAGGAGGGATCTACACTGACATATAATCCAGTTCCAATGGCATTATGTGGCCAGCATAGTAATACGGTTCAATATAGTCAGTGTAGACCAGACATGGGCAAACTTGGGGTCTCCAGGTGTTTTGGACTTCAACTCCCACAATTCCTAACAGCCTATTGGCTGTTAGGAATTGTGGGAGTTGAAGTCCAAAACACCTGGAGACCCCAAGTTTGCCCATGCCTAGTTTGGCCCCATAAAATCTAAAGAAAGGGCATCTACGCTGTGCAATGAATGCAATCTTGATGCCCCTTTAACTGCCATGGTTCAATCCCGGGAGTTGTAGTTTTGCAAGGCTTTCCGCCTTCTCTTCCCCAAGAGCGCTGGGTGCCTCACCAAACTACAGATCCCAGGATTGCATGGCACTGAGCCTTAAAGTTAAGCTGCACTAATTTGACAGAGTAGATTCATCCTCAGATAGATAGTGGGAAAGATAGAATGGTAGAATGACAGATAGAGAGAGAGAGAGAGAGAGAGAGAGAGAGAGAATGATAGATATGATGAAAGATGATAAAGGGGTAGTAGACAGAATGATGGAGAAGGAGAGAAAATGATAGATAGATACAATGAAAGATGATAGATAGATAAATATATTGAGATAGATAGATAAAACATAGATAGATAGATAGATAGATAGATAGATAAAGAGAGAGAAAGCAATAATGATCGATACAATGGGAGATGATAGAGAGATAGATAGAATGACACACACAGAGAGAATGATAGATACACTGAAAGATGACAGATAGATAGACAAGTATATTGAGATAGAAAGCAGATAGATAGAAAAAATAGATGGAATGATAGAGAGAAAGCTAGAATGAAAGATACAATAGAAGGTGATAGAGAGATAGAATGATAGAGAGAGAATGATATATAGATGATAAATAGATAAGTATATTGCGATAGATAGAAAAATAGATAGAATGATAAAGAGAGAGAAAGAGAGAATGATAGATACAGATAGAAAGATAGAGAGATAGAGAGATAGAGAAATAGTGAGATAGAAAGATAGAGAGATAGAGAGATAGAGATAGATAGAATGATAGAGAAAGATAGACACAGTGCAAGATGATAGAGAGATAGACAAATAGATAGATAGTAGATAGAATGATAGAGAGAGAGAGGATGAGTGATAGATACATTGAAAGATGATAGATAAAATGATAGATAGAGAGTAGATAGATGGAAAAATAGAATGATAGAATGATAGAGAGAGAATGACAGATACAATGGAAGATGATAGAGAGAGACAAATAGATAGATAGATAGATAGAATGATAGAGAGAATGATAGATACAGTGCAAGATGATAGAGAGATAGATAGATAATAGAGATGAAAGATGATAGATAGAATGATAGAGAGAGAATGATAGATACAGTGCAAGAAGATAGAGAGATAGACAAATAGATAGATAGTAGATAGAATGATAGAGAGAGAATGAGTGAGATACATTGAAAGATGATAGATAGAATGATAAATAGATAGAGAGTAGATAGATAGAAAAATAGAATGATAGAGAGAATGATAGATACATTGGAAGATGATAGAGAGAGAGACAGATAAACAGATAGATAGATTGTAGATGGAATGATAGACAGAGAGAAAAAATATGATAGATACAATGGAAGATGATAGAAAGAGACAGACATAAATAGATAGTAGATAGAATGATAGAGAGAGAGATAATGACAGAGAGATACAGTGGAAGATGATAGAAAAATATATTCATATAGCAGATAGAAAAATAGATGGAATGATAGAGAGAAAGAATGATAGATACAATGGAGACGATAGAGAGATAGAATGATAGAGACAATGATACAATGAAAAATTATAGATATAGATATTAGATAGATAGAAAAAATAGAATGATAGAAAGTGAGAATAATAGATAAAATGGAAATTGATAGAGAGATTGATAGTAGATAGAATGGTAGAGAAAGAGAGAGAATGATAGATAGATACAAGGAAAGATGATAAATAGATAAGTATATTGAGATAGTAGATAGATAGAAAAATAGGTAGAATGATAGAGGGAGAGAAAGATAATGATAGATACAATGAATGATGATAGAAAGATAAATAGACTGAGATAGTAGATAGAAAAATAGATAGATAGGATGATAGAGAGAAAGGGAGAATGATAGACACAATGGAAGATGATGGAGAGATAGAGAAATAAACCAATAGATAAATAGTAGATAGAATGATAGAGAGAGAAAAATGATAAAATCAATGGAAGATGATGGAGAGATAGAGAAATAAACCAATAGATGAATAATAGAATGATAGAGAGAGAAAATGATAGATTCAATGGAAGATGATGGAGAGATAGAGAAATAACCCAATAGACAAATAATAGAATAATAGAGAGAGAGAGAAATGAGAGATTCAATGGAAGATGATGGAGAGATAAATAAACCAAAAGATAAATAATAGATAGATATAAGTAAGTATCTCTCTCGGCGTTACTTTGCAAACGAACATTCTTAGGAAGGAGTCGGACTCATCCCACGCTTTCTACAAGCGCGTTGATGACTAAAAAGGCCAATCTGAGTTAGGCAAGTCCGGTTGCAGAAAGCACAGCAGAAAGTCTCCTTGGGTGATGTTGTTTCCAAGTTGCGGATCTTTCTGCGTTGTCATTTCTATTCGAGACCCATTCGGCGTGTCTTCTCGAAAGAGGCCACAGCATTGTGGATAGTGCGTCTCCATGCCTCCCGATGTGAGGCCAGGGTGGACCATTGTTGGTAATCAATCTGGCCGAGCCTGAGATGTTGTTTCAGGGAGTCCTTATATCTCTTTTTGGGGGCACCTCTCTTGCGCTGACCTGTGGCGAGTTCACCATAGAGTAGTATCTTTGGGAGGCGGTGGTCCTCCATCCTAGAGACGTGCCCTGCCCAGCACAGCTGTGTTCTCAATAGCATGGCCTCAATGCTGGTGATCCCTGCTTACTCAAGGACAGCAACATTCGTCACATAGTCTGTCCAGTGTACATTTAGGATTGTGCGAAGACAGCGCTGATGAAAGCGGTCGAGGAGTCGTAGGTGTTGGCGATAGGTGACCCATGTTTCAGACCAAAGAGGAGAATAGACAGTACGATAGTTCTGTACATACTGATTTTGGTGCTTTGCCTCAGGTGCTTGTTGCTCCAGACTCTTTTGTGAAGCCTTCCGAATGCACTCTATGCCTTTGCTAATCTGTGATCAATCTCTTTATCAATCTTGGCGTCTGAAGAGATGATGCTTCCCAGGGAGGTGAACTGCTGAACGGACTTAAGCACAGGTTTGCCTATGCTGACATGGGGATGATGGTGTTCTTCCTGTGGTGCGGGCTGGTAGAGGAAGTATATTGAGATAGTAAATAGAGAGAAAAATAGAATGAGAGAGAGAGAATGATAAATACAATGAAAGATGATAGACAGATAAGTAGACTGAGATAGGTGATAGATAAAACAGACAGACAGGATAGAAGAGAGAGAGAGAGAGAGAGAGAGAGAGAGAGAGAGAGAGAGAGAGAGAGAGAGAGAGAGGCATAGCTAGATATTTTTAAAAAATAGGATTTCTTTTCCCAAAAATTCACACAAGGTTTTTTGCATGCAGAAAAATATCCTTTTCCTGTGCATTTTTGCATTTTTGTACCCAAAAATGTTTCCAATACGTTGTGCCTTATTGCTTTATAGGGGGAAAGTATCGAAAACACAAACTATTCTTGTGGCGGTTGACCATTCTCTTGCTGAGAAGACCGCCTTTTCTGACAGATTATGACAAACATCACAAATACCCTTGAGGTCTACGAAGAGCCACAGCATCACAATCTGCCAAGCAGACTTTTCAGCCGGGCGAAGGGATTGCATGGTCTCAGCCTAGTCCCTAGTGGACACCTGGACAAATGACAAGACCCATGGAGTGAAAGCCATGGGATTGGATCACAGAAGCACAGGTTCATTCAGTTGGGGGGGACCCTTGAGGTCATCTAGTCCAGCCCCAATAGAGTTTCAAGGCAGGGCAGTCTTTCTTTGGATCACATGATGGCCAGAACCTGGAACTGGCACCTTTTATTTTATGTATTTATTATTTCGTTCATCCTACATTATTATACCGATATAGGGACCTTTAGAAAACAACAGCTCCCAGAATCCCTTACTATTGAATAGTGGCAGTTCGAAACTACAAGTCCCAAGATATCACATTCACCCATGGCGGTTATTTCTATTGCATTCATTCTACAGGGTAGATGCACCCGGGGAAGGCTGAAGACCTTGCAAAACTACAACTCCCATGCTCCCATAGCACTGAGCCCTGGCAGTTAAAGTGGCACCAAAATACATTAATTCTACTGTGTTGATGCACTCAGGGAAGGCTGAAGACCTTGCAAAGCTACAACTCCCATGATCCCATAGCACTAAGCCATGGCAGTTAACATGGCACCAAAATGCATTAATCCTACAGTGTCGATGCGACCAGGGAATGTGGAAGACCTTGCAAAACTACAACTCTCATGCTCCCATAGCATTGAGCCCTGGCAGTTCAAAACTACACTTCTCATGATTACATGGCATTGAGCCATGGAAGTTAAAGTGGTGCCAAAATGCATTAATCCTACAGTGTCGATGCGACCAGGGAAGGTGGAAGACCTTGCAAAACTACAACTCTCATGCTCCCATAGCATTGAGCGATGGCAGTTCAAAACTACACTTCCCATGATTACATGGCATTGAGCCATGGCAGTTAAAGTGGTGCCAAAATGCATTAATTCTACACTGAAACTGCAACCAGGCAAAGCTTAAGACCTTGTAAAACTACAACTCCCAGGATCCCATAGCATTGAGCCATGGCAGTTAACTTGGCACCCAAATGCTTTAATTCTACAGTGTTGATGCACTCAGGGAAGGCTGAAGACCTTGCAAAACCACAACTCCCAGGATACCATAGCATTGAACGATGGAAGTTCAAAACTACAATTCCCATGATTACATGGCATTGAGCCATGGCAGTTAAAGTAGTGCCAAAATGCACTAATTCTACAGTGTCGATGCAAGGTGGAAGACCTTGCAAAAATACAACTCTCATGCCCCCATAGCATTGAGCAATGGCAGTTCAAAACTACAAGTCCCATGATTCATGGCATTGAGCCATGGCAGTTAAAGTAGTGCCAAAATGCATTAATTCAGCAGTGTCGATGCAACCAGGCAAAGCTTAAGACCTTGCAAAACTACAACTCCCATGCCCCCATAACATTGAGCCATTGCATTTCAAAACTACAATTCCCATGATTACATGACATTGAGCCATGGCAGTTAAAGTAGTGCCAAAATGCTTTAATTCTACAGTGTCGATGCAACCAGGCAAAGCTTAAGACCTTGCAAAACTACAACTCCCAGGATCCCATAACATTGAGCCATGGCAGTTAACGCGGTGCCAAAATGCATTAATTCTACAGTGTTGATGCACTCAGGCATGGCTGAAGACCTTGCAAAACCACAACTCCCAGGATACCATAGCATTGAACGATGGATGTTCAAAACTACAATTCCCATGATTACATGGCATTGAGCCATGGCAGTTAAAGTGGTGCCAAAATGCACTAATTCTACAGTGTCGATGCAACCAGGCAAAGCTTAAGACCTTGCAAAACCACAACTCTCATGCTCCCATAGCATTGAAGGATGGCCGTTCAAAACTACACTTCCCATGATTACATGGCATTGAGCCATGACAGTTAAAATGGTGCCAAAATGCATTAATCCTACAGTGTCGATGCAAGGTGGAAGACCTTGCAAAACCACAACTCCCAGGATACCATAGCATTGAACGATGGAAGTTCAAAACTACAATTCCCATGATTACATGGCATTGAGCCATGGCAGTTAAAGTGGTGCCAAAATGCACTAATTCTACAGTGTCGATGCAACCAGGCAAAGCTTAAGACCTTGTAAAACTACAACTCCCAGGATCCCATAGCATTGAGCCATGGCAGTTAACGCGGTGCCAAAATGCATTAATCCTACAGTGTTGATGCACCCAGGGAAGGCTGAAGACCTTGCAAAACTACAACTCCCATGCTCCCATAGCATTGTGTTAAATTGGCACCAAACCGCATTCAATCTGCTGTGCAGATGCACCGTTAGATGAGCTCTAACCCATCCTCCCTGCCTCCTTCTTCTCTGAGAATAGCAAGGTGTCCTCATTTGGGTTTCACTGAAAAGAAAAGAAAAGAAAAGAGAAGAGAAGCTCTTCTCTTGGCGATAATTATTGGAAAGTTCAGAGCTGAAGGAGGGAAGAGAGGGAGGGAAAGAGAGAAAGAGAGAGAAAGAGAGAGGGAAGGAACCCAGGGAAAGCGGGCCATTAAAATGCATGCACACAGCTTGCCTTTCCAGCAGATGTTGGCATAATTAGAGAGGAAAAAATTATGAAATTAATTTGTGGTTCAATGTAAATTTCAGCAAAGGGGGCGGTGGTGGGAGAGGGGTGGGAAGCGTGGCTCCCATCACCTCTTGCGCACAGATAGCAGCATGGGCCCACACTCTGCGCGCACACACGCCACACGGCACACACCAGCTGCTGCTGCCAGGGAAGTGGTAATTGTCAGAAGGTACCCAGGGAGGGAGGGAGGAACAGAAAGAGAGGCTGGCACGAAAAACACAGGAAAGAAAGGAAATATTGCATCCTCTTAAAGGCACAGGCCCTCTCGCTCGTGGCGCATCGCCGGGGAGGATGGATTTTCCGTTATTCCAGGCCGCAGACTAGAGAGGATGGCAGGACACCATAAGGCGAGGATGTCGGCAAATATAAGAATTTGGCTGAGGAAGGGCCCAGGCTCGGATTAACACCTTTTTGCACCCTAGGCCAGTCTTTCTCAACCAGTGTGCCGTGGCACACTAGTGTGCCGTGACGGACCTCCTGCTGTGCCGCGAGAAAAGCTCTCTGCCCCCCTTCCTCCCCCCCTCCTGCTGAACTCCTTCTGCTTGGGGGAGGAGGAAGCGCCGGGCAGTGGCGAAGAAAAAGAAGAAGGGACCAGGGCGCCGCCTCCTTCGGCCGTTTCCCCAGCCAGCCTCCAATCCGCCATGACTCCCACCATGACTCTTGCCCCTCGCTCGCTGAAGCCGCGTGGAGGAGAAGCCCCGCCCACTGAAGCCCGTCCACCGCTCATGCTCCTCCTCTGTAGGAGAGCTGAAGCTGGGGGGAGGGGGCGGGGCATGGCACGGCCTGGCTCTGCCCCCTCCCCCGGCTTCGGCACTCCCAGCAGCTGCTCCAGTCTTGAGGGGACGGTGCCAAGCCAGCATTGTGCTGGCTCTGGCACCACTGGCTTGGCACTGCCCCCTCAAGGCTGGACCAGCTGCTGGGAGAGGTGAAGCCGGGGGTAGAGGGCGGGGCATGGCGCAGCCTGGCTCTGCCCCCTCCCCGCTTCGGCACTCCCAGCAGCTGTTCCCAGCAGGCCACCAACCCCCAGCCATTCTTTACTGTGTTAGAGTGTCATTTTGTGTCATTTTGGTTGGTGGTGTGCCCCCGGATTTTTTTAATGTTAAAAGTGTGCCGCGGCTCAAGAAAGGTTGGGAGACACTGCCCTAGGCCACACTTTGGAATTACGCCCCCTTTAAGCCAATCTCTACCGCCCCCCGCCCCCCACCACTCAGACCCACACTTGGCTGGCTTTCACCATGGTGCCTCCTGAGCAGGTCCCCATTCCCACCGGCTGGAAAGCTCCGCTGTGCTCTGAAGGTCTCCTCGGGAGGCTTTGGGAGAGTGCAGCGGGTGCAAACTCGCTCCAAAGGCACGCACGAGAGAGAGCAAGAGAGAGAGAGAGAGCAAGAGAGAGAGAGCGCAAGAGAGGGAGCGCGAGTGAGAGAGAGAGAGAGAGAGAGAGAGAGAGAGCAAGAGAGAACAAGAGAGAAAAAGAGAGAGAGAGAGAGAGAGAGAGAGAGAGAGATGTCCGCTTGGCTTGCGATCCCGCAGAGCGAGGGAGGATTCAGGTTGGGGTTTGTGCGGCTTTTGTTTGGCTGCTCCCGAAGGCAGGCCCGGATCAACTGATTGTGCCGGCCTAGGCCACACTTTGGAAGCGCCGCCCCCGCCCCGGGTGGCGGGGCCGCTTGCTGGTGGCAGGGCCGCTGTGGGGGTGCGGGGCCGCTTGCAGGGGGGCTCCTTCCTCCTCAATGAAGGAGGGGCCGACAATGCAAGGCGTCGCCAGGGAGGAGTAGGCGGAAAGAACCCCCGCCGCCCCTCCTCCCTTGCGTGGCGTGACAACGCAAGGGAGGGGGGGCGGCGGGGCTTCTCTCTGTCTCTTCCTCCCTGGTGTGGCGTCGCCAGGGAGGAGTAGGCAGAGAGAACCCCTGCTGCCACTCCTCCCTTGCTTGCGTCGTCACAACATGCAAGGGAGGAGGGGCGGCGGGGCTTCTCTCCGCCTCCTCCTCCCTGGCGTGGCGCCGGCCCTGCCCCTACTTCCTTCAGGAGCACCAGAACATCAAACTAGGGTGGCCTTATGGGTAATCTGGGCCTGCCCGAAGGCAGGAGAGCCAGACCCTGACCTTGATCCCTCCCTCCCGCGGCTCCCTTTGGCCAAGCAGCCCGTCCCGGTTTGGTCCGAGAGCGCAGGAGCGAGCCTGGGTTGGTGTGGTCTCGTGCTGGGGACCTGGGAGAGGTCCACCCAAGCAACACCCTTTCTCTCCCCTCTTCCTCCCTCCCTCCCTCTTTTCCTTCTTTACTTGTTTCTTTCCTTCCTCCTAGTTGCCTCCTACTCCTCCTTCTCCCCTCCCTCCCACCGCCCTCTCCCGGACTCTGCCGCTCGGCTCTGGCTGCAGGAATTTACAGTCTGCCGCCGGGGGAGCCGGACGAGTCCCCATGGGGACGGCATCCCCGGGAGCCAGGAGGTCAGGCCAGCCAGAGACCCACGGGCAAATCAATGGATCAATGCAAGGGCCCCGCCGCAGCCCAGAGAGCGAGAGACTTTGCCGGGAGAAGGAGCGAGGAGGGGCATGAGAAAGGGGGAAAGAGGGACGCGGACCAGTCTTTTATTTTTATTTTTTCGGTCCGTCATCTGCGCCCCTCCTTGGCATGCGCCCCTAGGCCATGGCCTATGTTGGCCTTATGGGTAATCTGGCCATGGAAGGGCCCCAGGAGCTCTCTGATCCATGGCCTGCAATGTGCTACCCATAAGGAACGAGATCCATGCTCTGCGGAAAGATGGCAAGGCAACCAGTGGCACTAAATGACCCTATTGAGCATCCCATTCCTGAACTGTGTGGACTTTTGTGTTGGCAAAATTGAGGAATGCGGTTGTGAAAGGCTCCCAAAGCTATCTAATCCATGGCTACCCATAAAGAACGAGATCCATGCTCTGCTGAAAGACGGCAAGGCAACCAGTGGCACCAAATGACCCCATTAAATATCCCATTTTTGAATTGTGTTGGCTTTTGTGTTGGCAAAATTGAGGAATGTAGTTGCGAAAGGGCCCCAAAGCTATCCGATGCATGGCTACCCATAAGGAGTGACATTTATGCTCTGGAGAAAGGTGGCAAGACAATCGGTTGCATTATAAGCATCCCATTCTTGGCAAAATTTAGGAATGTGGTCGCAAAAGGGCCAGGCCCGGATTACCCTTAAGGCCACCCTAGGCCATGGTCTAGGTGCGCAAGCCAAGGGGGGCGCAATTCACACGGACCCAAAAAAATGAAACGCAACTCTCTCTCTCGGGGGACGGCGGTTCCCAAAGTGGGCGGTACCGCCCCCTGGTGGGTGGTGGGGCGATCCAAGGGGGTGCTGGGAGGCTCAGGAGAATTTGGGGGACGCTGAACCCCTGTAAGGGGGCAGTGGAGTGAGCCAGGCTTGCCACTTGCAGGGTCGCGTACCTATGAGGACGTCCCCGTTGGAAGAAAGAGGCCGATACACAGGACTGCGCCATGGGCGGGGTTGACGAGAGGAAGGAGACGCACGCTGCGGTTTCCACGGCAACACCTGCTCAGGGATTCCAACTCGCAGGGACACAGTCGCATGCGTGCGATCGCCGGGCAGGCGTTGCCGTTTGATCCAGATCTGTCATTCATGGGGATCTTAGTGGTCTGTGGAAGTCAGAGCTGAATTGTCTGAAGGTACTACAAATCCCATGATCCGTTGCTCATACTCCCCCAAACGTATTGTTTTTGTGATTATTTCTGGAATTCAGTGTTTGTAGTTTACACTTTTCTTTATGAAAAAGGTAGAAACATTAATACTCTTTCACTTTAATTGCTATTTTAAAAAATAAAAAAATAATTTCTAGGGGGGCGCTGTGTACATTTTTTTTTTCTGGAAAGGGGGCGGTAGGCCAAAAAAGTTTGGGAACCACTGGTGTAGACGCACCATGAGTCTGAACTAAGGCCTTCTTTCCATTTCCAAATCAAGAAGGAGAAAGACACACGTACCTCCATCTCACCTGGGAACATCCAATCGCTCTGCCGTCCCTTTGATATCCTTTCAAGAGTCCTTTTGATCATTAAAGCCATTTTTTTATTTAAAAAAGCCAATTGTCGAGTGGTAACTCCAGATCTCCCTTTCCTTTTCTTTATCTCGTTCCCTTTATTCCGTCGCCGACCGTCTCCTTTCTTCTTCCATTCCCCTGTGGTTTTTCGGAGACCTTAAGCTGAGATTCCACATTAACCGCCGTCTTTCGTGACCACGGGGATCGGGCGGCGCTTTTGATTAAATTGGTTTCTTCTTCTCCTTTTCATACCTGAGATAACGCCACGACATCTTTAAAGTTCTCTCCTCTCATATCTCTTCTCAGATGGCGAAGGGAAGCCCTTAATCCCCTTCTCCATAATTATACGAAGAGATGAAGAAGTTGAGGGTTTGCATAGGATAATGTGGCCCTCTTGCACATCTCGAAGGTGCATACACACTGCAGAATTAATGCGGTTTAGCACCGCTTAAACTGCCATAGCTCCATGAGTATGCCAGGAGCTGTCATTTGCACACTTTGGGAGAGAAAGCTGAAGATCATGCTCCATATCATGGCAGCATGGAAACTCAAGTGGTGCCAAACTGCATTAACTCTCCAGCGTAGATGAATGCTGTCACCCGAGTTGACAATCAATACATACATCCTATTGATTCAGCCATATTGATCTGACTGATAGCCATTAGGGATGTCCTGTGATGAGAATCTTCATTGGGGTGTGTCTACACCAGGGGTAGGGGACCTACGGCTCGGGAGCCAGATGTGGCTCTTCTCATGATTGCATCTGGCTCGGTTTCCCAGCATGCAGCGGGGAGGAAAGACACAAATGCGCCGTGACTGCCGCTTCTGCGTCGCCATCACTGCCTTTTCCTCATCCCCCGCTGCTCTTGGGGTCTCGCGCCCACCTCCCCCCCTTCCTTTCTTCCTCCCTTCCTTCCTCTTCCTTTCTTTTTCCCTCTCTTTTTCTTTCATTCTTTTTCCTCTCTCTCTCCCTACCTTCTTTCATCCCTCCCTCTTCCATTCTTCCATTCTTTCCTTCTCTCCTTCCTTTTCCTTCCCTCTCTCCCCTTCCTTCTTTCCTTCATTCTCCCTCTTCCTTCCATCCTTCCTTCCTTCTCCCTTCACCCTTTCCTTCTCTCCTTCCTTTTCCCTCCTCCCTCCCTTCCTTCTTTCCTCCATTCTCCCTCTTCCTTCCTTCCTCTTCCTTCCTTCCTTTCTCCCCCTTCACCCTTTCCTTCTCTCCTTCCTTTACCCTCCCTCTCTCCCCTTCCTTCTTTCCTTCATTCTCCCTCTTCCTTCCATCCTTCCTTCCTTCCCCTTCACCCTTTCCTTCTCTCCTTCCTTTTCCCTCCCTCTCTTCCCTTCCTTCTTTCCTCCATTCTCCCTCTTCCTTCCTTCCTCTTCCTTCCTTCCTTTCTCCCCCTTCACCCTTTCCTTCTCTCCTTCCTTTACCCTCCCTCTCTCCCTTTCCTTCCTTCCTTCCTCTTCTATTCTTTCCTCCAAGTCTTCCTTTCCTTCTCCTTCCTTTCTTTTCACTTCTCTCTCTCCCCTTCTTTCTTTTCTTCTTTTCCCTTCATTATTTTACTTTTTTCTCACTCCCTTTCTTTTCTTTTCCCCACCCCTTCCTTTCCTCCCTTCCTATTTCCTTCTTTCTTTCCCCCTCCTTGTCTCTTTCCTGCTTTTCTTTTCTTCCTTTTCCATAGTTTGTTTTTCTTTTCTTTCTTCCTCTCCCCCTCCCTCCTTTATTTCCTCTGTCTTCCTTCCTTTCTTTCTTTCCCCCTTCCTTCCTTCCATCTTCTCTTTCTTCCCAGAGTCCTGAGCATGCCTTTTGCAGAGCCAGATCTGAAGTGTCCCCTCATTCTGCCGGGGAATCCTCTTCTCATAGTATGTACGTATATACTCACATTTAGTTGAATTCAGTCTTAAAATATTTATATATATATATATATATATATATATATATATATATACACACTGTATATACTGTATATACTGTATATACTGTGTATATATATATATATATATATATATATATATATGGCTCTCACTGAAATAAATTTTCAAATATTTTGCTTTCATGGCTCTCTGAGTCAAAAAGGTTCCTGACCCTTGGTCTACATAGGCAGTAAGAGCACCTAAAGCTTCGGAGAGCTTCTGTTCAACCATTTCAAAGCTCCCAAAAGCTGTTTTGTAGCAGGTTTCTTGGGTGGTGATGGCATGATCGGAACAGCTCAGCATAGATGAAATTATCTGTCCCTTCTGGCAGTGGCTGAACATTTGTGTAGATGTTAAACATGGATGGAGCAAGCACACTTTCCTGTGGCAGGTCGTTTTTCTGTTTTCGCCATCTGCTTCTCTGGCCCTGGAACTCAACAAAAAAGCTCCTGTTTTGTAGCAGGTTTCCTATGAGGGGGGTGGGGTGAGGTGGTAGTTTGGCAATTAAAGTGATGCAATGACTATGGAACAGCTTGGACTACAACTATGGATGGCATGATTTTTTTAATATGGAATTGAATGTTTTTAAATGTTTAATATGTTAAAAATTAAACTTTAATTTTTAATATTTTGGAATTGTATATATATTTTAAGGCATTGAATAATTGCATCTATGTAAGCTGCCTTGAGTCCCCTTCGGGGTAGAGAAAGGCAGGGTATAAATAGTGTAAATAAATAAATGCTAAACCACAATAATTCTGCAGTATAGATTACCCTGAGTGTACCCTTTGCCAGAGAGGGCGAAATACTTTGCTGAACTACAACTCCCATTATTACATAGCGTTGAGCAATGGCACTAGGGAAGGTTGAAGACCTTGTAAAACTATAACTTTCAGGATTCCGTGAAGTTTGAGTCTAATGGCTGTGGCTCAATGAGATGGAATCATAGGAGCTGTACTTTTGAGCCTTGTCTGCCAAATACATACTGGTTCCTTTCCCTGATTCCATCCTATTAAGCCATGGCAGTTAATGTGGGGTAAAACTGCATTCACTCTACAGTGTAGATGCGCACTCAAAGGTGTGAAGATGAACTTTCTGCCCCCCCCCCCACTCCCATTAAGGCCCGAATGTATGCCAGATGGGTCTGGGGGTCACGGACCATCTGATCCCATCTCAGCCGCTTTTGGCAACAGCTCCGCTCTGGCTTTGGGGCCGTCCGGCTTGCTCCCTTTGGGATTACCCAGCTGTTCAGGGAGGTGGCCGAAGGGGCAGCCGCCTCTCTGCTTGGGAAGGGATTACAGATAATGCATCTGGAATGCCAGGCGCTCATCCTGCCTTGTGATTTATCTGGAAATCAAATTCCAGTAATCTCTCCTATGCCATCTGGTGCCATGTCTACGGCGCTCCGACGGCACACATGCGGCCGGCGGAGCATAGATAGTGACTCCTGTGCCAGTGGGGCAAACAAGTCCATTTTTGGATTTAAATCTGAACTCTGGTGGAGGAGATGGCCATCATATGTGCCGGAAGAGTCTGCGAAAGCCATTGAGTCCAAACGTTGCGAAAGATGGCCACCCAAAGACCTCCAAAGAAGGAGAGTCTGTCAACATACGAGTCCCTCTATTCCAGGGGTCAGGAACCTACGGCTCGGGAGCCAGATGTGGCTCTTTTCATGATTGCATCTGGCTCTCCAGAGCAGGCCGGGCCTCGGTTACCCAGCATGCAGCTCTTCCTCTTCCATTCTTTCCTTCTCTCCTTCCTTTTCCCTCCCTCTCTCCCCTTTTTCTTTCCTCCATTCTCCCTCTTCCTTCCTTCCTCTTCCTTCCTTTCTCCCCTTCACTCTTTCATCCTCTTTCTCTCCTTCCTTTTCCCTCCCTCTCTCCCCTTCCTTCTTTCCTCCATTCTCCTTCTTCATTCCTTCCTCTTCCTTCCTTTCTTCCCTTCACCCTTTGCTTCTCCTTCTCTCCTTCCTATTCCCCCTTCTCTCCTTTCTTCTTTCCTCCATTCTCCCTCTTCCTTCCTCTTCCTTCCTTTCTTTCTCCCCACCCTCTCTCCCCTTCCTTCTTTCCTCCATTCTCTTCATTCCTTCCTTCCTCTTCCTTTCTTTCTTCCCCTTCACTATTTCCTTCTCTACTTCCTTTTCCCTCCCTCTCTCCCCTTTCTTCTTTCCTCCTTTCTCCCTCCCTCTTCCTTCCTTCCTATTCTATTTTTCCCCCAAGTCTTCCTTTCCTTCTCCTTCCTTTCTTTTCACTTCCCTCTCTCCCCTTCTTTCTTTTCTTCTTTTCTCTTCATTATTTTACTTTTTCCTCACTCCCTTTCCTTTCTTTTCCCCACCCTTTCCTTTCCTCCCTTCCCATTTCCTTCTTTCTTTTCCCTTCCTTGTCTCTCTCCTGTTTTTCTTTTCTTCCTTTTCCATAGTTCGTTCTTCTTTTCTTTCTTCCTCTCCACCTCCCTTCTTTATTTCCTCTGTCTGTCTGTCTGTCTTCCTTCCTTCCGTTTTCTCTTCCTTCCCAGAGTCCTGAGCGTGCCTTTTGCAGAGCCAGGTCTGAGGTGTCCCGTCATTCTCCCGGGGGAATCCTGTTCTCATCATATGTACATATAGACTCACATTTAGTTGAATTCAGTCTTAAAATATATTATACATATTATATGGCTCCCACTGAAATAAATTTCCAAATGTTTTGCTTTCATGGCAGCAAGTCTTCCTTAACTTGATTTTCCTGACTAGGCCTCAGCCACTTAAGCAGGAAAGGGCCTCAGGCTATTAGGAATGGTGGGAGTTGTAGTCCAAAGCACCCAGGGGGCTAAAGTTTTCCCATGCCTGTTTTAGGGGCCTTGAAGTGGTGAGCTTCCTTCCAACATTGTGATTCTGGATAGAAAACCAACAACAACATAACATAACATTGTTTGAGTCCACAGTGCTCTCTGGGTGTAGGTGAACTACAACTTCCAAACTCAAGGCCAATTCCCAAGCAAACCCTTTCAGTACTTTCTGTTGGTAATGAGAGTTCAATATGCCAAGTTTGGTTCAATTCCATTGTTGCAAGAGTTCAGGATGCTCTTTGATTTTGTGTTAACTATAAATCCCAGAAACTGTAACTCCCAAATGTCAAGGTCTATTTCCCCCAAACTCCATCTGTGTTCACATTTGGGCATATTGAGTATTCATGCCAAGTTTGGTCCTGATCCAACATTGTTTGAGTCCACAGTGCTCTCTGGGTATAGGTGAACTACAACTCCAAAACTCAAGGTCAATACCCACCAAACTCTTTATAGCATTTTAGCATTTTCTCTTGGTTATGGGAGTTCTGTGTGGGAAGTTTGGTTCCATTCCATCATTGGTGGAGTTAAGAGTGCTCTTTGATTGCGGGTGAACTATAACTCCCAGCTGTTGAGCAAGACCTTCGTGTGTGTGGGAAGTTTGTGTCTTTCTGCCATTCCTGCCAGGATATCTATGTTGTGTTCATCGGAACAGGTCCAGGTTTCACACTGAGTGTGTAAATACATTTAAAAACATATTAACTATATGTATTACTGTTTTAGAGTGTCATTTTGTGTCGTTTTGGTTGGTGGTGTGCTCCAGGATTTTGTAAATGTAAAAAATGTGCCGCGGCTCAAAAAAGGTTGAAAAACACTGGTCTAAAGTTTCAATCCAACCAATTGAAATTTTCTTTAAAAAATTGCACTCGGGTAGAACTAACAAAAGAAAGGAACCCAATGCAAAATAATCCCCTAATATTCCCTCCCTATAATTCCCTTCCTTTCATATATATATATATATAAGATAAATAATATATTTGGTGGATGAATGGAAAGCAATATTGTGAAATTATTCTGTAAGCATTTTTTTTTTTTTTTTTTTGGAGGGGGAATACATTCCTGCACATATGCTCACGGCAATATATTCCTATAGAAGCAGGTGATGGCTGCAAATTGGTCCATTCTTTGGGGGAAAATTCAGCCATTTGCATGCTGGATTTGCATCCATATTAAAGGGGTTTTGGGGGTGTGTGTAAGAGATATATATATATAAGGGGAAAATACTCTTTTCCCTCTCTCTCTCAAAAAAAATCTTTCCTTCGAGCTTTTTCTCTCCCTGTTCTGCCTCCTGCACTCATCAAAGCTTTCCCCATTATTCTGACATTTGTGCGCATCACGTACCGGGAAGAAGTAATTTACTTAGAAGAAATTAAAAGTTCATTTTAATTGAGCGCACACTGCAGTATGCAAATGAGCAGTGCATTATGTACACTGATGCGGAGACAAAGGCAGCACCAGTTAACCCTTTGGAGGAAAGGAGAGGAAGGATTCAGACTAGAGGCTGCAATGGAGCCAATGCAGAGAGGATGATAAAGGAGCCAAAGGTTGCCAAAAGGGCTTGCAGCTTGGAAATGGGCATAGTAATATAATATAATATAACATAAGAATATAATATAATAATATAATATAATATAACATAAGAATATAATATAATAATATAATATAATATAACATAAGAATATAATATAATAATATAATATAATATAATATAACATAATAATATAATATAATATAACATAAGAATATAATATAATATAATAATATAATATAATATAATGTATATACATATAATATTGATAATATAATATTGATAATATTGATAATATTATAATGTAATACCATATAATACTACTACTACTAATAATATGATATTTTAATTATATATATTTATATTACATGTAATATTACTAATAATGCTATCTTGGCTTTCCTTCGCTAACGAAGATTCAGGAAGGACTCACCCCACGCTTTCTACAAGCGCGTTGATGACTAAAAAGGCCAACCTGAGATAGGCAAGTCCGGTTGCAGAAAGCACAGCAGAAAGTCTCCTTGGGTGATGTTGTTTCCAAGTTGCGGTTCTTTCTGCGTTGTCGAGACCGATTCGACGTGTCGTCTCGAAAGAGGCTGCAGCATTGTGGATAGTGCGTCTCCACGCCTCCCGATGTGAGGCCAGGGTGAACCATTGTTGGTGATCAATCTGGCCGAGCCTGAGATGTTCTTTCAGGGAGTCCTTATATCTCTTTTTTGGGGCACCTCTCTTGCGCTGACCCATGGCGAGTTCACCATAGAGTAGTATCTTTGGGAGGCGGTGGTCCTCCATCCTAGAGATGTGCCCTGCCCAGCACAGCTGTGTTCTCAATAGCATGGCCTCAATACTGGTGATCCCTGCTTGCTCAAGGACAGCAACATTCGTCACAAAGTCGGTCCAGTGTATATTTAGGATTGTGTGAAGACAGCGCAGATGAAAGCGTTCGAGGAGTCATAGGTGTTGGTGATAGGTGACCCATGTTTCAGACCCATATAGGAGAATAGACAGTACGAAAGCTCTGTACACACTGATTTTGGTGCTATGCCTCAGGTGCTTGTTGCTCCAGACTCTTTTGTGAAGCCTTCCGAACGCACTCTATGCCCTGCCCAGCGCAGCTGTGTTCTCAATAGCATGGCCTCAACTCTGGTGATCCCTGCTTGCTCAAGGACAGTGACATTATCACTATCATCCCCACGTCAGCATAGCCAAATCTGTGCTTAAGTCCATTCAGCAGTTCACCTACCTGGGAAGCATCATCTCTTCAGACACAAATATTGTCAAAGAGATAGATCACAGATTAGCAAAGGCATAGAGTGCATTCGGAAGGCTTCACAAAAGAGTCTGGAGCAACAAGCACCTGAGGCATAGCACCAAAATCAGTGTGTACAGAGCTTTCGTACTGTCTATTCTCCTATATGGGTCTGAAACATGGGTCACCTATCGCCAACATCTATGACTCCTCGAACGCTTTCATCAGCACTGTCTTCACACAATCCTAAATATACACTGGACCGACTTTGTGACGAATGTCACTGTCCTTGAGCAAGCAGGGATCACCAGTATTGAGGCCATGCTATTGAGAACACAGCTGCGCTGGGCAGGGCACGTCTCTAGGATGGAGGACCACCGCCTCCCAAAGATACTACTCTATGGTGAACTCGCCACAGGTCAGCGCAAGAGAGGCGCCCCAAAAAAGAGATATAAGGACTCCCTGAAACAACATCTCAGGCTCGGCCAGATTGATCACCAACAATGGTCCACCCTGGCCTCACATCGGGAGGCATGGAGACGCACTATCCACAATGCTGCAGCCTCTTTCGGGAAGACACGCCGAACGGGTCTCGAAGAGAAACGACAACGCAGAAAGAACCACAACTTGGAAACAACATCACCCAAGGAGACTTTCTGCTGTGCTTTCTGCAACCAGACTTGCCTATCTCAGATTGGCCTTTTTAGTCATCAACGCGCTGGTAAAAAGCGTGGGATGAGTCCTTCCTAAGAATCTTTGTTCACGAAGTAATGCCGAGAGAGAGATACGTTCGGACTGGTAAGTTGGGCCAAAACGAATAATAATAATAATAATAATAAGGCTCTCCTTGGACAGTTCCCGGGGAAAACAGAGCCAAATAGACAAGGAAAATACATGGATGTAGCTCACAAATGGAACTTTGACAAAGGAGACAGAGGGCCTGATTCTGGCAGCCCAAGAACAAGCCATTAGAAGCAATGCCATCAAAGCCAAGAGTCGACAACCAGGCCCGGATTACCCATAAGGCCACCCAAGGCCATGGCCTCAGGCGGCAGATTTGGGGGGCGGCATTTCCGGGCCTGAAGGAAGGGGTGAAGGAAGGAGTGGTGCACGAGGGACAAGGAGCCGGGGGGAAGTCCCGCCGCACCTAGGGTGATTGATGCACAGGCGGGCGCCACTCCTTCCTTCAGTGAAGGGAGGAGGAGCGCCGGTGCGAGTGCGGCGGCAGCGGGGGAAGCCGTGTGAGTCTCCCTAGGGGCGGGACTTCCAGCGGCGCCTTGTCCATCACACTGGCAGTGGCTCCGCCCCTCCTCCCTTCAGTGAAGGGAGGGGGCGGAACCGGCGTGAGGGAGAAGGCGCCACTGGAAGTCCCGCCCTAGGGCGACTCACGCAGCTTCCCCGCCGCTGCCCCACTCGCCCGTGCCCCAAATATGAGCAGGGCGGCGGCGGGGGAAGCCGCGTGAGTCGCCCTAGGGCGGGACTTCCAGCGGCGCCTTGTCCGTCACGCCCCAGCCCGTCCCCCCCCTTCACTGAAGGGAGGAGGGGCGGCCCTGCTGTCGTGTGACGGACAAGGCGCCGCTGAAGCCCACCCTAGGGAGACTCACGCGGCTTCCCGCTGCCGCCGCGCTGCACGGGCGGGCGCCACTCCTTCCGTCAGTGAAGGGAGGAGGGGCGCCGGTGCGAGTGCGGCGGCGGCAGCGGGGGAAGCTGCGTGAGTCTCCCTAGGGGCGGGACTTCCGGCGGCGCCTTGTCCGTCACGCCGGCCCCGCCCCCCGCAAGAGGCCCTGCCCCCCGGGGGGCGGCATTTAGACAGGGGGGCCTTGGGCGGCACAGTCCGCTAATCCGGGCCTGTCGACAACGGATCCCAAGTGTAGACTCTGCAAGGAAGCAGATGAAACAATGGATCACAGACTCAGCTGCTGCAAGAAGATTGTGTAGACAGACTACAAGCAGAGGCACAACACCATTGCTCAGGTGATCTGTTGGAACCTGTGCCACAAATACCATCTGCCTGTGACAAAGAACTGGTGGCTCTGGCGTAAGCCAGTCAAGGTGGTTCCAGTGGTGATCGGCACACCGGGTGCAGTGGCTAATGACCTTGGCCTGCACTTAAACACAATCGGCGCCAACAAAATTATCACCTGTCAGCTGCAAAAAGCCACCTTACTGGGATCTGCCCACATTATTTGCCGATACATCACATTGTCCAGTGGTTTTCAACCTTCCTGATGCCGCGACCCCTTAATACAGTTCCTCATGTTGTGTTGACCCCCAACCATAACAATATTTTCGTTGCTACTTCACAACTGTAATTTTGCTACTGTGATGAATTGTCATGTAAATATCTGATAGGCAGGATGTATTTTCATTCACGGGACCAAGTTTGGCACAAATACCCGATGCGCCCAAATTTGAATACAGGTGGGGTTGGGGAAGGGGATTGATTTTCGTCATTTGGGAGTTGTAGTTGCTGGGACTTATAGTCCACTTACAAAGAGCATTCCGAACCCCCACTAATGATGGAATTGAACCAAACTGGGCACACATATAACTCCTATGACCAACACAATATATTGGAAGGGTTTGGTGGGTATTGACCTTGAGTTTTGGAGTTGTAGTTCACCTACATTCAGACAGCCTGTGGACTTAAACAATGATGGATCTCAACCAAACTTGGCACAGATACTCAATATGTCCAAATGCGAACACTGGTGAAATTTGGGGAAAATACACCTTGCCATTTGGGAGCTGTAATTGCTGGGATTTATAGTTCGCAAAACAATCAAAGAGTATTCAGAACCCCGCCAATGATAGAAATGAGCCAAACTTGGCACACAGAATCTCCATGACCAACAGAAAATAGTGTGTTTTCTGATGGCCGTTGGCGACCCCTCTGACACCCCCGGTGACCCCCCCTCAGGGGTCCTGACCCCCAGGTTGAGAAACACTGACATAGTCCTAGACACTTGGGAAGAGATCACTGTGGCCTCAAACAATGATGGATCTGGACCAAACTTATAATAATATATATTATTTATTTATTAACTTCATTTCTATTCCGTCCTTCTCACCCCGCAGGTGTCTCAGGGCAGATTACAATGTACACATTACATTTAGTCACACAAACACACAAGATAGACAGAGGCAATTTACCATCTGGCCACCAGGGGGAGCTGCCGCACTCCCTCATTCCTCAGCGTGTTTCCTGGATATCTTTTTATGGCCTCGTAAATCAGTTAAATTTAGCCTCCCCACTAAGTGGTACCTTTAATTTCCTACTTGACAGATGCAACTGTCTTTTGGGTTGCAAAGGTTGGCAACAGGCTACACAATAGGTCGAGAGCCCACCTCAACCCGGGCAGGCCTCGAACTCATGACCTTCTGGTCAGTAGAGATCTTATGCAGCTGACACCCTGCCACTGCGCCACATTCCCAGTGGTTTAGTTGGAATAAATAAATAAACTTGGCACGAATACTCAATATGCCCAAATGTGAACATCTGTGGAGTTTGGGGAAAATAGACCTTGACATTTGGGAGTTGTAGTTGCTGGAATTTATAGTTCACTTACAATCAAAGAGCATTCTGAACTCCACCAATGAGGAAATTGAACCAAACTTGGCACATAGAGCTCCTGTGACCAACAGAAAATACTGGAAGGGTTTGGTGAGTTTGAGAGTTGTAGTTCACTTACACCCAGAGAGCCCTGTGGACTCAAACAATGATGGATCTGGACCAAATTTGGCATGAATACTCAATATGCCCAAATGTGAACACCTGTGGAGTTTGGGGGAAATGGACCTTGACATTTGGGAGTTGTAGTTGCTGGGATTTATAGTTCACCTAAAAGCAAAGAGCATTTTGAACCCCACCAACAAATTGGGCCAAACTTCCCACACAGAACTCCCATGAGCAACAGAAAATAGTGTGTCTTGTGATGGCCTTTGGCGACACCTCTGACACCCCCGATGACCCCCCTCAGGGGTCCCGACCCCCAGGTTGAGAAACACGGACATAGTCCTAGACACTTGGGAAGTGTCTGATGTGTGATCCAATACAACAACCAGCAGAGTGATCTTGCTTGCTGTGGACTCATCTTGATGTGTTTCAAACAATAATAATAATAATTATTATTATTATTTATTTATTTATTATTTCGATTTATATACCACCCTTCCCAAAAAGGCTCAGGGTGGTTCACAGCAACGAACGACGCTATCACAACATACTTAAAAACATAATAAAACAGATTAAATAATAATAATAATATATTATTCCTAGGCCCCTCCATCTGCCCAGCCTGAGTAATTTCTGCTGAACTAAGAAGGCGTTCGAAAGCCAGGATGGTGAATGGCGCTCTCTCTTTTTTACTCCTTGTCAAACCTGGAGGGGATTATTTCATATTTTTTTTAAACAACGGTGCGAATGAAACCGGTCCACAGATGTGCAATGACAGCCAGCTGCGGGAGACAGACAAATTATGGCTGAGCCGAGTTCGAGACGCCCACGAGCTCTGAAACAAAGGGAGGCATCTCGGCTCATTCGGATGAGCAGGAGACAGCCGGGAGGGAGCCCAGAGACAAACTGCCAAGGCTCTTTCCACACTGGATGCCTCCTCGAACCTGTAGTCATGCTGCACGGCCCACTTAGAACAGCCCCTGATTGGGTGCCATGCTCTGTTTTGATTCCGCTGTGTGCAACAGGTGCGCCGCTTAGGCACCCGCGCTCACCTAAGCTGCATCTACACTGCAGAATGAATGTAGTTTGACTTTCAAGACTCAATGCTATGGGAGGTGTTGTCTGCTCAATTTGGCAGAGAAGGCTATTCCAAGCTTCTGTTATATTTTAAACTAGCTGTCCCGGCCACGCGTTGCTGTGGGATTTTTTTTAAACTTGGGGACTGTGTGTGTAGTCACGTATATGTGTATGCGTGTATATGTGTGTACTTATGTATATGTGTATGCGTGTATATGTGTGTACTTATGTATATGTGTGTTTGTATATGTATGTGCGTGTATATGTGTTGATGTGTGTAAGTACAGGTGTGTTTATGTATGTGTGTATGTGTGTATGTGTATATTTGTATATTTCCTTGCATGTATATGTGTGTGTGTATGTGTTTCTGTGTTCCTTTCTTCTCCCCTCTTTCCTTCCTTCCTTCACTCCATCCTTCTATCCTTTCCTTCCTTTCCCCTCCCCTCCTTCCTGCTATCCTTCCTTTTTCCTTCCTTTCTTCTCCCCTCTTTCCTTCCTTCCTTCACTCCATCCTTCTATCCTCTCCTTCACCTCCCTTCCTTCCTGCTATCCTTCCTTTTTCCTTCCTTTCTTCTCCCCTCTTTCCTTCCTTCCTTCACTCCATCCTTCTATCCTCCCCTTCCTTTCCCCTCCCCTCCCTCCTGCTATCCTTCCTTTTTCCTTCCTTTCTTCTCCCCTTTCCTTCCTTCCTTCACTCCATCCTTCTATCCTCTCCTTCCTTTCCCTTCCCCTCCCTCCTGTTATCCTTCCTTTTCCTTCCTTTCTTCTCCCCTCTTTCCTTCCTTCCTTCACTCCATCCTTCTATCCTCTCCTTCCCCTCCCTTCCTTCCTGCTATCCTTCCTTTTCCTTCCTTTCTTCTCCCCTCTTTCCTTCCTTCCTTCACTCCATCCTTCTATCCTCTCCTTCACCTCCCTTCCTTCCTGCTATCCTTCCTTTTTCCTTCCTTTCTTCTCCCCTCTTTCCTTCCTTCACTCCATCCTTCTATCCTCCCCTTCCTTTCCCCTCCCCTCCCTCCTGCTATCCTTCCTTTTTCCTTCCTTTCTTCTCCCCTCTTTCCTTCCTTCCTTCACTCCATCCTTCTATCCTCTCCTTCACCTCCCTTCCTTCCTGCTATCCTTCCTTTTCCTTCCTTTCTTCTCCTCTCTTTTCTTCCTTCCTTCACTCCATCCTTCTTTCCTTCCTTTCCCCTCCCCTCCTTCCTGCTATCCTTCCTTTTTCCTTCCTTTCTTCTCCCCTCCTTCCTTCCATCCATTCTTCCTTCTTTCCTTCTTTCCTTCTTTCCTTCCTTCCTTCCCTCTCTTCCTTCTTTCCTTTCCCTCCTTCCTGCCATTCCTCCCTTTTTTGTATCAGTCCTTGCTCCCCTTGCCTCTTCTCCCTCCCTCCCACCAGCATTCCGACATTCTAAACTGCCAGAAGGGTGTGGTGTGAGGGATCATGGGAGTTGTAGTCCAGTGGTTTTTGTATTTGTGGTCCTGTTGTTTAATTTTTTGTTTTTTTGGGGGGTGGTAAACATACCAAGTGGGGTTTTGAGTGTATGTGGGCTGATTTGGTGTCTCTGCCTTGGAAGGTTTCTCTGTTTGGGACGGTCGTTCCATGACGGAACATCCTTTCTATAATAGATGGTTTTTAATCTGATTAATGTATTATGTACTTGTACCTGTTGTTTTTATTGATTGTATATGTGGGGCATTGAATCGCTGTAAGCCGGGGGTAGAGAAGGGGTGGAAATAAATAAATAAATTTAAAGTGGTGTCAAACTGCATTCATTCTACAGCAGCGTTTCTCAACCTGGGGGTCGGGACCCCCAAGTGGGGGATCGCGAGGGGGGTGTCAGAGGGGTCACCAAAGACCACCAGAAAACACAGTAATTTCTGTTGGTCATGGGGGTTCTATGTGCCAAGTTTGGTTCAATGCCATCGTTGGTGAAGTTCAGAATGCTCTTTGATTATAGGTGAACTATAAATCCTAGCAACTACAAATCCCAAATGTCAAGGTCTGGTTCCCCCAAGCTCCACTAGTGTTCACATTAAGGCATATTGAGTATTTGTGTCAAGTTTGTTCCAGATCCATCATTATTTGAGTCCACAGCGCTCCCTGGATATAGGTGAACTACAACTCCCAAACTCAAGGTCAATGCCCATCAAACCCTTCCAGGGTTTTCTGTTGGTCATGGGAGTTCTGTGTGCCAGGTTTGGTTCAATTCCATTGTTGGTGGAGTTCAGAATGTTCTTTGATTTTAGGCGAACTATAAATCCCAGCAACTACAACTTCTAAATGTCAAGGTCTATTATCCCCAAACTTCGCCAGTGTTCACATTTTGGTATATATTGAGTATTCGTGCCAAGTTTGGTCCAGATCCATCATTATTTGAGTCCACGGTGCTCCTTGGATGTAGGTGAATTACAACTCCCAAACTCAAGGTCAATGCCCACCAAACCCTTCCAGGGTTTTCTGTTGGTCATGGGAGTTCTGTGTGCCAAGTTTGGTTCAATTCCATCATTGGGAGAGTTCAGAATGTTCTTTGATTGTAGGAGAACTATAAATCCCAGCAACTACAACTCCTAAATGTCAAGGTCTATTATCCCCAAACTTCGCCAGTGTTCACATTTTGGTATATATTGAGTATTCGTGCCAAGTTTGGTCCAGATCCATCATTATTTGAGTCCACGGTGCTCCTTGGAGGTAGGTGAACTACAACTCCCAAACTCAAGGTCAATGCCCAGTTTGGCACAAATACCCAAATTTGAATACATTTTCTGAATGTGTTCCAACATAAACCTCATAGCAAAATGATTGGGGTGGCGATTTCATTTGTAAGTCACTTTTCCTCCTTCCTTGAAGACTAGAAATCCCGAACCTCCCTGGAGTCTAGTTCCCCAATTTTATCGGCGATTTTATATTGGCCGTAGAGTCCCAATGGGATCTCCTTCTTTAAGCAGAGGCGGGATGGCCATCTGTTGGGAGGGCTCGCATTGTGTTGAACCTGGGTTGGAATGGATGCCCCTTTAGGGTATCCTCCAATGCTATAATTCGGTGAATGTTGCACTGGCATCGCCCTGCGCGCTTGCTTCCAGATGGCACCCGCGAAAGAGTTAAGTCCTCTGTGATCAACACCGAGAAGCAAGTGGTAAACAATTTTCCCCCTTCCCTCTGCTAAATTAATATGCAAATTCCAAGGCCCTTCCACCTTCCCCGCCTCCCTCCCCACTCTCTTCTCCTGCTTCAAAATTAGCGAGGGAGAAGGCTGGGGCTAATTATGCACTCAAACGAGCAGGCTTCTTCGTTAATGTGCCACTGAGAGGCGGCTGAAACTGATTGGGAGCCCAGGAAATTTGCATTCCAGCATGGTGCTTGCCTGCGCATCTGGCACGGGCCTGGTGCATGGAGCCATGCGGCGCCCATAAGCATGGAATACACTCTGTGTGTGTGTGTATATACACCCATACACGTATGCACACTTGCTTGTGTGTGCAGACATTCTGATCTGTGACGGGCCTGGTGCATGGAGCCATACTGCGCCCAGAAAAATGGAATACACACTCTCTCTGTGTGTATATATACACATATATACATATGTATGCATTGCACACTTGCTTTTGTGTGCAGACATTCTGGATTGTGACGGGCCTGGTACATGGAGCCATTCTGCACCCATAAGCATAGAATACACTCTGGGTGTGTGTGTGTGTACACTTATATATATATACACACACACACATGCAAACTTGTGTGTGCAGATATTCTGGTCTGTGACAGGCCTGGCGCATAGAGCCTTGCTGCGCCCATAAGCATGGAATACACTCTGTGTGCGTGTGTATGTGTATATGCACATACACATACACATATGCACACTTGCTTTTGTGTGCAGACATTCTAGATTGTGACGGGCCTGGTATATGGAGCCATACTGTGCCCAGAAAAATGGAATACACTGTGTGTGTGTGTGTATACACACATATACACACGTATGTATGCATACTTGCTTTTGTGTGCAGACATTCTGGATTGTGACAGACCTGGTGCATGGAGCCATTCTGCACCCATAAACATAGAATACACTCTGTGTGTGTACACGTACGTGTACACATACATGTATGCACACTTGCTTGTGTGTGCAGACATTCTGGTCTGTGACGGGCCTGGTGCATGGAGCCATACTGTGCCCAGAAAAATGGAATACACTCTATGTGTGTGTACACATATATACACATGTATGCATTGCATACTTGCTTTTGTGTGCAGACATTCTGGATTGTGACAGACCTGGTGCATGGAGCCATTCTGCACCCATAAACATAGAATACACTCTGTGTGTGTGCGTGCGTGCGTGTACACATACGCACGCGCATATGCACACTTGCTTGTGTGTGCAGACATTCTGGTCTGTGACGGGCCTGGTGCATGGAGCCATACTGTGCCCAGAAAAATGGAATACACTCTATGTGTGTGTACACATATATACACATGTATGCATTGCATACTTGCTTTTGTGCAGACATTCTGGATTGTGACAGACCTGGTGCATGGAGCCATTCTGCACTCATAAACATAGAATACACTCTGTGTGTGTGCAGGCGCAGGTGTACACATACGCACGCGCATATGCACACTTGCTTGTGTGTGCAGACATTCTGGTCTGTGACGGGCCTGGTGCATGGAGCCATACTGTGCCCAGAAAAATGGAATACACTCTATGTGTGTGTACACATATATACACATGTATGCATTGCATACTTGCTTTTGTGCGCAGACATTCTGGATTGTGACAGACCTGGTGCATGGAGCCATTCTGCACCCATAAGCATAGAATACACTGTGTGTGTGTGTACACATACACGCACACACACATGTATGCACACTTGTTTGTGTGTGCAGACATTCTGGTCTCTGATGGACCTGGTGCATGGAGCCTTTCTGCGCCCATAAGCGTGGAATACACTCTCTCTGTGTGTGTGTGTGTGTGTGTACACACATATACACACACGTATCCATACTTCTTGTGTGTGCAGACATTCTGGTTTGTGATGGGCCTGGCGCATGGAGCCATGCTGTACCCATAAGCATTGAATACCCTGTGTGTGTATATATATACATATACACACACGTATGCAGACTTGTGTGTGTGTGCAGGCATTCTGGGCTATGACACTGCCAGAATGTGGTGGCAGGGACCTCAAAGGCCATCCAGTCCAACCCACTTCTACTAGGGAGACACAATCGTATTGGCTTTTTAAGCTGCTGCATCACACCGTTGGCTCATGTTTAGCTTGTCGTAGAATCATTGAATTCTAGAGCTGGAAGAAACCCCATAGAAGGCCCTCCAGTCCAATCCCAATTCTGCCAGGCAGGAAGACACCATCAAAGCCCTCCTGACAGATGGCCATCCAGAGAAGAAGACTCCCAGGCAGCATATTGATCTTAAATCAGGAAGCTCTTCCTAATGTTTTATTGGGATCCCTTTCCTAGGTAGTGGTCACAAAGCGATTCCAGGTGAGGTCTGACCAAAGCAAGATACTTTTATGGGACTTTGTAATTCCATAGTACAACTCCATCAAGCACTGTGGTGCTCATCTTATAGATCCCAACCGTGTAATCCTTCCTTCTTTGGAAAATCGTCCAAACCTTGTGGCATCTTTCCTTCCTATCGAAAATTCCAGTGTCTCCGGTTGGGTTTTCCTCCTGATGTGGTTTGGGACACAAGAGAAATGGAGGAGGCTCGTGCATGATATTTCCAACTTTGGGAACGGTTAAGAAGAAGCAAACAATGACGTTGAGAGACTTTTTGGCCCTGATGGGATGTTTAGACAGAAAGCAGGCATTGTCACCCTTAGCCAGACTTCTTGGGTGGGACCCCCGTTCTTCAAAGACCCAACAAGGGTGGGATACCTGCAAGAGACACAAAAAGAATGGCATTTAGATGCAACCATTCCAAACACAATATTGGTTTGCAAATGCATGGCCTCCCTCAAAGAGGAAGCATCAGGCACATTGAATAAATTGTGAAGAAATTCTACACCAAATTGTGTTTTTATGGTTTTCATAGGTCATATCCAGCCATGAGCATTGCAAGTGGAGCTGCACATGAGGACTGTTCTGTACGCAATTGTGCATGGAGGGTAGCATATGAATGCACATTGCCTCTATGTGTTACCTATGTGCACTGAACCACTACACAAGGGGTCGTGAGTCGTCCCCATTGACGCTTCATGCATTGAACATTGCAACTAAACAAGGGGGCATGTGCCATGCCAACTAACCACTGGTCCTTTGTGAACCATGCACATTTGGTCATTGTTCCTTTGTGAGTCATGCATATTGACCACAAATCTGTTGTGATCCATTTACATTGATCATTTATCCTTTGTGCATTGAACACTGCACTGGACAAAGCGTTGTGAGCCATGTATATTGACCATTGATATGTAATGAGCCATGTACATTGACTACTGATCCTCCATGAGCCATACACATTGAGCATTGATCCTCCATGAGCCATGCGCATTGACCATTGATCCTTCATGAGACATGCACATTGAGCATTGATCCTTCACGAGCCATGCACATTGACTATTGCTCCTTTATGAGCCATACACATTGAGCATTGATCCTTCATGAGCCATGCACATTGAGCATTGATCCTTCACGAGCCATGCACATTGAGCACTGATGCTTCACGAGCCATGCACATTGACCATTGATGCTTCATGAGCCATACACATTGAGCATTGATCCTTCACGAGCCATGCACATTGAGCATTGATCCTTTACGTGCCATGAGCATTGACCATTGATGCTTCATGAGCCATACACATTGACCATTGATGCTTCATGAGCCATGCACATTGACCATTGCTCCTTTATGAGCCATACACATTGACCATTGATCTTTCATGAGCCATGCACATTGAGCATTGATTTTTTTACGAGCCATGAACATTTACCATTGATGCTTTATGAGCCATGTACATTGACCATTGATCGATCATTCATTGAAAACTACAAATACACAAAATGTGAGCCATGCACATTGGCCATTGATCCTTCATGAACCATGCACATTGAGCATTGATTCTCCGTGCATTGAACACTACAAATATACAAGAAGAGATGATCCATACACATTGACCCTTGATCTTTCATAGTCAATGCACATCAACTATTGATCCTTCATGAGTCATGTACACTGACCATCCCATCATGCATTGAACACTGCAGCTACACAAGGGGCCATGGGCCAGGCACACTGACCTTTGGTGTTTGTGAGCTCTGCACACTGACAATTGACCCTTTGCACATTGAGCATTGCAGCTATACAATAAAATAAGTTTGGTCCAGATCCATCATTGCTTGAGTCCACATTGCTCTCTGGGTGTAGGTGAACGACAACTCCAAAACTCTAAGTTAAAGCCCACCAAACCCTTCTAGTGTTTTCTGTTGGTCATGGGAGTCCGGTGTGCCACGTTTGGTTCAATTCCATCACTGGCAGAGTTCAGAATGCTCTTTGATTGTAGGTGAACTATAACTCCCAGCAACTCCAACTCCCAAATGACAAAATCAATTTTTTTAGTGATGGTCACTCCTTGGGTTAGCAGGTGTTGTGTGTCCAAATTTGGTGTCAATTCATCCAGTGGTTCTTGAGTTATGTCAATCCCACAAACAAACATTACATTTTTATTTCTATAGATTCAGCACAGGAGTGGCCTAACGTAAGTCTGCCAATGGAGTCAACAAGGCTCAAAGGGATCAGACTGTTTGAAAACGAGAAGTGTGGATGCCTTTCAGCGGTGGGTGTTGCCCGCCCGGGCCTCTCATCCTCCCTCTTCCTGCTGGTGTTTCTCTCCTTGATGAAGAAGAGGAAGAGGAAGAGGAAGGAGATGCATGGGGGAGCTCATTTGGTGCGCGCCGCCATTAATTCCAGCACAGCTGCTGCTCCCCCTTCTTCCCTTCCTTCCCTCCTTCCCTCCCTGAAGGCACGGCGCTAATACGCAGCTTCGGAGCCTCTCAGCAAATTAACATCATTTGTTCTCCAGAACATGCTTTCATTCCTACACGACATGCATAGCTTATTACCAGCCGGCCAACTTGGGGAAGGCGGGGAGCCAGGAGCGTTGGGAGGGCATACATTGCAAGCCTGGCCTTCAAACTAGGCTTGCCACTTTTGGATATAAGAAATAAGGCAGGGCTGTCCAACTTCTACCGGCCCAAGGGCCGGAGTTCCGGTCACTGATCACCTGGGGGGCCAAAGGTCTGCCTCTGCCCCCGGCTCCGCCCCTCCCGGGCCCCGCCTCTTCCTCCTCGCCAGCACGAAATCGCCACTTCTGAGGCCTGGCGTGATGCTTTAGAACAGTCTTTCTCAACCAGTGTGCTGTAGCACACTAGTGTGCCGTGACGGACCTCCTGCTGTGCCGCGAGAAAAGCTCTCTGCCCCCCTCCTTCCCCTCCTGCCGAACTCCTGCTGCTTGGGGAGGGGAGGAAGGGCGGGCAGTGGCGAAGAAAAAGAAGGGACCGGGTGCCGCCTCCTTCGGCCGTTTCCCCAGCCAGCCTCCAATCCACCATGACTCCCACCATGACTCTCGCCCCTCGCTCACTGAAGCTGCAAGGAGGAGCCCCGCCCACTGAAGCCTTCCACCACTCATGCTCCTCCTCTGTAGGATAGCTGAAGCTGGGGGGAGGGGGGTGGGGCATTGCGCAGCCTGTAGGAGAGCTGAAGCTGGGGGGGGGCGGGGCATGGCGCGGCCTGGCTCTGCCCCTCCCCGGCTTCGCACTCCCAGCAGCTGCTCCAGCCTTGAGGGACAGTGCCAAGCCAGCATTGTGCTGGCTCTGGCACCACTGGCTTGGCACTTCCCCTCAAGGCTGGAGCAGCTGCTGGGAGAGGTGAAGCCAGGGTAGGGGCGGGGCATGGTGCAGCCTGGCTCCACCCCTCCCCAGCTTCAGCACTCCCAGCAGCTGCTCCCAGCAGGCCACCAACCCCAGCCATTCTTTACTGTGTTAGAGTGTCATTTTGTGTCATTTTGGTTGGTGGTGTGCCCCCGGATTTTTTTTAATGTTAAAAGTGTGCCGCGGCTCAAAAAAGGTTGGGAAACACTGCTTTAGAAGGAAGGGAGGAGCCAAGAGGAGCCCCCCATGGCTCCGCCCTCTCTCCTAAAGCATCATGCTGGGCGGCAGAAGCATGGGATTTCGCCCGCTTTTGAGGCCCGGCGTGACGCTTTAGGAGGAAGGGAGGAGCTAGCCCCCATGGCTCTGCCCTCCCTCCTAAAGCGTCACGGCGGGCCTCAGAAGTGGCGATTTAATTTATTTTTTTTAAAAAAATAATTTTAAACAGCTGATTTTTTGCAGGAGGGTAGGCGGGCCGCATCCAAGGGGCTGGCAGGCCGTGTGCGGCCCACAGGCCGCCTGTTGGACAGCTGTGAAATAAGGGACATTTACCTAAAAATACGAGATTTTTCACACAAAAAATAAGGGATACTTCATAAAACGTAACTGAGGTTATGTTTCACATGGCCTCCTTTTTTCCCGGGCTCCCAGGGAAACCTACCGCCGCCTCCGCAGACCCGGTACCTCATCCCATCCCGCGCAGCCACCTCTTCCTCCTCGTTCGCCGCGGCCGCAACCGTTACGCAAAGCCCAGAATCCGCAGCAGGCCCGAGACACAAGCGGTCATGTGCGCGAACGTCACTCTGGCTCCCTCTCTCCGCGAATGCCTCCTGTCGCCGCCGCCCCACCCCTTCTGCCCTCCCTTCCTTCCAGGAACGCCTGCCTCTTCCGGTCCGTCACTCCCAATGAGCGCAACCAAATCACCCCTCCCCCTTCTGCTCCCTTTCTGCGCTCGCTTCTCTATGCTCAAGAACTGGTCCACTCACCACGGTGACGGTGAGGGGGGAGGTGGGGGGATTGAGCCTGCTGTATGGCGAGGAAGGGAGGCTGCACGTTGCGAGGCCCATTCTCCTGTGAAGCCCCTGCCTCGGCGAGGATGCCCTGCAGTGCTTTCTGGCCACCCTCCTCGCTGCCAGCCTCCTTGCTTCTCCTCCCTGCTTTCTCCCTCCTCAAGGCTACACGATTGACCAGCTTGGCCTTCGCGATTGACTGGTCGATCGCGATAGACCTAATGGGCACCCCTGCTCAAGACGGAGGGCTAGAGTGGCCAGGGAAGTGCCATGATGGCGGCGCTGTTGTGTCGGCTTGAGTGAGTAAGCCAGACCAGGCCCAGTGTTTATTTTCGTTGCTACATTGTAACTGTAATATTGCTACTATTATGAATCACAATGTAAATCTCTGGTATGCAGGATGTATTTTCATTCACTGGACCAAATTTGGCACAAATACCCAATACGCCCAAATTTCAATACTAGTGGGGTTGGGGAGATTGATTTTCTCATTTGGGAGTTGTAGTTGCTGAGATTTATAGTTCACCCACACTCGAAATGCACGCTGAACTCCACTGGCGTTGACCCAAACTTGGCACACAGAACTCCTGCGACCAACAGAAAATACTGGAAGGGTTTGGTGGGCATTGACCTTGCGTTTGGGAGTTGTAGTTCACTTACATCCAGAGAGCAGTGTGGACTTAAACAATGATGGATGAACCAAACTTGACACAAATACTCAATATGCCTTAATGTGAACACTAGTGGAGTTTGGGGAAAACAGACCTTGACATTTGGGAGTTGTAGTTGCTAGGATTTATAGTTCACCTACAATCAAAGAGCATTCTGAATTCCACTAATGATGGAATTGAACCAAACTTGGCACAAATGAACTCCCATGACCAACAAAAATACTAGAAAGGTTTTGTGTGCATTGACCTTGAGTTTGGAAGTTGTAGTTCACCTACATTCAGAGAGCAGTGTGGACTCAAACAATAAAGGCTTTTGACCAAACTTGACACAAATACTCAATATGCCTTAATGTGAACACTAGAAGAGTTTGGGGGGAAACAGACCTTGACATTTGGGAATTGTAGTTACTAGGATTTATAGTTCACCTACAATCAAAAAGCATTCTGAACTCCACCAATGATGGCATTGAACCAAACTTGGCGCACAGAACTCCCATGGCCAACAGAAAACCCTGGAACGGTTTGGTGGACATTGACCTTGAGTTTTGGTGGAGTTGTAGTTCACCTACATCCAGAGAGCACTGTGGACTCAAACAATGACGGATCTGGATCAAACTTGGCATGAATACTCACTATGCCCAAATGTGTAGAATGGGGAAAATAGACCTTGACATTTGGGAGTTGTAATTGCTGGGACTTATAGTTCACCTACAATCAAAGAGCATTCTGAACCCCACCAATGATAGAATTGGGCCAACTTCCCACACAGAACCCTCAAGACCAACAGAAAATACTGTGTTTTCTTATAGTCTTTGGCGACCTCTCTGACATCCCAGGGGTCCTGACTCCCAGGTTGGGAAAAGCTGCTCTATGTGATCCTATCTGCTTGGAAACAGAACTGAGCTGCTGGGATCCAAGCCACATATTGTCACTATTCAAGGGTTCCCCATTTTGTAGAAATTTGGGCCTTCGAGTTACCCATCATCTCCAGAATAGAGTATAAGCAGCTGAGGAGGGGAAGGAAGGGGCCTAAGGCTGTTAGGAATGGTGGGAGTTGAAGTCCAAAACACCCGGAGGGCCCAAGTTTGCCCACGCCTGCTCCAATCTTTCCTGCGAAGGATTGCATCCAGGGGCGGTCCTACCTATCCCGGGGGGGTAAGCGAATATTATTTTGGCGTGCCCCCCCCCCAGTGGCTTCCGAGCGCGCTCCAGCTTTGGAGCCAGTGCGCATGCGCGAATCTCCACACATGCGCACTGGCTCCAAAGCTGGAGGCGTGCTCCGGAGCCAGTGCGCATGCATGGAGATTCGCACATGAGCAGAAGCTCCTACAGGTGCTGTAGCGCCTGGAGCTACTGGGCATGCGCAAAAATCTCAGCGCATGCGGAGGCGTGGCTGGCGTGGCCGGCGCGGCAGCGAGGCAGGGCGGCAGGGCCGGGCGGCGGCGCGGCGGCGCCCCTCCCAGGTTGCGCCCTACACGGCCGTGTACTTGGCGTAACGGTTAGACCGCCCCTGATTGCATCCAATCTTTCCAAAGAAGGCACAACCTGAACCACTTCTGGGGATTTCCTGCTTAAGAAAACCTGTGAAATGCATGCGGTTGCCCTAAGCACGCATTTCCTGCCTGGCTCCAAGGTCAGGAAAGGAGAGGCCTGGCTCTGGAGAGCCAGTTGCCATTGTGTGCCTGCCTGCCTTCATCGGAATGCAGTCTTCTTGGGGCTGGCTTCCACCATTTGGGAATGTGCAGAAGGCTCCCATGTCAAAGAGGCAGTGAGGCTCCATGAATATTTCATTAGAGAAGCAATGTTTGCCGTTGCCGAGAACATCTGGCCGGGGTCTCAGGAGACCCTCCGGCACTAGGCAGGAAGCAGGAGCTGTGAAATATGGGAAGGAATGGGGGGGGGAGCATGAGAGACAGAGAGAGAGAGAGAGAGGAAGGAAGGAAGGAAGGCAGGAAGGAAGGGAGAGAGAGAAAAGCAGATGGAAGGGAGGAAGAAAGGAAGAGAGAGAGAAAGAGGAAGGAAGGAAGGAAGGAAGGAAGGAAGAGATGGGAGGAAGGAAAGAAAGGAAGCAAGGAAGGAAAAGAGAGAAAGAGGAATGGAAAGAGGGAGAGCAAGATGGAAGGGAGGATGGAAGGAAGGAAGGAAAAGAGAGAAAGAGGAAGGAAGGAAGGAAGGAAGGAAGGAAGGGGGAGATGGAAGGAAGGACAAAAGGAAGGAAGGAAGGAAGGAAGGAAGGAAGGAAGGAAGGAAGGAAAAGAGAGAGAAAGAGGAACGGAAGGAGGGAGTGCAAGATGGAAGGGAGGACAAAAGGAAGGAAGGAAGGAAGGAAGGAAGGGAAAGAGAGAAGGGAAGGCAGGGAGGGAGGCAGAGAGGAAGGAAGGAAGGAAGGAAGGGGAGAGAGGAATGAAAGGTAGGAGAAAGGGGGGGAGAAAGAGGAAGGAAGGGAGAGAGAGAGAAAGGGCGATGGTAGGGAGGAAGGAAGGAAAAGAGAGGAAGAGAGAGAAAGAGGAAGGAAGGGAGAGAAAAGGGAGACAGAAGGACAGAAAAGAGAGAGGAAGAGGAAGAGAAATAGGACGGAAAGAAGGAAGAGGGAAAGATAGAGAGAGGAAAGAGGGTCATTGAAGGAAGGAAGGAAAAGAGAGAGAAGGGAAAGGAGGGAGGCAGAAAGAAAGGAAGGCAGAGAGAGGAAGGCAGAGGGAGGAGAAAGGGGGGAGGGAGAAAGTGGAAGGAAGGGGGAGAGAAAGAGTGATGGAAGGGAGGAAGGAATGAAAAGAGAGGAAGAGAGAGAAAGAGGAAAGAAGGAAGGGAGAGAAAAGGGAGATGGAAGGGAGAAAAGAAGGAAGGAAGAAAAGAGAGAGGAAGAGAAATAGGAAGGAAAGAAGGAAGAGAGAAGGATAGAGAGAGGAAAGAAGGAGAAGGAAGGAAGGAAGGAAGGAAGGAAGGAAGGAAGGAAGGAAGGAAGGAAGGAAGGAAGGAAGGGGAGAGAAGGGAATGGAGGAAGGCAGGCAGGAAGGAAAAGAGGTAGAGAGGAAGAGGAAAGATAAAGGGAGGGAGGGAGAGAAAGAAAGGGAGATGGAAGGGATGAAGGAAGGAAAGAAAAGAGAGAGGAAGACAGAGAGGGAGAAGGAAGGAAGGGACCAGAAACTTTCTATGGCCTTTGAGCACCTCCATTGCTTTTCCATCTCACAAAGGTGTTCCAAAACCCTTCATCTTTCTTTTTTATTACCTACTACTACTACTACTACTACTACCACTACCACTACTACTCTGTTTCCCTTTCTTAATCAAGACCCAAAGTGGCTTTGCATCGCCCTGCACCTCTTGATGGAGCAATTGAAAATGTCAGCTTCATCTCCTTTTCCCTAGCCGGTATCCAATATTAGTGCCCCCCTCCCCCCCCCCCAAATTGCATTTGCCTGTGATTGGGAGGAAAGAGTACAATTCTGCCCTCCTTCTCCTCTCTTTCTTCTGAGATGCATCTACACTGTAAAATTAATGCAGTTTTGACACTACATTCATTCTACAGTGTAGATGCAACCTGAGTAAAGCCGCTGCAAACTATTTTTGACCTTTGAACTCAGCTTGAAGCAATGGAAGTCAGCGGATGGGAGATTAAATGAGGAATATCCTTGCCCAATTGGGTCATTTGGAGGATATATGGCAGCGTTCCTCAATCACGACCCCTATTGGGGTTGCCAGGGTGGTGTCAGAGGGGTCGCGAAAGACCATCAGAAAATACAGTATTTTCTGTTGGTCATGGGCATTTCTTTGTGGGAAGTTTGGTCCAATTTTATCATTGGTGGGGTTCAGAATGCTCTTTGATTGTAAGTGAGATATAAATCCCAGCAACTACAACTCCCAAATGTCAAGCTCTATTTCCCACAAACCCCACCAGTGTTCACATTTGGGCATATTGAGTATTTGTGACAAGTTTGGTCCAGATTTATCATTGTCTGAGTCCACAGTGCTCTCTGGATGTAGGTGAACTACAACTCCCAAATTCAAGGTCAATGCTCACAAAACCCTTCCAGTATTTTTGTTGGCCATGGGAGTTCGGTGTGCCAAGTTTGGTTCAATTCCATCGTTAGTGGAGCTCAGAATGCTCTTTGATTGTAGGTGAACTATAAATCCCAGCAACTACAACTCCCAAATGTCAAGGTCTATTTCCCACAAACTCCACCAGTGTTCACATTTGGGCATATTGAGTATTCGTGACAAGTTTGGTCCAGATCCATCATTATTTGAGTCCACAGTGCTCTCTGGATGTAGGTGAACTACAACTCCCAAATTCAAGGTCAATGCCCACCAAACTCTTCCAGTATTTTTGTTGGAGTTTGGTGTGCCAAGTTTGTTTCAATTCCATCGTTGGTGGAGTTCAGAATGCTCTTTGATTGTAGGCGAACTATAAATCCCAGCAACTACAACTCCCAAATGACAAAATCAATCCCTTCCCCAACCCCATCAGTATTCAAATTTGAGCATATTGGGTATTTGTGCCAAATTTGGTCCGGTGAATGAAAATACATCCTGCATATCGGATATTTACATGACGATGCATAACAGTAGCAAAATGACAGTTTGGGGAAGGGATTGATTTTGTCATTTGGGAGTTGTAGTTGCTGGGATTTATAGTTCGCCTACAATCAAAGAGCATTCTGAACTCCACCAACGATGGAATTGAACCAAACTTGGCACACTGAACTCCCATGACCAACAAAAATACTGGAAAGGGTTTTGTGGGCACTGACCTTGAATTTGGGAGTTGTAGTTCACCTACAAATTTATTTATTCATTTATTTATTTCCAGTGTTTATACCCCGCTACTTCTCAACCCCGGAGGGGGGATTCAGTGCGGCCTAACAGACGGCAACAATTCGATGCCACACAATACATAGTAAACAACAGTTAAAATTAAATACATTAAAATACACCTAGAATGAAATACATTAAAATGACAAAAGTAGCAACGAAAACAATGTTATGGTTGGGGGGTCACCACAACATGAGGACCTGTATTAAGGGATTGAGACATTGTAAATATTGTGATATATAGTATATGCTCTTGGCATTGCTGATCTTCCTCTGACGAATTTCCTTTCTATTGTACCATTGGAAACACACATAGCTAGGATGATGTTGTTTACTGCTAACCAGAGTCAAACTATTGACGTGGTTATTGCATGGTAAGTCAACATGGAGGCAACTCTCATGGATCCAGTGACGTTAGGCATAAGGAACAATAGAATGTAGGCCTGTAATGTTTCAGCTCAAGGCAGGAAGCCAAGTCTTGGACCTTGGGATGGTCCTTCTGGGATGCGGGTTGGTTGCATTTTTGTCTTCCCCGGCAACCATTGTCTAAGCCAGTGTTTCTCAACATAGGGGTCAGGTCCACTTGGGGGGGGGGGTGCGAAGGGAGTGTCAGAGGGGTCGCCAAAAACCATCAGAAAACACATATTTCTGATAGTCTTCGTTTGGATCAGATCCATCACTATTTGAGTCCACAGTGCTCTCTGGATGTAAGTGAGCTACAACTCCAAAACTCAAGGCCAATGCTCACCAAACCCTTCCAGTATTTTCTGTTGGTCGTGGGAGTTTGGTTCAATTCCATCATTGGTGGAGTTCAGAATGCTCTTTGATTGTAGGTGAACTATAAATCCCAGCAACTACAACTCCCCAATGACAAGGTCTATTTTCCACAAACTCCAACAGTGTTCACATTTGGGCATATTGAGTATCCATGCCAAGTTTGGTCCAGACCCATCACTGTTTGGGTTCACAGTGATCTTTAGATATAGGTGAACTACAACTCCAAAACTCAAGGTCAATGCTCACCAAACCCTTCCAGTGTTTTCTGTTGGTCGTGGGCATTCTGTGTGCCAAATTTGGTTCTATTCCATCGTTGGTGGAGTTCAGAATACTGTTAGATTGTAGGTGAATCATAAATCACAGCAATTACAACCCCAAAATGACAAAATCAATCCCCCTCAACCCACCAGTATTCAAATTTGGGCGTATCGGGTATTTGTGCCAAATTTGGTCCAATGAATGAAAATCCATCCTGCATATCAGATATTTACATTACAATTCACAACAGTAGCAAAATGACAGTTTTGAAATAGCAACGAAAATAATGTTATGGTTTGGGGTCACCACAACATGAGGAACTATATTAAGGGGTCGCGGCATTTGGAAGGTTGAGAAACACTGATCGAAGCCTAATTTGTCCTCATAATCGTGAGCCATTGACCTTACGCCTTGCAGAGCAGGCGGGTTGGTTTCTTGTGCAACCAAAGAATGGAGGATCCCAGCCTTTCAAAAGTGCTCTCATTCCAGGTCCAAGGACAGTGGATTCCATGCAAACCATCTCCATCCTTTGTTCACTCAGATAGGACAGTGTTTTTCAACCTTTTTTGAGCCACGGCACATTTTTTACATTGACAAAATCCTGGGGCACACCACCAACCAAAATGACACAAAATGACACTCTAACACAGTAATACATATAGTTAATACGTTTTAAATGTATTTATACACTCAGTGTGAAACCTGGGCCTGTTTCTATGAACACAACATAGATATCCTGGCAGGAATGTCAGAAAGACACAAACTTCCCACACAGAACTCCCATAACCAAGAGAAAATACTATAAGAGTTTGGTGGGCATTGACCTTGAGTTTTGGAGTTGTAGTTCACCTATATCCAGAGAGCACTGTGGATTGAAACATATGGATGAGGACCAAACTTGGCATGAATACTCAATATGCCCAAATGTGAACACAGATGGAGTTTGGGGAAAATAGACCTTGATATTTGGGAGTTACAGTTTCTGGGATTTATAGTTAACACACAATCAAAGAGCATCCTGAACTCTGGCAACAATGGAATTGAACCAAACTTGGCATATTGAACTCTCATTACCAACAGAAAGTACTGAAAGGGTTTGCTTGGGAATTGACCTTGAGTTTGGAAGTTGTAGTTCACCTACACCCAGAGAACACTGTGGACTCAAACAATGTTGGATGAGGACCAAACTTGGCATGAATACTCAATTTGCCCAAATGTGAACACAGTTTGGGGAAAATAGATCTTGACATTTGGGAGTTACAGTTTCTGGGATTTATAGTTAACACACAATCAAAGAGCATCCTGAATTCTTGCAACAATGGAATTGAACCAAACTTGGCATATTGAACTCTCATTACCAACAGAAAGTACTGAAAGGGATTGCTTGGGAATTGACCTTGAGTTTGGAAGTTGTAGTTCACCTACACCCAGAGAGCACTGTGGACTCAAACAATGTCATGTTATGTTGTCCCAGAGCAAAGCGAGGCAAAGTGAGTAGAGCGAGGCTGGGAAGAAGGGAGCCCGAGTGGAGAAGAAAAAGTGTTTGGCAGGAGGGGGAAGAAAGGGGATTGGAGGTTCTAATTTCCCACGGCACACCTGATGATTGCTCACGGCACACTGGTTGGGAAACACTGAGATAGGGAACGGGTCCTTTAACTATCCTGAGGCCCCAAACAAAAAGGGACGCCATCTCCAACCCTTCACCCAGATTGCGACAAAAGCCCTTCCAAGTGAGAAGCATTGAAGGAAACACCGAACAGCCAATGGGTCATTTTGGTGGAGACAAAAATGGCCAAAGGCATTGAATGTGATGGTATGCCATTGCGATGCCATTTCTCCTGCAGGCACCAAATGCAACCCGGATTGGGACAAAGTCATTCCAATTGAGAAGAATTGAAGAAAAGACTCAACGCCCGATGGTCAAAACCCTTCCAGTATTTTCTGTTGGTCCTGGGAGTTCTGTGTGACGAGATTGGTTCAATTCCATCATTGGTGGGGTTCAGAATGCTCTTTGATTGTAGGTGAACTATAAATCCCAGCAACTACAACTCCTCAATGTCAAGGTCTATTTTCCCCAAACTCCATCAGTGTTCACATTTGGGCATATTGAGCATTCGTACCAAGTTTGGTCCAGACCCATCACTGTTTGGATTCACAGTGCTCTCTGGTTATAGGTGAACTACAACTCCAAAACTCAAGGTCAATGCTCACCAAACCCTTCCAGTGTTCCAATTGAGAGGAATTGAAGAAAAGACTCAACGCCCGATGGTCATTTTGGTAGAAACAACAATGGCCAAAAATACTGAATGAGATGGCACACCACCGTAATGTCACCTCTTCTGGAGATGCCGTATCCAACCCAGATTGCGACGAAGCCCTCCCAAGTGAGAGACATTGAAGAGTACACTCAGTGTCCAATGGGTCATTTTGGTGGATATAATGACGGCTAATAGCATACAATGAAATAGCACGCTGTCACGATGTCCAGATTGCGACAAAGCCCTTCTGATGTGCGTTGAAGAAAAGACTAAACTCCAACGGGTCATTTTGGTGGATACAAAGGTTGCTAGAGACATTGGATGAGATGGCACACGGTGACAATGTTATTTCTTTCGCAGACGCGATATCCAACCAAGATTGGGACAAAGTCCTTCCAAGTGAGAGGCATTCAAGAAAGCGCTCGACATCCAACGGGTCATGTTGGTGGATACAAAGGTGGCCAAGAGCATTGAAGTGGATGGCACACTGTCGTAATGCCATTTCTTCCGCAGGCAGAATTTCCAACCCAGAGTGCAACAAAACCCTTCTGATGCCCAGGAAGTGTGGGGCATTGAAAAAAGCATCCAATTGGGAATTTGGGTGGGCACAGGCTACAAAGATGGCCAAAAGCATCCCCTGGCTCGGCGCGGCATTGTCAAGTCATTCGCAGGACCAAGACCAATGGATCAGACGGAGAAGGCACACAAAGGCACACTGCACAGAGATGGACACATAGAGACAAAACAGACACACAAATGGCCCTTGTTTTTGTTCCTTACCTTTCTTGTCATATGTGTCCTTCCTCCAGGTTGCACCATCGGCTCGCTACTTGCCATGCCTTTCCAGCGTCCTTGCTCCATTCGTTCATTCGTTCATTTGTTCGTTCGTCCTGGCTGTTCTCCGTCTCTCTTCTTGCCGCATCTCGGCAGCCCATCCTCCATGGCACCTCTGCCAACTCAGCTGCCACCTGCTTCGCAGTGGGGCTTGCCAGCTCCTGCGCCTCGTATGTTCCTCTTGGCCCCATGCTGCCTTCTGGCATCCTGGCAGCCGCACGCTGCTCTCCGTCGATGGCATGGGTCCATCTTTTTCTCCGAGACCCAGCTTCCCCGGCTTCTTCTTCGCTTTGGGTTGCCACCGCCGCCACCGCTTCTCAGAGAAATTGGCAGGGAAATAAAACCCGGAGAAACGCAGATCTCCTCGTGCCAGCTGATTTTTGTTCGCCACATCTTTTTTCCCCCTTTCCAAAAAAATTAAAAAAGAAAGGAAAAGAGGCAATGAAAAGAAAGAGAACACCGTATCCAACTCTTTGGCCAGATTGCGGCACCGGCGACATCAGAATATGGAGCCAAGGCCGGGGTCCGGCTGGCTTGGCACCGCGGTGGGTTTTGGCAGAGAGGAACAGACCGGCTTCGCTTTTCCCTGCTTGTGCCAAAAAAGAAGAAAAAGGAGGAGGAGAGAAACAGAGAGAGAGAGGAAGGGAGGAAAAAAAGGGACGCTGATCGATGTCGCGCATGCCATGCTTCCAACAGGAAGAAGGTCCACCATCCTCCTCCCATTGAGCAGACTTTTCTCCTTCAAACATGGAGGTCAGCCAAGACCTTTCAGGCTTCGGAGCAGAAGGCTGGTGTGGCTTTCGTCCTCTGGAAAGAGGGGTATCGGCAGAGAAATTACGCAGACCACATTCTCCGTTACCTTTCCAAACAAAACCACAGTCTTCTCGGTGCATTGCAAAAGCAACTCCTCCTTACCCGTCATCCTTCAGGTTTGCAGAAACCCTTGGCAAATGGAGAAAGGGGGCACAGGCAGGCATCGAAACACAAACGCATTGGTTCCATCCTAAGTCAAGATATTGGCATGGCCTTTGGGAGGTTGGACCTGAGCCAACTGACAACTTGACGTTCTCCCACCGGCCCTATCTTTCCAAGGCCAACACTTTGGAGAGCTGTTGAGTAGTCAAACCAAAAAACCAAATGCATCCCCATCGGCTCAGATGCTCTCAGAGTCCATTGACAAAAAAAGGAGAGTGTTTTCAAAAAGATGGAGACCAAGAAACTTGGAGACTCATAGCTCTTCTCACCTTGGCATAAACATTTCTCCAACTTTGTTGGACTACAACTCACACCAGTCCCAGTCAGATGGTCACCTAGGACAGTGTTTCCCAACCTTTTTTGTGCCGCGGCACATTTTTTACATTTACAAAACCCTGGGGCACATCACCAACCAAAATGACACAAAATGACACTCTAACACAGTGAAACATATAGTTAATATGTTTGTAAATGTATTTATACACTCAGTGTGAAACCTGGGCCTGTTTCGATGAACACAACATAGAGATCCTGGCAGGAATGTCAGAAAGACACAAACTTCCCACACAGAACTCCCATGACCAAGAGAAAATACTGGAGAGCTTTCGAGAAAATTTGGCACCTACCTGGCAGGCAGCCCTGTCCTGGATTGGGTGAGGATCCTGGGAGGTAGCATGGAGCCAGGTGATGTAGGCCAAGGGGTTGGGCCTAGGTTTGGCACGGAGCCTCTTGCCCGGCTCGCACCACTTTCAAGCCCAGCTCGCGGCCCAGCTCGCGGCCCAGCTCAGGACCTGGGCCCTGTGGGGAGCCTTTCTCCCAGTTCGCAGCTCCGCCGAGCCCGGCGGGAGACGCGATCCAGCCAAACCTGGCTCCCAGGGAGGGCCTGGGCCCTGCGAGGAGCCTTTTGCCCAGTTTGCGGCTCCGCTGAGCCCACAGGAGACGCATGCTGGCCCATCCCAGTTCCCAGGCCCTGCCTGGGAGCCAGGTTTGGTGAACCGAGAGAAAGGCTCCCAGGGAGGGCCTGGGCACCTTAGGGGGCCGTTCTCCCAGTTTGCAGCTCCGCTGGGCTTGGCGGAGCCGCAAACCAGGAGACATGCTCCCCACAAGGAACAGGCCCTGCCTGGGAGCTGGGTGTGGCCGGCTCGCATCTCTCGCCGGGCTCGGTGGAGCCACAAACCAGGAGAAAGGCTCCCAGGAAGGGCTTGGGCCCTGCGAGGAGCCTTTTGCCCAGTTCGCAGCTCCACTAAGCCCGGCCGAAGATGCGAGACGGCCAAACTCGACTCCCCGGCAAGGCCTGGGCCCTGTGGGGAGACTTTCTTCCGAGGATGGGCCGGCTGGTTGGCGCACGGAGGGGAAACAGCCGAAGGAGACGGCGCCCCAGCCCCTTCTTCTTCTTCACCGCTGCCTGGCCTTTCCTCTTCCTCCTCCTCTCCAAGCAGCAGCAGCAGGCGGGGGAGAAAGGGGGGAAGAGAGGTTTTCCCGCGGCACACCAGGTGATCGCTCACGGAACACTAGTGTGCCGTGGAACACCGGTTGGGAAACACTGACCTAGGAGACCTGGTTAGTAAAGCTAGCCTGGTTGGGATGCAAGAAAGAAGTCCATTTGTATTCCATCATATTTCATCTGCTCTTGTCCATGTTGGGTCAAAAAAGGAGCTTTCAACTAAACCAAGCTGGAACGTAAAGGGATCTCAGTCATGACTTTGGGACCTCTGCTCACCTCTCTCAAATAGGAACATTCCCCTTTGCTTGCCATGGCTCCTGGTTCCATGCGCTTGCATTTTGCACCTCTGATCCAGGCATTAGTACCAAAGGCGTTCATCTAGTTTCCCCTGAATGAGAGAACTAAATCACCATCAATCATCATTTCGCACAATTACCATAATGAGCCTATTTTGCACTTATTTCCCCCTTCACTGACACTTTTGGAGAGCACTTTGCACCAAGGTGCTCCGGTCTTCTGGGAACCAAGCAGAGAACGTGGCTGATCCCGTCTCGAAGAATTGCCCTTTTGCAATTGCCAAAGTCACCCTAAGATATTTTGATGCCTGGAGGGGAACATACACTAAGCACTATTGACCTCATTGCCCATCTTCAAACTCTCTCCATCTAAGACATTTTGCTGGGGGGGGGTGGTGTTTGTGCAAAGTTTACAGTCTTCTCTTAACAGCTTAAGCTTCTCTACATCTATCTTAATATGAGGTGTCCAAACTAGAGGACTACAGCCAAACCTTTGTGGATTTGACTTATTTATGTATTATTATTAACTTTATTTATACCCTGCACCCATCTCCCCAAGGGGACTGGGGGGGGGGGCTGATGCAGGCCCTGTGCCTGCTGCTAGACCTCGGGCAGCCTTAAGTAGGCTGCCCAGGTGAAGAGAGGGCTGGCCCCAACTTTGAGCCAGACCAGGGCAGAGCCAGCCCCACCATTGGCCACCTAGCTCTGGCGGCAGGAAAATCTCCCACCACCCAGGGGGCTTCTGGGGAGAAAAATGGTGGCGAGGACACCCAGTGCCGCAACCTGCTCAGCCTGGTAAGTCGGGCCAAGCCATTTATACCCCGCACCCATCTCCACAAGGGGACTCGGGGTGGCTTACATGAGGCCAAGCCCAATAACACATAATAACAACACAGCAGCAATAATAACAATAATAACACACAGCAGACTTTGGTAGATTAGATTATTCATAGCTTTGATTCAAATCTCTTCTTTAGGAATTTTTACGTTCTTCGGTGTGACTTTATGGGCGCAATGGAAGTTCATAATATAAACGAAACTACTAAAGAAACTTTAGGAAAACGGAAATTCCATAACTTTGTTGGAGGTTTTGTGATCTTTGGAAAGGCATGACGTTGTTAGAAAAATGAAGCCAAAAAAGGTAAAAAGCATGACCTGTTGGAACAGGGATTATTTTTTGTCATTTAGGAGTTGTAGTTTCTGGGATTTATAGTTCACCTACAATCAAAGAACATTCCGAACCCTACCAATGATAGAATTGAGCCAAACTTCCCACACAGAACCCCCATGACCAACAGAAAACACTGGACCAGGGGTGCTCATTAGGTAGATCGTGATCTACTGGTAGATCATGTAGGGCAGGGGTGCTCACTCTTTTTCAGCACGGGAGCTACTGATTAAAAAACCAAGTCCCAAAGATCACCTACCCAGAAATGTAAAACGTATAACTATTTTCTTATTTATTTATTTATTTATTTATTTATATTTATTATTCATTTTTATGTACCACTCCTTCCAGCAGGCTCGGGGCAGTTTACATAAAATGAAGTTATAAAACATCAACATTTCAATTTAATAACAACAATGTAAAACAGAGCATAAAAATACATCCAACCACCCCATTTCTCCCACACTGCCATATTACCACACATATTATCAGCCAGAAAGTAAGAAGAGAGGCTGTTGAACTGCAAGGCCATTTAATACTCAGCAAGGTAAACAAAGGGGCATGCAAAAATACATCCAACCACCCCATTTCTCCCACATTTCCACATTCCCCAACATATATTTCTCAAGGAACAAAGCAAGCAGAGAGGCTTTGGAGCTAAAAGGCCATTTTTAAACATTAAAAATAAACAAAGAGACATGCCACAGAACAATCAAGCACCCACCCCAAAATAAAAAGACTGACCTTTGAGATGCGGTAAGGAACTGACCCCAAAGCGTCCTTCTTCTCCTCCTCCATCGTTGCTATTTCCACGCTGCCAGCATGCGTGCCGCCTCCAAGAGCTCACGAGAAGTCCGAGAGGCAGAATGGGCGCTTCTGCGCATGCGCGCAGGGCCAGCCATGCATTGCGTCATCCAGGCCCGCCCCCTTTGGTCTCCTAGACTCTGAGTGGCTGGAGAAGGACGGAGGGAGGAGGAGGAATCCAAAAGAGGGGACCCATTCTGCCTCTTAGACTCTGGAACTTTTGGAGGCGGCGCGCGAGCAGGGAGCGGGGAGGAGCAACGACAGAGGACTTCTTTGCAGTGTGCAGGGAAGCTTGAAGAGGACCAACAGCAAAAAACCTGGTCAGGGGCCTGAAGATCACCAGGATGAGGCCCGAAGATCACCCTGGTGATCCCGATCACCATTCTGAGCACCCCTGATGTAGGGTATCCTGGTAGATCGCAGGGAGGGAGGGAGGAAGGCTCAGTCCCACCCCACAGGCTCCTGACACCACCCAGGTGCAGAAGGAGGTTGGACTGGATGGCCCTTGGAGGTCTCCTCCTATTCTAGGAACCCATTGTTATTATTGTTATTATTATTATCAGAGGCTGAATGGCCATATGTGAGGAATGCTTTGATTGTGTTTTTCCCTTAAGGCAGAAGGAGGTTGGACTGGATGGCCCTTGGAGGTCTCCTACTCTAGGAACCTATTGTTGTTACTATTAGTAGTAGTAGTAGTAGCAAAGGCTGAATGAATATTATCATTATTATTAGTTGAATTCAGTCTTAAAATATATTATATGGCTCTAACTGAAATAAATTTCAAAATATTTTGCTTTTATGGCTTTCTGAGTAGTGGGGAGGTAGATCGCTTTGACTTGGTTGCTTTATAAGTAGCTCGCATGCTGAAAAAGTGTGAGCACCCCTGCACTGGACGTATTGGGTATTTGTGCCAAATTTGGTCCAGGTAATGAAAATACATCCTGCCTATCAGATATTTACATGACGATTCATAACAGGGGCAAAATGACAGTTATGAAGTAGCAACGAAAATAATGTTGTGGTTGGGGGTCACCACCACATGAGGGGTCACGGCATGCTGAAAGGTTGAGAAACTCCTCCAAACCAAGCTACGTAATGCTCCTTTTCCCATTCCAGATCTATTGCATCTCCAGACGAGAAGAATCTTCCTTAACTTTGGAATCTGGCATTTTGAGCAATCTGAAGCAGGAAAACAAGCCCTGTTTCAAGTGCAGCTGCTCCTTCCAAAATAATAATATTTTTTGTTGGTGTTTTCAACAAACGCAAAAGGCTCTCTGCCCTCCCCGCCGCTTTCTGCCATCTGCCGGGGTACTTCTAATCCCTAATCCCAATCTGTCCCACCAAAAGGACTTGCATCCATCGGAGGTCTGGGATGCCAGAAGCTCCCCCTTCCTCACAAAAGCAATGGTTTAATGGGGAAACATTGGCACTTCTTCTGAGGACGGGAGGCGATCAAGGGAGGGGGGAAAAGGGCCCAACGGGCCATATGGGATGAGTCAGGGGAAACCCCATTAATTCCTCCCAAGAGCTCGCCGACCAGATTTTGCTTTTTTGCAGATTGGTTAATGTTTCGCGCATCTATCTGCAGAGAGGGATTTCGTGAATTAATAGATTATTTTCCCCTGGACTCTTTGACATTCTGTGCCAGTGTTTGTTTTGCAAATAGGATTCTCCGCCCTGCTAAAGTCAAATACAATCAATAAACGCAGTGTCTACAGTACAGTACAATAAACCAATGGAAGCTCATAGTCTAGTGTTTCTAAAACCTGGGGGTTGGGACCCCCGGGGAGGGTCACGAGGGGGTGTCAGAGGAGTTGCCAAAGACCATCAGAAAACACAGTATTTTCTGTTGCTCATGGGAGTTCTGTGTGGGAAGTTTGGCCCAATTCGTTGCTGGGATTCAGAATGCTCTTTGGTTGTAGGTGAACTATAAATCCCAGCAACTACAACTCCCAAACGTCAAGTTCTATTTTCCCCAAACTCCACGGGTGTTCACATTTGAGCGTATTGAGTATTCGTGCCAAATTTATTTATTTTTATTATAAGTTTGGTCCAGATCCATCATTGTTTGAGGCCACAGTGATCTCTGGATGTAGGTGAACTACAACTCCCAAACTCAAGTTAAACACCCACCAAACCTAGTATTTTCTGTTGGTCTTGGGAGTTCTGTGTGTCAAGTTTGGTTCGATTCTATCGTTGGCGGAGTTCAGAATGCTCTTTAATTGTAGGTGAACTATAAATCCCAGCAACTACAACTACCAAATGTCAAGGTCTATTTTCCCCAAACTCCACAGGTGTTCACATTTGGGCATATTGAGTATTCGTGCCAAGTTTATTTATTTATTATTATTATTGTTATAAGTTTGGTCCAGATCCATTATTGTTTGAGGCCACAGTGATCTCTGGATGTACAGTAGGTGAACTACAACTCCCAAACTCAAGTTAAATGCTCACCAAACCTAGTATTTTCTGTTGGTCTTGGGAGTTCTGTGTGTCAAGTTTGGTTCGATTCTATCGTTGGCGGAGTTCAGAATGCTCTTTAATTGTAGGTGAACTATAAATCCCAGCAACTACATCTACCAAATGTCAAGGTCTATTTTCCCCAAACTCCACAGGTGTTCACATTTGGGCATATTGAGTATTCGTGCCAAGTTTATTTATTTATTATTATTATAAGTTTTGTCCAGATCCATTATTGTTTGAGGCCACAGTGATCTCTGGAAGTAGGTGAACTACAACTCCCAAACTCAAGTTAAATGCCCACCAAACCTAGTATTTTCTGTTGTTCATGGGAGTTCTGTGTGTCAAGTTTGGTTCGATTCTATCGTTGGCGGAGTTCAGAATGCTCTTTAATTGTAGGTGAACTATAAATCCCAGCAACTACAACTACCAAATGTCAAGGTCTATTTTCCCCAAACTCCACAGGTGTTCACATTTGGGCATATTGAGTATTCGTGCCAAGTTTATTTATTTATTATTATTATAAGTTTTGTCCAGATCCATTATTGTTTGAGGCCACAGTGATCTCTGGATGTAGGTGAACTACAACTCCCAAACTCAAGTTAAATGCCCACCAAACCTAGTATTTTCTGTTGGTCTTGGGAGTCCTGTGTGTCAAGTTTGGTTTGATTCTATCGTTGGCGGAGTTCAGAATGCTCTTTGATTGTAGGTGAACTATAAATCCCAGCAACTACAACTACCAAATGTCAAGGTCTATTTTCCCCAAACTCCACAGGTGTTCACATTTGGGCATATTGAGTATTCGTGCCAAGTTTATTTATTTATTATTATTATTGTTATAAGTTTGGTCCAGATCCATTATTGTTTGAGGCCACAGTGATCTCTGGATGTACAGTAGGTGAACTACAACTCCCAAACTCAAGTTAAATGCCCACCAAACCTAGTATTTTCTGTTGGTCATGGGAGTTCTGTGTGCCAGGTTTGGTTTGATTCTATCATTGGTGGAGTTCAGAATGCTCTTTGGTTGTAGATGAACTATAAAACCCAGCAACTACAACTCCCAAATGTCAAGGTCTATTTTCCCCAAACTCCACAGGTGTTCACATTTGGGCATATTGAGTGTTCGTATCAAGTTTATTTATTTATTATTAAAGTTTGGTCCAGATCCATTATTGTTTGAGGTCACAGTGATCTCTGGAAGTAGGTGAACTACAACTCCCAAATTCAAGATAAACGTCCACCAAACCTAGTATTTTCTGTTGTTCATGGGAGTTCTGTATTTTCTGTTGTTCATGGGAGTTCTGTCAAGTTTGGTTCGATTCTATCGTTGGCGGAGTTCAGAATGCTCTTTGATTGTAGGTGAACTATAAATCCCAGCAAAAACAACTCCCAAATGACAAAATCAATCCTACACAACCCCACCAGTATTCAAATTTTGGATTATTGGTCATTGGTGCCCAATTTGGTCCAGTGAATGAGAATACATTCTGTATTGGATATTTACAATACGATTCATAACAGTAGCAAAATTACAGTTATGAAGTAGCAATGAAAATAATGTTATGGTTGGGGGTCACCACAAGATGAGGAACTGAATTAAGGGGGTCGCGGCATTAGGGAGGTTGAGAAACACTGCGCTGTGGCTAGATCTTTGTGCTCGAATCCCCAGTTGCTTGGGACAGCAAGGGACAACAATCTCCAGTTAATTGGATTAAGCGGCGTGTCCCATCTTCCCCATCTGCCTCCTTGGCCATTGCTTTGGGAGCTGATAGGCCCCTGTGTTTTGCAAAGGGGACAGATTGCGTCCCTTGGCTGAACGGTCAGTTGGTGGCCAGACAGACAGCCCTTTGCAGGGAAATCCCTTCTGCCACGTCTGGGCACCTGTTGGCTGAGCTCTGTCCATCTGGAGACCCTTCTGCGCTCGGGGTTTCTCTGTCCCCTCCTTCAACCCAGGAAGGAATAAAAGGCAGCACTTCGGATAGAATACAAAGGATGAGTATCATAGAATCATACGAGGGCGGGTCAATAAGTCCGTGACCTTTTGAATGAAACACAGGATTTTGGATAAAAAATCATTTTATTCTTCAACGTCGTCTCCTTTGAGCTCTATGCGCTTTGTCCAACGTTTCTCCAAATTTTTTAGCCCTTCCAAAAAATAAGATTTCCCGAGGTCATGTTTGTGAGATGATTTCATTGTTGGAGTCAAATCTCTTTCCGCCGAGACATTTCTTCAAATTTGGAAACAAGAAATAGTCAATCAGGGCTAAATCCGGAGAATAGGGCGGATGAGGGAGCAATTCGTATCCCAATTCATGGATTGTTGCCATGGCAACTGCACATGTGTGCACCCTTGCGTTGTCCTGGTGCAAAAGAACTTTTTTCTTGGCCAAATGCGGTCATTTCCCCCCAAATCCTCATTAAATCGACCCAATAAGTTGGCATAATATTCGCCATTGATTGTTTGACCCTTTTGAAGGAAGTCAATGTGGATTGTACCGCGTGCATCCCAAAAAAAAGTCGCCATGACTTTATTGGGTGACAAACCCACCTTGGCCTTCTTTGGCGCCGATTCACCCCGAGAAACCCACTGTTTTGACTCCTCTTTGGTCTCTGGTGTGTGGTGGTGGGTCCACGTTTTGTCCACGGCTACGAAACGGTCCAAAAACCCATCCATATTGTGGTTGAACAACGCCAAACACTCCTGCGAAATTGTCACACATCTTGCGGAAAGCTTTCTTATACCCAAGTGATCATTTAAAATTGAAACCACTGAGCCACGTGAGGTGCCTGTGGCTTCCACAATCTCTCGCACTTTCAATCTCCAATCGGCCAACACAACATTTGGCATTTTCCGTGCTTGTACGGCCACAACAAAATTCAGTAAACCACTTTTTTACCATTGAAATTGATGGTGCAGAGTCCCCATCATATTTCTCAAGCTTAGCCTTGGTTTGAGTGATGGTTTTTTCTGCAAAAAATAATGCTTAATGAGCACGTTCAGCAAAGGACAAGAGGGTTCCTCTCACCTCTGCAGGAGTCTACCGTACATAAGAACATAAGAAGAGCCATGCTGAATCAGGCCTCAGCCCATCTAGTCCAGCATTCTGTGTCACACAGTGGCCCACTAGTTGTACACGGGGATCTCTAGCAGAAAGGAGGGCAAAACCCTCACCTGCCCCCGACCCCCCACAACCAGTACCCGGGGAAAATCCTGCCTGCCTCCATCAACACAGAGGTGGCACTTGGATGTCCATTTCAGTAACTACTGATTCCCTTGGTATCCATGAATCTGTCTAATCCTGCCTTGAAGCTGTCCAGGCTGACAGCTGTCACAACCTCCTCTGGAAGTGAGTTCCATAACCCAATGACCCTCTGGGTGAAGAAATATTTCCCTTTATTAGTCCTAACTTTCCTACCTTGGAGCTTTAGGGAGTGCCCCCTAGTCCTAGTGTTGGGTGACAGAGAAAATATTTTTCTTTATTCACCTTTTCTATCCCCTGCATGATTTTATACACTTCGATCAAGTCACCTCTTAAACGCCGTCTTTCAAGGCTGAAAAGACCAAGGCGTTGCAACCTGGTTTCATAAGGGAGCCGCTCCATCCCTTGGATCATTTTTGTTGCCCTTCTTTGTACCTTTTCCAGTTCCGTTATATCCTTCTTGAGGTGCGGAGACCAGAATTGTACACAGTACTCCAAATGTGGCCTCACCATAGATTTGTAGAGAGCAATACAACATTTGCCGACCTATTTTCGATTCCCTTCCTGATCATGCCAAGCATAGAATTTGCTTTTTCACTGCTGCAGCGCACTGGGTTGACATCTTCATTGAGCTGTCCACCAAAACCCCAAGATCCCTTTCCTGGTTTGTCTCGGAAAGCTTTGATCCCATCAGTTGATAAGTGTCTTTGGGGTTCTTTGCCCCGATGTGCATGACTTTACACTTGTTTAGGTTAAAATGCATTTGCCACTTTGTTGCCCATTCACTCAATTTCGAGAGATCTTTCTGGAGCTCTTTACAATCAGTTTCATTTTTAACTACCTGAACAGTTTAGTGTCGTCTGCAAACTTTGCTACCTCAGAATTCACTCCTACATCCAGGTCATTAATGAATAAATTAAAAAGTAACGGACCCAAAACTGAACCTTGGGTCCGCCACTTCTCACCTCTTTCCACCCAGAGAAATGTCCGTTTATTACCACCCTTTGTTTCCTACAGTTTAGCCAGGTTCCAATCCAGGACAAGACCTGTCCCCTGATTCCATGGCTGAAGAGCTTATTTAGGAGCCTTTGGTGAGGGACTTTCTCAAAAGCCTTTTGAAAGTCAAGGTAAACAATATCGACTGGGTCTCCTTTATCTATGTGTTTATTTACACCCTCAAAGAATTCTAACAAGTTAGTAAGACATGATTTGCCTTTGCAGAAACCATGTAGACCATGCAACTGTGGACAAGTCTACAGAGTGACCACCAAACGCAGCAGTATTGCCCAAACACGAATCAAGGAGCATGCAAGGCATTTCAGACTAACTCAACCAGAGAAGTCAGCCACAGCAGAGCCCCTGATGAACCAACCTGGACACAGCATATTGTTTGTGCCCTATTTTTTGCAGCAGTGGATTTCCTGATTGGCAGTCTTTCCTGAACTTCAAAGCTGCTCTCCAAGGTGCTGATTTTATTTTTCTCGTTTGTGGACACGTCTCCACTGTAGAATGAATGCAGTTTGACCCCACTTGAACTGCGATGAAATGCTGGGAGTTGTAGTGTGGCACTCTTTGACAGGGAAGTCCTTGTAAACCTACAAATCCCAGCTTTCCATAGTGCGGGGCTATGGCAGCTCAAGTGGTGTCCACCGGGACGGTGGCGCAGCTGGCTGGGTGTCAGCTGCATTAAAGATCACTACTGACCAAAAGGTCATGACTTCGAAGCCAGCCCGGGTCGGAGTGAGCTTCTGGCCATTTGTGTAGCTTGTTGTCGACCTTTGCAACCTGAAAGACAGTTGCATCTGTCAAGTAGGAAATTTAGGTACCACCTATGTGTGGGGAGGCTAATTTGACAAAAATGTATGAGGCCATAAAAAATCTCCAGCAAAAGCATGCGGGAATGTGGAAAGTACTTCATCAGTGTCGCAGATGGATGGTGAAGCGACAGCCCCACTGGTGGCTAGAAAAGTGGAATGTTAAATAGCCTCTGAATGTCTGTCTATATGTGTTGTGTGTCTATGGCATTGAATGTTTGCCATGTATATGTACATTGTAATCCGCCCTGAGTCCCCTGTGGGGTGAGAAGGGCGGAATAAAAATACTGTAAATAAATAAATAAATAAATAAATAAATAAATAAATAAATAAACAATACACAAATAGCTATCTAAAATCACAAATGACAAGGCGGGCCGCATGCACGAATAGAAATAGAAATAAAGTAATGTAAATAAATAAATAAACTGCCTTCATTCTGGTTTGCTGTGAGTTTTCCAGGCTGTATGGCCATGTTGCAGAAGCATTCTCTTCTGACGTTTCGCCTGCATCTACGGCAGGCATCCTCAGAGTTTGTGAAATCTGTTGTAAACTAGGAAAATGGGGTTTATATATCTGTGTGATAATGTCCAAGCTGAGAGAAAGAACTCTTGTCTGTTCGAGGTGGGTATGAGAATGTTTCAGTTGGCTACCTTGATTAGCATCTAATGGCCTAGCAGTTTCAAGGTCTGGCTTCTTACTGCCTGGGGGGAAAGGAACAAAATATGGCTACCAGTTTTTAAAACAGGGGAATTCCAGACAAGAAACAATCAGGGCCAGTTAATCATCTTCCAACAAAGTAAAAAGCTAGACCTTGAAACAGCTAGGCCATTAAATGCTCTGCCTAATGAAGTTCGGGCCCTATGATACTTGTGAGCATTCCGCAGGGCCTGTAAGACCCATCTGTTCCGGCTTGGCCGCTGTAATGGACTGGATGAGGGCTAACAGATTGAAACTAAATCCAGACAAGACAGAGGTCCTCCTGGTCAGTCGTAAGGCCGAACAGGGCATAGGGTTACAGCCTGTGCTTGACGGGGTTACACTCCCGCTGAAGGCACAGGTTCGCAGCTTGGGAGTGACCCTGGACTCATCGCTGAGCCTGGAACCCCAGGTCTCGGTGGTGGCCAGGGGACCTTTTGCACAGTTAAGACTCGTGCGCCAGCTGCACCCGTATCTTGGGAAGTCAGATTTGGCTACGGTGGTCCACGCTCTGGTTACATCCCGTATAGCAGTGTTTCCCAACCTTTTTTGAGCCGCGGCACACTTTTAACATTAAAAAAAATCCGGGGGCACACCACCAACCAAAATGACACTCTAACACAGTAAAGAATGGCTGGGGGTTGGTGGCCTGCTGGGAGCAGCTGCTGGGAGTGCCGAAGCTGGGGAGGGGGTGGAGCCAGGCTGTGCCATGTCCCACCCCCTACCCCCGGCTTCACCTCTCCCAGCAGCTGCTCCAGCCTTGAGGGGGCAGTGCCAAGCCAGCGGTGCCAGAGCCAGCACAATGCTGGCTTGGCACTGTCCCCTCAAGGCTGGAGCAGCTGCTGGGAGTGCCGAAGCCGGGGGAGGGGGCAGAGCCAGGCCGCACCATGCCCTGCCCCCTCCCCCAGCTTCAGCTCTCCTACAGAGGAGGAGCATGAGTGGTGGACAGGCTTCAATGGGCGAGGCTCCTCCCCCATGCGGCTTCAGCGAGCGAGGGGTGAGAGTCATGGCGGGAGTCATGGCGGATTGGAGGCTGGCTGGGGAAATGGCCGAAGGAGGCAGCGCCCCGGCCCCTTCTTCTTTTTCTTCGCCACTGCCCGGCTCTTTCTTCTCCTCCCCCAAGCAGCAGGAGTTCAGCAGGAGGGGGGAGGAAGGGGGGCAGAGAGCTTTTCTTGCGGCACAGCAGGAGGTCCGTCACGGCACACTAGTGTGCCACAGCACACTGGTTGAGAAAGACTGTCGTATAGACTACTGCAACACTCTCTACGTGGGGTTGCCTATGAAAATTGCCCGGAAGCTGCAATTAGTCCAGTGCGCAGCAGCCAGACAAACTAACGGGAGCGGGGTACAGGGAGCACACAATCCCCCTGTTGCGCCAGTTAGCTTCCGAGCACAATTCAAAGTGCTGGTGCTGGTGTTGACCTACAAAACTCTATACGGTTCCGGCCCAGTTTGCCTGTCCGAACGTATTCTCCCCTACGAACCGTCAAGAGTCCTAAGATCGTCTGGAGAGGCCCTGCTCTCGGTCCCACCACCTTCGCAGGCGTGTCTGGTGGGGACGAGGGACAGGGCCTTTTCGGTGGTGGCCCCCCAGCTGTGGGATTCCTTCCCAAATGAAATTAGGTTCGCCCCCTCCCTCCTGACTTTTAGGAAGCGGGTGAAAACCTGGCTGTGCAATGAAGCCTTCGCAGAATGAAGGAGGAGATCGCAAATATATGGATCAAGTTGGACTTGATTTTACTTTGGCGAAAGGCCTTTTAAATGTATTTATTGTATTGTATTGTAAATTTATGATATTTTTAGATTTTAAATGTTAGCATTGAATACTTGCTGTTTGCCGGTCTGAGTCCCTCTTCAGAGGTGAGAAGGCCGGGGTATAAAAGTTTTAAATAAATAAATGAATAAATAAACATGGCCATACAGCCCGGAAAACTCACAACAACCCAATGATTCCAGCTACCACGGAGATGCACCCTTAGCCGACAAGTGGGTTTGAGGTTATTTTGCATGCATTCAACTGAACACACACATCCATCCAATGCGCCTCCAGCATCCTTGTTGTTTTCTTTAACACATTTGCCCTGGGTGGCTGCGCTGTGCCTCCTCCTCCTCCTCCCTGCCTGCCTCTCCTCCCTTTACATTAAGTGGCTCCTTGATTAATTATAGATTGAGGGAGAGAGGCTTTTATGGCATCGGAGGTTCCTAGTGTGATGCAGCCCCTCTTTAGTTCTTAAAGAAGTAATTATGAACTGGAGCGTAAAAGATACTGTTGGCTTAATATATAACAGGGTCAGAGGAATCGTGATGAGCTCGAAGGCTGGGTTTGGGGTGAGAGGGGGATGGAAAAAGGAAAAAAGAGTGAATGAGAAGGAAGGAAAGAGAAGAGGAAGGAAAGTTATGAATAGGGTTGCCATTTTTTTGATATAAAAAATAAGGGATATTTACCTAAAAATACGGGATTTTTCACAAAAATAAGGGACACTTCATAAAACATAACTGAGGTTATGTTTCACACGGCCTCCTTTTTTTCCCACGCTCCCAGGGAAATGTCCCACCGCTGCCTCCGCGGACCGGCACCTCATCCCCTCCCGCGCAGATGCCTCCTCGTCCTCCTTCGCGGCGGTGCCATCCCAACCGTTACGCAAGGCCCAGGATCCTCAGCAGGCTCAAGACGCAAGCGGTCATGTGCGCGAAACTCACTCTGGCTCCTTCTCTCCGCAAGCGCCTCATTCCGCCGCCCCGCCCCTTCCGCCCTCTCCTCCTTCGAGGAAGGCCCGCCTCTTCCAGTCCGTCACTCCCGGTGAGTGCAACCAAATCACCCCTCCCCCTTTCTGCTCTCCTTCTTCTGCGGTAAATGGGGTGCAGGATTGAACATAAGGATTGTACACATTTACAGATAAAAGAAGAGCCTAAAAGCGCTTCAATCTCTTTATGCTCAAGAGGGAGGGCTAGAGCGGCCAGGGAAGGCATCAAGATAGCGGCGCTGTTCGCGTCAAGATGGCGGCACCTCATCCTCTCCCACGCGTACGCCTCCTCCTTCTCCTTCACCGTGGCGGTGACTGTTACGCAAGGCCCAGAATCCCCTGCAGGCCCAAGACGCATGCGGCCATGTGCGCGAACCTCACTCTGGCTCCTTCTCTCCGCGAGCGCCTTCTGCCACCACCACCCCACCCCTTCCGCCCTCCCTTCCTTCCAGGAAGGCCCGCCTTTTCTGGTCCATCACTCCCGGCGCGCGCAACCAAACCACCCCTCCCCTTTCTGCTCCCCTTCTGCGATCGCCTCTCTTTATGCTCAAGAGGGAGGGATAGAGCGGCCAGGGAAGGCACCAAGATGGCTCGGGTGAGTAAGCCAGACCAGGCCCGGTGTTTGTGTGGGGAGAGCGGCAGCTACCGGGCATTCACATAGAGCTCTTCTTTCCTTCCTTCCTTCCTTCCTTCCTTCCTTCCTTCCTTCCTTCCTTCCTTCCTTCCTTCCTTCCTTCCTCACTGCTGGCCTCGCCTCCTGCTGCCACCTGTCCTGTCCTGTCCTGTCTATACGGGACAGGAGCTGAAAATACGTGACACGAAATTCAGAGCAAAAATACGGGGCGTCCTGTATAATACGGGACAGGTGGCAACCCTAGTTATGAAAGAAAAGAAAGAGAAAATGTGCAGAGAAGAGACTGTAAGGAAGAGAGGCCAGGCATAAAAGGGAGTTAACAGGTGAAAATTGGCTAACCTATCGGCATTTTTTTTAAAAAAAACCAAACAATTCATCATTTACAATAAAATCATTTGAAGAAATTAAAACATATGAATCCTAAAATAACATGGTTTCAATACTACCAAATTAATCAAAGTTTCAATGGAGATTAAAAAATAGGCTTTAACCGAGATACAGGTTTTTGGGATTTGATTTTGAAAAAAGAAAAAGAAAACCCGATCAGATCCATTTACCAACAACTCTTAAAGTGGGCAACTGAGGAAGAACAAGTCAAAGATTGCCAAGTAAGAACATAAGAACATAAGAACAGCCATGCTGAATCGGGCCCCAGCCCATCCAGTCCAGCATTCTGTGTCACACAGTGGCCCACCAGTTGTACACAGGGATCCCCAGCAGAAAGGAGGGCAAAACCCTCACCTGCTCCCGACCCCCACAACCAGTGCCCGGGGAAATCCTGCCTGCCTCCATCAACACAGAGGGTGGCACTTGGATGTCCATTTCAGTAACTACTGATTCCCTTGGTATCCATGAATCTGTCTAATCCTGCCTTGAAGCTATCCAGGCTGACCGCTGTCACAACCTCCTCTGGAAGTGAGTTCCATAACCCAATGACCCTCTGGGTGAAGAAATATTTCCTTTATTAGTCCTAACTTTCCTACCTTGGAGCTTCAGGGAGTGCCCCTAGTCCTAGTGTTGTGTGACAGAGAAAATATTTTTTCTTTATTCACCTTTTCTATCCCATGCATGATTTTATACACTTCGATCAAGTCACCTCTTAAACGCCATCTTTCAAGGCTGAAAAGACCAAGGCGTTGCAACCTGATTTCATAAGGGAGCCGCTCCATCCCTTGGATCATTCTTGTTGCTCTTTTCTGTACCTTTTCCAGTTCCGTTATATCCTTCTTGAGGTGCGGTGACCAGAATTGTACACAGTACTCAGATGTGGCCTCACCATAGATTTGTAGAGAGGCAATACAACATTTGACGACCTATTTTCGATTCCCTTCCTGATCATGCCAAGCATAGAATTTGCTTTTTTCACTGCTGCTGCGCACTGGGTTGACATCTTCATTGAGCTGTCCACCAAGACCCCAAGATCCCTTTCCTGGTTTGTCTCGGAAAGCTTTGACCCCATCAATTGGTAGGTGTAGTTGGGGTTCTTTGCCCCCGATGTGCATGACTTTACACTTGTTTAGGTTAAAATGCATTTGCCACTTTGTTGCCCATTCACTCAATTTCGAGAGATCTTTCTGAGCTCTTTACAATCAGTTTCATTTTTAACTACCCTAAACAATTTAGTGTCGTCTGCAAACTTTGCTACCTCAGAATTTACTCCTACATCCAGGCCATTAATGAATAAATTAAAAAGTAACGGACCCAAAACTGAACCTTGGGGTACGCCACTTCTCACCTCTTTCCACCCAGAGAAATGTCCGTTTATTACCACCCTTTGTTTCCTACAGTTTAGCCAGGTTCCAATCCAGGACAAGACCTGTCCTCTGATTCCATGGCTGAAGAGCTTATTTAGAGCCTTTGGTGAGGGACTTTGTCAAAAGCCTTTTGAAAGTCAAGGTAAACAATATCGACTGGGTCCCCTTTATCTATGTGTTTATTTACACCCTCAAAGAATTCTAACAAGTTAGTAAGACATGATTTGCCTTTGCAGAAACCATGTTGATTTTCCTTCAGCAATACCTGTTCTTCTATGTGCTTAGTAATTTTTTCTTTAATAATGGTTTCCATCACTTTGCCTGGAACTGAGGTTAGACTAACTGGCCTATAATTTCCTGGATCACCCCTGGATCCTTGCTTAAAAACAGGAAGTAGGCTAATTGCTCCCACCTGGCAGGAGGGCTGCTGTAGCAGGCCCCGCCCTTTCAAGGAATGTGCTTAAGGCAATTTGGATGGGAAAAAGAACCTCTTTTAGCTGCTGCTAAAAACTACCTTCTAGCAGCTAATACTAGAAGCTAAAACAACAAATTTACCCAGGAACTTACCAGTGCTCCTTATTTTCTTATTAGCAAGTAGTCTGCTTTAAACTGCTCCTCACAGAGACAGTTGGCTGACTGAGTGAGATGCCCAAGTGAGATGGGCAAAGGATACAGGACATAACATTCTCTCACATCCATGGGAGGAGATATCGAATGTCAAATTAAAATACACTTTAGCCACAGGAAGGAGAGAAGGAGAAGGAAAGGGTGAAGGGAGGAAGGAAGGAAGGAAGGAAGGAAGGAAGAGGGAGAATGGAGGAAAGAAGGAAGGGGAGAGAGGGAGGGAAAAGGAAGGAGAGAAGAAGGAAAGGGTAAAGGGGGAGAAAAAAGGAAGGAAGAGGGAGAATGGAGGAAAGAAGGAAGGGGAGAGAGGGAGGGAAAAGGAAGGAGAGAAAGAGAAGGAAAGGGTAAAGGGGGAGAAAAAAGGAAGGAAGAGGGAGAATAGAAGAAAGAAGAAAGGGGAGAGAGGGAGGGAAAAGGAAGGAGAGAAGGAGAAGGAAAGGATTTAGGGGGAGAAAAAAAGGAAGGAAGAGGGAGAATAGAAGAAAGAAGAAAGGGGAGAGAGGGAGGGAAAAGGAAGGAGAGAAGGAGAAGGAAAGGGTAAAGGGGGAGAAAAAAGGAAGGAAGAGGGAGAATAGAAGAAAGAAGAAAGGGGAGAGAGGGAGGGAAAAGGAAGGAGAGAAGGAGAAGGAAAGGGTAAAGGGGGAGAAAAAGGAAGGAAGAGGGAGAATAGAAGAAAGAAGGAAGGGGAGAGAGGGAGGGAAAAGGAAGGAGAGAAGGAAAGGGTAAAGGGGGAGAAAAAAGGAAGGAAGAGGGAGAATAGAAGAAAGAAGAAAGGGGAGAGAGAGGAAAAAGGGAAGGAGAGAAGGAGAAGGAAAGGGTAAAGGGGGAGAAAAAGGAAGGAAGAGGAGAATAGAAGAAAGAAGAAAGGGGAGAGAGGGAGGGAAAAGGAAGGAGAGAAGGAGAAGGAAAGGGTAAAGGGGAGAAAAAAGGAAGGAAGAGGGAGAATAGAAGAAAGAAGGAAGGGGAGAGAGGGAGGAAAAAGGAAGGAGAGAAGGAGAAGGAAAAGGTAAAGGGGGAGAAAAAAGGAAGGAAGAGGGAGAATAGAAGAAAGAAGAAAGGGGAGAGAGGGAGGGAAAGGGAAGGAGAGAAGAAGGAAAGGGTAAAGGGGAGAAAAAAGGAAGGAAGAGGGAGAATAGAAGAAAGAAGAAAGGGGAGAGAGGAAGGGAAAAGGAAGGAGAGAAGGAGAAGGAAAGGGTAAAAGGGAGGAAAAGGAAGGAAGAGGGAGAATAGAAGAAAGAAGAAAGGGGAGAGAGGGAGGGAAAAGGAAGGAGAGAAGGAGAAGGAAAGGGTAAAGGGGGAGAAAAAAGGAAGGAAGAGGGAGAATAGAAGAAAGAAGGAAGGGGAGAGAGGGTGGGAAAAGGAAGGAGAGAAGGAAAGAATGGAAGAGGAAGGAAGGAACGAAGAGGGAGGGAGGAAAGAAGTTAGGGAGAGAGGGAGGAGAAAGAATGAAAGAAAAAAAGAGGGGGAGAAGAAAGGAAGAGGAAGGAAGGAGGAAGGGGGAGGAGGCGCGGGACCCCGAGAGCAGCAGGGGATGAGGAAGAGGCAGCGATGCCAGCGCAGAAGTGGCAGTCGCGGCGCATTTGCGTCACTCCTCCCCGCTGCATGCTGGGAAACCGAAGCCCGGGCTGCTAAGTCTTCTGGCCGACGAGGACACAAGTGTACAGGGGTCCCACCTCGTTTCGACCCCCCCGGGTCTTTTTCAAGGCCAAAGTATTGATTCCCTCTCAGTGCATCACATGGCAAGCGGCGAGAATCTTAGAGAAAGGATCTCTGGTGTATTCCACCTCAATAGGTGGGGCAAATGCTTTGGCCTTGAAAAAGACCCGGGGGGGGGGGGTCGAAACGAGGTGGGACCCCTGTACACTTGTGTCCTAGTCGGCCAGAAGACTTAGCAGACACCACCTGAGAAACCAACTCTCCACATTGGGGACGCTCTGGCCCAGGATTGGGGTTTGACGGCGTGCCTGCCTTCCATTTCCCATTGGATTACAAATACCCATCGGGGTTGGATTATGAATACCCATTGGGGTTTAGAAAACCTACTTTGCGGCGTTACTCCACCTTTTCATCCCACCCAGGAACTGGGAACTTATTTTTGTTTACATGGATATTCTAATTATAAGGGATTGAAACATGGTTGTATTTAAGGCACCCAACTGGGGTTGATATGTTGATTTGCCTGCAACTCCTCAGGAGTAATTATTGAATACAATATCCTTTAAGTGAATCCAGTGTTTGGATACTTTTTCTTTGGTCCTGTCAGGAAGCCTCAAAATTCTGGAAAACAGTCCATATTCACATACAAAAGACTCTACGGACCGACCACGCTGGAGATGACACCAGAGGCTTGTCTCCTGGGAATAGTGGAGGAGAAAGAATTCCTAGATGAGAACGCGGAGCGGCTGTTCCTGTTCCTCTCCACGGCAGCGAGGATGGTGTACGCGAAAAAGTGGAAGTCAAAAGACATACCACTTCTTGAAGAATGGATACACAAAGTCCAGGACATTATGAGCATGGACAAGCTGTCCTACTACATGAGTGAAACGGAAGGGACGAGGCTGAACAGAACTGACTGGACACCCTTTGTGACCTATCTAAAGTCTTGGGGCCTGGACCAGAACAGTCAAGTTCCCTGACAATGACGCAGGGCGCCCAAGAACTTGCCAAGGGGCAAGCCGCCCCTTCCCCTTCATCACAATGACAACCATACCCTCTTCTCTGCCCCCTCAATTGAACAAACGGGACAATGCGGAAAAACCGGAAGCCAAAGGGGGCCCCTCCTCCCCACTACCATTCCCCCTCTGGTCCCAACCCCCCACACCAGGCCCACACCCAAGCATACCTATCCTTCCCCCTTCCTCAACCCCCTCCCTCCATCCCGTTCTCCCCCGCCCCCCACACCAGTTCACCCCAACCTCTCCACCATCCCCAACAGAGTATTTCCTTCGTTTTTTCCTTCCTTCCTACTATCCTATACCCGAAATTGTTCCACCTCTTTTTATTGTTACTGGAGAAACCCTAATAAATATATTTTTTAAAAAAACTGCATTGAAAACTAAGTATTAAGTTAAAAAAGGAACCAAAAGACCATAATATAGAGCCAAAAAAAGGAAGAAGAGGAAGAAGAAAACAGTGTCCTGAGGCCTTCAAGGAGCAGCTGCCACACTTGGGTTGAAATGACCTCAAGCGGACTCTTTATTGCAGGCATTTGTTCCCGCAGGGGACGGCTTTAGGAAGCGGACTGCTCTCAGGGCTCTCACTTCCGGTGCCTGGCAGAGGAGAAGCCTCGTCCTTCGAAGCCGGGTGGGCGAGAGCGGAAGGAGAAAAAGAGGTGCGGCAGTTATTTCCTTCCCCCTCCTGTTTCCCCCTCTCCTCTCCCCTTCTTGACTTCAGTGTAAATGCTAAAGATCCTAATGATGGTCTCTCTTCTCTGGCACTCCTGTGAAATGCCTTTTGCACACATTGTGTTTGCACCCCAGCTAGTTTTCTTTCCAGCCATACTGCTCTTATGTTGTGTATAACTATGTTGTGTTGCTTTTAGATCAGGCCTGGGCAAAGTTGGGCCTACTGGGAGTTTTGGACTCCAACTCCCAACATTCCTAGCAGCCTCAGGGCCCTTCCTTTCCCCCCTCAGCTGCCTAAGCCTGGGCCTGTTTCGATGAACACAACATAGGTATCCTGGCAGGAATGGCAGAAAGACACACACTTCCCACACAGAACTCCCAGAACCAAGAGAAAATACTGTAAGAGTTTGGTGGGAATTGACCTTGGGTTTTGGAGTTGTAGTTCACCTAGATCCAGAGAGCACTGTGGACTGAAACAATGTTGGATCGGGACCAAACTTGGCATGAATACTCAATATGCCCAAATGTGAACACAGATAGAGTTTGGGGGAAATAGACCTTGACATTTGGGAGTTACAGTTTCTGGGATGTATAGTTAACACACAATCAAAGAGCATCCTGAACTCTTGCAACAATGGAATTGAACCAAACTTGGCATATTGAACTCTCATTACCAACAGAAAGTACTGAAAGGGTTTGCTTGGGAATTGACCTTGAGTTTGGAAATTGTAGTTCACCTACACCCAGAGAGCACTGTGGACTCAAACAATGTCATGTTATGTTGTTGTTTGTTTTCTATCCAGAATCACAATGTTGGAAGGAGGCTCACCACTTTAAGGTCCCTCAAACAGGCATGGGAAAACGTCGGCCCTCTGGGTGCTTTGGACTTCGACTTCCACCATTCCTAACAACCTGAGGCCCTTTCCTGCTTAAGTGGCTGAGGGGGAGGGGGAGAAGGAAAATGGTCGGAGGCTGCTAGGAATGGTGGGAGTTGGAGTCCAAAACACCCGGAAGGTCCAAGTTTGCCCATGCCAGCTTTTGACAGAGACCTCTTCCTCCGCCTTCCCCTTCGCGCCCTTTCTTCCCCCTCCTGCCGAACACTTACTTTTTCTTCTACACTGCCGCTTCTGCCGCCATTTTGATCCAAGGGAGCAGCGTGAGCGTGTTCAGGAGGGGAGGGGGAGGGAGGAAGACATGACCCATGCGGGCGCTACTGCGCAGACTCACCCCAGAGCAAAGCGAGGCAAAGCGAGCAGAGCGAGGCTGGGAAGAAGGGAGCCCGAGGGGAGAAGGAAAAGTGTTTGGCAGTGAAGCAGAATACTCGGAGTCCCAAAACTCCCGGAAATGTTTTACCTTTTTTTTACCTGCAAGCTGCGTGACGTGCGGGCACAGGACGAGAGAAGACGCAACAACCGGCTGCTGCAATGAAGGTTTATTTGCAAAAAACAACAAACATCAGCTGACGGGAACTTGCCGACAGAACAAGCTGTCTCCGGGCAAGAACCCCGGTCACTCTCTAACTTTTCCTTATATACAATCAATGGCTGTCGTTCCCGTCTCCTCCTTCTTCATCATTTTCCATTGGTTCACAGCATTAACACATCTTCATTAACCAATAAATCATCACATCATTTAGCATCATTTCTAAAAGCATTTTCATTTGTTAAACAGCACTACGCAGTTATAATCCCCATTCCCATAGTCAGTTATCTGTTAGCTGACCATGATGTTCCGAATCTGCAACATTTTCTAAACCGCTCCTCTATGCCAGCAAGGAGGGGCGGACTCATTTGCCCATGCGCAGTGTTCTACCAATTGGAAACAATGTAAACAGAGCCACGCTGGGTGCTAGCTAGGCCAATCAAGGCTTGTGTTACCAGGGAAGGCACATGGTGTTCCCTGGCAAATCACTGCGGGTGCCTTCCGTACCAATCAGAGTGCATTATTCCCGGACTTGGCTGCCAACATGATTTTTGGCAAACTACTTCTCTATTCTAAGGCCTATTATGCTTGTGCATCACTCTTCTCTGACTGTACTTCTGCTAAAGGCACCAACTCTGCTTTAGCAGGAGGGGGAAGAAAGGCGATTAGAGGTTCCAATTTCCCATGGCACACCTGATGATCGCTCATGGCACACTGGTGTGCCACGGCACACTCGTTGGGAAACACTGGGTTAGACGACAGGTGGATGGTTTTGAGGCTGGGCACTTTGAGAAGATTCAGGTCTTCAGAGCGAAAGGATCTCTGGGGTTGGTAGGGGGTGAGACGGTCCCTCAGGTACATCGGCCCCAGACCATGCAAGGCCTTGAAAGTTAACACCATCACCTTGAAAGCGATCTGGTGCTCAACTGGAAGCCAGTGAAGCTGTTGAAGGATGGGCGTTATGTGACATCTCGCCGGAACTCCAGTGAGAAGTCGTGCAGCGGCGTTCTGGACGAGCTTAAGTTTTTGGATCACAGACAAGGGCAGACCGATATAAAGGGCATTACAGTAGTCAAGTCTTGAGATGACCGTGGCTTAGACCACCATGGCCAAGTCGCCTCTAGACAGATAGGGGGCCAGCTGCCTGGCCTGCCGCAGGTAGAAAAAAGCGGATTTGATGACAGCGGAGACCTGGGCCTCCATTGTCAGCAAAGAGTCTAAGACGACCCCCCAGGCTCTTTACTGAGGATGACGGGCGTAATGCCTCGCCATCCAAGGCAGGCAGCTGAACCACCCCACCATCCGATCGCCCCAGCCACCGTATCTCCGTCTTTGCTGGATTTACCCTCAATCTGCTGGCACGCAGCCATCCAGTGACGGCCTCAAGGCACTGATGGAAACAAGAGGGTACGGAGTCTGGTCGGCTTTCCATCTTCAAAACAAGCTGGGTGTCATCAGCGTACTGATAACATTCCAGCCCGAAACTTCGGACCAGCTTAGCAAGCGGCTGCATATAGATGTTAAATAACAAAGGGGAGAGTATGGTCCCTTGAGGGACCCCACAAGTAATGGGGGCCCTCTCGGAAACTAAACCTTCCCCTTCCACTCACTGTCCCCGGTTGTGCAGGAAGGACAACAAACATTTCAAGGCTGTTCCCCTAACTCCAACAACGGCAAGGCGGTGGGCCAAAAGATTGTGATCGACCGTATCAAATGCTGCTGTGAGGTCCAATAACACAAGCAGCGCTGATCCATCCTTGTCCAGCTGGCACCGAAGCTGATCCGAAATGGCGACCAAGACGGTCTCCATCTTAATCTGTAATGAGTTTATCTTTTGGTGTTTTTAGTTGTCTTTTGGGCTTGTCCCTTGTAAGCCGCCTCGAGTCCCCAAGGGGAGATGGTTGGCGGGGTATAAAAATAAAGTTATTATTATTATTAATTAATTAATTATTAATTCTCTGTGTCTATTATTCTCTCTCTCTGGCATTACTTCGCGAAGGAAGATTCTTAGGAAGGACTCATCTCACGCTTTCTACAAGCGCATTGATGACTAAGAAGGCCAATCTGAGATATGCAAGTCCAGTTGCAGAAAGCACAGCAGAAAGTCTCCTTGGGTGATGTTGTTTCCAAGTTGCAGTTCTTTCTGAGTTGAGACTCATTTGGCGTGCCTTCTCGAAAGACCTATTTTGGATACCTATATTGTACCGATGGCAGCTTGTTCAACTGAAGCCGCCTGAGGGCTCGCACTAAGACTCTAAACTAAACTATCTAGTCAGTGAGCTGCTTTTTGCCGATGCTGCTGCCTGGTGTGGCCCTTAACACTTACACCACATGCTAACACTATGGTTAAACTCATACGGACATATTGGCCGATTGTTTCACACATCAAAGGGCTAGAGCATCCCCCTCTTGTCGCTTATAAGCGTACACGTAATTTAGGAGACACTCTTACCCATTCGAATCATGCTTATACTCATATCACTAGCAACTTCAGCAAGGGCACGAAGGTTTGTGGCCGGTGCTCTATTTGCAAAAACATCTGTAGTGACACTACTATATGTTGTCCCTCTTTAGGGAAAAACTTTGAAGTACGCTGTTTTGCGACATGCGCCAGTTCACACGTCACGTATGCGATCAGTTGTTCCTGCCCGTCTGTTTACGTCGGGATGACCACGAGATCGTTACGCCAACGTTTCATTGAACATAGAAGCAGGATAAACACAGGGAACACTGATTTACCTTTCTATACACATTGCCATCAGCATAAGCACCATCCTGACTCATTGCGCGTTAGGGTACTTGATAAAATAGAACCACACTCGCATACTGACCCCTTTAAGGCCCTTTGCAAACTTGAAAGACTATGGATAATCCAATTAAATTCAGAGATTCCAAATGGGTTAAACGAGGTAATCAGTGTTCAATCACTAATTACCTAATTGTCCCACCTGAATTACTTTATAACACTCTCCTGATCCTTCCTTTCTTACCTTTATGGTCACCTTACTGCCTGGGTAAGGTTAAGCCTGAACGCTTCGCTGACTGGTATGTTACCTTGAATGTATATAATGTATTGGGTTTTGTCTGTAGACTACTATAGTATATTGTGATGCTTATATGATATTCTCCTTTAGATATTTGGACTACGGAAACACCATTTATGGCCTTGAGAAAGCCCGCCCGGGCGAACGGGGAGTGGCCCGAAAAGTTTGGCATCGCCAGCCCGTCGGCCAACCTTTGAACTTATTATTTGGAGCACATCTTTGCCTCCTATGTCCTTGTATCACCGGCTGTTTGGACTTCACGGCTCATGGGAGCCTACACATTTGATTTCTCGGACTGTCTTTATATTTACTTTGGGGAGTTGCGCTTTTGATATATTCTTTGGAATTGAGTCATTGTATTTGTTACGCCTTCCCCTTGCAAACCCTGTGTATGACGAACCCGAGCACATATGATACATCTGTATATCCCATGACTGTGTATTGTATGAATATGAAATAGATATTTTTTATATCTAAGTCGTGTGACTTGTTTGATGCCCTTGTTGCCCATTCAGAAGTGGCTCTGCAGCGCCCAACATCCTGCTTTGCAACAGCTGCAGAGCTGTTTGGGCTGGAAGCATTGAATAGCCTGGCAGTTTCAAAGCCTGGCTGGTTCCTGCCTGAAGGAATCCTTTGCTGGGGGATGTTAGCTGGCCATAATTGTTTTCTGTCTGAAATTCCCATTTTCTGAGTGTTGTTTTTTTATTTACTGTCCCGATTTTAGAGTTTTTTTAAAAAAAATAATACTGGTAGCCAGATTTTTTTTCTCCTTTTCATGGTTTCCTCCTTTCTGTTGAAATTCTTCATACGCTTGAGGATTTCCATGGCTTCTCTGTGTAGTGTGACATGGTGATTGTCCACATGTTAATAATAATAATGTATTTATATTTATTTATTTATTGGATTTGTACACCGCCACTCCAAGCGACTTGAGGCGGTTTACAGCAGACTTTATATAAAACAATACTAATAAAAACAACAGGGTTAAAACAGGGTTAAGACAGGATGAAAACAGATTATTCAGGACTCAAAGGCCTGCCTGAATAGGTAAGTTTTACATGCTTCGTGAAAGGTGCTCAGGCTTCACAAGGCTCGAGTTTCAGGTGGCAAGGCATTCCATAGAACCGGGGGGATGATGGAGAATACCCTTCGGCGAGTTGTTGTCAGACGGAACGATTTCATGCTGGGGATATCTAAGAGGTTCTGATCCTCTGACCTTAGAGATCTCGGGGGGTTATATGGGAACAGACGATCCCTCAAGTACACTGGCTCCAGCCCATACAACACTTTAAAAGTCAAGACTAATACCTTGAAGGTGATCCGGTGTTCAATAGGTAACCAGTGCAGACCCTGGAGTACCGGTGTAATACGACAACTCACAGGTTTAAGTTTCCGGATCACCGTCAAGGGTAGGCCAATGTAAAGAGTGTTACAGTAGTCAAGTCTTGAGATGACCGTGTCCTGGATCACCGTGGCTAGGTCGCTGTGGGGCAGATAGGGAGCCAGACACCTTGCCTGTCGCAGATAAAAGAAGGCAATTCTACTGACAGTGGAGATTTGAGCCTCCATTGACAGTAGAGAGTCCAAGAGGACACCCAGGCTTTTTAGTAATGGGTCGGCAGATGGATATTCCTATCGCCCGGGCGGCCCAGCCATAGGATTTCCGTCTTCGCTGGATTCACCTTCAACCTGCTAGCTCGCAACCATCCAGTAACGGCTTAGAAGCACAGATGGAAATTATTGGGTACAGAGTCGGGCTGGCCCTCCATCCTCAGAATGCGCTGAGTGTCATCAGCGTACTGATGGCACTCAAGCCCAAAGCTACGTACCAGTTGAGCGAGTGGTTGCATATAGAGGATGGCTCCCTGAGGGACCCCACGAGGTAGAGGGGACCCCCCAGAGGCAGCTCTCCCCTTTGCACTCACTGTTTATAATAATAATAATAATAATAGGGTTTCTGTGGTTAAGCAGGGTTTTCGTGTGAAAAATTTATTTTGGGGGGAAACAACTTTGAACCTAGAAGTTATTTGCCTTTTCCTAACAACCTTCATTTCACCCCTATATATTTTCTCATCTCCCCCCCCCCCCCCTATTTGGTGGCACTTCTCCAGAGGAATGTGTGAAATGGAAAGAGGGTAGGCGATTGTCATCGAATGTATCTTCCCTTCTCTGTTGATGCATGACACATTCGATACAAGCCCTTCCCACGCAGAATGCGCCGCTTCTTTCGCTGTGGTTTTAAAAACAGTGAAGGTGTATGTGGTGAAAACCTTCAGACTTCTAGCTTGGGTAAGAGAGAGGGAGAGAGGTGTTGAATATACTCCCTTAAAAAAAATAGTTTTAATTCATCCCTGTAACCAGTGTTTCCCAACCTTTTTTTGAGCCGCGGCACACTTTTTACATTTACGAAATCCTGGGGCACACCACCAACCAAAACAACACAAAATGACACTCTAACACAGAAATACATATAGTTAATATGTTTTAAATGTATTTATACACTCAGTGTGAAACCTGGGTCTGTTTCGATGAACACAACATAGATAAGCTGGCAGGAATGGCAGAAAGACTGAAAGTACTGAAAGGGTTTGCTTGGAAATTGACCTTGAGTTTTGGAGTTGTAGTTCACCTATATCCAGAGAGCACTGTGGACTCAAACAATGTTGGATCAAGACCAAGTTTGGCCTAGTTTGCTAAATCAGCTGAAGGAAGCCTTTTTTAAAGTGCACTCTCTGGCACCTTTGAGATTTTGGATGTTTGAATGTTGGCCATGCAGAGTCCATTATGCAAATTTTCCCTCGGTGGCAACCAATCTTCTCTGTCAAGTGCCTTAGAGGGTTGGAGTTCTGAGGCTGGCCAATCAGAGTCCTTTATGCAAATAATCTGGTGCCTTAGAGCAGGGGTAGGCAATTACCGGCCCTCCAGGTGTTTTGGACTTCAACTCCCAGAAATCCTAGCCAGTTTACCAGATGTTAGGATTTCTGGGAGTTGAAGTCCAAAATACCTGGAGGGCCAGTAATTGCCCACCCCTGCCTTAGAGCAGTCTTTTTCAACCAGTGTGCCTAGGCACACTCCTGTGCCTTTGCAAAGCTCCAGGTGTGCCTCCAGAAAAGCTTTTTGCCCCCCCTCCTTCCCCCCTCCTTTTGCCGCCGCTATTATTTTGTCCTCCTCCATGGGAGAAAAAATCTTCCCTTACCACGTTGGTAATAGGCTCTGTCCGCAGACGCTCCCTGCGTAGAGGGAAAAGCGTTACACAGCATGCAAAGGAGGAGAGGAGCCCAATGGGAGGCTCCAAAATGATGCCGCGTCATTTTGGAACTGCCCACTGGGCTCCTCTCCCCGAACACGGCAGCATGCAAAGGAGGAGAGGAGCCCAATGGGCAGCTCCAAAATGATGGTGTGTCATTTTGGAGCCGCCCACTTGTGGATAACTTTTGGAACCGCCCACTTGCGCTCCTCTCCTGCTTCACATGCTGCCCTCTGTTTGTGGATAACTCCTATATATTGAACTTCTATATATTGCAGATTTTCCAGTACAGAGCCTAATCCAACACGGTAAGGGAAGATTTTTCCCTTTTCTCCCATGGAGGTGCCAACATCATGTGGGTGCCAAACTGTACTCCGTTTTTCAAATTCACTATATTGATACATTAACTTTATAAAACTTTTGTAATTGTGTATATTGCTAGTTTCACTATATTATTATTATTTTGCCTACTCTTTGTCCCCTGCATATGCAGCCTGTTGTGTAAAAGAGGTGCCGAAACGCCATAAAACATTTTGTCTCATTTTGGTTGGTGGTGTGCCCCAGGATTTTGTAAATGTAAAAAATGTGCCTCGGCTCAAAAAAGGTTGAGAAACACTGCCTTAGAGTGTCGGTGTTCTGAGGCTGGCCAATCAGTGTCGTTTATGCAAATAATCCCACAGTGCCAACCAATCGAAACACTGCCACATATTCCTCTGCATGCACCACCGCTCGACCCACCGCCCGCAAACACTGACTTTTAATATATACATAGATAGATAGATAGATAGATAGATAGATATATCATAGGGTTGCCTTTGAGGTTGAGGCATGTTTCCGCTTGCAGTATTTGTAATTTATAGTTTTTTTTAGTTTCAAGCTGCTTTGGGTCTCATTTGAGAGAGGAAAGCAAGATATCCATATATAAATAAATATAATAAATAACAGAATATAAGACATAATAATATATTTTGAGGTGCTGCGTATTGATTGGATTCTTTGTTTCCTTCCTCCAGTCTCGGCAAAAATGTTGAAGTTTTCTAAAGGGCGTTCCCTGATACGGTTCTTGGCTCACAGTCCTTCTCTCCTGGGATGGACCTGCTCCGGCTTGAGGACTTCCTTCTGTGTCTCCAAAGGTCTTCATTCCAGCTACGGACATGTTTCCCCTGTCTTCACTAGAGCCCTGGCATTTGGGGAGAAAACCGCCATAGTGGATCGAAATGGAGAGCATACCTATCGGGAGGTCTATGCCCGAAGCCTCCAACTTTCTCGGAGAATCTGTAAGACTCTTGGGAATGCGAACGGAGACCTGGAAGGAGAAAGGATTGCCTTTTTGTGCCCCAATGATGCCTCCTATGTCACAGCCCAGTGGGCTTCCTGGATGAGTGGCGCCATTGCCGTTCCTCTCTACCGAAAGCACCCCGCGCCAGAACTGGAGTATTTCATCCAGGATTCGCAAAGTGCCCTCCTCGTTGTAGAGGAAGGCTACTTGGACAAGGTCAATTCAAGTGCAGAGAAACTTGGGGTCCCTGTGCTCCCCCTTCTGGGTTCTGGGAAATCGGACTCGGTGACAAATGGGTCCCTTTTAGAAGCCGGCTGTCCCATTTCGGAGTGGAAGGACCGGTGCGCCATGATTGTCTACACAAGTGGCACAACCGGGAGGCCCAAGGGAGTCCTCAGCACACACCAGAACCTTCAAGCTGTGGTGAGGATCTTTTAAAAATCTATTTTTATTCATAAACTAGCTTGGGGACCCGGCGGTGCCCGGGTTATTTGAGAAAGGCATTGTGTGCCAAGGTTGGTCTTTGGTACTTCTAGTCCCATCATCCATGGTCCACCTTCCTGTAAACTGTAGACGGATGGAGACTGGGTCATGGGGGCACAGGGTGCCAAGTGTAGTCTTTTTAGGTCTTTGTTCAGGGCTGCAGTGGTCTGTGGGAAATGAAGGTTTTGAAAGTACTACAAATCCCATAATCCATGGAGGTACCTCAAGTCCCACTCTTCTCCATACGGCAGTAGAATGTAGAATGGGTCATAAGGGCACTGTGTGTCAAGCTTGGTCTTGCATTGGGCCTCTGTGTGGCAAATGTGGTCCTGATCTGTCATTGGTGTGGGCCACTGTGCTCTAAGCAAGTGAGTTAAAGTACTGCAATTTTCATCATCCATGGTGCATCCTACCTCAAACTGCACCAAGATTTAGAGTGCATCGGGGGGGTCTGTGGGCCAAGTTTGGTCTTGTTCTGTCATTGTTGTGGACCTAGTCAGGAAAATGAAGTTGAAGAAGCCTTACTGTCAAATCTGGTTGTGGCCTAGTCAGGATAATCAAGTAGAGGAAGCCTTACTGTCAAATCTGGTTGTGGCCTAGTCTGGGAAATTAAGTAGAGGAAGCCTTACTGCCAAATCAGGCTGAGGCCTAGTTTGTTAAATCAGCTGAAGGAAGCCTTTTTTTAAAGTGCACTCTCTGGCACCGTTGAGATTTTGGATGTTGGAATGTTGGCCATGCAGAGTCCGTTATGCAAATTTTCCCTCAGTGGCAACCAATCTCCTCTGTCTGGTGCCTTAGAGGGTTGGAGTTTTGAGGCTGGCCAGTCAGAGCCATTTATGCAAATAATCCCGGAGTGGCAGCCAATCGAAACGCTGCCACATATTCCTCCCGTCCTCAGCCCACCCGCCCACCGCCCACAAACACTGACTTTTATTATATGTCATAGATAAAGGAAAAGGTGGAAAACAAAACAAAACTATATCAAAAACTGCAGTTTTTCATCAGTATGTATCAGTGGTTCCCAACCTGTGGTCCTTGGACCGCCAGTGGTCCACAGGAACTAAAATATGGTCCACGTCCTCATCACTACTACACCGTTGGTCTTCTGTGGGTGAGCAGATGGCAACTATTGGATGGCAACTACTAGGTGGCATATGTTCTGTATCAGAAACTAGAGATGATGTGGTCTATCCCAGTGTTTCCCAACAGCTGTGACGCTGCACAGTAGTGTGCCGTGACGGACTTCCTGCTGTGCCGCAAGAAACGCTCTCTGCCCCCCTTCCTTCCCCCTCCTCCTGCTGAACTCCTGCTGCTTGGGGGAGGAGGAAGGGCCGGGTGGCGGCGAAGAAAAAGAAGAAGGGGCCGGGGCGCCGCCTCCTTCGGCCGTTTCCCCAGCCAGCCTCCAATCCGCCATGACTCTCGCCCCTCGCTCGCTGAAGCCACGCAGAGGAGGAGCCCCACCCACTGAAGCCCGTCCACCGCTCATGCTCCTCCTCCTCCTCCGTGCAGCTTCAGCGAGCGAGGGGCAGGAGTCATGGCGGAGAGCGGCGCCGGGGACGGGGGCCATGATTCCTGCCCCTCGCTCGCACTGCCTCCTCAAGGCTGGAGAAGCTGTGGGAGAGCTGAAGCCGGGGAGGGGGCGGGGCATGGCGTGGCCTGGCTCCGCCCCTCCCCCCGTCTTCAGCTCTCCAACAGCTTCTCCAGCATTGAGGGGACAGTCCCAAGCCAGCATGGCTCTGCCACCGCTGGCTTGGCATTGCCCCCCTCAAGGCTGGAGAAGCTGTGGGAGAGCTGAAGCTGGGGAGGGGGCGGGGCATGGCGCAGCCTGGCTCCTCCCCCTCCCCCAGCTTTGGCACTCCCAGCAGCTGCTCCCAGCAGGCCACCATCCCCCAGCCATTCTTTACTGTGTTAGAGTGTCATTTTGTATCATTTTGGTTGGTGGTGTGCCCCCGGATTTTTTTTAATGTTAAAAGTGTGCCACGGCTCAAAAAAGGTTGGGAAATACTGGTCTATCCAATTCAAGTTTCTGAATCAGCACCCCAAATAATCAAACCAAATCTAAAGTTGACCAAAAACTAATTCGTAATCCTTTTGGTACTATTGTTGGAGAGTGGTCCCTGGTCAAAATAGTCCCTGGTCAAGTGGTCCCTGGTCAAAAGAAGGTTTAAAATATGCACTCAGAGACAAAAAGCAAAACCTTTGAAAATATTATATCTTGTTTACTCACATTAATTCACCATACAGGCACAGTTGTGATTAAAGTTCAGTTATTGATAGGATGTAGTGTCTCTGTGTTGAAAGCATAGGACATAATTCTTAATCAATACTCCATAGTCACTGCTTCTCAAAGCAAACATATAGTAAACAGTCCAAAATATACTGCTTCCATTGAAGTCCAAAAATGTACTGATACCATTAAAGTTCAGAAGCGTACTTATTCCACTGAGGTCCAAAAACATACTGTTACCAAATGGAGTCTGGGATCTGAACATTCTCAGTATAATCACATGTCTGTAGCCCCTCCCACACCAAAGAGGTCAGTCAAACTGGCAAATCAACATATACCAGGGCTGTCCAACTGGCGGCCCGGGGCGCACACGGCCCCCAGCCTGTTGGACACGGCCCCCGCTATGCCCCGGCCGCCATTTTAAATTTTTTTAAAAAATCTATTTTTTTTTAAAAATGGCGGTCGAGGGGGGGAGGCGGGGCAGGGAGGAGGAAGTGAGCCAGCTCCTCCTCCCTGCACCGCCTCCGTCCTCTCTCCGCGCCGCCGATGCAAACGAGACGCATCGGGCGCCAGTGAGAGAGGGACAAGGGGTGGTACAAGGAGGAGGAAGAGCGCTAGCTCCTCCTCCCTGCACCGCCCTCTTCTTCCTCTCTCGCTGGCGCCGATGCCTTGGAAGGGAGGGGGTCCTCGCGGCGCCTCCCTCCTTTGCAAGGCATCACGGCAGCGGCTGAAGTCGGCGCCGGCTGCCGCGATGCCTTGCAAGGGAGGGGGTCCCCACGGCGCCTCCCTCCCTTGCAAGGTATCGCGCAGCGGCTGAAGCCGGGCGCTGGCTTCAGCCGCTCCCGCGATGCCTTGGAAGGGAGGGAGGTCCCCCAGCGGCGCCTCCCTCCCTTGCAAGGCATTGCGCAGCGGCTGAAGCCGGCGCCGGCTTCCGCGGCTGCCGCGATGCCTTGCAAGGGAGGGGGTCCCCCGCGGCGCCTCTCTCCCTTCCAAGGCATCCCGGCAGCAGCTGAAGCCGGCGAAACCGCCAGCTTCATCTGCGGCCAGGATGCCTTGGAAGGGAGGGGGTGCCCGTGGCTCCTCCCTCTCTCCCAAAGTATCCCGGCAGCCGGGCCGGGGCGGGACCTTGAATCCGGCCCTTGGCCGGTTAGAAGTTGGACAGCACTGACATATACTATACATTTATTTATTTATTTGTCACGTTTCTATACCGCCCCTCTCAGCCCGAAGGCGACTCGGGACGGTTTACACAAGGCAGTCTCTGCCCTCAATACAACACAAGCAAGTCAAACCAAAAAAGAAAAAAACATATAATAAAAAATTAACAATAAAAAACATACAATTGCAGTCTCAGCGTCATGTTGAAATCAGTTTCCGTCACATCGTCGTCATTCCATATATCTAATTAAACCTTTATATTTCATCAGCAAATGCCTGCTCAAACAGCCAGGTCTTGACTTTCTTGCGAAATGTCAGGAGGGAGGGGGCTGATCTGATGTCACTCGGGAGGGCATTCCAAAGCCGAGGAGCCACCACTGAAAAGGCCCTGTGTCTCGTCCCCGCCAGTCGCACCTGCAAAGAAGGCGGGACCGAGAGCAGGCGCGATGGTTCATAGGGAGAGATGCGTTCGGACAGGCAAGTAGGACCCGAACCGTTTAGGGCTTTAAAGGCTAAAGCCAGCACTTTGAATTGTGCCCGGTAGCAAACTGGCAGCCAGTGGAGCTGGCGCAACAGAGGAGCTGTGCGCTCCCTGAGTGCTGCTCCTGTTATCAACCTGGCTGCTGTCCGTTGGACTAGTTGCAGCTTCCGAGCAGTCTTCAAAGGCAACCCCACATAGAGAGCGTTGCAGTAATCTAATTGGGATGTAACCAGGTTAGCAAATATATACATTAACAAACAAATAGCGAAGGCTTGGAAGGTTGCTATTTCCAACAACAATAGTGTGGGACCCCTGGTTATTTTGTTTTATTGATTCGTCTAAATGTCTCCTTCCAGATCACTGGGCTGGTGGACAAATGGGATTGGACCAAGGACGATGTGATTCTCCATGTGCTGCCTCTGCACCACGTCCACGGCATCGTCAACAAGCTCTTGTGTCCCCTCTGGGTGGGGGCAACCTGCGTCATGCTCCCCGAGTTCAATCCGCAGGCGGTAAGTGTCTTCCTTCAGGTCCAAAATGCAATACAGGTGGAGTCTCCCTCGTCCAAAATGCTTCTCGCCAGAATTGCATTGGGTTTCGAATACCTGTGTTTGCATCTCTATCCATAAAGAGATATCTGGGAGAGGGGCCCCAAGTCTAACCAAAAAATCAGTAAGGTTTCAAATACACCCTTTATATACACCAGTGTTTCCCAACCTTTTTTGAGCCGCGGCACATTTTTTACATTTACAAAATTCTGGGGCACACCACCAACTGAAATGACACAAAATGACACTCTAACACAGTAATACATATAGTTAATATGTTTTTAAATGTATTTATACACTCAGTGTGAAACCTGGGCCTGTTAAGATGAACACAACATAGATATCCTAGCAGGAATGGCAGAAAGACGCACATGAAGGTCTTGCTCAATTTATAGTTAACACACAATCAAAGAACATCCCGAACTCCTGCAACAATGGAATTGAACCAAACTTGGCATATTGAACTCTCATTACCAACAGAAAGTACTGAAAGGGTTTGCTTGGGAATTGACCTTGAGTTTTGGAGTTGTAGTTCACCTACACCCAGAAAGCACTCTGGACTCAAACAATGTTGGATAAGGACCAAACTTGGCATGAATACTCAATATGCCCAAATGTGAACACAGATGGAGTTTGGGGAAAATAGACCTTGTCATTTGGGAGTTACAGTTTCTGGGATTTGTAGTTAACACACAAACAGAGAGCATCCTGAACTCTTGCAACAATAGAATTGAATGAAACTTGGCATATTGAACTCTCATTACCAACAGAAAGTACTGAAAGGGTTTGGTGGGAAGCAAGAGCACAAAATATGCACGCGCGCGTGCGTGCACACACACACACACACACGGAGGCCTCAGAGCCCGCCTCACCCACTAGGCCCAGGTTTCACACGGAGTGTATAAATACATTTAAAAACATATTAACTATATGTATTACTGTGTTAGAGTGTCATTTTGTGTCATTTTGGTTGTTGGTGTGCCCCAGGATTTTGTAAATGTAAAAAATGTGCCGCGGCTCAAAAAAGGTTGAAAAACACTGGTCTAGCCAATTGAGTGCCCTGTGACGCTGTGGACTATTGGTTAAAAAAAAACAAAAACAACCCTGCAGTGGTGGATGGTCTCACTCTCTTACACGACAAGGGCACAAATCCCATGCCAGATGCTGAGATCACGGCTGTGTGAGAGGAGACAGCTTTGATGTGAGCGCTCCGTCCCTGGAGAGTGCGCCGCAGCAGCGGAGGAGCAGATGAAAGGCGCAGCATCAGCTCCATCATCAGCACTTTTGATGTGAGAAGGGAGCAAAGGAGGGGAAGAAGACATTTGGGAATGCTCTGGGAACGCCATCAGCCTGAATTGTTTAAGAGAAGGGAAAGGGAGGGGGCAGCATGTATTTAAAATGGATTTTCCTTGTCAGGTAAAAATCCAGTTGTATTCCTGTTACTGCCATTCTCAGACAAAGCTGTGGGTTCAGGGAGGAGATATTATGGAACTGTAGTTTCCTTACTTCAAGCTTTTCCTTCTTTGTTCCCTGAACGAATAAACAATGTTTTGTTGTTTATTCGTTCAGTTGCTTCCAACTTTTCGTGACCTCCTGGACCAGGAGAAGCCGAGGCCACTTCCACCTCCTTCAAGGTGGAGTCAGTCACTTCAAGGATACCCTCCATCCATCCTGCCCTTGGTCGGCCCCTTTTCCCTTTTCCTTCCATTTCCTCTCCATTGGCGCCCCCTTGTCGTGGGGGAGAGGCTTGCATACCCTAATGAAGTTGTGAGCCATGCTGGCGGTGGCATAATAGCCACCAGTAGGGCCTCCCATGCCAGACAGGTCACAACCAAAGGGTCTGACAAAGAGTGTCAACGGGCAGGATGGGCTCTCTAGCCTTTTGGCAACCATCCTAGGAGAAAGAAAGCTCTGGTTTCAAACCCGGGCAGATGGTGCTCGTCTAACCCTGTAAGGTCAACCATCTAAGAGAAGGAAACTTGAACCAAACGTACGACCGGAGGACCTCGCTGCCACCGTCCAAGCTTGCTAGGCCCCGGCAGATGAACCTTTGGTTTAAAGGGTGAGGCCAGTTCTGTGCACGCTGCGCTCCGCCAGAAAAATCCATTGCACAGGCTCGAAGGACACATCCGACTTCCGAAAAAGCCCTGTAGCGATAGGCGAGGGACGAAACAGCAGGTGTAAAGAACATCAGAACCATTTCTGCTGCTGTGCTTTCTGCAACCGAACTTGCCTATCTCAGATTGGCCTTTTTAGTCATCAACGCGCTTGTAAAAAGCGTGGGGTGAGTCCTTCCTAAGAATCTTCGTTCGCGAAGTAATGCTGGGAGAGAGACCATTTCCCCCGGCATCGTTCTCTTCTCCAAGCTTTCCTGTCTTCTCCTTATGTGGGCAAAGGACTTCATCTCTGCCTCTAATATCCTTCCCTCCAGTGAGCAGTCAGGCATTATTTCCTGGAGAATGGACTGGTTGGATCTTCTTGCGGTCCAAGGCACTCTCAGGATTTTCCTCCAACGCCACAGTTCAAAAGCATTTCTCCTCCTTCGCTCCTACGGTCCAGCTCTCACATCCATAGGGTACTACAGGGAATGCCATTGCTTTAACTATGCGGACCTTTGTTGCCAGTGTGATGTCTCTACTTGTCACTATTTTATTGAGATTGGTCATTGCTCTCCTCCCAAGAAGGAAACGTCTTCTGCTTTCCTGGCTGCAGTCTGTGTCTGCAGTTATCTTTGCACCTAGAAGCTGTCACTGCGTCCACATTTTCTCCCTCTATTTGCCAGTTATCCATCAGCCTGGTTGCCTCTCCATTGGCGCCCCCTTGTTGTGGGGGAGAGGCGTGTGTACCCTAATGAAGTTGTGAGCTATGCTGGCGGTGGCATAATAGCCACCGGTAGTGCCTTCCATGCCAGACAGGTCACAACCGAAGGGTCTGACAAAGAGCGTCAAAGTCAAAAACTAACTACTCTGGATTTCAATTTACCATCATAAACATAAATCAATCATTGATTGTCTATCATCAATATCATTAGTTTAATAATATTACAAACACCAACCTACTTGCGTATATTGCAACACACAACTAGGGACAAAGCCAAGAAAACGCACAACTAACTATAATAATAGTTTTGAACATTAAACATAAATTCAGTCTCATTAGGGAAATAGTCTTTTACTCAGTTGTATCATGTGCCCAAGGCAAAGAGTCTTACTGTAACTCAGAGTGTAAGTGATCCGCTCAATTCACGCTTGAGGGTGAAGTTCAGTGTTGGATAATCCGTTGGATATAAGTAGCCAGACTATGAGATCAACAAAAGAACTCCACGTAACTTCAAGTAAAGTACTCCACGTAACTTCAAAACGGATGTAAATCCAAAGAGAAAACGCACAAGCTGCAGGAGCTCCAGTAGCGGCAGTGGCGAAAACACCTCCGAAGTAGGAGACTCCAACGTTACGGCAGCCGACAGCATACCGCTGAGCTGGAGCCGGCTTATCCAGGGCCGTTTCATCTCGAATACCGAGACTTCCTCAGGGCGAGATTGGAGTGCGTCTGGCGTCCATCAGTATATACACTTCAAAATCAATAACAATAATAACGTGATATTACATCAATTACCAGAAAACGGTGACAATAATATGTTGGCATAATATTCGCCATTGATTGTTTTACCTTTTTAAAGGTAGTCAATGTGGATTATACCGCGTGCATCCCAAAAAACGGTCGCCATGACTTTATTGGCTGACAAACCCACCTTGGCCTTCTTTGGCGCCGATTCACCCCGAGAAACCCACTGTTTTGACTGCTGTTTGGTCTCTGGTGTGTTGTAGTGGAGCCACGTTTCGTCCACAGTTACGAAACGGCGCAAAAACCCGTCCATATTGCGGTTGAACAACGCCAAACACTCCTTCGAAATTGTCACACGATTGCCTTTGTGGTCGATTGTGAGCAAACGCGGCACCCATCTTGCGGAAAGCTTTCTCATATCCAAGTGATCATTTAAAATTGAAACCACTGAGCCACGTGAGATGCCTATGGCTTCCACAATCTCTCGCACTTTCAATCTCCGATTGGCCAACACCAGATCGTGATTTTTTAAAATTGTTTCGGGTGTAGAGACCTCAACGGGACGTCCAGAACGTTCGGCATCTTCCGTGCTTGTACGGCCACAACGAAATTCAGTAAACCAATTTTTTGCCATTGAAATTAATGGTGCAGAGTCTCTATCGTATTTATCAAGCTTAGCCTTGGTTTGAGTGATGGTTTTCATCCGCAAAAAATAATGCTTATTGAGCACATGAAATTCGCTTTTTTCCATTTTCTCCTCAAATCAGGCGGTAGTCTGCTATCAATGGCTGTCAAACACAAACTAAATGATGTCGCTTGTTCAAATTTTGACAGGAGTCAGCTGACAGATGCCTGTTGACAGGAGCAGTGTCGCCCTTTCCGTTAAGAGGCGGGAAATTCAAAAAGTCATGGACTTATTGACCCGTCCTCGTAGTATGATTCTATCCCTCTTGTCCTAGAACAGGTAGCAGTGCTAGACGAACGGTGTGCCCAAAGGAGGAATATCCAAAGCTCTCTTTCATATAATGACATCCTTTGTTCCCAGAAAAGTGCTGGTTCCTTGAATATTTGGGTTCTTCTGCACTCCTGCAGAACTTGCAAGATTGGGCTTGGCCGACTTACCGGCCGAGCAGGTCATCTTGGGGAGAGAGAAGGGGCTTCTTCTTCCCAGAAGCCCCTGGGGTGGCGGGAAGGTTTCCCGCCACCAACCCCAGCCGGCCAATGGCAGGGCTGGCCCTGTCCCGCGCCGCCCCCTCTTTGTGCCGGCTGGCCTGGACTTCCACCTGGGCAGCCTATTGAAGGCCGCCCGGGCTGCCCAGGCTGCATGTGGGGGCAGCTCTGTTTTTCCTCCCACCCTCCCTTCTTATTGCATTGCTTGTTGGTGTCCATTTTGTTTATTCTTCATGTCATTGTTGCATTGTTCATGGTTATGCGTTATTGTTCTTTGTCACAACTCCGTGTTTGGCGTGTGGCATGGCCCCTGGATCAGGCTGGCTTATCACCCCTTGGTTGTAAGGGGGGATAACGCCCAGGCCCCCTGAGGTGCCGAGTTTCCGTGGACAGGCATTGGGCTGCTCGCACCCCAAGCTTGCAAATGCCTTTGGACATTCGTGGGGGCTGTACGACCCTGATCCAGGACCCATGCGTGGCCGCCAACCCTTTGTTCCTGTTTTCAATAAATGAGTTGTGACCATTTTCATCCAACCACTTGTGTCTGTGTTTTTGTTCTTGGCACGAGGTGTGTCACCCTTGCACAGGCAAAAGGGATGTAGTTGTTCTTACCAGTTGTGTGACAAGGAGCTTGAACCGTTGTGTACAGATCAGAAAGAGCGGAGGAGGCAGGGCAAGAAAGGGCGCCCTTCTCGAAGGACCAGCCGCATTTCCACTTGCCTTTATTGTTGCCTTCACTCAAGAAAGGCTGGTCAGGCACCAGCTGCTTGGCTTCTCCTCCTGGGGAAAACTGTACATGCCTTTGTTTATTTTCTTTTCCATTTCCCCTCTGAGTGTGTAAAAGGGTCTCCCAAGGGAAGCAGAAAAGCAGCTTCCTTGATGCGGCAAAGAAAGTGCACCGGGCTAAATCGAGCTTTCTGCAGAGTTTAACACCAGCCACCTTTGAGCCGGCGTCTTATTTTCACCAGCTGTTTGCAAAGTGCCCTTTTGCGGCCGCAATCGGCTCTTGGAAGGGCAGTGCCGATTTAGGACACAGATTTCGCCGGAGGAGCCCAGGCTTTCTCCATCCTTCCCTTTTGTGTTTCGGTCCCTTTTGCACCTGGAAAGAGCAGTCAATTATAGGGCAATAGAAAGAAACTTAAAGGATCAAAACAAAGCCGCCAAAGCCACTTCCAGCCTCAGATGTGAGTGATCCTGGCACAGGTTCAGGAGAAACCACAGCATTGAGCCCGACTGTTCTAATCACGAACACTTCATTAGATCTAATAAATTCTTTATGATTGCAGTGTTTATTAGATTGCTTAATTCACAGCATGCCTGTACGAGGGCGGGTACAGGTGGCTGTCTGCATTTGGGGCCACACTTCTTGCAGGGGCTTCTGTGGCGAGTCAACTTGTAGGCCCATCCCATTGATTCAGTGAGCTGTGGTGGTGGAATGGGTTAACCCAGGTCTGGGCAAACTTCGGCCCTCCAGGTGTTTTGGATTTCAACTCCCACAATTCCTAACAGCCGGTAGGCTGTTAGGAATTGTGGGAGTTGAAGTCCAAAACACCTGAGGGCCAAGTTTGCCCAGGCCTGGGTTAAACCCTTCTGCCGGCTAAACTGCTGACCTGAAGATTGGCAGTTTGAATCCGCAAGACGGGTGAGCGCCCGTCCAGGGCCGGACTAAGGTAATTCAAAATGGTAAGCGAACATTATTTTGGCGCCCCCATGCTTTCCGGCCTCGTGGAGGGTATGCATGCATGGAGCCAGCTAGTTCCACGCATGTGCCCCCAGCGCACATGCGCACGCTCCACGAGGCCAGAAACTGAGGAGGGTTTAGTGGCTGGGGGGGGGGGGGGCAGAGGCTCCACCTCCGGCTGCCAAACCCTCCTCCTCAATTTCCGGCCTCGTGGAGGGTGCGCATGCGAGCCGAGGGGTGCATGCACAGAACCAGCTGGCTCCACGCATGCACGCCCACAGCTCCAGCTGGACGGAGAAGACTGTAAGAGAGAGCTGTTCAGCAGTGGAACTCTCTCTGTACCTCGGAGTGTGTTGGAGGCTCTTTCTTTGGAGGCTTTGAAACAGAGGCTGGATGGTCATCTGTCGGGGGGTGCTTTGAATGTGATTTTCCTGCTTCTTGGAAGAATGGGGTTGGACTGGATGGCCCACCAGGTTTTTTCAAACTCTAGGAGTCTATGATTCTATAAGCATCTGTATTAGCCTTTTGTGATATACGAGGACGGGTCAATAAGTCCATGACTTCCTGAATTTCCCGCCTCTGAACTGAAAGGGCAACACTGCTCCTGTCAACAGGCATCTGTCAGTTGACTCCTGTCAAAATTTGAACAAGCTGCGTCATTTAGTTTGTGTTTGACAGCCATTGATAGCAGACTACCACGTGATTTGAGGAGAAAATGGAAAAAAGTGAATTTTGTGTGCTCATTAAGCACTATTTTTTGCAGAAAAAACATCCCTCAAACCAAGGCTCAGCTTGATAAATACTATGGGGACTCTGCACCATCCATTTCAATGGGAAAAAGTGGTTTACTGAATTTCATTGTGGCCGTACAAACACGGAAGATGCCGAACATTCTGGATGCCCAGTTGAGGTCTCTACACCCGAAACAATTGAAAAAATTCACGATATTGTGTTGGCCGATTGGAGATTGAAAGTGCGAGAGATTGTGGAAGCCATAGGCATCTCACGTGGCTCAGTGGTTTCAATTTTAAATGATCACTTGGGTATGAGAAAGCTTTCCGCAAGATGAGTGCTGCGTTTGCTCACAATCGACCACAAACGCAATCGTGTGACAATTTCGCAGGAGTGTTTGGCGTTGTTCAACTGCAATATGGACAAGTTTTTGCGCATGGACGAAACGTGGATCCACCACAACACACCAGAGACCAAACAGCAATCAAAACAGTGGGTTTCTCGGAGTGAATCGGCACCAAAGAAGGCCAAGGTGGGTTTGTCAGCCAATAAAGTCATGGCGACCGTTTTTTTGGGATGCACGCGGTATAATCCACATTGACTACTTCAAAAGGGTAAAACAATCAATGGTGAATATTATGCCAACTTATTGGGTCGATTTAATGAGGATTTGAAAAAAATGACCGCATTTGGCCAAGAAAAAAGTTATTTTGCACCAGGACAATGCAAGGGTGCACACATGTGCGGTTGCCATGGCAACAATGCATGAATTGGGATATGAATTGCTCCCTCATCCGCCCTATTCTCCGGATTTAGCCCCCGAGTGACTATTCCTTGTTTCCAAACCTGAAGAAATGGCTCGGCGGAAAGAGATTTGACTATAACAATGAAATCATCTCACAAACAAATACCTATTTTGATGACCTCGACAAATCTTATTTTTTGGAAGGGATACAAAAATTGGAGAAACGTTGGACAAAGTGTATAGAGCTCAAAGGAGACGACGTTGAAAAATAAAATGATTTTTTAATCCAAAAAACTGTGTTTCATTCAAAAAGTCACGGACTTATTGACCCGCCCTAGTAAAAAGAAGAAAGGGTCTGGGATTGCATCTAAATACACCAAAAACTCAGGCTGAAATAATAATAAGAAGAAAACAATTAGTCTTTTCTCCCCCTCCTCCTTATTCATAGTCAGAACCTACTTGGCAGCACATGAAAACAGCAAAAAGCCAAGCGGATATAAGGTAGTTCGAAGGCGAGGCTTTGTTTTTGTCAGGTTTTAGAGATCAAGTCAAGGTTGGTCTGAGCATTTCACGTTTGAGAGGAGCGCCAGGCAAGCTCAGCAGGGGATCGCGAGGATGTCGTTGCCATAATAATCCCTTTTTTTTTTTGGTCCTTTGCTATAGGAAACACTTCAGCTCCTCAGCAAAGGAGTAGCAACTCCTCTGTCTCTCCACTCCATGGCTTTCGGAGGCCTTCCATCTCTATTGCTCTCCTTCCTAGAAGAAGTCACTCATCGAGGTGCCAAAACCACCCACTCCTTTCACGTCCGATTGTCACCCGGCCCCTTTTATTAAAGGAAGGGGGCGGCCTCCCCTTTTTGCGTTGGCGTACCTGTTATAATTCACTTTGCGGCACCATCTGTTCGGAGAGCCTCGCGCAAGCTTTTCCTAGCCTTTTTTATTGGAAGTTATTAAAGGATATTACTGCCCATTAATCATTTATTAATAAAAGGTTTACCCGTGCCTCACGTGGGTTCAGCCTCGCCGTTTGGGAGTCGCGCAGCCCACTGGACGTCTTGTAGGGTGTTCCACCTTCATCGACACAGACTTAAAAGAGGACGGGTTGGCATTGCAGCAACATGGCTAATATGACTCGTAGAGGTCAATTGCAACAGTGTTTGGACGACACAAATGGCCTAGACCCCTATCAGTCCGGCTTCCGCTCTGGCCATGGGACTGAGACTGTCCTAGTAGCCATCACTGATGAAATTCGCTGCCAACTTGACAGGGGCGGATCAGTGCTGTTGGTGCTCCTTGACCTCACTGCAGTGTTTGACACCGTAGATTACGATCTGCTCATCCAACGACTGGCCGTATCTGGAGTCTGAGGGCTGGCCCGCAAGTGGTTTGACTCATTCCTTCGAAATCGCAGTCAGCGGGTGGAGTGGATGGGTCAGGTTTCTGAACGGTCCCCTCTCCTTTGTGGGGTACCTCAAGGTGCTATCCTTTCTCCTGTGTTGTTCAACATCTACGTTCAACCACTCACTAGGCTAGTACGGTGCTTTGACTTAGAATGCTATCAATACGCTGACGATACCCAGCTCCTCCTACGTCTAGAACCCGGGGCAACCTCAGTACCTGATAGTTTCACCTTGTGCCTTACGCGCGAGCAGACTAAAGGTGAATCCGGCGAAGACTGAGATCCTATGGCCCGATTGCCCGTCAGAACTGGCACATCCGTTGCCCACCTTTGATGGCGAACCTCTAGCTCCATCTGCTATTGTGAAGAGCCTTGGTGTTGTACTGGACTCACAGCTAACAATGGAAGCTCAGGTCACCGCTATTAGTAAACAAGCCTTCTTCCACCTTCGCCAATCGAGGCAGTTGGCACCCTATCTCCCAGCAGAGGCCCTAACAGTGATCCATGCTATGGTTACCTCAAGGCTAGATTATTGTAATGCATTATATGTTGGCCTCCATCTGTCGGTGACCCAGAAGATTCGGGTTGTTCAAAATGCGGCTGCTAGACTACTCATGAGAACACCCATGAGATATCACATAACACCAACCCTACAATATCAATTCTGGCTACCAATCGAACATCGGGTTTCTTATAAGATACTGGTCTTGACCTCCAAGGTCTTTCACGGTCAGGGTCCATTATATCTCAGGGACCGCCTTTCCCCCTTTCACCACCAGCGGTCACCATGACCAGCCCAAGAAAAGCTTCTCTATATTCCAGGCCCCAAGGAGGTACGCCTAGAAACTACAAGGCGGTCACCATGACCAGCCCAAGAAAACCTTCTGTATATCCAGGCCCCAAGGAGGTATGCCTAGAATTTACAAGGCGGTCACCACGACCAGCCCAAGAAAACCTTCTCTATATTCCGGGCCCCTAGGAGGTACATCTAGAATCTACAAGGTGGTCACCACAACCAGCCCAAGAAAACCTTCTCTATATTCCGGGCCCCTAGGAGGTACGCCTAGAATCTATAAGGCGGTCACCACGACCAGCCCAAGAAAACCTTCTCTATATTCCGGGCCCCAAGGAGGTATGCCTAGAATCTATAAGGCAGTCACCACGACCAGCCCAAGAAAAGCTTCTCTCTATTCTGGGCCCCAAGGAGGTACGCCTAGAATCTACAAGGCGGTCACCACGACCAGCCCAAGAAAACCTTCTGTATATCCAGGCCCCAAGGAGGTATGCCTAGAATTTACAAGGCGAAAACCTTACCACCCCAGCCCAAGAAAACCTTCTCTATATTCCGGGCCCCTAGGAGGTACGCCTAGAATCTACAAGGTGGTCACCACGACCAGCCCAAGAAAACCTTCTCTATATTCCGGGCCCCTAGGAGGTACGCCTAGAATCTATAAGGCGGTCACCACGACCAGCCCAAGAAAACCTTCTCTATATTCCGGGCCCCTAGGAGGTACGCCTAGAATCTACAAGGCGGTCACCACGACCAGCCCAAGAAAACCTTCTCTATATTCCGGGCCCCAAGGAGGTACGCCTAGAATCTACAAGGCGGTCACCACGACCAGCCCAAGAAAACCTTCTGTATATCCAGGCCCCAAGGAGGTATGCCTAGAATTTACAAGGCGGTTACCAAGACCAGCCCAAGAAAACCTTCTCTATATTTCGGGCCCCTAGGAGGTATGCCTAGAATCTATAAGGCGGTCACCACGACCAGCCCAAGAAAAGCTTCTCTATATTCTGGGCCCCTAGGAGGTATGCCTAGAATCTATAAGGCAGTCACCACGAGCAGCCCAAGAAAACCTTCTCTCTATTCCGGGCCCCAAGGAGGTACGCCTCGAATCTACAAGGCGGTCACCACGACCAGCCCAAGAAAACCTTCTCTATATTCCGGGCCCCAAGGAGGTATGCCTAGAATCTACAAGGCGGTCACCACGACCAGCCCAAGAAAACCTTCTCTATATCCCAGACCCCAAAGAGGTACGCCTAGAATCTACAAGGTGGTCACCACGACCAGCCCAAGAAAACCTCTATATTCCGGCCCCCTAGGAGGTACGCCTAGAATCTACAAGGTAGTCACCACAACCAGCCCAAGAAAACCTTCTCTATATTCCGGGCCCCTAGGAGGTACGCCTAGAATCTACAAGGCGGTCACCACGACCAGCCCAAGAAAACCTTCTCTATATTCCGGGCCCCTAGTAGGTATGCCTAGAATCTACAAGGCGGTCACCACGACCAGCCCAAGAAAACCTTCTCTATATCCCAGACCCCAAAGAGATATGCCTAGAATCTACAAGGCGGTCACCACGACCAGCCCAAGAAAACCTTCTCTATATTCCGGGCCCCAAGGAGGTACGCCTAGAATCTACAAGGCTTTTTCAATTTCTGCCCCAACTCTGTGGAATTCCCTATCTCCATATGTAAGAGCCATGCCCAACCTAGTCTTTTATGCAAGCATTTAAAACATGTCTCTTTGGCACAGCATTTAAATTATAACCATTTTAATGTCATTTGTATACGTTGGTTTATTCTGTCTTGTGTAAGTCGCCCAGAGCACTTCGGTGGAGGACGACTCATGAAATAATGAAATGAAATAATATATATTATAATAATTATGATATCCATTCATCCTTTCCCTCCTTTTCATTCTTGATTGTAAATCCCAGTCAAATTTCCAATTCAAAAACAATGGCAAACGCAAAAGGAGACCCCCTTTTTTTCCTCCTCCGGCCCTGATGGATAGCCACCATTCAGTGCTATCCGCAAAGCGGCTCTTTGGTAAACCAGATGTAAATTGGTGTATCGTTTCACATTGCTACCAAGAAAGGGGAGAGGGCCCATTTGCAGGCGACAATTCTCCTAATGCATGTTAAATCATCCCTTTACTTCTCTCTTTTGATCTCCAAGGAAGCTTTGTGTTCCCGTTTTGAGTGACAGGGCCCTGGCAAAGGAAGAAGGCTGCTATGTCTGCGCTTCCCAAAAAGCTTTTCCCTTGTTATCCAGGCAGAGAGTTGCCAGGTCTGCTTTATTATAAGGGACACCTCTATTTAAGGGTTGCAGAGCTTTTCCTTTGATATAGGCAGAAGGAAACGCGTTATTATTTCATTCTGAAATTCCAAATATTTCAACAGGGCTCTCACGTCCTCTCTTAACCTTCTCCTTGCCAAGCAAAATCTACCTAGCTCTAAGCCAGTGTTTCCCAACCTTTTTTGAGCCGCGGCACATTTTTTACATTTACAAAATCCTGGGGCACACCACCAACCAAAATGACACAAAATGACACTCTAACACAGTAATACATACAGTTAATATGTTTTTAAATGTATTTATACACTCAGTGTGAAACCTGGGCCTGTTTCGATGAACACAACATAGATATCCTGGCAGGAATGGCAGAAAGACACAAACTTCCCACACAGAACTCCCATCACCAAGAGAAAATGCTATAAGAATTTGGTGGGCATTGACCTTGGGTTTTGGAGTTGTAGTTCACCTATATCCAGAGAGCACTGTGGACTCAAACAATTTTGGATCGGGACCAAACTTGGCGTGAATACTCAATATGCCCAAATGTGAACACAGATGGAGTTTGGGGAAAATAGACCTTGACATTTTCTGGGATTTTCTGACAGTTTCTGGGATTTATAGTTAACACACAATCAAAGAGCATTCTGAACTCTTGCAACAATGGAATTGAACCAAACTTGGCATATTGAACTCTCATTACCAACAGAAAGTACTGAAAGGGTTTGCTTGGGAATTGACCTTGAGTTTGGAAGTTGTAGTTCACCTACACTCAGAGTGCACTGTGGACTCAAACAATGTCATGTTATGTTGTTGTTTGTTTTCTATCCAGAATCACAATGTTGGAAGGAGGCTCACCATTTTAAGGTCCCTAAAACAGGCATGGGAAAACTGGCTCTCTGGGTGCTTTGGACTTCAACTCCCACCATTCCTAACAGCCTGAGACCCTTTCCTGCTTAAGTGGCTGAGGGGGGGAAATGAAAAGGGCCCGAGGCTGCTAGGAATGGTGGGAGGGGAGGGGGAAGAAAGGGTATTGGAGGTTCCAATTTCCCACGGCACACCTGATGATCGCTCACGACACACTGGTTGGGAAACACTGTTCTAGTGGGAGAAGATCTTCTCTTAGTTGGAAAGGATCTTCAAGTTGGAGAGGGTCTTCTCTTAGTTGGAGAGGAACTACTTGGAGAGGGTCTTCTTCTAGTTGGAGATGATCTTCTAGTTGGAGAATATTTTCTCTTAGTTGGGTCCTTCCCTCTTAATTGGAGAATATCTTCTTCTAGTTGGAGAGAATCTTCTTCTAAATTGGAGAGGATTTCTTCTTTTAGTTGGAGAGGACCTTCTACTTGGAGAGGGTCTTCTTCTAGTTGGAGAGGGTCTTCTTCTAGTTGGAGAAGATCTTCTCTTAGTTGGATCATTTTCTCTTAATTAGAGAATATCTTCTTCTAGTTGGAGAGGATCTTCTTCTAAATTGGAGAGGATTTTCTTCTCTTAGTTGGAGAGGATCTTATCTCAGTTGGGTCTTTTTCTCTTAATTGGAGAGTATCTTCTTCCCTTAATTGGAGAGGATCTCCTAGTTGGATCTTTTCTTAGTTGGAGAGGACCTTCTTCTGGTTGGAGAGGATCATCTTCTCTTAGTTGCATTTGCTTCTCTTAGTCAGATTTGCTGCTCTTAGTTGAGGAGGACTTTCTTCTCTTAGTTGGATCTTCTTCTCTTAGTTGCTTGAAGTTACATCAAGTTGATGTGTACAGGGGTGCAGAATGCCATAATAAGGCAAGGGGTCCTGACACTGAATGTTTTGGGACAGATAAGACAGGCAGGCCATTTTTCTCCAGCTCGGTCCACCTTTAACTAGGCATGGTTGCAGGCAATACTAGTTAGAGTCATTCCTTGAGACCTTTTTTCTTCTGCTTTCCCTTTTCAGGTTTGGGAGACGTTCCTGAACCCCCAAACCCACCGGGTCAACGTCTTCATGGCCGTGCCAACCATTTATGCCAAACTGACTGAGTATTATAGCCAGCACTACACTCAGCCTCATGTCCAGGATTTCGTTCGTGCTGTTTGCCAGAATGACATTCGGTAAGTGAGCCCTATTTTGTTTTCAGGATGGAGCTGTGATTCTCACTCTGTTTCCTAATGGACTGTATTATAAGTTTCATACTTTCTGTTCCCTGCCATATGCCTTTAAGAACAATGTTGAAAATTGGAAAAATAAACCCAAATCACAGGTGGGACACTGTTGGATTACCTCTGATCCTGTTGAAGCAGCTGAAGTCTTTTCACCAACCCACCACATTGTAAAATGAGGGACGGACTCAGAAGGTGCTGTTGGGGGACACCTGCTCGTCCTCACAACCATTGACTTGTGGGATCCCGCAGGGTTCCGTACTGTCTCCCTTGTTGTTTAACATCTGCATGAAGCCACTGGGGAGATCATCTGGAGTTTTGGGGTCAGATGTCATCTGTACGCAGATGATGTTCAGCTCTATCACTCCTTCCCACCTGGTACTAAGGAGGCTGTGCAGGTCCTGAACTAGTGCTTGGCCGCTGGGTCGGCCTGGATGAGGGCGAACAGATTGAAACTTAATCCAGACAAGACAGAGGTACTTCTGGTCAGTTGAAAGGCCGAACAGGGAATAGGGCGTGATCCTGGACTCATCGCTGAGCCTGGAACCCCAGGTTTCGGCGGTGACCAGGGGAGCATTTGCACAGTTAAAACTTGTGCGCCAGCTGCGCCCGTTCCTTGGGAAGTCGGACTTGGCCACGGTGGTCCACGCTCTGGTTACATCACGTTTAGACTACTGCAACGCTCTCTAGGTGGGGCTGCCTTTGAAAACTTCTCGGAAGCTTTAGTTCGTCCAACGGTCGGCAGCCAGGTTGTTAACAGGAGCGGCATACAGGGAGCGAACTACTCCTTTGTTACGTCAGATTCACTGGTTGCCAATCAGCTTCCGGGCACAATTCAAAGTGCTGGTTTTAACTTTTAAAGCCCTAAACGGATCTGGCCCAGATTACCTGTCCGAACGCATCTCCTGCTATGAACCATCATGTAACTTAAGATCTTCAGGAGAGCCCCTGCTCTCAATCCCACCACTCACACAAATGCGGTTGGTGGGAGCGAGAGACAGGGCCTTCTCAGCAGTGGCCCCCCCGTCTGTGGAACTCCCTCCCTAAGGACATCATCCTGTCCTTTTAGAAACAACTAAAAACCTGGCAGTGGGCCCAGGCGTTTGACTAGGGTATTGATTATTAGAAATTGGCAACTGGACTTGAATCTTTGTGAGATGACGATATTGAAATGATTCATTGAACTCTGGTGGTAGCATGTAAATATGATAGTTAATGGATTTTATTGTTCTTTTATAATATTTTGTATTAACTGGTTTTATTGAGTGTATTCATATGACATCATCGATGCGGTTGTGAAGCCGCCCTGAGTCCCCTTGTAGGAGAAGGGTGGGGTAGAAACAAAGTAAATAAATAATAAATAAAATGAGGTTTGGCACTGCTTTAACTGCCATTGTTCAAGGCTATGCAGGGGCGGTCTAAGGTAATTTTAAATGGTAAGCGAACACTATTTTGGCACCCCACCCCAAAACATTATTCCCCCCCCCCTCCACGCATGCCCAGAAGCTCATGTTCAGCGCCTTGGGCAGCAGCTGGTTGACCACCTCGTGTGTGATGTTGGGTGCCTCCTTCAGCCGCAGATGGCTCAGGATCTGGGATTTGATGCTCTCCAGCCGAAGCTCCTTGCTGTACTGCCGCCACAGGCACACCGGGCAGCCCGAGCCGGACTCCCCCTCCACGCCCGCGGAAGACGGGGCAGGACCGGCGAGGAGGAGGAGGCCGCCTTTGCCTTCTCGCCGGCGCCCACCTCCAAGGCCAGCAGCACCAGCAGACACAGCAGGGAGTGGGGCGCGGCGTCGGAGCGCACAAGGCCCAAAAGCGGAACATCGGCCGGACGCTGTCTGGCGAGTGGGGGAATGCGCCCTTTACCCAGATGGCGCCCCACGCAGCGGCGTCCTTTGCCTACCAGTAGGACTGCCTCTGAGGCTATGAGATCCTTAAATCTATACTTTGGTGAGGTAGAGTAGACTAAAAAAAACCTGCAGATTACAACTTTAGTGATTTCACAACATGCAAATTTATATAAAAAATTGTAAAACAACAACTCCTAGGATCCCATAGCATTGAGCCGGGGCAGTTAAAGTGGGGTCAAAGAGCATTAATTCTACAGTGGCGATGCACCCCTAATCTGTACAAGTGGAGGCCCACAGACCCTAAAAGCCGCCCCTGCAGAGGGCATTTTCCTAAAGTCTTGCAAGTCCTAAGGATTGAAGAGGATGTAGAAAGACCCTAGAGGTGGTTTTTGATCCCCGGCTTGGTTGGCACTTGCAGGTTGATGGTCTCTGGGTCTGCGGCCCTCCCTGTCCCTGTCCTGGAGAAATGGAAGAGCATCACAGGGCACACGCTGCTGGAGAGATACGGCATGACGGAGGTCGGAATGGCCCTTTCCAATCCTCTGCGCGGCCCTCGGGTCCCAGGTGAGAGTCCATCTCTGGAGTTTTGCTGGAATGCTTTGGATGCTGCTTGGAGCTTTTTTCTACTACTTTGATATAACTAGATGCAAGCAAGGCTATGCCATAAAAGATATTAAGCGTGCGTAACAACAAAATCCCCCCTCCTCAAGTAAATACAAGCAAAAAGAATTGTTATGCTCCTTTACTAGCCTTTCGTCTCCTGGTGTCTGCCTCTTATATTTATTTCTATCCTGCCTTTTTCTCAGGAATGGGACTAAAGGCAGCTCACATAAAACCAGTACAGATTAAAATTACACACACGCACACACATGTACTGTATCTCCATGCACAAATTAAAAACATAAAATACGGATATACTTGTACTTTTAATCTGTGTACGATTTATGGAGGAACACTGTTTTTTTAAATCTACTTGAGTGTTGAATATTTGCTTGTTTTCAACTGTTATTTTAATGATATATGTTTTTAGGATTTATATTGTACTAGCTGTACCCGGCACGCGTTGCTGTGCCCTTTTTAGGAGATGCGAGAAAGTTCAATCATCCACGGTGTGCCCTCCTCTAAACTGCAGTTGGATGGAGTGTGGGTCATGGGGGCATGGTGTGCCAAGTTGGGTCTTTATTGGTCTTGGTTTTGGGCCACAGTGGTCTGTGGGGAATGATGGGTTTTGAAGTACTACAAATCCCATTTTCCATGGTGGTACTTCAAGTCCCATCATGCATGGTCGGGGCTCTGTTTGCCAAGGTAGGTTACTGTAAATTCAGGCCATACACAATGTCCCATGAGCTGAGGCCTAGTTAGTAACAGCAAGTTAATGAAGCCTTACTGTCAATTCAGGCCGTACACAATGTCCAATGAGCTGAGGCCTAGTCGGGAGAATCAAGTTAATGAAGTCTTACTGTCAATTCAGAGCGTAAACAGCTTCCCAGTAAGTGAGGGCTAGTTAGGGAAATCTAGTTAATGAAGCCTTACTGTCAATTTAGAGCGTAAACAGCTTCCCAGTAAAGCGAGGGCTAGTTAGGGAAAATCTAGTTAATGAAGCCTTACTGTCAATTTTGGCGTGGTCTGTGATTTTTTTTGGGGTGTAAATTTTAGGTTGGAGTGATTTGGGTGTTTGTGTTGGGGATTGGCTCAGGCCTTTTCCTTATTCTGTTTTGGCAGTTTATTATGGATCGGAATTTTCATGTTGGCTGGCCAGTGCAGCAGTTATGCAAATCCGCCTTTATTGGCAGCCAATCATGTTGTTCAGAATGTAGAGGCTGGGTGAGTCTTTTGGCTGCCCCGAGGATGCTGGTAAATGTAGTTTTATTTTTATTTGTTGTTTTGGGGGCCTTTTAGGTTTTGGGGGAAGTTTCTTTGCTACAAACGTTACCTTGCTTGAGGCCTATTTCTGTTGGCAAGTATTGTGTTTCTGCGTTGTATGGTTTCTTTGTTTGAGGTATACATCACATGACGTGAACCCATTTATATAATAGATGTTTAGGCATCGAATTGCTGCCTTGTTGGCTGCTCTGAGTCCCCCGCCGGGGGTGAGAACGGTGAGATAGAACAGGACGTGTGGAAAAGACGGTGGTTGGACTTGGCCACAGTAGTCCACGCTCTGGTTACATCCCGTTTAGACTACTGCAATGCTCTCTACGTGGGGCTGCCTTTGAAAACTGCTCGGAAGCTTCAGTTAGTCCAACAGTCGGCAGCCAGGTTGCTAACAGGAGCGGTGTACAGGGAGCGAACCACTCCTCTGTTATGTCAGCTTCCTGGCATATTTCAAAGTGCTGGTGTTAACCTTTAAAGCCCTAAACAGTTCTGGTCCTGCATACCTGTCCGAATGCATCTCCTGCTATAAACCATCATGCAACTTAAGATCTTCAGGAAAGGCCCTGCTCTCGATCCCACTATTCTCACAAATGCGGTTGGTGGGGACGAGAGACAGGGCCTTCTCAGCAGTGGCCTCCCGTCTGTGGACCTCCCTCCCTAAGGACATCAGGTTAGCCACCTCCCTCCTGTCCTTTAGAAAACAACTGAAGACCTGGCTGTGGGCCCAGGCATTTGACTAAAGGTATTGAAGGTATAGGATAAAGGCAGCTGGACTTGGATACTGTGACATGATGATATTGGAGTTATTGGCTGGACTCTGGTTTTAGCGGCATGTTAACGTGACTGTTGATGATTTTTATTGATGATTTTATAATGTTTTTATATCGCTGTTTTTATCGAATGTATTTTTGTATAGCATCATTGATACACATGTGAAGCCGGGGTAGAAATAATAATCTCTCTCTCTGTCTCTCTCTCTCGGCATTACTTCACAAACAAAGATTCTTAGGAAGGACTCATCCCACGCTTTTTACAAGCGTGTTGATGACCAAAAAGGCCAATCTGAGATAGGCAAGTTCAGTTGCAGAAAGCACAGCAGAAAGTCTCCTTGGGTGATGTTGTTTCCAGGTTGCGGTTCTTTCTGCATTGTCATTTCTCTTTGAGACCCGTTTGGCGTGTCTTCTCGAAAGAGGCCGCGGCATTGTGGATAGTGCATCTCCATGCCTCCCAATGTGAGGCCAGGGTGGACCATTGTTGGTGATCAATCTGGCCGAGCCTGAGATACTGTTTCAGGGAGTCCTTATATCTCTTTTTGGGGGCGCCTCTCTTGCGCTGACCCGTGGCCAGTTCACCATAGAGTAGTATCTTTAGGAGACAGTGGTCCTCCATCCTAGAGACGTGCCCTGCCCAGTGCAGATGTGTTCTCAATAGCATGGCCTCAATGCTGGTGACCCCTGCTTGCTCAAGGACAGCAACATTCGTCACATTGTTGGTCCAGTGTATATTTAGGATTGTGCGAAGACAGCGCTGATGAAAGCGTTCGAGGAGTCGTAGGTCTTGGCGATAGGTGATCCATGTTTCAGACCCATGTAGGAAAATAGACAGTACGATAGCTCTGTACACACTGATTTTGGTGCTTTGCCTCAGGTGCTTGTTGCTCCAGACTCTTTTGTGAAGCCTTCCGAATGCACTCTATGCCTTTGCTAATCTGTGATCTATCTCTTTGTCAATCTTGGCATCTGAAGAGATGATGCTTCCCAGGTAGGTGAACTGCTGAACGGACTTAAGCACAGATTTGCCTATGCTACCGTGGGGATGATGGTGTTCTTCCTGCAGTGCGGGCTGGTAGACGACTGCCATTTTCTTCAGGCTGACTTCCAGCCCAAACAGCTCTGCAGCTGTAGCAAAGCAGGATGTGAGGTGCTGCAGGGCTGCTTCTGAATAGGCAACAAGGGCAGCATAATAATAATAATAATAATAATAATAATAATAAGGCTGCACCTCAGGGTTTGCTTGGCATGATTTGTTCACAGGGTTTTGTCTTTGCCATCACCTGAGGCCGAGAGAAAGATGCTTCTCCAAGGCCACACGGTTGCATTCCTTGGCTGAGCAGGTATTTGAATCCAACACTCAAGCCATACCTGATGCTGATAAATCTATGGAGTAGAATAGGCCAAGTGGCAAGAAAAGCTGAGTGCAGCCAAGTTTTCTTAAATGGCTAGTTAGAGGAGTGGGTGAGAGACCTCATCCTGGGGCTTCAGGCGACCGCTTTAGCGGCACCATCAAAGCGCTGGGCTGCCAAAGCATTCTTTCTATTACTCTCATCGCTCTCATGTTCAGCAGGAAGGCGCATGCCAAAAGTCTCCCTGGGGGATGCGAAAGATGAAAAAGAACTGAGATGCTGAGGTTGACACAACCAGACAAAGGGAATAATTAGAACAACGGAAGGCTTCCGGGCTGGACAGCTGGCACCACCGGGTGCGGAGTTCGCAGCAGAACCAGAAAGCAGCCGATGCGGAATCCACACCATTTCCACTCCACATCCCTGTCCCACATGTGGACATTCATGTTATCACTAGTCATCGGTGGCATTAATAATAATGCAGTTCTCACTACCCGTTTGTCCTGCATCCAGGTTCACTCAGATCCCAGCACATCGTGTGTTGAGTCTTCCGTGGTTGGTCAACGGTGACCCTATCTCACCCATTTTAGGTTATGGGTAGCTTTCAAAAAGCTGGGTGGCAGTGGGTTTTCCAGGCTGTATGGCCATGTTCCAGAAGCATTCTCTCCTGACGTTTTGCCCACATCTATGGCAAGCAGAGGTTGTGAGTTTTGTTGAAAACAAGGAAAATTGGGGGTGTGTGTGTGTGTATACACCTATATATATACCCTATATCTCCCGGAATGACCTGGCCACGGTGATCCAAGCTACGGTCATCTCAAGGCTGGATTACTGTAACGCTGCTTTTACGCCTTCCTTCCTTTGTCGGGCGACCCGAAGCTCAAGCTGGTGCAGAACACTGCCGCCTGGCTCCTGTCTGGAACCCCAGCAGGCCGCCACATCACACCTGTTTTGCAGGATCTGCACTGGCTCCCAATCGAGCACCGGATCTCCTTCAAGGTGTTGGTTCTTACCTTTAAGGCCTTGCATGGCCTGGGGCCAGCGTACTTGCTGGCTCCTTCAGTGCAAGTACAGGAAACTCCATTGCACAGTCTGCGCATGCCCTAACACCATGAAAGCTGGTATTCCTCTTCCGACACAAGGAGGAGACTCCTCCTTACTGGAGAGAGAAGCGCCCTGCTGCCAGCTACGGCACATGCGCAAACCCCAGTACAGGAGAGAAGCCCAACGCGACAAGCATCGGGGAGAAGCGCGGCATCGGTACAGCTGCTGACTACAACGCATGCGCAAACCCCGATACCGGGTAGGAGCCAAGTGCCTCAAGCCCCCGGCATCGGGAGGGAGGCTCCTCCCCATGCCTGCATCCATAGTGCCTGCTGAGAGGAAAACCTGTGGGCGGACCTAGTGAGTGCAGAACAGGGAGTTCTAGAACTCCAAGTACCAAGTTAACCTTACCAGAGCACCAGCTGGTGGGTGTTCGCCAGCAGAACACAGCTGCAGGTAGGGCAAAAGACCCGCACATTTCATACAAAAGATTTTTATACTCCTAATGGAGTCCATCCAGTTAAACCCACCCCTTCTTTATGGTTAAAACAATCATAATTGGCTGGTGATTACTGTTGTTACATGGTATTAA